>OX415236.1:49290513-49954626 GCA_948330725.1 Sherardia arvensis
AGCTTCTCCCTTCTCTCGAATCGATGAAAAATTGCTCTAATTATGCTTCAAATTTCAACTTGCTGTTGTTTTGCAAGGGGAAACGCCTTTGTTTAGAGCTATCTTTGAAAGGAAGTGGGAAGTTATGCATTTTCTTATTGAGAAAGGTGCAGATGTTACCTGGAGTTCGATTTCTGGCAAGACACCATTGCATCATGCTGCTAATAGAGGTCTACCGCCTACCTGCCACCCTTTACGATTCTTTGTTATTAGGGCCTGTTTTATTTTTATTGTGTCGTTTTACTGACTATAGTTACTGCAATGCCTTCCTTCCTCAGGGACGAAGGAGATAGTCGAGATATTGATAGCAAAGGGTGCTGATTTGCATGCCAAATCTCTTTTTGGTACGCCTCTGTCTATTGCTGCAGCAGCTGGAAACCATGAAACCGTGGAGTACTTATTGGAGCTTAAGGCGGATGTGAGTATAGTGCTCTAATTCCGTGCAAACCTTTTGGTTTCTTGTAACTACATGTTTATCCCTATTGTAGCAATGAATTGGTTCATTCTTTGGGATTTCTGATTGCTTTAGGGAAAGATATTATTTGTCTGACTTTGTTTATTCTGCAAGCTTAGATACATTGCTATTGGAATCCCTTTAAAGTTTCACACGTTATGGTCTGATATTGTCTAACCTTTTGGTGCAGCCAAACCCCGCTATTTCATCACTGGATTCGACTCCAATTTTCTATGCTGTGCGATTTATTAAGTGTATGGAGCTGCTACTGAAGGTGTTCCTTTTTCTCATCGACTGTGATTTTCGACTATGTGGCTACCTACACTTAACTTAACTATCTAGAACTGTAATAACCTCCTTGTGTAGACATTCTATAAGACTTACTTTTGGTTTGCAGCATTGAATTTGAAATCAATGTTAGCTTGGTGAGTGATTATGTAATCTGGCTCCTATTATTTGGATGATTTGATGAGGATTTTGTGGTTCAACCTTATTAGAAGAGAATCTAAAAGAAGCCTTGCTTGCATGATATTTGAATGAAGAAAACAGAATTATGCATATTATACTAGAAATTTGTTTTGTTTAGTGAACCTTTGAATTCATCTGAGCAGGCAGGAGCGGACCCAAACCGATCTTCTTATCTGTTGACACCACTTTGTGTAGCTACCATTGCTGATGATGAAGAGGCGATTAGGTGCTTGCTGAAAGCTGGCGCTGATCCCGACATGCTAGACCCTGTGAGTTAACGCTTTACTTACCTTTTTCAATTCATACTTTTGAGCTAGGATATTTTACTTATTATTTGCACTTAGTAGAATGTATTTTCAATAACAGGGAATTATTCCCTTAATATCTTCCCCACTTGAGATTGAAATGGCATGAAGGTTAATTTTTTAGAATCTGTTTAGATGCTTCAAATTTTGCTTTAATGGCTCAAAACCTGAACTCCTCTTTCAAAATGGAATTAAGTTGTAGTTTAGTGAAATACCTGGGAAACTCAGATTTTAAGCATGAATTCTTTAATAGGCGGGTATAAAACCAATAGACTATGGTGCATGGCATAATAGCCGTGGGGCAGTGGAGATTCTTTTTCCAGTTACTTCTCGCATTGCATGTTATCCGGATTGGAGCACTAGCGGAATAATGCTGCATGCGAAATCACAAGAAGGAAAAGCACGGGTATTGTTTCAACCCTTTCCCGACAGAACTTATAACACACACTTGCAACTATTTTATGAAACTAGTCATTATTACAAGTGAGCACCAACTTTTAACTGTCATGTCATCCAATCAATACTAACTTGATTTCCTTCTTTGGTCATCAGTTTCAGTCTAAGCAGAGAAAGCTGTATATGCTGGCAAAAGCCAAGGGAGATGAGACTTTGAAGAAAAATTATTATGACGCATATCACTGGTATAATCGGGTAATAAGCCGTGCTTTGGATAATCTCAAGTACATGTTTCTTTAGCCCCCGTGGTTATTGTTTCTAATCGAGGTCTTCAATTCATCTAAGCTGCAGGCACATAGTATCGATCCAACTGACCATGAAATACTATCCAATTTGAGCTTGTGCCAGGCCATGATGTTTAGCGGTAAGGATGCTTTGAAACATGCCAAGGCTTGCATTGCACTGAAGCCTCATTGGGCAAAGGCCCATTTTAGGGAGGGTGTAGCTTTGAAGATTCTCAAGGTAGATGTTTACGCAAGTTTTCATTCCCCACAGTGAGATATTTGGTAATTAACTGCGATTTCTTGTGAACAGAAATTTAAGAAGGCAGCTAAGTCACTTTCTAAGGCAAGAGCTCTTGATCCTCGTGATAAGGAGATTAATAAGGAACTGAGGTACCGTTCCCTCTTTACATGTTTTGATGTACCTGTTCGATCCAATATTTTGTGTGTTTCGCTAACTTCAATTACTTGGATGATCACAGGGCAGTGAGGGCTGAGATTTTCAACAGTAAACACTAGATGAACGGAATTTGGAATTTGGCATGCTTTTGGCCTGTTACAGATCATGTATTGTAGTATGGCTTCTATGAATCATGTTTCTTATTTGCTAATTGCGACTACTTAGTGATGTTATGTTGCGTTGATGTATAAATTCTCAGTGGGAACGTGACCTTTGCTCCATTGTAGTCCGACTTCGATTAACGGATAGCTAATTTCTACGCTTTCGTAACGTATACTTCTATAGTTTATTATGGACAAGTTCATGTTTGTCGGACCTTATAAATTAACCAGTTCAATTTAGTTTAATAAGTTCAATTCAATTTAATTCAAGTCATCTAAATTAAATTAATTTAAACTAAAAAATAAGTAGATAAGTTCGAAAACATCCCCTGTCACACTCACGGGTCATCCCAATTATCTATTTTTCATTTTCATTTTCATTTTGTGATTATCAATAAGTTCAACTTAGTTTTGCAAATATCCTCTTAAGTCCTACAATATATTCAATTGACATCATCATAAAATTATATCTTACTTATTTATTGAATTCATAACAGTAATTATTTAGGCAAGTACCCGTACCCTACTCCTATCTTCTTAACCTCTTCTATTTTTTATCCGCCACCATCACATTCATCTCCTGCAAACACTTTCTCCATTCTCCGCCATTACTAGGATTTCGAGCTCCAGAGCTCGTCTTCATCACATGCCTATGGAAGGAACACACGCCATGATAACTTCATCCGGTTCGTCTTTTCTACAAACAGCTTCTGTACACCATCCACGGCGGAGATGAGGCGGAGAAGATTCAAAATGGCACCATGGAGGCGCCGGACGGTGGAGGTTTGCTTCACAGCAAGCTTCTTCAAGGTCCTATTAAGTATATGACATCAATGCAACCGATCACAGGGGTAATAATACTTCCCCCTCTTTCAATTAGTCGTATTTTATCTGCAAGCAGCTTCATTTACTGGATTTTTGCAGGGGAAACGCCCTTATTTAGAGCTATGCATCAACGAAGTTGGGAGGCTGTGCATTTTCTAGTCGAAAAAGGTGCAGATGTACCTGGAGTTCCACCCTTAACGATTCGTTGTTATTCGTTCAGTCGGTTCAGAGTGTCGGTTTTCTTGTTTTACTAACTAGTTACTGCATTGCTTTCCTTAGGGACTAGGGAGATTATTCAGCTCTTGTTATCCAAGGTGCTGATTTGCTTGCCAGTTTTATGTATGGAACACCTGTTCATATCGCAGCAGGAGCTGGAACTGTGATACCTTGGAGTGCTGATTGGAGCTGAAGGCAGACGTAAGCCTTTATCACCTGTTCAGCTACAAACTCTTGAACCATGGCATTGCTCTAAACTTCAACAATCTCCCCTCACCACATGCCTGACTAATTTACGAACACTGGGGGTCTACAATTGTTCTCTCTTTCCTGAAAGTTGAATCAGGACATCTCAAGCCTTCCAAATCTGAAGATCTTGCGGAAAACAAAGTATGTTTGTTTTACCTCTTCAATTTCTATTTTTTTCTCTAGCACATTATGTTGTTGCAGTAATCTTTCATTGCTGAATTGCAGTTGTTGCTGGATTAACTTCCATATTCTAAATAATATATAATGTTGATATCATAAGGAAAATATCTTTCTCTGCAAATTGAGTTTGAAATAGTTTTTATTCTCACTTCTTATTCTTAGTGCCTGATTGGTTTCTACTTTTCCCTCCGATTTTCTAACATTGTCCCACTTTCCTCGTAGAATGGTTTTCTAAATTGTCATACTTTCTCCTCATTTGGAAAGAGTCATTCCATTTTCACAACTCATTCTACTTTTTTTCTAATTTAAAACTCATTTTCCTTTCTAAAGAATTATCATTTCAAACTAATGTAAGGATAGGAAACAGGATGGAGTATTGCATGAAATTTCATTTTATTTTGGAATTGCATTATGAATTACAGTTTGGTTGTTGGAAATTATATTTCGTGTTAAATTTTCTTCCTTCCATTTCTTGATTTGAAGGTCGGAATTGTGATCATGAAATTCGACAGGAGTATTAGTCAACAACTTTAACCCATATTATTCGATCTAAGATCTTTGCATTACTTGTTTCCCCGCCATTTCCAAGTCTTTCCATATAGGTATGTTCTTGATACTTCAGAGTATTTGTTCAGTGTTGCTTTTCACTTTTATTTTTTCTTGCAAAACTGGAAAGCAAAAAAATTTGATAACTAACTAGCTTTTCTAATCAGTAGCACTATAGTATATTATGTTTATTTAAATGAAATAATATCAAATAGTGATTAGTGTTTTCACAATATTTTACTTTTGTACGCATGTGATTTTATATTTCAGTACAACCTTACCTCGCTTTATTCTAATTCGACTATATCTTTTGTAATAAAGTTTAATGTAAACTATCTTTTCTTTTTTTCGTTTTGATGTCAAATAAGTTCTCACCAGTTTTCACTTAAGAAAACTCACCTTGTTATGTTAAATGGTGTATCGTATCTCGTTTAAATCAATCTAAATCAGTGTCAAAATCTCTTATTTGGGAATTGACTGAAAAATTGACACATTTCACAAAACATTTATATGCATAGAGAAAATCACATGTTCACCAAAAACTATTAGTTGACAGAATGAGAAAATTCTGATAACGATACTAGAAATCTACCAACCCGCTAAGTACGCATATGGTTTAATTCATTTTAATCTAATTTTATTCATTTTCTTCCAATTACATTTAGTTCAGTTCAATTTGTGTTCGTCGCATTTATCTGTTTCCCATTTTCATTTTGTAATTATTAATATATTCAATTTAGTTTTTCAACAACCACTTAAGTCTCTCAATATGTTCAATTGACATAATCATAAAAATAGTATCTTGTTGTTTATTGAATTTATAATAATGATAATAGTTAGAAACAAACATATTATCTAGGCTAGTACTAGTATCTTCTCAACAATTCGAGTTGCCTTCCAAACGTTTCTAGTCAAATTCTCTTCCGTATTTATCCCTCACTTGTCTGTCTCCATCACATCTATTTTCCTCAGACCCTTCCTCCATCTCTCCGCCTCCTTAACCAGTAGTACTGTGCCATTGCTATTAGGGCTTCGATTTCCAAAGCTCGTCTTCATCACATAGCTATGGAAGGAACACATACCATGACAACTCCATCTGGTTCGTCATTTCTACAAACACCTTCAGTGCTCTCGCGTTTATCGCTTTCGATATGGTTAATTATTGAGGCATTTGTTTTGTTTATCCAGGAATGTACACCATCCGTGGTAGGGATGAGGCATATCTCCGTAGGGCTGTGCAGAAGATCGAGAATGGCACCATGGCGGCGCCGGACGGTGGAACTTTGCTTCACATGGCTGCTTACTCAGGGAAGATTGAGGATTGCAAGAAGCTTCTCGAGGGCCCTATAAAGTATGACATCAATGCAACAGATCACATGGGTAATGATTTATTTTTCTTTCTTTTGAATAGAATTAAAATTACTCGTATCAATTGCAGATAACTGATAGCAGCTTCATTTACTGTTTTGCAGGGGAAACCCCATTGTTTAGAGCTATTCATCAAAGGAATTCGGAGGCTGTGCATTTCCTTATTGAGAAAGGTGCAGATGTTACCTTGAGTTCTGCTTTTGGCAAAACACCCTTGCATCATGCTGCTAGCTATGGTTTGTCTACCTGCCCTCCCTTAGCTCTTTGTTATTCATTCTGAGTGTCGTTGTTTGTTTAAATATAAGTAACTAGTTACTGCAATGCTTTACTCAGGGACCAGGGAGATGGTTGAGCTATTGTTATCCAAGGGTGCTGATTTGCATGCCAGTTCTATGTATGGAACACCGGTTCACATGGCAGTAGCAGCTGGAAACCATGATACCTTGGAGTACTTGTTGGAGCTGAAGGCTGACGTGAGTATTTTTGTGCTTTATTTTTGTTTTTATTTGTGCAAACATTTGGGTTTCTGGTGGCAGCATCTTTATCGCTCTTATACCTACAGGTAAAACATTTGGATCTATGTAGTTGTTGCAATGAATTTGGAAGTTCTGATGCTTTAGGGAAGATTGTTTGCTTAGGAAAAATATAAATCAAAGCTTGGATTTTAATGCTATTTTCTTTTTTGTTTCTGTTTCTGTTGTTGTGTGGAATCTCCTAAATCATGTATTTGATCATGTTTAGTCCGAAGCATAAATTAATTGCTATCTGGATCCCTTTATAAAGTTTCATAAATTATGGTCTGTGCCCTGAGCTCTTCCTACTACCATTAGTTGCTGAGTATGGTCTGATGTCAGTTAACTTTTTTGTTGCAGCCTAATCCTTTCAATTTATCACTGGATCTCACTCCAATTTTCATAGCAACAGTTAATCAATCCATTGAGAGCTTGGATATGCTAGTGAAGGTGAATTTGCTTTTGTCTGCTTCTATTATTTGGATGGTTATAAATGAGAAATTTTGGGGTTCACCCCAATAAGAAAGGGAATTTGAAGACTACCGAAGGGAATCTTGCATGATATTGAATATTTTCACTCTTGAAGACAACAAAATTATTAATATAATATGCTGCCTTCTAGAATTTTATTTTGTTGGTAAATCTTTGAAATCATCTGAGCAGGCTAATGCTGATCCAAATCGAAAATCTTATCTCACAACACCTCTTTGTATGGCTGCTGGACGCCGCGATGAAAGGATGGTTGGTTGCTTGTTGCTTGTTGGAGCAGACCCTAACATGCTAGATTCAGTGAGTAACCACCTCTTTTATTAGGATATTTTACTTATTATTTGCACTTTCAAAAATGACTGAATGTATTTTGAATAAGTTCTTCCCTTAATACCTCCCTCGCTTGAATTTAAAGTGACATATGAATGTCTTGGCAGCTTTACATCTTATTTGAGCTCATCTTTTGAAGTGGTATTCAGTGTTAGTTTAGTGATACAGTGATACTAAGATCTTGACCATGGTTTCTTTAATAGATGGGTCTTAAACCAATAGAACGCGCAGCATTGGATGGTTGCCGGGAGATAGTGGAGATTCTGTTCCCAGCTACTTCGCCCATTGATGGTTATCCTGATTGGAGCATTAGTGGAATAATGATGCATGTTAGATCTCAAGAAAAATTAGCACAGGTAAGGTTTCAACCCTCATCTCCCTACAGAACTTATGGAGCAAGCTTGTAAGTTGTAACTGTTATGAGAAACCTTAGTCATTTTTGTTGGTGAACACTATTTGGACTGTCATCTTCCCTCAACAGAACTATTTGCATTCCCTCTTTAGGTTGAAAACTAAGTTGATTTAGTATTTTTTGTTTGGGTAAAATTATTGCCTCTTCTGTTGTAACTGCAACTTCTGAAAGATCATGACAAAACCTAGTTGATATTATAAGTAAGAGAGAGCATTTGGCCTTAGGCCTTCTCCCCAATGATATGCAGCTTGATTATAGATTTAAGTGCAGTGTGCTTTAGTAAAATTTTAAAATGTTAGGACTTTCAGAGACTTGTTCTTCTATAATGTGCAGCTGTAATGCTTCACTGAATATATCCTGTTTCTGACAACTTTTTTTCTCCTTTCATCGGCAGTTTCAGCTAAAGAAGGAAAAGATGTATAAGTTGATAAAAGCCAAGGGTGAAGAGGCTTTGAAGAAAAATTATTATGATGCATTTCACTATTATAACCAGGTAATATGCTGTGCTTTTGGATCAGCATACATGTTTCTTCAGCCCCCGTCATTATTAATATAAAACAGCGTGCTTTATTCCACGTTATTGATTATAATTCATTTGAGGTGCAGGCATATATTTATAATCCAACCGATGCTGAAGTGCTATCCAACATGAGCTTGTGCAATGCAATGTTGAATTACGGTGAAGAGGCTTTGAAACTTGCGAAAATGTGCATTGCACAGAAGCCCCATTGGGCGAAGGCCCATTTTAGGGAGGGTGTGGCTTATAAAGTTCTTAAGGTAAAGGTTTCTGAATTTTTCATTTCCCACGGTTAGATATTGAGGAGTTAGATATCAACTATGCTCTCTTGTGGACAGGAATATAACATGGCAGCAAAATCATTTAAAAAGGCGTTGTCTTACGACCGTGGCAACAAAGGGATCAACAAGGAACTAAGGTAAATCTTTGCATCTTTTGATTACTAGCACTTCACTTTTCTGCTCTTTGAACCAAGTTTTGAGTTTATTAACATTATTTATATGGTTGATTACAGGGCGGTGAAGACTGAGATGCTGAATCTTAAGCTTGACAACGATGGAATGTTCTAGTAAAGTTCGACTCTTGGTGAAATTTCACTCATCCATGAACAAAGATGTGAAAATTCGCACCAATATGATTTGGAATGCTTTAGACAGTTGTCTGAATTCGATTATGCTTTGGAATGCTTGTGATTTCTTGTAATCCGACTTTATGCCTTTCCGACCAAATTCTGAATTCCTTTTACCTCCTTGAGGTTGTGACAGTTGGGTGCAACAAAGTTGAAGCTCGTTTATGTAAAAGTTAATGATTACTTAAGCAACATCTCACATAATAACAAATTCATTATCGACATCCTTGATGAATTTAACAAAAACTATCAAAAGATGAAAATAAACAACATACAAGAAGTTGTGCCATAGGGTATTATGATCATGTGCATATTCTTATGTGCAATGTGTGGTGCTATACAATATTGGATACATGTATAGTTACTTCCAAGATCATCTATAGAACTCGATTTCTCTTCGCGTGGTTCAAAGACGATTCCAAATCCCCCATGAAGAAAAGGATTTTATCCAACATACCAGGGCATGGTTGTTCTTCCTCTCGACTGGGATGCTCGTCAGCTAAGGGTTCTCCAGTTACTGGTAAAGGTGTCCTAGAACCTAAATGCCGTTGAATTTCACCTAGATGAACAAGGTAATAGTCATCTCCTTCTCTTATGATCTTAAGGCCCCTGAAATGGAAACATGATCTTCTTTCAATATGTCATACTAGAAAGCCTAAAACAAAGAATGCTTCAATATGTAATCGATTGCTTTAGTGCACAAACTCCTACGATATTGTAATAGTTCATCAATTTGTAAACATGGAGAGATAGAGTTAGACAGCATTCATCACATCAAACGTCCAAGGAACCAATTTTAGCCAAAAAAACAGAGTATATAATCAACAAAGTGCACTCAAAACAAGAAGTAAACACAGATGGACTCAAATAAAAGGTCCTGTTTATTGATTGGAGTATAACTCACAGTCCAACGCGATCCCCTCGATCTTGCGTTACAAAAACATCTTTCCAGCACTTGGAATCAGCAACAGGAGAGAAGAACGCAGCACGATCTTCACCCCACCTTTCAAAGAACAAATTGTACCAAAGTGTGTCATCTGAGCCCATGCTCCTCCATTTCCTGGACACTTCAACAGAAAATCGAGGGAAAAAACCATTTCCGATCATTTTCAGCAGCAGAAATGAATCACATATCAAAATTCAGGCAAAAATCTCAATAATTCTTGAAGAAACTGTATCAAAAAACAAGATGAAAAGATATAATTGAGCAAGGAAAACAGAGAAAACACAATTCCGATCAATTTGAGGCTGCAGAAAATGAATCATTCGTATGAACAATCCCAAAACAAACAAAGAATCAAAAGAAAATTTGAGGAAAAATCATTGATTTATATACGTAATCCAAAATTTCAGCTTACCCAGTTGAGCAGTGGCGAGACTTTGATGATCCAACAATCCCAGAATCCCGAGCCATAATTCTGAGGGCAATTTTTCCATTGAAATTTTGGAATTTCAAGAGATGGAAGAGATGAAAGAATGAACAAATGGTTGATATTGATCGGTGGAAGATGACGAAAATGATTTACTTATTCTACACTCATGTAGAAACTGAATATTGATATTTCCAGAGATCGGAAGAAATATAAAAACTTGCTTAGAATATAATCTCTTGTTTTTTATATAATCCAGAAACTAAGATGAAGCTTTGGTTAATTTGCGGAGGTAAGTTAGTTTCAGTTTGACCATGTTTCTTTCACCGCTAAAATAAGATAAAAGCGCCAAAGTTTTGGGTATTTTCTAATAAATTTATTAAAATAATTTGCTCTTTTGTTGTTTTATTTTAATGTAACATCTGAGATGCTACACTTGTTAGAGGTGTACTGAGGAATGGAAAAGAACTTGTTCATCAACGAAAGATATCATAAATAGTCCGTATATACCACACTTGGTAAAAGAAAGTAATAACCATTATTTTCACAAAACAACTACCTAGTCTGAGAAGGAAGTGACGATAAAGCCGACTGAATCAAGATTCCGAGCCTGCCTCTCAAATGGGAAATGGTGTTATCCAAAACTTCCGGCGAATTCAGACTCATCTCCCAAGACGATTGATCGCGATTATTATCAGCCAGCTGAAGCTGATTCTGGAGATAAGTCCGGAGACTAGATTCTGCAACACTGAACAAACTGAGAGAAGCATTAGTGTGCATGAACTTGGTAACAAGAAACCCCGCCAGAATCTGCTGGTCAGACTTCACGAGCTCTGCTAAGAAGCACGGGAACATAAGTCTTGTGAAAAGAAAATTGAGATCTTCTGGTAGCCTCGATTCCTGGCATTGGCGAGAGAGGTTCCCAATCATGTAGCATATGTATGAGAAAGTTGTTCCATACGATGACGTGGTAATGATGGTTGTTAATATCCCTGAGGAGAGTAGCAGAATGAGAAGCTCGTAGTCTTTGCCAGCTTCATCTGATATGTGATCTTGTTTCAGCTTTTCCTCCACAGATTCCAAGCACTGCAACTGCTGGGCTTCATAGGGAAGTGACAGCATAATCTTAAGAGCTGAAAAGCAATCCGATTTGGGAATGCTTTGAGCCAGAATACGAGCATTTTCTTCGTTGAGCAAAGTTTGCATCTTCTTCCCCTTGTATTCATCCATCAGTATCAGGATGTCTCTGTACTTGGAAAGGGTTATGAGTTTTTGGAAGATCTCCATCCAACAGGCATGAAGAGGATGGATGGAAAGAACACCACTGATCTCAGTCTCAGTTTTGCTAGGTTCTTCTTCGGGAAAGCTTTCCCAGCCTTCATCCCAATCATCATTTCCCCAACTGCTTGGACTGTCAGCTACTTTCGGAGAATCTCTTATTTCGCTCGAGAAAAGATCTTCCCACTCTCTCACAGTTGCAACCAATGCATCAACATGAAGTTCGGATTTTGCTGCCTCGGATACTTTAAGGAAGCAAGAAACTGCAGATTCTATAGTCAGAAGATCTTCAGCCACAATCTCCAAGGCTGGTGAGATTTTGGACAAATGTTGTGATGATCTGAGGGCAACTAATGTACTAGCAAACTTGTCTGATGTTTCGGTTTGATCATCATCCTTCGCACGATTCGAGGATATAATCTGTCTGCTTTCCCACTCTTCCCAAGGAAGAACCCCAACACTGTCATTTACCTCATGAGATGAATCTTTTACTAGTTTACCTGTACTTGCAATACGCTGCATCAGCTCCAGGATATATACTCTGATGTGACTCGACAGCTGCAGGTTGTTAGAAACCTCGCCCAATTTATTCCAAACTGCGAGCCGGACACCAGCCAAATCCTCCAAATTCCCCTCGTATTTGCACAAAGATGAGAAGAAACCAAGTAAGTCTTCCTGTTCAAGGGAATTAGTCTTCAAATCTGCCAAAATCCTCTCTAATACATTCAAATAAAGACGAGGAAGATCCTGGACATAAAGAGACAAATTTCCAGGTGGAATGTGGTCAGATGCCTCAGCGAACACTCTAGCAACAGCAATAAACCTGCACCCAGCTAAAATCATTGATTCGCAGAAACTTGAAACTTCAGCAATTGGATCACCTGTAAGGCCTGTTTTACTTAAACGAGTAACAGTACCCCAGCCTTCAATTTGAGAGACCTCCCCATTCACGATTAAGTCCAGGAAGACTTCAGTGCTTGTCATTAAACACTTGGAACATAAGCCTTTCTCTGAACCTTGAACAGATTTAAGTTCCTCCATGTCCGTCATTAGTTTAAGCCACACATGTAACAGCTTGATGAGATACTCCAGCCACTCCCTATCTTGATCTGAAGGTATCTTAAAATGTGATGCTAATGAAAAGAATTGCTCCATGATATCGAGTGCATCTGAATACTTGATAAAATTCACATACTTGTGGAAAACATCATAGGTCAGCTGAAGCTCAATCATAAAGCAATGAAGATCTTCAGGAGATGGAGTATGGACCTCTGAATCAGTACTAGATCTAAGCTTTAAAGCTGTCAACGAGTTCAAGACATGATGATAATAGACATACTTCCACGTGATAATATCTTGGGCCATTGTATCTCCATGTAAACTTTCAAGGCTACGGACCATCTCTGCCAGAACTTCCACATTGTTCTCATTAATATGAGAACAGACTTCATCATTAAAGCAGTCCCAGTTCAGATCTTGCAATCCAGCAATACTTTTGAAGTTTAGGTTGCCTATAGAGGACACTCGACCACATTCCCGTCCAAATATCTTACTGGTATGTGATAATCTGACATCACTAAGTGGTGGATTTTCTGTCTCTAACTTCAAGTAGCACTCAGAAAGTAGATCATACATGAAAGCAAGCCGCAGCTTGTCATGCCCATCAATCATTGGGTAGACAGACAATGTAATGAGATTTATGACATCATTGGCAGAACTGACAAGTTCATTCCTATACTTGGATAGATCAGCTTTGATGTCATCAACGGTCCAGACATCCGAAATGAATACTGTACTCAAAAACCTCAGTAGCACCTGATAAGAGGAAAAACAAGCATCTTTATCTTGATTTTGAAGATTCAACAACTGAAAGACTTTTATGATGATACATAGATCAGACAAGGTCACAAGTAGTTGTTGCATAGATCAAGCAAGGAAATATTCAAGAGACATGCATACCTTAGAAGGATCCACACCATACATATCAGCTAATTTTAGCATATCATCAGTCAGTATATGTCTCTTCTCAGACTTCAAGGATTCGATAAGGGAGAAAATAACTGCCTCTATATAGTCAGTGTCTCCAGACAGAAAACGAGACGTCTCAACACCAGGAATTATCTGCTCCAAAATCCTTGACTGGTCTGCAGCACGCTTGTGATGTTCAAGTTTCACTTTCCATTCTCTCCAAAATGCTGTCTGGGTCATATTTAATTCATCTTTTTCATCTAAATTAGAAAGGGGTGTCAGAAAAAAAACTGAAGTATACTTGGGCCAACAAATAGACACGTAAGCAATAGAAATAAAACACAATTATACAGCAATATCTATCAATGCAAAGTTTTACAGAATATCACCTTGAGCAACTGATTTGTGTTTCTGTTGGAATTCTCTAGAAAGGAGCATCCTTCTTTGAGCAGCATCCCCACATTCAGCTCCAAGGTTGTGTAGTAGACCATAAATCATTCCCACGTTCATTATGCTAGCAATTTCATCATAGTTTTCCCTTTCTTTAACAAATCCTTCAATAATATCCACACCAGAAAAGGCATCAATCAGATTTAACAGATATGAGCATCCAATAATGTCTTCATCTTCAGTAACTGGAGAGTGCATGATTGATTTAGCAATGGAGGCGATCAGACGATCTTCAAGAGCAAAGCCATTCCTTGCCAACCAGGACATAATTGTCAAAACTGCCTGTATCCGAACACCAGCATATTTCTTACCAGATTCCTCTTCACTAGCCAGTTCCAGCAACCATGGAAGGCGTAAGGCAGCAAAGGACAAAACCTTTCCATTTTCTGTGAGGAGAGGTTCCCATCCATCACCCTTATTATCAGGAAAATGTTTTGCAACTAAAGAAAGCTTATCTTTTATACCACTCAACTGCTCTTCCAAATCATATCCAGAACCACGGAAGTCAGCCGAACCTTGTGTATTGTCGAGTGGATATGAGATGGCTAGGTTATCCATCACTAAGAACTCAGGAGGCTCAGTACCACTCAGTGTCATCAAATTTTCACACTGCCCTTGCATATCCAAATCTTTCCATGCACTAAGCAGCTCTCCAATAGATTCTTCATCACAGTGGCTCAAAGAAAATCCTAAAAGAAATTTACGAGAACTCACATCCATGTTTTCAAGTTGACTTCTAGCAAGTGCAGCACACAGATCCCAGACAGGACCATGACCTTTTTTGGCCAAAACAAGACACAGATCAAAAGCTAGCTGCAGATCTCCAGCAACTGCTGCTTCTCTTGCGATAGCTTCTTGTACAATTGATATATCTTCATGTGAGCTCAAACCCAAAAGTTTGGCAACGTTAATAAGTTCTTCAACATTGAGATAAGCACCAGGCTGACTTGTAATTGCCAACTTAACTATTTCAAGAGGATCTTTCATTTGTTTAAATTGTAATGGTAGAATAGTTACTCCAAGTTTAGGAAGATTAACCGTAACAGCATCAATCATGTCAGTCTCTACTTTTACATTTCTGCTATTGGGCAAAATATTTAAGCACTCCTTGGCTTTCCATACCTAGCAACAAAAGTAGCTAACTGGTCAGTAACTGGAACTATATTCTAATGATAAGAAGAGCAGTAAAAAGGGACAACCACGCCAAAAATTAGGAAAAGAATGATAGGATGACAGTCCTGAACTAGTTAACAATGATAATCAGTTACATTAATACCTCTAAAGGGACATGAATAAACTAGAAATTGTTCTCGACTAAAAAATCCGTATTCACCAATCCAACCCCTCACTACACTGCATCAGCATGCATGGACATTTTTTCAATAGTGAACTAGCTTAAATGAATATTCATTTTCTGAATTCATACAATAAGTAGCCTACCTTCGATTTATACAACAAGCCCAACCAAACCCAAAGACAGAAGAGAGAAACATGACATATATGCGATCTCAATAACATTCATGCATCCTTCTCCATCAGTTTTTTTAAGTTACAGGAGGTAAATTGATGCATTCAACTTTGCAGTACACATGTGCCTAAAACATGCAATCTACTAAATTGCTTCACATTATAGTGGAGATGCATTGAACCCTGCTGAGATATTTATAATAATAACAATATCAACATTGACTACTAATGGCATCTTCATACGATCCAGCAACATAATTTTACCCGGGAAGGAACCGAAAAATGCAAGAAGAGTTAATTCTTACTTCTGGGCTATCAAGACTTGATGCTGAGAAGAAATATTCCCTGGCTGCTTGAATAACAATATTTTCAGCCTTATCTGATGCCAGCACTGCTGAACCTGTTCCTTTCAGATAGTTCCTTGCCAAAGAAAATTTGCCTGCCTTAAGCAGTCCCCTGCAGAATTCTATCAACATAAACTCCAAATCAAGGAAAGGAAATGCTTTTTCTTGCAAAGACCGCAGATCATGCCACAAAGTTGCCCAATCACTATCCACTCGACCAAGTTGCTTTCGAACAAATTTAGAGAGTATAAGGCGAAGCATCTGTTTTACAGCCTTTTCATCTTTGTGTGCCTCCCTGATAAATTTCATAGACTTTGGCACCTGCAGACCAAAATAAGTATTGTGTTAATTGTTGTGTAAGATCACTAATGCCACCTTCAACAGCTCAATGTGCGTGAACTGCACCATAACTGCATAGTATTGTCATTTAACCTGTTACTTCTTCCGTGTTCTTCACACCTCCCCAATGCACAAAGTTTAGGGAGAAGTAAAAGTATGGAAGAAAACTCATGAATAATGAAAAGAAATAAGGAACAAATGAAATGAGTTGGATTAAGCAGGAAAATGAAAAGGAAAATGTGAATAGCAAGTAGCAGGAAGCAGGAAACAGTAATACAGACCAAAGGCAACAAGTGAAAGAAACTACATTTTTCCAATACGTGTTGGAATCAGCTTAGTATCTTAATGATGAAAGAAACTAGCTGAAATTTCCCTAACTACAGTCAATGCCATTCCAAAGGAAAGATAAATTTAAGTGCCCAGATTGCTAACTAGGCATGGGCTAGGACATTAGAAAGGTACAAAGTTGGAGTTAAAGAAAGGGGCAAATGCCACAAATCAGTCTGAAATCATTTAAAAAATAAAAAATAAGACAGGATGACATGGTAAGACATATCACCTGGTAAAGTGCCAAAAGCCTTCCAGCTTCAATGTGGCCTTCAGCAACTTTTAGCTGCATCTTAAGGTTCTCATTGCCAATCCCTGAAATAAAAATGACAATGCATATTTAGCATTTAGCATTTAGCAATATAAAATGCAGCACCACGTTTATCATAATGGAGTTAATTTGTGCATGAAACTTAAATCACTACAAAAAGAACATATTCATATAAACTTCTACGATTTCCTAAGATTGACAGGCAAGCGGGCATTTTACATGGTATCAATGAATATAAATTTAAGAGATGATGTGCTTGCTTTGCACAGATTTATCAATACACCTATTTATGTAACTAAACAGCTCAAATTAAAAATCAATATAACACTATAAATTATATCACTAGCCTAACGGAATTCACCAAAATGCAAACTGATGCTTGGAATAAAGAGGAAGGTAAAAAGTGTAAGAAAATTGTGCTCTAGAACAATAAACAAGAGTACAAACCCAGAAGCAATAACTGGTGATTTTGTTGAGGCCTTGTAAAATTGAGAATGTTTACCATGTAAAGGAGGAAGTGTAGACAATATGGAGGCCATGGTGTTCCATTTATCAATAGAAGAGCACAAGTAAATGCAGTCTAGGGCACAAGTAGCAACTTCAGTCTCATCCTTGAAAAAGAAAACATCTTCCATGCCTTTGGAACCTTCTTTAATTGTTATAAAGCACAACTCCAGCTTATTTTCTAAAGACATCTCTCTCAACCATCTAACCAGAAATGAGTCAGTCATTTCCAAAGAAGATTGAACTCCCATCATCTTCTTCTGCATATAAGGGATTGCATTGTTTTGCAATTTTTGAATGATGTTATCCTCTCTGATTCCTACAAGCATCATTTTGAACTTCTCATAATCAGGCAACTTCTCCCAAGCAATTAAATTGAGAGAAAGATCAACTCCTTCAGCATTGTCATCAATATAAATAAGCTGATGTAGGTAAGATATATCCTCAAGGAAGTCCTGCAACTCTGCAATGCCCTTGCGACAGGCAAAATCAATCAAGAGCTTACAGTTGTCAAGCTGTCCACTCAATAGATCAATTTTAAGAGCTCTATTTTTGTACCACTGACATAGTGAATCAGTTGATGGCCACTGGAGTCCTACGCATTTCTTGATAAGCAATTCGGTCCTCATCAGATCTGCATTCTCAGGTAGCCTGTTGGCAAATGAAATTATCTTCTCACATTCAACCCAATCTTCTTCCCTCGTAACAATATTTGCCAGAGGAGAACTCCCCGGAAGCAGATGTGCATAAGATTGAACTGGAACTGTCTCAGGGATAGCATCGAGGACTTCCAAAAGGTAAGGACATAGGGAGTATAGATGACGTTTGAACAGAAGATTCAATGCTCCGATCTTTCCATTCTCTGCAAAGACTGTAGCGGCTTCATTAATTGGTGCACAACGGAACTTTTGGTACTCCTGTGCAGAAAACCTACAATGAGACCAACTGATCAGATCAATCAATGATAATCACCATAGTCCTAGTAGCCTAGGATGATGATAAGTGCACCAAATTTAGCTATACGTTCTGATTTCAACAAAAGTACAAGTCTATGAAAGCAAAGACATAAGACACAGTAAATCAAGGTAGCAGACATGGAAAAGATCTAAATTGTTATTCATAAATGTAATTTGTTTACATGTCAACTAGATGAGTACATGATCAGACTTGGTTTCTTCAGGGCTCAATATTAGGGTTCTGATCTTCTGATATTAGTCTATCAACCTAGAATATTTTATTACAGATTCAACTACCAAAGAATATACTTTTATTGATTGTTAATTTCATTATTACATAAACCCAGAAATCTATATATAACCTTCTGCAGCTATTAACTTCCTTGGGCTAAGATAACCATCAGCATCAATAAAATAGACCTAATCAACAGATAAATAATAGGAATCCTACCATTGACACGAGACATGCTGGTGGGGGGATAAAGGTTAGATTTTGCTCCCAGGCCAACAGTTCAATTGAGGAAAGAAAAGACAAGGCCAAGCTAGTATATCAAAATCTATACTAGTGGACTAGTAAACAAAATAGGTTTCAAGTTCTTCTAACATGTTTTTATGTATTTAAATATAGAGTAACAGTATTGGAAAGCTTTATATAGGTGTTCTATTTTATTTTTTAAAATTGAATTGTCTAGACATGCATGATAAGCAAGTCATTTTTTTAATGTTCAGAAAGGATATAGGATTTTTATCTGAATACCGTCTGTCAACCAGTATTTTGGAAATTCGGTTTTTCATAATTGAATCAATCGATTTTTTTGGAGAATTTATCAAGACCATCTCCCCATGTAAAAAAATTCATCACCTTAAGAAATATTTACTGATAGTAATTAGCCTTCAAAATGAAAATTTATCACCTTCCCATGTTCATCCCCAGAAATGTTTCTAGACGGTCTCTAGATAGTAGCAACTTCAGTCTTTCCACACGCATATTCCAGACAACACTGCTTTCATCTTCTTCTGATTCAGAAAACCTGAAACTGTCAGTTAGGCGGAGTCCGCAAGCCAGTAAAGCCTTCATCGCATCTTCTGTATGTCCAATACAGCTTACACACTGGGAAACGACAAAAACTTGGTCCTTAATACTTAAGAGCAATTTATTTATCTCATTCACTCCTTGACCAGATGATAGCCACTGTGACTTGAGCACTTTGTCTTTATCCAACTTGTGATGATCAGCAAAACTAAGTGCAACTTGAAACTCTTTATTACGAATCAGTAGATCAAACATTTCTGAAATAGATCTTTCTATCAGCGAGAACAAGTTCCATTGCAGTTTATCACAGTCCAACAGCTCAATGAGACACATGTTATTTATTTTTTGACCCTCCAACTTAACAAAGCTTTGCTCAGAGTATTTAGTCTCCAAAAGAAAAAGGTTCCTTGACAACTCCTTAGCTGCTCCCAATAGTGGCATAGAGTAAACAGGAGCATTCTCTACTAGCTTGACCCCAGTAGAGGCGCTGAACAGCATAAATGTGCCATTCTGGTCCACAACAGCCAGTACATCATCAGACCACCAAGTAAAATCGACAACTCCATTCCAAAAATCTGTACTTCTACTTGACACGTCAGTTTCTGTTCCCTTATGAAGTTTTTTCTCATCAAATACTTTTGAGAGAGTGCAGGATTCTTGATGAAACTTAAAAGTGTGCAAGCAGCCTCTAACATCTAGAGTGGCAATAAATGTTCCATCTGGTGACATCAATACTTTTGCAAATGTCAACCTGCCAGGGTAAGATTGTTCTTCATAATAGGAACCATCGAACTCTATAGAAACCATCAGTTCCAAAACTGAGCTGCTACCTCTTCGCCAAAGAGAGAGATTACATTTTCCTAAGACATTGTAGGACGCGTCAGATACATGAAAGGAATGTAAATAAGTAAAGTTATGCACATCAAGAAACAGAAGCTGATAAGAACTGTGTTATAAAGTGTTCCTGAAAATTACACTAGCAGGGGAAAAATCAGGTATTTGTTAAAATGCAAGAATGTATAAAGTTATAATTCTTTTATAACCTAATGTGAATATCCCAATTCCCAAGCAACAGACAAGGCAGCCCTCTCAGAGCACTCTAGAAACAATTCCCACATAATGCAGAAGATCCCCCAATTACAAATTGCAAAAAACCGAAAGTAGCAACTTGTAATAATCAGTCAATTCAGACCTCAAATCACCCACTCCACTGACCCACATTAGTATTGGTTAAGAACCTAGTAATCAACTCAAAAACTAAAGTAGTTGGGTTCCCAATCTTTTTTATACATTTTCCTCAATCAAAGTAAGGAAACATTAAGGCTATAGGAATATTCAAAGGACCTTGAGGAAGTTTTTATTAAGGGTAACAAATAAAGTGACTTAAAAAACCATTCTTATTATATTTCTCATATTTCATGAACAACTGGAAGACTGTTTTATCCTCCTCTCAGCAGTTACCCATAACAGCATTAGTCTCCACGAAATTATGGGAGTTATCAAGAAGGCCATTCCCATATGGGAAAAAAAATGCATAAGAATTAAAGAACCTTGGAAGATATATTTTGATGCAAGAGGGAATATTAGGTGCAGTGGCCTTTGATGCTAAAATGTTTCTCATACTTGAATGTTGGAAGATCATTTTGATTCTTCCCATGCCCTTAATGGAAAATTTTCTCTAATGTTCACTGGAAATACAAATTACTTAGCTACTTGTATGATACTTGTATGATACTTTCTATTGCTGTATACCTATAACAAAATTAAGGCAAGGGAAACGAAACCCATGAAATACAGTATTAATAAGACTAGACGAGCCATGTCCCCAGCATTGATAACTACTTCTGCTGTGATAAGTTTCAGGTCAACTAGGTCTGGCTATATGTTTCAAAAACATCAATCATCAAAGTACAAAAATTTACCAACCTGAATGCTCGGCCTTGGAGAAGGATAATCTACAATTAACTGAAGCAAACAAAGAAAGCTTCTTGTGGTAATCCATACAAGATATATTAGTTGGAAACTGCTTCTTTAGTAGCACTCCATCATGAGAGAGATGACAGGCCAAAAACGAGGCACTAAGATCCTGACTGATTTTTATATCTTGGAGCAAACCATCTGATGTAAGAATGGTAAAGGTGCACCTGTAAAATATTTCAGCCACTAAGATACAGATGAAAAAGGCAAATCAGGAAATTAAAGACAGAGCACTTAGTTACAAATAAGAGACTCAAGTAAAAATTGGAGCTTACAAGCAAGGTTTCTTTGAATCATTATCATTCTGGAAAATCAAGTCTAATATTGGCACTGAAACTTTTAAATGCTGCCCACTGATTCTGGTGATTTCTTGACCATCAGCTTTTATAAAGTAAAGTGTATTACTATCATCAACAACTCCAAGTACATCATGAGCTTCTGACCACATCCCACATGTGAATGTACCATTGCACCCACCTAATGGATAAACAAAACAGCAGCATCATTAAGACGAAACGTACAGATTCATGTAAAGATAGTACATTTAATTACATGCTCAATGTTTATGAGTGCAAGAGTCAAGGCCAATTGGAAGGAAGAAAAGTATCTTATTTTTAAAAGAATTCAGTCTTTCGTGATAATCAAGTATATCCTATTTCTAATATCTTTCATAAGAGACTCAGATGCATATGCCCATTATTATCCACAAAGTTATGTTGGATACAGAACTCGGCAGGCTTTCAGTAATGATAGAGCCTTCCTTTCCACTAATGGTTGATAAAAGATGAAAAATCATAACTGAATTCACCCATATTCTTAGAGACGCACACAAAATAAAACCCAAACGCACTCTCATATGCTAGTCAGTAGTCAAATTTGGTAGGGAAAACCGCTAAGTTATAAAAGCTAATTGCCCTAAAAGAAAATAAACTTACTAGTAAAAACTCCAGTTGGTTCTTGGTAACCACTGTCTTTATGCAAGAAGGTTATCTGATTCAAAGAAGCTACAGCCACATGGTCCGCATGAGGAGAGATGAACAATGCTGCATGCCTAAATTTTTTACTGCTTTTGTTCCCTGTCCATCTGTCCTTAATCTGGATGATGCCTTCATGGTTGAGGAAGAATAAATTAACAGCAGAAGGTATCAAAAATACGTACAATGAAAAGTTGGGTTTCAAACTTTGAGCTCTGATTCACACAGCAATCAAATGAGTAAGCTCAACATAACCATGTGTTTTAATTATATCGTCAAATTAGTGCCTACACATTAAGCAAATATGAGAGAAACTAACCCTATAATAAAATAAACTGATCATTAGACTTATGACAAAGCATGGAAGAAGGTTTCAGCTAATGAGACAAAAGGTGAACTAATTATTAAAAGTTTCTGGTTTTTACTCTCATACTCTTCTGAAACACTCTCAGTTTCAATGCAGGAGTTTTTCCTAATCTCAAAAATCCAGACTTTGATAATTCCAGCAATGATAAAGTGAACTTCTTTAATCTTTTCCTTCTGGTCTAACAATTCATCAACCCTTGTATCATCCAACTAACACTTCAAACTGGTATAAAATATACTACATTGGTGTAGGTCTGGTTGCAGCATACTTGCAAACTACCAAATCTAGCCCGTACAATTGTACATTAACAAAATTTTATCAAACTACAGTAGAAAATGGCAAATTTATAGAAGATCATATTCAAATTTCTTTTCAGAACTAAAACTAACATGAGCATAAATTCAAGAGTAATTCTATCACGCGAAGATCAGGCGTACCTCGAGGCGTAAAGTATGACAGAAGGCTCCTTCGTTCACCATCACTTGACTGTACAAAACGTCAAATTTCAAGCAATTTACAATCAAACATATAACAATTCCCACATTGAAACTTAAAATTCAAAACAAAAACAAAAAACTGAAACTGATCAATTTAACTGTACCGGTTGCCGGCGAGCCGGAGGATAATTTGAGGTGTAGTTTCCAGAAGCGTGCCGCCGCGTTTCGAACAGAACTTCTTCCGGCGGACTTCCCATCGCGACTGTGTGATTTCAAAGCGTTGCTTCGCCGGAGTTGGGGAAGATTTAATAGCTCCGTTGCGATCAGACCGTTCGACTGACTGGATCCGGCTCGAGCCGGTGAAGTAAAAGACTATTTTCCACCCCTCGGGAGAACCCGCGTCCGGTTTAATTCGCGGGGATTGATATACATTTCGGTAGCCTCCCCAGAGTTTGTTCAAATTATTAAACAGACCTTGATTTATTTTGAAAATAATTATTATTTGGACCTTGAAATTAAGGTCGTGATAATCAATTCACTTCGATTCAATTTCAATAAATAGTACTTCAATTAGAAAGTTTCAGAAGAGAACATCTATATGATAGACCAATGATTAACTTGCAAATATAAAAAATATGGTGAAATTCGCGGGCGGATCCGACTTGAATTATATCTCGAATTTAACCCGCACACCGTACATAAAGTCTCACATTCTCGAATTCCAATTACACAAGAATCTCCAAGTTCTAAAATCCAAAACGTTGACCCCTCGCCTCAAATCCTTCAAGTCCAGCATCGTATTGAGCCGCAAAGCCTTCTCTTCCTTGGCAAATTCGTACTAGACCTCAACTCTCTCCTATTAATTTCATCATCTTCGTCTCGGGGATTGTACTATTTCTTGAGGATTGGCTAACAAAGGTTGGGCTGATCGATATGAATAATTTAATCATCTGAGAAAGATGAACAATATGATCGTCGACACGAGGTCATTATTATTTTTATCGAATTGTCGCCGGTTTTTTCACCGGCAATGCTTGTTCATAAGTTTTAAATGTCATCTTCTCTCTTAATAGGTGATTTCTTATGATGCTCATAGTTGTTATGTGTTGATTTGTATGGTTTTTGCATTTCTGATTCCGTTATCTGTAGAAGTCTTGCGTTTGTTGAATGTCCTGGTAATTTAATGTGAGTTGCTTACCATAATTTCGTCACGAAAAATATTTTGAATTCTTACTATGAATGATAACAAAACAATTCACGTCATTGCTATTCATTTGAAACGTTTGTGTGTAGACAATTCGACCTAATCTTTTATCAAATACTTCCATAATACATACAAGTAAGTTTTCTCATCAAAAAGCATTAGTGTGAACTAAAATATGCTAATTGATCACTAATTTTAACTTCCACTTAACTGTTTAAACGACAATAATATCAAAAGCAATGGACCAGAAGAACTATAAGTGGTGAAGAATTTTTCGACCTTAGAAAAATAATTAGTGGTGACTCACCATGTGCTTCGCCTTTATTTATTATTTTTTGACACAGCTTCAATATTAATATTTGGATGATATTTATTTCTCTTTTATTTTTCTTTTATAATCACACAATATAATATAGTCGACAATTTTGTTTTTTATTCGTTGGGAGAGTTCAACTACAAATAAATAAGATTTATATATATAAACTAAACTAAACCACCCCAAAAGAATAATTAAGAACTGATTTTCATAACCCCACATTAATTAATTCCTTATTAAAATTGTCATTAAGCTTGAAAATCCTGAAGAATATTAACAAGTTATTTTAAGTCACTGATTATAAACGGATCTTTTTGGGCACTCTTTTTGCCGACCGAATCCACACTACTAGACATTTCAAAGATACACATTTCCTCTTTGATTGATTGCTTCATTGATTTTAATTTTTTTTAAGTATAGAAGATACGGTATAAAAATTGAAAGTATAAATATATTACTAGTACGTGTATGAATATTTTTCAGTTGATATTTTTATGAAATTTAATTTAATTAACTTAACATATTGCAATTCTTTTTAATATAATTATTTTAAATTCAATTATATTCAATCGATTTAATAGAGAAAGTCTCCTGAAAGTCCAACTTTCCTGACTTTCCATAAGAGTGTTTATACGTTTTAACTTAGACAGTGTACCTTTTAATTTGAACTGTAAAATTTGTTATTTGAATTTTATTAATGTTTTAATGTAAATTCATGAATTTTTGCATTAAAACATGTTTTACTATATATTCACTCTGATACTATCAATGTTTTAACACAAAATGATATCACTTGACCTTAAATATATAGTGGTAGTTCCATAACACTTAGGAAAGTCGGATTTTCTAGAGAATTTGCATTAATGTATTTCAGTTTAGTTCCACTAAAATCAGCGGTAAAAACATGCCTTCATACTAATATATATAAGGCCATTTTTTTGTTAGCATAATTATAAATGCAATTAATAATATTTTTTCTTATTTACCGCCTTTTTTCTTAGGATTCATATATGCATTCATAGCAACTTGGAACAAATATAACTGAGAGATGTGTTTATTAACCGAAATTAAAATAAAAAATATTTAATTGTCATTTCTTTTTCAAATGCCATACAAAAAGAGTTCATTAATAGGACAATAGATTAAATCATTTTTGTCACCATTTGTCAAGTCAAGTACTCGCACAAACAACAGTAGATTCTCTTCATCTCCTTTTAACTAATTTAATTTGAATCAATTTACAACCACATAATTCATGAATATAATAGTCAATTTTTTATCGATCAGAATCATCTCTTCAACGTCTAAAACACATCGATCTAACATCCTACTTGGTTTAATTATTGAAATGTGATAAGCACTTGCAGATTTTTAGTAATGAAAACTCATCCTTGTCACAATATAGTGTTTTGTGATTCACAATAACTTATTTCAAATTAATAAGAAATAAGTTCATATAAACAGTTCCTGATTTAAATCTTATTCGATTCAACTCATTGCAACACGTTTCAGCACATCACAGCATTGACTGATCAGCATAGCACATCACTGATCAGTACAACACAACACTCATCAGCACATCACAACACTCTTCAACTGTTTAGCTCAACATATTTAAGTTCTCATGGACATTAATTCTATGTTTTGTGAAATTAATATTAATTAAATAAAATTATTATTTTTTAAATAATAAACATTATGTTTTTTTATCAAATCAAAATGAACACTTTTCAACACTTTCAACACTATTCAGCACAAGATCAATACAACACAACTCAACACACCACCAAATAAGTTGAACTGGACGAGATCTTACTTATCAATTCACCAACTTTGATTGTTGCAATAATTTAAATTTGGCAAGCCTTAGGTCAAAAGTTTGATTTTTTAGGTTCTTTTACTTTTTTAGGGTTGGTATTCTAGAATAGGTAAATGCTTTAGTATAGGTGAATGCTTTAGTGTGTTTGTTACTCCAAAAGAATAATTAGTACATCAATCAACAATTAATTTAGAAGGTGGGATGATGATAAATTCATAATATATATATATATATATATATGGGAGGGGTTCCATTCACTCTCTTATTTTTACTCCAAATCATACTCTTAATCTTGACCATTAGATCTGATCTATTCTAATCCCTTTAATAACTCACAAATTTTTTACCACGGCTTGGCTTAGCCGATTAAGTTAAAATTTTACTTTTCCAGTTTTCCAAAAATAGAGTAGTACATTTCCATTTTCAAGTTTTCGTACGGAAGTAATCCCTTCGCTGTAAAATACAAAACCCACGGAAGTAAGAATTAACTCCCATACGTACGACTCATAAACCACTGCGACCTAATCCCATCTCATATATATGAAGCTAAAGACACTGAAGCATGTAATGAGTTGATGCACAAGCAGAAGCTGCATCTAATGCAGTTAGTGCAACTTCTTCAACAATTTGAGTTTCAAGTTAATGCCAACAAAGATGACATATTTGACACCATTGCTGATCGTTGAGCATCACTCCAGAATTAATTTCAGAAAGCTGTGACATTTGTTTATACAACTCATAAATCACATCAAGTTAACAGCATTTCCTCAAACATTAAAGCTTCTCAAATTCACTTTTGAGCATTTTGGTTCATCCCTTGGCTCAGTGGAGATTGGAGTGGAAAACCTAATCAGTGATCTTGCTGACAAAATGTGCCATCCAATGATTAAATATGTCAAATGTCTTAAGGCTGACTTGGTTGCTAGAACCTGCCAAAGTCCGCTGGGCATGTTGGAATACATGGAAGGAGCTATATGGGACTTGCTGAGAAAGAAAGGAAGCTGCAGGCATCAGGAAGTCCATATGGAGCAAAGATGCTTCAAGGAACTGCAAGCAATTCGAGACACATTAAGTCCCCAAGTAGCATGCCAACTTTTGGTTCAAAAAACCTCTCTGGGACTCAGTTCAAGAATGGTGAATCCAAAAACTGATTTTTGGATATCTCCGAGATCTTTCATATATATGGGTGACAAAAACATTATTAGAAAGGTCCTGTCAATGATCGAAATGATATAACAATGTAGTAACCTATGAGGGATTCGAACCCACATATTTGTGAATTGCACAACGCTCTACCATTTGAGCTAATAGGTTTTACGATGCAAAAATGAACTACATTATCATCATTTTAACTAATAAGTTTCACAAAACTCTACGATTCAAGAGTATATTAATTATTCATAAAATAAACTCTTGATCATGAAAGCCAGAATATATTACCTCTACAGTGTGGGCAGAGCTGTCAATTTTGCTTCCTCCGAAACCAATAGTTTTGTACTATTGCATTTTCGTTCGAGGTGCGATTGGGAATTCTCCTAATTCAGGAAGCAGAGACAATATAAAAAATAACACAAACTCAAAATATTCTTACAAAACATTTAAACGACAGAAACAAAACACATCCAATGAGCTGCAAACACAAACTTGATTCTATGCAGGGCAAAACTTTGCTTTCATTATCATATTATCCTCCACTAGTTTAGCTTAACAAAGCTAGCTCATAAATTAATCATCAAATATCTAAAGATTAAAATCCTAAATATCTAGATAAGCAGAAGCTGAGGAAATAAAAAAGATACTTCAAGTGAAAGACAAATGCAAAACAGATGTTTGAATGTCCAGAATTTAAAATTCAACAGTAGAATTCAAAAATCAACCTCTAAACAAACCAATTATTCAGTCCTCAACCCCTAAATGGTTCAGCCGGCATGATCTCCGAGACTTGTCACCATCTGCAGTAACTATGTACAAAACTCCAGCACTAATGTCATCAACATTGGCATTTCTTTTAACTAAGGATTCTTACATGTGGCTAGAGAACACAAGACTTTAAAAAAAGACTAGTACTACAACTTGGAGTGCATCTAAAAAATTTTCAAAACTTTACAGTTTCAAAATCAACAGATTCAAGGAAAACAATAAAAAGTTTGTATATATTCTATAGCACCAAATAAACATGTTTTAACTTGTGAAGTGTACGAATTTCTCAGATTTCCAAACAACTTTTATCATCCGGGATATATATTAATAATTCTTCCTCACATAAAGCATACAAAACTCCTGTACTTATGTCATCAAGGTTGGCATTTACTTAACTAAGGATTTTTTACATGTGAATTGAAGAGCACTTTAATGTCTAGCATTGATCGGAGAACATCCTTAAACTTCAGGCACTCTTAAATTAAAAATCAAAACTTCACAGATTCAGGAAAAAAAAAAAAAAAACTTGAGGAGATTCAAGAAGTACCTGTAAACTTTGAGAAATCGACTGTCGTCGAGATCATCCTCGAGGTCCTCAAGCTCCTCATCGTTCTTGGGGACTCCAACCCGGGTCGTCAGTCGGGGCGTACGGGTCGGGATCAGGTTTGAAGAGAAGGGCTTTGGGAGGGAGATTTCCATTCTTTCTCTGGAGATTGTCCCACCACTACAACTTCCCCATAGAAAGCCCAGTGTAGAGCGGAACTTGATGCACGTCGTCGCTTCGTCGGAACCCTGAATAGCCCGCAACCACCTAGCCTTCGGCCAGTCCGTCATGCTCCCGTTCGACTAAATGCCCAATTCATGTAATTGAGCCTATTTTTGGAAAACTGGAAAAGTAAATTTTATAATTTAACCGGCTAAGCCAAGCCGTGGTAAAAATTTGTGAGTTATCAAAGGGATTAGATTAGATTAGATCTAATGGTCAAGATTAAGAGTATGATTTGGAGTAAAAATAAAAGAGTGAATGGAACCCCTCCCTATATATATATATATATATACTTCCATGTTTTTTTAAGGATCCTTCACCACCGATCTTTGCTTTTCTCGAAAGAGAACAAGGAAAATTAAGAACGGAAACGACAGTCAAAACGACAGTGCATTTCCCAGTCCTTATTGCACGATAATTTTGTTTTTTTCATGCCACTTTAGATGGCCATCATGTTTAGTTTTGCACTTTTTGGATAACCTAAGTATTCCATCCAAATTAATTAAGTTTTTTATCGCGACCTTTTGATCATCTGATTAGAGATGGAAGTGTACAAATTATTATTTCAAATTGCCATCTGATATCCACTTTTAATTTGACAGTCATTTTTAATTGCAATGAGGAAATGAACAAAACTAGAGAAGCTGGTGTTTAGTTTTCTTAATCTAAAGTGTTTAGATAAAGTAAAGTGAATAATTGTTAGGTAAATGTATTGTGGAATAACATGTCTTTTCACATGCCCTAGATCTTTACATGGGTCGAATTTCATTTCTTCTTCTAGTTTGTTATAACTAGACAAATTTAATTTCATACAGATCTGTAAAATTGGCATGTATAGTCTCTTACTGGTTCTATGGAGAAGAATCGAATAATGAGTTTGGAAAAGGATCGCAAGTTTGGGGAGTAGGTCCAGTATTTTTAAAACTAATTTGTGTTCGACCAGTATGACTCGAATTAGTTAAAAGTGTATCTAGTTGCTATCACCGACGTTTAGATTAGACTTTCGATAGATCATACTGATCTTTAGTTACTAATAGGTTTAGAAAATTATTCTGAAACTTCTTAATAATCTTACCCGTTGCCTCCACTTTCCCTGAAACTAAATAAAAGCACAATAAATTACACAAATCATAAGTTAGGTTCTAATAATTACCTCTCAAATAGAAAGTGCATGCACCCCCTTCACTAGTCTTGTGGACGACACAATATATTATTATAAATTATTCGCAATGCCTGTTTTAAAGAAAGCAATATCACTATCAGGCATCAGCTGTAAAAATAATTGGATATCCATGTTATAATTGGTCAATCTCTCCCTATAAAAAGAGGCCTCTTTTCTCAAGAGATGGAGCCAATTATAAGAGAGAGAAAGAGAGAGCATATTACTAAACATTTTAGCAGATAGAATACATATGGGGAAGCAGACAAGGTGGGATATTGGTTGCGGCTCATGATCTGATCTATATCTGCTACATTCTTGATTCTTAAATTTCTGTTTTTTTTTGTTAATAAAACCTATCTTTTTCTGAGGTTTCATTTTGAGATCTTGAGATTCTTGATCATGAGCCGAACCAATATCACTCTTGTATGCTTCAAACCTCATCACTTCTCCACAGCATCTTCAAGATCATGATCAGCACCAGTTTTTACAGGTAAGGAATCCGTTTTTTTTTGACAGATTTTGACAGATCGATCTGTCAAGATCTGTTAAATCTAAAAAGGAGGTTGAAGAAGTGATTTAATCCTTTTATTTCCGGTTCTTACAACAGAAGAAACCACTGATTCTGAGACATATATAGTTTACTGAGAGTGTTTTTTTCTTCTGATCTGGTGTTCATGTTCATAAGCACATCCTTCTGCAGATTTTCAAGTTTTCTTTGTTTCTTATGATGATTTAAAGTATTTTTTACATATTTTATTGTTATTATTTTCATACATGCATCTTGATTTTCATGATATAAAACCAGATCAGTGCACACAGATTCGATAAAAACCGTTGGATGGTCATCGAGACCACGTGCTAAGAACAGATGAGTGACTGGGGAAAAAGTTAAATCCTGTCGTTTAGTGACTGGGAAATATGTTGTTGACTAGGTCAATGATTCTGTGAATTAGGTTTGATTTGAATACGACAGAATTTATCATTTTCTTGAATGGATTTTTTTGTAGTTTAATATTTTTATATACTATTTAAATTAAGAACTTAGCAATATGTAGGATATAATATTATAATTTAATAATATTATAGATTAGCAGACTATTACATGTAGTAATTCAGTTATTTAATTAACCTAATTTAAAAAGAAAGTGATAGAATGATTATGATAAGTATTAATTAGTATGACTGATTATGCTGCATTTTTATTATATTGTGATGATAAAGATAAAGTCACAAGAGTTAAAAATTTCATGTTATTGGATTGGCGGAAAGTGCATTTCATCGATATTATTTTATTTTGAAGATTAATATTAATGGGGGTTGGTGGTGGCTGCTTGAGAATAATTTAGGTTGGAATTTTTTTTTTGTTTTTTTTGGATCTTTATTTTCCATTTGGGGAAGTAGCCAGGACGGCAAAATCATATTTAAAAATTAAAATTGATATGTTTATGATGGACTTGTGTGTGTTGAAATTTCAGTTGAATTGAACTGAACTGGACTGATCTGTTCTTATTAACTCCGGCAAACATGCCTAAATCGTTATGTTTTGTATCCAATTGAAATAAAGTTAAAGTAATTATTTTATGAACTGAGATTAATTTAGTTAAACTGAGATTTGTTTAGTTTAACTGAGATTAATTTAACTGAATTGAGATTAAATTAATTGAACTGAGATTAATTTAACTTAAATTATTTTTCAATAATCTGAACTTGACCGAGCCTAAATAGATAATGGTGAAGACGTAAATACTTTTAATCTTTTAATCACACCCTCGAGATCTTTTCAAAACCAATACGAAAAAAAATGAAGATTCTACCAAGAATCCTGAAAAAATAGAAGCTACAATGTACGAAAATCATCATCGTCATCATCTAGGTGAAAACTGGGCAGCCATGGACGACTATCCCTTTGGCCGTCGGGCACGAGGCCACCGGACAGCCGTCGACGTTGCTTCCCCACCAGTCCAAGCTGATGGGTTTGAAGAAGCTGAGGCCGAAGAAGATGGCTATGGTCGAAAACGCAGTTCCGGCGTCCATTGCACCGGAGAGGACGTAGTTGTACCTCTCCCAAGTCTCCGGCCAGTACCGGAAAACCACGAATCCTGAAATAAATGCTGCCGGAATCCAGCTGTTGTAGTTCACCGTTCCCGCCGGCGGCATCATGCCCGTGGCTCCCAACAGCACCGGCATGTTGATGTACCTCATCCACTTCTGCTTGGGGAACATCTTCATCGTCAGCCAAGCCAGCACTGTCACCACAACTCCGCCGAGGAAGAACCAGTTGATGTTATAGTAGAGTCCGAGGTTTCCGAAGATCCTCTGAGGTCCGACGAGTCCCCAGATGATCGAGGCGGTGTAGAAGGTGTTGTCCATCGGACAAGTCCATGCGCTGTCCGGCGGCAACAGGGTCTTGTCGCAGAGGTTAGGAATGCTCGCCATGAGCCACCACGCAGTGCACGTGTATACACACACAGAAACCACCGTTCCCACCACCTGAAATCATTTGTATTAGCATAACCTAATGTTGAGAATCTTGAGATATAACTGATGTGTTTTACACAGTCTAATATTTTACTCAGCATAGGTCAAAACATCATTGAAATTACAACAACGGCCCCGAATATTGCTAAATTTTTCAATGAGCATAATAAACGATGATATTTTTGTAAATTCATACCATATTTTGGACTACCACACTAAAATACCGGACTGCTTATAACAACACTCTTATTTAATTTTATAACTTTATATTTTGATTCAATCTACACTATTCTAATACTTTTCAATTATTTATAGCATACACAAAGTACATAATATATATACTCTCTTTCTGTCCCATCTCAAACTGCACAATTTAACTTTTTTTCGGTTGATTCAATAACAATCAGCTAAAGAAAATTTTGAAATAGATATTGAAAAATAATGAATGTACCTGAGCCATGAACATGGATCTTGGTGGGATTTTCATGTAATGGCCAAGTTTGAAATCAGAGAGGAAAGTTAGGGCCTGAGTCATGCTGATATATCCATACACCTTGAAGCACATATTAGCAACAGGCCGTCCAGGGTATGCATATCCAATGATGTATTCTGTGATAATATTCAGCCCTGGAGCCTGATTTAAATAAACCACAAAAACAAGCCCGATTAACGTCATAACTGAAATGAACTAAATTAAACTTCTAAATAAGCGAGAACAGATCCTACACCGAACTATTATCGACATAGTACTTCAAATTGATGATTAAACCTGACACCGTAAATAGTAAGATAAAACATTTTTAATTAGCCTCACAGAAGGAGTAACTTTTTTTAACTAATTTTACCTGGTTTGTGGTGGCAGCAATGACCCCAACAGGGAGGGTGTAGATGAGAGCAATGGCACAAGCTGAGAGGACACCCCACCAAGGCAGTTGAAGCATGTCTTTGTAATAGGTGCATGCAAACAGTGCCAAAGCTACATTCAATGCTAATATAACCAAAAACCACCACAATGGAACTTGCTTGTAAACCTTCATCAGCTTTGTGTGTATATCAATCTTTCTATTCTCCTTGAATGCATTCTTAGTCTCATTCCACATTTGCCTACAGCATATACACAAAAACATCAACCTAACCCGGAAAACGACAGTAATATCTTTAACCACGATCAAGAGTGGTGGTCAAAGATGCATTTTCGATCAAAAGTATTAACCAACACCGAATAGAACACAGATTGAGTGGGCCTCAATTTCGGTTATTGACGGATTTATACCATGTTTCACCACAACACTTTCTAAAAACTGTTATCAATGCATACATGAAAAATAAGGTGTTCTCAACTTATTTGATTGGAATGAAACGGAAATACATATTAATAGTATGACTAAATTAAGCTTGAATTGTATCAATTTATATTCGATTCATGTTAGAACTGAATTGACAAGGCTAAAAAAGGGTGTTGCTATATGCAGTCCGGTATTTTACTCTTTTAATCCAAAATATGGTATGAGTTTACGAAACTATCCTCATATATTATGTTCATCAAAAAACTTAGCAATATTCAGGGGACGGTATTGTAATTTCAACATTATTTTGGACTATGCTGAGAAATATACCAGACCGTGTATAACAGTTACAGCTAAAAAACTCCATAAAGTTGAAAAGAAGATATTCCATAAAACTTACTTTCCATTGAAGAGGATGACATGAACAAGAGTAGCCGGGAGCGTAGCAAATCCAAACCCATACATGATAGCAAAGAACGTGCTCATATAAAGCCGACCATGCTCAGCATACGCCATTTTATCCAAACTAAAATCCTTGCTCACAATGCTCTTAACATCATAAGGTGAACCGTCGACCTGAAAAGTGCCCGACGAGTACAACGGGAAGTTCTTGGCCTTGAAAAAATTGAGCCAGTACGCGAGCGGGATCACCCCATACACGATCACCAGGTACCCGACCATGAAATTCACGGTCGCGAACCAGGGGCTCGCGAGTGGGGTCCCGAGGTAGGACGCGATGGAGGACCAGTCGAGAGCGAAGCTCCCGAGGCCCAGGCCTGACATTCCCGACCCGAGCTGGTTTAGGAGGACCGAGCCCGGTTTGAACCAGCAGATCCATGAAATGGCGGTTAGCATGGGGAAGAGGTAGCCTGGTAGAGTGTAGTAGCAGAATGCAGTGATTAGGGCTATTAGGAAGAACTGGTTTCTTGTTACACTTCCTTTTGGTCTTTTCTCCTTCAAATGAAGAGCCCTATAAAAATCCATGCAAAAAAAAAGGTATTAATTATTACATTTATTATTACTATTGAACCCTAACATAAAATTCTCCTCTCAATTGCTAGCTAAAAATTTCCCTGTTCTCTTGATATTATCAGTCGATAAGTTCAACTCAATACAAGTATAAGTTCAGTTATGCTAATTTCCATTTTAATACATTAATTTTCTATTATATATTATTTCTAACTTGTTTACATAATACTATTATAATATTGTGATTAAAATTGATATATGGTGAATGAGAATTACTTGAATAAAGAGACTTGAACCAAATTTGATGGCCACCACATCCCTCCAGGCTCAACAAGCTGTTTTCTGAATATACCAGCCCATCCATAACCCAACATCTACATAAAATTGTTTCACCAACATAGAAATTAGGCCATCTCATTATCATGTGCAAAAATTTTCAAATAGACAAAAAATAAATCGAAAATACATTCAAAATGAAACAGAACATATCACACACTAAATTTTAGACACATTTCTGGCTAAAATGTTTGAACCAATTCATGAAAAAATTCTCATACGTAATCTTGAATCATTCAAATATTGAGGGTATTAAAGTCACTTCATGAAAAAATACCGACTGTATAAATAAATCAATACTGAACTGCATATAACAGGCGCTCAGTCATTTATATATGTCTTACCTGTGTAGTAAACATGATGATAAAGGCGGGAATGAAGGTTAACTCCCGCTTGAAGAAAAGCTTCACGGCACTCAAAATATGGGTCGCGTAAACCGACCCGGCACCAGAATTTGCCATGATCGTTATCAGAACGTGCTCCTTGATCGTAAACGGACCCGGGTTCATGGTAAACTCCCACCGGGTACCGGAAAAGTATACCCACTTCGTTATCGTTCCCGCCATAAACCTGCCGAGAGGCAGGACCACGATCTGGGCTGAAATGCCCGACACGTTCAGCGGCATCTTCCTGTACCAGTAGAACTGGTTCACGAAGGAGAGCAGAACGCAGGTGCTCAGACCGAGGACCCAGACCCGGAACGTGACCACCGACATCGTCGGGTCGTCGGTCTTGGGCACGGTGAGATCCACCTGCTTCACCGGGCACTCGTATTCGGGTTCGGATCCTCCCGGCGGCTCCATTGCCATGTGTCTCTGTACTGCGTGACTGCGTGTTTTTTTGTTTGGTTTAAGGTTTTGAGGGAATCTTTGAAGACGATTCAGTTGATTGTAGATACGAGATTCTGTGGGTTTTGAATGTTGTGATAACGTTTAGGACTCTCTTTAAAGAGGTTTAGTCGTGTTATAGTGCAACTAATTTATTTTACAGCTGAACAATTTCTGATAATATTGTTTAAATCATTGCATGTGATAATGTTTTTGAGATATAATGATAAATCAGGGTTTTATTTTTTTAATAAATTTATTTGGGCGGTTATTAGCACGTCATGGGACACGTGTTGCACGTAAAATGGACCATCCCCACTCTTCTTAATTATTTATATTTTTTTATAGTCGCCGGGAATTTTTAGTGATCGGAAAACTTTACCGCGCTGATAACCAACATATATAAATGTGTAATTTGAAGTGAAGACGTGTTCAACTATTACTTATATTTTCAGTAATTATACAAGTAGGTTCATGTTTACTTAATGCAGATTTGAAAAATGTAATATATGACCCTGAATTGTACTAGTGCATCCAAAATATTATATTTTAGACATGTATTAGTAAACATGGACCTGCATGTATTACCACTCTATATTTTGGGATCATAAAATTGTGCTACTTGTGATTATTTCTAAGAGCTCGTTTGAAAAATAAAATATCAAAAATTTAATTTTGATTAGTTGTTTGGAAGAAAATAAAAAAAAATACGTGAGAATCTAAGATTTTCGAAATTTTGAAATTCTCACAAAACATGAAAAGTTTTGGGTGGTTGTATGTGTAGCTCCAAATTAAACTTAGAGTGACAATAATATTTCTATTAGATATGTATTCAATCATTAAATAACGGGTTTGGACATTCAACACTAAAAGAAAGATAAAAATATATCTGTAAAATCTAATAAACAAATGAAGGATAATTACGGTATTTTCTCATTTTAGTTAGACCTGTATAATTAAACTGGACCTGCATATGATAATTTCCGATATTTTTTTATAGGAATTGATAGGTACAGTCCAATATTACTTTTGCAACTCGTATTTGTATTTGAGTTACCTGATACACCCTCATTTATGGGAACCACGTTTACTTTTGAATAAATATTGAGCGTATTAATGACATTTCATGAATAATACGAACTGAATAAGTAAATATTAGACGGTATATAACAATGCCTTTTTATCTATCTAGCCAAAGTAATTGCAATTTCTTCGTCTTTCATTACACAAATTTACTTTTTTTTAATATTACTCGCTATTTTGTACTCACCGGTCACCACTTGTACAGCTCACATACTGAAAGCTAAATCAAAGACTTTCATTTCCGAAAAGTCACAGAACTAGGAAGACTTCTCCAAGTCATTCTACATTCCGATCATTCATGTAAGTGTGTTTACAGTTTAATTCGCTCTGCGAAATCACATGATCATATGATTCAGTGATTCTAATCGTACGATCTGATCTTAGCTTTCCAGAGGCATGGGGATGGGGCCGGGGTTCGTCGACACCGGAAATCCATTTTTCAGCTGCCGGACTTGCCGGAATCCTCTTGCTCTCCGGGAGGACCTTCTCTCCAAGAAATTCTATGTAAGTGTATTACTAACTTATATTCATAATTACGTTAATCCTTACTCCTGTTTCTGCTGATGATCATTATCCATTTGATTAGTTGACTTTTTGAGGGAAATTTTGTTGCAAAATTTGCAATATAGCCCATGAACTTTGATAGTTATCCATTCGGAAACTAAATTTGAAGATAGTTGACTTCCCACCGTTGACTTCAACATGGGTGTATTTGATTGGAGAGGATTTCGAGAGTCTATCTTCTGTTTTGCGATTTTGAGAGTTTGTGTTTTTGTTTGAGATTTTGAGAGTCCGGTTTTGTAAAAATCTTGTTTGGTTGAGATGAGATTTCGTAAGTCTGAAACAAAATTTTTGATTGGTTTTTAGGATTTTGCAAGTCTGGATTTTGGGGCCAAAAACAGAATTTTGAAAAACTCTGTGAACCAAAAACAGGATTTTGATAGTCCAGTTTTCCAAAAACTCATCCACCACATGCACCCTAATTCTTTTGGCAGATAAAATTTATGAAAATTTGATATGAAAAATATATACCATAGAGGATGTAGCTTATGATATTATTTCCAATCTAACATCTATGTTTTATTGTAAAGTTGGGTAATTTTGATTTTATCAAATATAGATGTTTGTTGATTTAAATTTGATCTTTAGTGATGTATTTGAACTGAACTGGCCTGTTTAAATTGAGATGAACAGAAATAAAATAAAATTTAGACCGTAAATTTATAGATAAATCGAGAAAACGATCCAACTAGTATATGATTAATGGGTTTTTTTAATACATAGGTAAAATCTGGGGGAGCATTTATGTTCACTCAGGCACTGAACATTGCGTTGGGGAAGATAGAAGATAAAACCCTACTTACAGGGAATTTCGCAATTGCACCACTTTTCTGCAACAAATGTGGTGAGGAGCTGGGATGGAAATACATTAGAGCTTATGATGCTAAACAAAAGTACAAGGAAGGCAGGTATATCATTGAGAAGGCCAAGATTCTCAAAGAATACTAGTATGAATGTATCTTCAATTTATGAAAGTATATATTGTATATATTCTATCAAAAACATTTGGGATTGTTTTTCTTGTTAAAGCTTGGACTCTATGAGGGCTCCAATCATATAAATAAGTTGTGATGTACATATTTTAAAGATATCATAAACAGTTAAGTTCAATTAAACTAAAAAAAATCGAGAGTGTAAAGTGTATTAGTCAATCAATTTTAATCTAGTTATTGTTTTTTTTATCGATCTTTCTTATCTAGTTTTATTTCCTGATTTGAACTGAATTTAGATCCAAGTCCCCGAAAAATTTATCTAGTTAATTTTAATCTAGTTTTATTTCTTGGTTGGACAAGTTTTTACAAAACTTGGACTATCCAAGTCCAGTTTTGTTAAATCTTGTTTGGTTCACCAAGTTTACCAAAATTCAGACTTGCAAAATCTTAAAAACCAATCAAAGATTTTGTTCTATACTCACAAATTCAACCTAACCAAACAAGAATTTTGCAAAACCAGACTCTAAAAATTCCAAACAAAAACTCAAACTCTCAAAAATTCAAAACAAAATCCAGACTCTTAAAAATCTTGCGAACCAAACACACCCTCAGTGATTGCAACTTCTTGCCGTTGCAGGCAATTTCTTACTGGCCAACTGAGCATGGCCTAATATGAAAAATTAATACCTAAACTAACTTAAATTTAACAAATCATAATTTTACTGACCTGATCTGAATTGATTAGAGTTTTTTTTGTTGTGATTAATCTTTATTTTTATTACTATTGAAAAGTACCCTTACCGACGCGGAACAGTCTTGAAAGTGTCTATTTCCATCCCATATGGTCTTTACAAGGTACATAAACAACCCTACAAACTCCCCCAAAGGGCCAAACACTTTTATTTTTATCACAAGGGCCAAGCACTTGAAATAAGCCAATAATTATCACTCAATTATTGAGTCCCATGAGAAAAATTCCAACAGTAAAAAGTAAGATTTCTTTCCTTTGTTCGGAGTAAAAATCGATTCGTTCGCCCTCAGCACTCCACCTGCCCGACACCACAGACCTTGGTGGAAAGAGGTAAATACAGAGTTAGGACTCATTGAGCGTCGAATCATTGTACCTTCCACAAAATCGATTGATGGGGATTGGCAAAGTGTGCAGAGCAAGAAATTAATCATTAAAAAAAACATTATTTTTTAATAACATTATTAAAAACATACTCATTATTAATAGAGTACAACAAAATGAAGGAAGAGGAGGAAGTTGCTTGAGTGCATGGAAAAGCAAGTCTCAGCCCAGATGAGCATCCAAACTCAAGGAAGAGGCAACAAAATTGGAATATATCCCAAAGCAGGGAAACAATATGTGCATGGACAAGCAATTACTAATCAATGTTCTTGAGATTTATTTTGTGACCAATATAAATACATTCATTTTGTATGCATATGATAATACTACGAATTTGATCATTTTTCTCAGTCTTTAATTAATTATCTGATCAAAAGAATTCATAATTTTATTGGGAAATGGCAATGAGGCCTACCGGAAGGGGTGCGATGGGTCCGCGCCGGCAGGAAAATCCGTTCGGCCGTCAAGGAGTCGGTGTGGTTCAACCGGTGTTTGTTGATTTCAAACCCATCTCCGAATGGAAGCAAGAGAAAGAAGCAGATACGTTACTTGTTTATCTTCCAGGTTCGTAACATTCTTTCTTTTAGCATTATTTTGTGTCTGTTGGAGATGAATTTGAGAGTTTGGATTTTGTTTTTAAATTGTGAGAGTTTGGGATTTTGTAAATTTGGTTTTGTAAAACTCTTGTTTCATTTGGTTGAGATTTTGTAAGTCAACAAAATTCTTGTTTGGTTCGTCACGATGTTGCAAGTCTAAAATAAAATTTGTTAGTCTAAAATTAAAAATTGTAAATATGGACTTAGAAGAACAAAAATCAGATTTGGGAGTGGGATAATCCGGACTTCCTAAAATTCAAATCAAACAAAATTTTCCAAAACTAGATTTTGAAAGTCCAATTATTCAAAACAGGGTGAACCAAACACACCCTAGATTTTTCATTAATTTTTTCTTATGTATATGTAACATGTTTTGCAATTACACGACATTTTGGGTATTAGGTTTTCTGAAGCAGAATCTGAAGGTGTCGACTGAAGGGCAGAATATGGTGAGGGCAAGAGGGGAAAGACTGGATGCAGGGAACAGATGGAGTCGATTTCAAGAAGATTTCCAAGTTCCAGAGAGGTGTGATATCAGGGCCATTCGCGCCAGATACGAAAGAGGAGTCCTCACCATTACCATGCCATGGACTGCAGATTGGATTCAACACCAATCTCAAATCCACGATACTGCTCAACCTAATGCCTCTTCGCAGGATCTAACCACACCAGTCCCCGGAACGCAGTCTCCTCCAAAGCAAATTTCTCCCCAAGAACCCAAAAAGGAAACCGTACTTGCTCCGATGCCTGAAAAGGAAACCACACATACTCCTCAGATGACCAAAAAAGAAACCATGCCGACTCAGATGCCAGAAAAGATACCTGCTCACCAGGACAGAAAGAATCCAGTTATTATTGGAGAAAGGGAGAGGCTAAGTGTGAAGCCACAGGTAACCAAGATCAATGATGATGATGCAGAGATGAAGAAAGGCGAGAGTGTTCAAAACATCGTGAAAGCTCTGGAGGCCTCTAAAGAAAGGCAACATTCCCCGACCCTTAATGATCGAAAGAAGAAGGATATTGTCAACAAAGAAAGCCTGAAAGATGAGAAGTTGAACAAGGAAATCGGCAGCGTTGCTACTACAAGTACAGGTATAGGTAATCATAACTACAAGGAGGCAGTGAAAAACCTTGTTGAGCTCAAGGAAGAGAGGCAGTTGTTGGTGAACGTTGGAGCAGCTGTTCTGGTAATCGTGGCACTTGGGACCTATATAGTCACATCCAGACTTGGCTCAGGGGATGATAACTAAACTGTTGCATTCTTATACTATTATACATTTACACGATAAATTTGTAAATAAACTGTTAAATCACAATTAAATAAATGTAACACGTGGCTTATTGTTAATCATGTATACATATATATATATATTATATTCATGTAATATAAAAATCTATCAGTTAGTTGCTTGCCAAATTTAATCTTAATGAAAAAAATATATTAATAGTTCAAATCCAAATGCATATATTTATCATCACCCCTACCCAAACATAAACAAAGTTTCATGTATTGATTGACAAAAGTTAGGGATCATTACAAAATAATCCAATCTTCCTGATATTAGTAGATAACAAGGAATAATCATTTGCTTATAATCTTCATTTTCATGCTCAAAATTATACTCTTATTCTTCTTAAAAATAGCTCACCGACACCGCAAATTATACCATGCACTAGGGGTGCATACCCCAAGTGCATTTTAAAATTTAAAAATGTACATTTTAATTTGTATGATTGTGCATTGTAATTTGTATTTCTATAAATAGTAAATACATAATTGTTACTATACATCAATGTGGGATACATACACTCGAGATACCATATAACAATTGACATACACAACCCTCCAAAATCCCACAAAGGGCCAATCACTTTAAATCATTATTATCACTGAATTATTGAGTCCTATGAAATAATTTCCCAAAAAATAAATAAGAATAATTATATTTTCATTTTATGAAATTATTTCACACAAGATTTTGGCCATGATCAACCCATGTGTTCTTGCTAGAATGAAATTTACACATTTAAATGATTTTTTGAAAGAAAAAAAAAAAAAAAAGTGATCCAGCCGTCTTGATTATAGTTGTAGAAAGTATAAAATTCAATCCTGTCAATTCCAAACCTACCAATTTCTTTTTTTAGCACTACCCTTCTTCATTCTTATCTTCTCCATCCTTAATTCCTGCAATAAATTTACTGAAAAATTCTCTTGATTTTATTGTGAATATCCTTTAATTTCCAGAGCTCCTGATCATTCATGGATGAAGAAGAAGTTGTCGGTCCGAGGTTATACTGCTGCTTCAAGTGCAAGAATCACGTTTCTTTCCACGACGACATAATCTCAAAGGCTTTTCAGGTACTGATCTTCATATACATTAGTTTTCAGTTTAGATCCGTTCAGTAAGAAATAAGATCAGATCAGTGAGAAAAGTTTTGGTTTTCTCTGTGGCAGGGGAAGAGTGGAAGGGCATTTCTGTTTTCTCATGCCATGAACATCGGAGTGGGGGTTAAGGAAGACCGGCGACTCCTCACCGGACTTCACACGGTCGCCGACGTGTTTTGCGGCGACTGCGGGGAGGTTTTGGGGTGGAAATACGAGCGAGCTTACGAGCCGTCGCAGAAGTATAAGGAAGGGAAGATCATACTTGAGAAGTCTAAGATTGTCAAGGACAATTGGTAGTAGTATATACTTGTTCTCCTCTCTTGTGGTTTTAAGGAAAACTAGCTAGCAATGTATGTCCATTTTAAGGATTAAGGGCCTAGTGTATTGTATTGATCTATATTGGAATGTCAGCTACACATTTTCAACATTTTGAATATTGGGATAAGTATAGAGTAATATTGAAATGTTAGGTGCACATTTTTGATCTTTTATACTTTCAATTGATTGCATCTTCTTGCAACTATTCATTTTCACTGATTGCAGCTTCTTCCAATCAGTGATTCATAATGTCTAATTATAGTCAGGTCCGGTCCGGCCACGAGACAAGTGAAACCGGTGCTTCAAGCCCTCAAAAAATGGGCTAAAATAAGGTCATGTTTTTCAAAAAACAGATTAAAATAGGGCCCTATTTAAAAAATAAAAAAACACAAATGTAGTGTACTTTTAAAAAAATTTGTTTTTAAACCCTATATTTTATAGAAATTGGCCAAAATAAGGGCTCAGTTTTTTTTTAAAAAAAATCTATTATTTCAATTAATTTTAATTATATTTCTTTGGACCTCTAGTAAGGCCTTTAAAAAATATTTTTCGATTCAGCCCCCAATTACCTAGGGCCGACCTAGACAGCATTCGCAGCAATTATATTTGATTTGATCATCATTAGTGGACCTGAGATAAAAGAAAGGGAGAAGTCTACAATTATATTAAACAACAGGGGCTAGTTAGTAAATAACTCGTAAAATTTCCCTAAAAAACTCGGGTCGGGTCATCATCCCCTTCGTTTTTTAGGCCATCTTCTCCGGCCACTTGCCGCGCTTTTTTTTTTCTCGATTCGATCCTTAACTCTTCCATTGAAGCTTCGCGCAGATTCCAGATTCCACCTTCAGCCTGTAAATCTCACCATTCACAAAGGTAATTCCTCCATTTGAAGCTTTCTCGATCCAGTGTTCATTTTTTGGGGGAAATTAAACCCTAAGCTACATTATTGAATTACGGTGGACCATATAAATTTGTGATCTTTGTTTAGCTTTGTGAGTGAAACTAGTTTTCCAGGTGAATTTTTCTTTCAGATGTTGATTTGGTTTTGCAAATGGTTCTGGAGGTTTCAAGCTTGTATGCAAATTCTGTGTACTGAGTTCTTGTAAATGACAGACCTTTAGTGTGTAGATGTAGGATCCTCAGTTGGGAATCATTGCGGTGATTTCGTTAAAACTCTAATTTTGTTTCTTTTTCCGTTGATTCTCCTGTCATTGACATTGTCTCGAAACTAGGTGTTTTAACAGATAGAGTATGGATTAAATAGGTTGAAGTGTGAATGAAATAAGAAAACTAGGTTTTCTAAGGTAATTAGTGTTGTTGAATACGATGGGAAAATGTGTGCTTTGTCGAATGTGGCTTCAGTCCTTCAGTTTGTCTGCATAATCCTTGGTATGATTGTTTGATTTTTATTTTTCCTGACAAAATAGTTGTATTCTGGAATGATGTAAAATTTTGAATGTTGTATGGATATTTGGATAGTTTGGACATATGCATCCCAACTAATTAGCCTTGGCCACTGCTAACTGCTCTCAAGACAGGTTGAAGATGAACCTAAAGCAGCCATTTTGGAAGAACTCAAACTTCCAAGCAAGGCCAGAATCGGCTGTGACTGAACTAGTCAACTCGCTTGACCAGGAAAGACTGTACAGGGAGGTAACCCTTGCACTCCGAACTGGACTTAAAGAAGCTCAAGCCGAGTTTTCATTTCTCCGAGTACGTGGCCTTCGCAGCCTCCTCAAATTCCTCAGATCTGTCGCTGAGTCTGATGCTACCATTAACCTCTTCTGCAACACGCAGTCCTTGCCTGACCTCCAAGGTTAGCAGTTTCTCTTTTACTTATCCTTTTCACTTGTTTTGCAAAAAAGAATATTGGCAAATTGTGAAATTATAGATTAGGTTATGTGATTCCTTGTATTGAAAAAGATGGCTACTTTTTTGTTATAGTGGTGCCGGTGCTATTTCAACAGTCACTGAGAGACGCACTGGATGATGAAAACACTGTGCCTGATTTGAAGCACATATTTGGTGTTGAGCCAAAGAAGATAATTAGCCCTCCTACTGATGAGGAGGTAGCTCTTGCGCTTAGAGTGTTGGAAGGATGTTGTCTGCTCCATCAGGAGAGCACTCTTTTAGCTAATCAGCATAATGGCGTTCCAGTAAGCATTGAAGTAGTATATTATTTCAATAAGTTGGCTCTGAATATGAATGTAGAACTATTAAACTGAGTCTCTTATTGTGACTCAGGTGTTGATGAATATATTATCTACTCGAGGAGTGCTCGAACAAGGTGCTTGTCTAGATGCATTGATCTCAATATTGCTGGATACATCGGCCAACCAAATGGTGTGTATATAGTCTGTTCTGTTTTTTCCAAACCAATTGTGTAGGTATCATATATCTAACACCTGAAATAAGCTGCAGAGTGCATAATATGATAGATTTTTGTACTTGTGTGCTAGGATTTTGAGAGGTGCAATGGCATTGAGGAAGTTGCTTTACTCATACAAGATAAACAAGTGGACGAAAACTTGAGGTATGTCATTTTTCTTCTACATAACATATTCTTACTCATATTGAATTTCGGTGGTCCTCTTTTCTTTGAGAACATTTTTCTTTGGGGTTTTCCCAGCATCAATATATTCTGATTTTAAGCTTTCGATAGTTCTATTTGATATCATTATGCTGAGTATATCTTGGTCCTGTGTAAGTGGCATAATCTTATCTTTGAACAACCGTCTTTTGGCCCTAGTCTTTATAAGTTCCATTATGTGGCTAGGCTGAAATGTGGAGAGTTTCTGCTGCTTCTCAATGGACATGTGAATGGGACAGACATGGCGACAGTACACAACGATGTAAGGCGATTCCTTGGTGAAAAATGCGCGTCTCTGATTTGGGCCGCGAGTCAGTTTGGCTCTACGCTCGACCCACAGGAAAGATTAACAGCGCTACAAATACAAGCTCGTCGGGTATTGGAATCAATTGACCTTTACCATTGAGTTTTACAGTAAAAGGTTGATCTTTGTACCTGTTTGCTTTCTTGCTTTGGGAATATAATACACTTAGAATGCCTTAATCAGTGGCGTTTAAATATGTAATTACGTAACATCTGTGTGTCAAGTTGGGAACACTATTGAAAGGGACTTTTATCTGATCCCTTTTGTGGGTTAAACTCCATAACTGTTAAATTAATAATAGGGGTCTTTTCGTTCTTGATTTAGTGTCATTTCCTTTTTACTGTTGTTAAATTGATGTGATTGTAACTGTCTTTATTGCTGTCGGTAAGACTTTTACGTTCAAATTATCTTAATTGTTATACGCAGTCTGGTATTTTACTCAGCGTAGTCTAAAATATCGTTGAAATTACAATATCATTCATTGAATATTGCTAAGTTTTCGAAAAACCTCATAAGTGAGGGTATTTTCGTAAATTCATAATGTATTTTATACTACAAGAGTAAATATCCGACTGCATATAATAACACCCGATTTAAGCTCTATGTCCTCCCTAATCTATGTTTCATTTTCTTTTATCCTAATCTTAGTATTAGGATTTGTTCTTCCAGCTTGTTTGAAAAAAATTAAACTGATTTGATCTACTATATGAAATGAAAGTGCACATTTTCTTTTCAAAGGGAAACCTTTATTATTGTCATACGAAAATTAGTTTGTCATAAATCATGTTCTTTTTATCTTATCAGTAGATTAAAGGTGGGGCACAATGTGAGAGAGCGTTTTCCCTTGTCCCTTTAATCGAGGATTAAGAATAGGCGACGACGGCCTAACTCAATTTTGTTCAATTTTTAGTTCAGTTCATTATGAAATAAGCTCAAAAGAATATAACCTGATATTTATATGAATTTGGTTTGGGTTGGGTGGATTTCTGCCTACTTGAAAGTGAGAGGCTAATTCCATTCATATAATTACATAGCAACTAACAATTACCTGCTTTCATGTAGCAATTTTTTATTTTGATACTACATAAATTACTTTTTAAAATAGAAAAAGTAAAATTATTTTATTTGTATATTTGAATAACTAAATGAATATTTGGATGCGTGTATGATTAAACTAACTGGTTAGGAAATTAATTAGGTAGAAAAAAAAAATCCCAGATCACTAAACCCTACATAAAAAATCAATATTTGGATGGGCCAATAACGTGATTTTGGCAAAAGGTCACGTTAACTACTGTAAGAGAATGTTTGTGGGGCCAACCCACAATATTCCAAGCCCTCTGCAACACAAGTTACAGAACTGCATGGAGAGATTGCCATCGTTTTCCTTTGGATCTCAATGTTCTTACTACAAATTTTCAAAAATGTTTATCTACAAACTTGGTATAAAGTGACAGTGATGATTTTGACACAATATGTTTATTATTAGACATATTTCGTTTCGTGTCACGTTACATTTACCACATTATAAGATAATCTCGAATTGAACAAGTAGGAAATGAAAATCATAGAACTCATATCTAAGGGCGGAATCACGCCAGGACCGGACAGGTCTGGGTCTACTCTAAAATTTAAAATTCAGATTGTATTATTGTTCACCGGTTAAATTTGGACCTTTCCGTCCTCCTATGAGACCGCAATTTTAAACTTGCGTTTCTACCCTTTGTTATTTTAGTCATTTGAGCCTATCCGGACCTACTAAGCCTACTTTAAAATTCGAATTCAGCTTGTATTACTGTTCACATGTCAAATTTGGGCATTTATGCTCTCCGGCGAAATGACAGTTCTAAACTTGCGTTTCTACCCTCTATTTTTTTAGTCATTTGAACCTATCATAAAATGAATTTCTACTTCCGCCACTGCTCGTACCATTACAAACTTTGAAACAACATGTTTTAGATTCGAGACATAGATATCTCTGACAGACGTTTTTCCGAACAATCATATCATGGACATTCCAAGAATTTTGAAATGAAATCGGTCAAATACAAAATGCAAGCATAAAGTTTTTATAATCAATTTATGTAATTGTTATTATCATCTATAAATTCTTCCATATTTATTTTATAATTTTTTCATGCTCAACCAATTGTCCACTAGTTCCGTTAGAGTCTCAATTAAGCTACATTTTGAAATAAAGGGCTAAATCATACACATATGCTTTTAAAAAAATATAAAGAATATATAAAGTGGAATGTCGATTCATATGAAGTGTAATCCACTAGAGAGATGCCAACTCTACGTACCCTCCAATTTTAAGATATCACAATCACTTGCTTTTTCATAAACGAAACACATTTATTGTACCTAGAAATTGAGTTTTGTTTTACTCTTAGGTGTAAGCCCTCTTTAGATTTTCTACAAATTCATATAAAGTTGTATTTTGGCTAACCAAAAAAAACCACTTTTTAGGTTATCAATTTGAATCACAATCATAAATTTGTATTTTATTTAGTGTATCATAACATTTGATAACAAATTTTACCAAAAATATTGACATTACAATTATTTTAAGCAAAGAACTATAAGTATGATAGTTATTTGATACTGTTAGAGTGAATCTCACATCGGAAATGAAGTGGGTGATTGTTAAGTATATAAGTCTGGTGGGCTACTTTACATATTATCAATTGATTTTGTGATGGAACCTCACTGGGTTTATGTGCTAGATCTATTGGGTCTATATGCCTGTCCACCTCCCAATTTACAGACACAGTGTGAATCACGGTCTAGGTTTTTACGGTGTGGGCGTTAATATATTTTTTACGATTTGCATAGCTAATGTGGTATATAAAAATTTGATATTAGAAACTATTATGTCGAATTACAGGTGATAATAATAATATTTAAATAGAGATAGAGAAAGTATAAAAAAAATCAGTAAACAAATTTATTTATGAACATGGAATCTTATAGGTGGTGTACATGTGATGTGAAATATTAATGCATGTGGTTATAATCACCATTATGGGAGCACTGAATAGTAAAACTTTCTTTAGTTTAACAATTATTTAAATATTACACTAAGTAATGATTATATAAAATTCTAAGTTTAGTATAATTCAAAATATTATGATTACAGTTGACTATAAATATGAAAACTACAAGAAATTGTGTGAAAAATATAGTTGAAAAATACACAAAGTAATGATTATTTAAAATTATATGTTTAGTATAATTCAAAAATGTTATGATAACAGTTGACCATAAATGAAGAAAATTAATAAAAGTGTGACTGAAGTTGACCATTCTGTAGCAGAAATGTTTAAGTGGGATTTAAATAAGATTAAATTCATACTCAGGCTCCAGAATGAAGCATGTTTTTCCATTTCATCATCATTATACTCTTATGGATTCAATTATAACGTCTGCTCTGCAGATTCCACTGACAACCTTTCACATATATGAATCTGACATTGATATCAACAATCTGTTTAATTAACCTAATTAAATCTCATCACTAAATTGAAATTAATTAATTCAGCTAAGATTAAGAAAACATACATCATAATAAAGAAACCACAAAATTATACGCTAAATTTAACATATTTTCAATTATTTTCTCAAGTTCATCTAATTATTAGCATCATGATGATGATAATTGAAAAGAAAATTAATCACCAAAATCATAAAATATATATAATGATCGATCAGCATGAAATTATCAAGAACACAAACATATAATCCCTACCCGTTAATTAGCACACCATTTTCAATTATAAACACACTTGAAATTAACACCCCCAAACACACTTACAAAAATCTACAAAATTTCCCAGAAAAAGAAGAGAGAAAAAAAAAACCCACAAAATATATAGATCATTACTACTACATAAAATAATTTAATGAAAATCTACCATGAACCTCCGCCTATCATCCCGCCACTCCAGTATTCTCCTCCGCCACCACCACCTTGGCCTCCGCCGCCGCCTTGCTCCGGCTGACGTTGCTGTTCGAACTGCTCCGCCATCGAAAGCGGCTTCAAATCTTCATAATTGGGAAGAAAGAGCTTAGCAGCTGTACTAAAACCATTTTGATCAGCATGATGATCAAAGCCATCAAGACAGAAGTTATTAAGCTTAGGCTTATTGCTATAATCTTGCTGCATAGGAAGCAGCGAAGGAGAGAAAAGATTAGGCATTGCCATTAGGGAGCTGAGGCTTTTCGGAGAAATCCCTGATAAGCTAGGGTTACCATTGTTGCTGATGGGATAAGGTAAATAGCTCAGCCCTAATAAACCACTATTTGTAGTAGAAGCAGTGGTGGTACTAGCATCATGATCATGGTATGCTAGGTTTAGGTCATGGCCCTCATGGATCTTGCTAGGGTTTTGTGGAAAACTGGGAATTTGGGTCAGATCTGAGGAATTAGGGTTCTTGATGATCTTCTGAACCTGTGTTGATGATATCGATGAAGACGACGATCTCTTGTTCTTCCTTGAGCCACCACCAACTGGGACATTTCTTAGGGTTCCGCCTTCGGTCCAGTACCTTCTGCAAGTCTTGCAGAAGTACCTTGGCTGGGTGAGGCTGTAGTTGTTGTAGTAGCAGAACTTTGTGTTTGTTGAGTTGCACCTTGGGCAGTTCAGAGCCTGCTCTTTCTGTGGCCTTGGCTTCCTTTGATCTCCTCCTCCAAGGCTGCTGTTATTGCTGTTTCCCTTTGGTGGTGATGAAGATTCTTGATGATGAATGATTGGCTTCACCAATCCAATATTAGCCTAAAACAAGTAAAAACACCAGAAAAGCAGAAGAGATTAAAACTAGTGAGCAAAAGTGGAAGGATTTCAAAGCATCTTGATCAAACAAAGACAAGTGAAAACAAACAAGGGGGAAGAAGGTGGATATATATGTGTGTATTGGGAACTGAACAAGAATATGAGAACAAAAACTGGTGAATTTATCTGAGCTTTTTCTCCTGCAACAGCCCTTTATGAGGTGGTGGGAATTTGGAAAGTAGTGATGATCAAATACTACATATATGCAGAGAGGATCATTAAAAGCATAGAATTCAAACAAACATTCATTAGTGGGGTGCTTATCATCTCTCTTTTGATCTTTCTGGTAAAGTTGGAAATTTACAAAAACAAGAAAAAGGGGGTTGGGAGATTAATCCCAGCCCTAGAAAGATGCATGATGATGATGATGATGAACTACCTGTGGCCACTGATTAGTATCCATTGAGAGAAAGGAGAGAAAGCAAGAAAGAGGGTTTTGGTATTTGTTGGAAAAGGATGAAAGGGAGAGGAGAGAGAAAAAGGCTATGGATATGAGAGAGAAGAGAGAGTTGAGAGAAATCAACAACTTTTCCTTCCACTACTTTCCAGCATCCCTTGGCCTTAAAAGCAAAAAACAAGCAAGAAAAGGCCACTTGTTGATGATGATGGTGAAGGTGGTGGTGAGAAGCTAGCCCTTGTGTTTGTGCTTTCTTGAGTTGGCTCACAATACTCAAATATTCTTTTTTTTATATATGATAAAATTTATACACACATATAAAATAGGGCGTTATATTCGCAGTCCGATATTTTACTCTTATAATTTAAAAATACAATGTGAATTTACGAAAACGTCCTCCGAAATGGTATTGTAATTCCAATAGTATTTTGAACTACGCTGAGTAAAATATCGGATTGTGTATAGCAATTCAGTCCGATATTTTATTCTTGTAATCTAAAATAAGGTATGAGTTTATGAAAATGTCCTCGCTCAATAAATTTATGGTGGTTCTAAACGCAGGTCCACTTTACTTCTGTAGGTCCAAATTAAATCTGAAGTGACAATAATGTCCCTCTTAAATATGTATTATAATTCACAAAAAAATAATTTATAATTTGGACACGTGTTCAATCATTACATAAACGGGTTCATGCATTCAAGGTTAGAGTTTTAGAAATATATTTGTAAAAACGAATAAACGAGTGAAGGGTAATTATGGTATTTGCACACTTTCATTGGATCTGCAGAAGTAAATTGGACCTGGATATAGCAAACACCTAAATTTATTGGGAAACCTAATATTATTCAAGAGACTGTATTGCAGTTTCACTGATATATTGAACTATATTAAGTAAAATATCGGATTGCGTATGTCAGTTCAGATAAAATATTTCTGTAAATCCTCAAAAACATGGACCATCTCCAAGTTTCCAACCAAAAGGAATTGGGTTAGAAAATTTCAATTTGACATAAACACACTTAATGACCTAAGCATTTATGAAATATATAATCAGTGTTGCTTGATTTACCACAAAGTATGAAATTGAATACTTAAATTATTGGTCTTACCTGAAATACAACAAAGTATAAATGTAGGGTTAGCAAGATATCTGTCCATTAATCAACATGAATTTAGTAGGTACAAACCTGTATATCCCAACTTATTTTTATATAATAATACAAAATGAACTGAAATATACTTGAATGAATTAAAAATTAATATGTTATAAAAATATACGATTCAAAGTGTTTGTGATCTTGTCGTTACAGATCTTTAAGTAACAATCGTTCTTAGATTCAAAATCTTTCTTAAGCGATTCATGAATTTCTCTGCAGCTAGTTAATAATATTCTTAATAGTTGTATTACAATTTTATTAGATCTCTTATTTATAATAAAATAACCGAACTACACCATGTACTAAAAATATGAATTTGTGCCCTAATTAACTAGGGTACTAATTAAATACTCATTTTATACAACTTGATAGACATTTGTCAAAGGAGAAAAACTAATTAACTGTTCTTCATGATCAGAAACACTGGTTAATAGTCAATTATTTGTGCGGTTTTGGATTATTATATTAACGTTAAAACATGTTTGTGCCATCCACATTATGCATACAATATTATTTTAATCCAAGTAAGATTCTTGTTTGGTCACTCAGATTTGTTTTTGACAATATTGGTCACTCAGATTTGGATCAGTGGGATTAAATTTTCTATTCAGTTCTTCGTAGTTTCCATTTAATTTCCACACTATGGGTATGTAATTAATTAACTACTCTTTTCCCAGAAAACTTTTGATAAGTCAGCATTATTTACTCATGTTTCATAAAATTATGTTGTTGATTTTAAATTATTAGTTAAAATCTATACTTAAATTGATTCAAATAATATTATATTGGATTATAATTACTTATTTTATTATAAGACATTGTCATGCGAAAGTTATAAATAAAAATCAATTAAGGGGGGAAATTGCAGTGATTAATTAATGAATTATATTGTCCATTGGATGGGGAAAAACGTGAAGGGGTAACAGGCGTCAAGGTGCAGCATCATCAGGGTCACAATGTTACGCCTGCAAATATTATTGCGCAGATATTCCTGATGGACGCAGGAGAACCTTCCTGTTTTCTATATATTCCCGATGAAGACTATTTACCAATGGTATTATTCAATACAAATAAATAAAAAGTGTATTATAATATTTTATTCGTCACTTATTCTCGATCTGATTTTACTGATCCTAGCGTACGTAATTTTGTGTCAATGAACACGTGTAGTAGTTTTGAGAACATAAATCATGATCATGGAGTTATAATAGATTCATACTTAGCGTAGTTATTAGTGAATGGAAAATGTCTCTTTGTCGAGTTTTGTTTTCTATAGTTTTCATTGATAGTACATTAATACCCTTGAGTGTAATATTATAATTATATTGAATTGATCATGAAATTCGTAATAGTTAAACGGTATTGTCAATCTGGTTGATATATAATTTAATTACTCTTGTAACGCAATATTAATTAAATTAGATGTTAATTCAAATATAATCACTGATGGGCATTTTTCAATTATGAATGAATTTCTTTTTGCTATGAATTCAGAAAAGAATGAAAAGATTAAAAGTGGTTAGTAATCAAGTGGCATATCCCACTTAATCAGAAATCTTGCTTAGTTCAGCGGAGTTCAAAAGTTTAAATCCCGTCAGTCGCATCATTTTGAATTATTTATTATCTTATCCTCTAGATCAAAGTCTTTAGGAGTGATTCAGCAAGAGACGAGAGTTGCATTGACGATGTCAAGAAGTGGAGGATCAAAGTCGATATAAGTGGAATCTTTACCCCACTCTACGGAGAAGGTGAGAATCTCGATCACTCGATGTACGGGATCAGTAGATTAGAGTATGGTTAGATTAGATTGGTATTATATATATATATATATATATATATATATATATATATAATATTGATAGTAGCAAGATTACAAGATTGTACCTAATAATTATGATTTCATACTAGTACGTAGTACTATTTGATATTCCAATTCTGGTTGTCTTAGTCACACTTTGTTTTAAGTGAGCCTGACACCTGAACTAATTCTAGGACTCTTTGTTCCATTCTTTCAACGTTTGGATTCTTCTTGTTATTCCCTTCCAATGTTTCTAAATCAAGTAAAACAAAACTACTTATCATCCTTCTTCACATGACAATTCATATTTTTATTCTTCCTTCAAACCCTTCAACTCTATCATCATATTATGAGACATATTGACGGCTAGGATGTTGAGGGATTTTTCATAATATTATTTAATAATATTTATATTTATACCTCCATTTCAAAGGCACGGTCAAAATTCGATAACAAACAGGGAAAAAATTTCTGAAACATATCCAATACTCTATCATATCTTGGCTTGCTTAACAAGGGTTTCATTCAATCTTCACCTTGAAGGTTTCAAAAAGTGGACTTAGATTAGTCATAACAAGAAAATTCAAATCTTAACAACTAATTGTTAGTTAAGGAATTAATGGAACAAGGTTTAAGAGGAATGTTGACTCAACTAATCCAAACATTGGTGAAAAAAAACTTGATTACTTTCCATCCAATCATATGACTAGGTTATAAGTAAAGCAAGAAAACATTTGATTTAACATGATGATGATCAAACTTTTGTTTTAAAAAACTAAAGTAAAAAGAATATTTTTTTAATTTCTGACTCTGAATTTTCAAAAGAAAAAGAGAATTATTACAAATGAAAAATCTTGGAAAAATAAAATTTGAATGATGAAGATGGTACTATATAGAATAGACAAATCCAACAACCAAATAGAAAATGAAGTGATGAGTGGGGGCTGAGAGGCTGCCATAAACAAAATTCCACTCTTCTATTTTGTCCACTCTCTCCCTTACCAAAGTCCTCCACTATCCATAATTCTTTATCCACATTATTTACACATTCATATAAAGAAATAAGCAAATAATTTTGCTAAAGTTGTAGTTTATAAGTTAGATGTTTTGCTAAAAAGGTAATTTAATTTTATTAATTTTAAATGATTGCGTAACGTTTAGTATCGAATTATATATATATAAATATAAGTGTATAAATTCAATCCATATCATCTACGACGTTCATCTTTTCATATCTACCTAGCGAGGGTGTCATTACATTTTAAAGTGTCGACTTCGAAAACCATCTGAGTATGCTTATTGCTGAATTGTCAATTGAATTCTGACTATCAAGAAAGTATGACTTAGTGATACTTTCACATCATCTAACCTATTATACTCGATTTGTGTTCAAACAAATACAACAGTCGTCCATCCTTATTCCGTCGCCATACTGATTGCTACCTCAAGTGACATGCCTTCCGTGGTCTATATAGGGATTTATGAACTCGTCTATCTTTCTTAATCGCCTGATGAAGAAATTATTATATCGTCTCTTTTATATTGCTAAATTTCCCCATAATCATAATAAGTGATGATATTTTTTTAAAATTTATAATATATTTTGAACTATAAGAGTGAAAATATTAGAACGTCAAATAATAAAAACTATAAAAGTTGATAGTATAATATATTTGCATATTGGTTGTATTTTGTGACACGTTAAATCAGACAAGTAGTGTGTGACCTATTTTGTGAGTCCACATTCAATGGCTATATCTTGTGACCTTGTCCATTTACCAATCCACATTTAAATTTCAGCCGCTGCTTCTGTCTGCCTACCTCCACTACCCAGATAGTGCCCTTCATAATACAGTCCCATTGTTTATGCAAATTGGCACAATTATTCCTGAGAATAGTTACTGTCAGATGATTTTATTTTATTTTATTTTTTACATAATCATATCAGATCAGGTGAAAAAGATATTACACAAAATACATTTCAAAACATTATAAATATTAGTTGCAACCTATGAGCCACAATCTCCATTCTGTAAAGCACACAGTACAGCCAGTGAGAATCTGCAGATATGGATGCCCTAGTTTTCTAATATTATTAATTCAGCTTGCACACATCAATAAACTTTTGCACTGCATTGTGATACTGTGTCCCCTGCGATGACATTAAGAGCAAATTATTTACATGAGTGGGATTACAAGTGACCCTAATCACCAAAGTACAACTTTTCAATGTTTGAAAAGGGAAAGCCGACGCATACAAATGGTAAGGAATCATAAATGAAAGCAAGCTGAATACGAAATTGATCTTAGTTGTGCAAAAAAGTATTAATCTGTCCTAACCAAAGTACTAACTATGATCAAACATGTTAATTGATAGCCGAGAAAATCAGAGTAACAAAGTTTTGGCTGAGGCGGATGGACTATGAAGCATATGATATATCAGCAAGATGATGGGTCCATCGACTCAGTCCTAAACTACAGTAGTTATTCACAAGACTCTGAGTGCAGTCTTGAGGCACATGGAAATCTCATCCTGTTATGTAATCACTGACTATTTAATGCAAAAGCAGCAGACAGGCCTCACAGGCACCAAAAGTGGAGGCCATTTGTTTTTCTTTTGAGTCCAGAAAAGTTGTTTCCACTTTAACTATACAGAATAGATTCATTGATGCTGATGATAGTGATTTCTCTTCTCTCTCCTATAGGGGGTGAGGGTGGGGGGTGATAGATATATGGCAGATTAAGAAAAAACAAAGGAACATTTTCCCTTCTTGATGATACAAGTATTTCAAATTTTGTAAATCGATAGATGATATTGTTATGGATGGAACGTGCTATATGAAACACGGAATCAGAAAAATTAGATCGTTAACTATGAAAAAGAGACGGTACCTCCCAGTATAGTTGATTACAGTCCATACACTGCCAGAATTGGAGATTCTTGTTAAACAAGCAGTTAGGGATCACTTGGAATCCTTTGGCAGCCTCAACAGCCTCTTCAGTTGTTAAAGGTTTTTGTATGAACTTCCCGTTGCATTTAGTACACCTTGACATTAGCTGATCTTCACTTATATTCAGCTTAAAAGTTTCAATTACCTGCAGACAGAAAATAATGAATTTCTACAAACACTGCCAAAGACAACCTGTATAATCACAAGCCAAAAGATAAGGCATAATACTTTCAATTTGCTATCTCGTTTGGCTTGATAAAATGAATTTAGGTGAAAGATGCAAGGACAAGTTATTCAACATCGAAGCACTAAGAAAAATGTAAAAAATCGTCTGTTGAAATGGAATGCAAAATCTACCTCAAGCAGCTGTTCATTTTTCAGAAGTTTCTTGACCAGGTATATTTGATTTCTAAGAAGATAGTTGTGTCTCAAAGTCTTGGAATCCCGAGTTAAAAGCACCCTATTTTCCTTCTGTGCTTGCTCTATCAAGTCCCTGAGGATAACAGTTGGTTGACGGTCTCATGAATCTTGCCATATACAAGTCGAAATTGCAATATTTATAAATGTACAAATCCAAGAGCTTTTGTTTACTAACAATTTTCAAGAAAAATCACCTGGTTTCAGGCTTCCTTGAGTGTGGAACAGCAGCATCTATCCCAACGCAACGTAGATGCTTCGCTAAGCCCTCAATCTGACCAGTTAAAAATGACATTACTGCATATGATACATTCAACAATGATGTTCATAGTTGAAAAGGAAATTTTCTACTCACCATCATATCACACAGAAATTTAGGAGACTCGTCACCACCCAAAGATGAATCCCATGGTGGAGGCCCTTGCCAATCATCAAGCGGTACCTTCTCTGCACGAGCCACTCCCTTATTTACTTTCTTCTTTGAAGTCTTAGGCTTCTTATCAGAATCTTTCAATGAGATTTTGTCCCCATAATTCCTAACGATATAAGATAAGATGCCATCCATTTCCTTATGAATCCCATTCAACTTCTCACAACCTTCAGCTGCAGTAGCAGGGCTAAAACCAGGGAAATCAGATATTATAGTACGAACCACACTAGATGCATCACATGCATCATTTCTCAAAACCGTTCCATAACGATTTGATAATTCAGGAATTTGCTTCAACCCAAGACATCCAGCACTGGGCCAATAAGAAGAAACGCCTACAATGAATAGTCCTAAAAAATGAGAACTAGCTAGAAGTACATATTACACACTTATGTATAAAATATATAATTGAATGCCTAATTCACCAAGAAAGATCAATATATATAAGTTATAACACGGTAATTTAATTCAAAAGTCATTGGTTTTCATGTTCATAGATCTTTGAAATTAAAAACAAACACTTGGAAACAGTCCAGTCCAACGGCAAGCATCATATCATGATAATTTCAAGTATAGACATTATTTCCAGCACTAACTGATCTTTAACTAATTTAGAATCACGTACGACATAAATAGTAAGGTAAGCTGCACATTATCTAATCACCTTCTGTTTCAATCTTTGACTGGAAGGCGCTAAAAATTTGAAGTAAACACTCAGCATCCATAGCTGCATACTTCTTTTGGTCTTCAGTGAGAGGTCGCTCCGACCAATCACTGCATTGAAGTTCCTAATGCATACCGATACCATGTCATGAGATTTATATACGCTGATCATCATGCCACCAACATTAAAAATAACATACATTGCAAACAATCATAAATTCCAAACCTTTGACAGGGAAACGCCAAGCACTTCTTGACAAATTGCTGCCAAGCTCTTGCTTTGTTTTGGCACCTTTTTCCCTCTGTGTTGCAGATAGTTGTACATGCTCGCGATATCCATAAACGGTTCCACCTATTCACCAATCATTAACAATTCATTACAAACTAAAATCCTTTCCAGCATGAAGTGGTCATTTTCACAAACAAATTGACCATAAAACAGTTTAACATTAGCTCGTTTGATGATCTAAACACGAAAAACAATTCCATGTTCATAAGAAGGCTCAGTTTACCCTGTTGAAGCCATCATCGCAGCCTTGATCACGGAAAGTGGAGGACAGGTAAACCAAATCCTGCTTGAACTTGAACCCTAGCTTCAAAACATTTGGGGAAACCAGCACTTCCTTCAAAAGCTCGTAAATTTCTGGAAGAGGCAGCTGCTGGAGGTCGAGGAGGAAGACCAGCGGCTGGTCCGCGGCGGAGGAGGGGCGGCAGGCGATCTGGAGGAGAGAAACCGCCGGAAAAGTGGACTGGTTTTGGTGGCTCCGGCGGACGGGCTTCCATTCGGCGTCGAGTCCGACGAGTGAGGAATGAGTCAGCGCCGAGCTCAGCTGAGTGAACTCGGGCGACTCGGTGGAACAAACCCAGAGAATTTGGACCGTGGGATCCATGTCTACAAATGGTCTCTGCGGCCCTCTCGCCGTGTACTTAATTTGGTTTTTGGGCTGTTAAGCCCTTTCATCAAGCACACATTTCCATATTTATTTTATTTAAATTATTTCATTTTTCTACATGACACAATAATTTTATTTTTTCCAGTTACAAAGCTTTGATTATTCATTCATAATTTTGTATTCTTTCACTTAATTCATATTAGCTCAATCCAAATCAGACGAGAAAAATGACAAATGAATTAAGTTTGGTCTTTTTCTTAAAGTAAAACTGTCACATGCGTGATTTGGATACTGTCAATCTCTTTTCATTACACATACTGAAATGTATAATTGAAAGTGGTCAAAGATGGCTATAAAACTTGAATAATATTATCCGGGGATGCACTATATATTATTGTAGGAGTATTTTTTTTCGACACAAAAGATAATTTATTAATGCATAATACATAATTTGTTTGGCTAGGTCATGGGCTTCTATCACAAGATAGAACCTGTCAACCTTAACAACAGAAACATGATTTGAATACTATCAATCCAATAACTATGAATGATCAGTTCAGGCTTCCTCACTCCATGCAGCATATCCACAATGACTTCTGCTAACAAACCAAGATTTTAGCATCGATTTCGGCTTGAAGAGCTGACTGAGCATGCAAGATATTGTAATTACGATAATACCACCCTTCACCTGAATTTTGAAAGCACCATGCTGCTGCACTTAAATGTTTACTTAGATTGAACGCAGCATCTGAAATCAGGACCACCGTTCCTGGAGGAATCGTTTGCTGATCTGAGATCTTCTTCTTTTCCTGTTGATTTCCCAGCACTATTTCATTAATGCCATCAGCCCCCTTCAATTTATCCTGCAATGCTGCTTGACTGCGAGCTTGATACCAAATTGATGGTGGATCCGAGAGAACAGACACCATCTTACCATTCCAAACAACCTCTATGGTTCCTTAGTTTCTAATACTATCAGTACTAATTTACCTTGCATAAACTATTGCATTGCATTGTGTGTTTCCCCTGCAATACCAGAAAGAGTAGGTTTACCAAGTGACCTGATCACCAACCAACAACTTTTGAACATTTGAAACAAGGCAAGCAAGACAGTGCATATAAATGGTATCGAAATAGTACTACATGAAAGGATGCTGAATAAGAAACTAATCTAGTTGTGCAAAAAGTACTACGAATACCCTAACCAATTCTTCTTGTCGACTATTCATTCAGTCAATATCAACTAATTTCGACCTTCGGATTATCTTGACTTGCAGGTAGAAATATAATCGCGTGAAGCCTTTTCATAATTCTTAGTTGTTGATAAATAATAATATAATGCTCTAAATAATTTTATTTTGTAGATTCAACTATCATTGGATATAAGATGTTGGGAAATGGAGAAATTAGACTGTGAGAAAGAGACCATACCTCCCAGAATAGTTGTCTACAGTCCATACACTGCCAGAACTTGATATCTCTGCTAGACAAGCAGTTAGGAATCGCTTGGAATCCTTTTGTAGCCTTGACAGCCTCTTCAGCTGTTAAAGGTTTTTGTATGCACTCCCCGTTGCAATTAATGCACCTTAACATTAGCTGATCTACTCTAATATTCAGCTTAAAAGTTTCAATTACCTGTAAAGACAAATATATATATTCATCATCTACAACTTCAAGAGCAAAAGGACGATGAAAAATACTTTTATCTTGTTTTGCTTGAAATAATAAGTTTAAATTTTGTAAGGACGAGATCTTCGATATCAACAAACTAGGATAAAGGTAAGTAAAACTAAAGTAGAGTTCTTCTATTCTCGAAATGAACAGTCAAACCTACCTCAAGCAGCTGTTCATTCTTTACATGTTCCTTGACCAGGTATATTAGATTAATAATAAAAGAGTACTGTGTCAAGATCTTGGAATCTCGAGTTAAAAGCACCCTTCTTTCCTTATGTGCTTGCTCTATCAAGTCCCTGAGGATAACGAAGAATGCAATTAACAGTTTTTCGAATCTTACCTTATATAAGTCAAAATTGTATCTTTACATATATACAACTCTATTAACTTTGTTTTTTAGCTGACATTGAACTATAAAATCACCTGGTTTCAGGCTTCCTTGAGTGTGGAACAGCAGCATCTATCCCAATGCAGCGTAGATGCTTTGCTAGGCCCTCGGTCTGACAAAGTTAATGGTAAACACTATGTGTGATACATTCAACAACGATGTTCGTAGATAGAAAGGAGAATTTTCCGCTTACCATCATATCACAGAGAAATTTAGGGCATCCGTCACCGCCCAAAGATGAATCCCACGGTGGAGGTACCTTTTCTTTTCTCGTCACTCCATCAGATGATTTCTTCTTCTTTTTATCAGAATCTTTCAGCGAGATTTTGTCACCATACTTCATAACAATATATAATATGACATCATCCATTTCCTTGTTAATTCCATTCCACTTCTCACAAGCTTCAGATTTCGTAACAGGGCTAAAACCAGGGCAATCATACATTATAGTACGAACCACATTAGATGCACTACACGCATCCCTCCTTAAAACCATTCGACAGCCTTTCAACAATTCTGGAATTTGCTTCAACCCAAGATTTCCAGCAGTCAGCCAATACGAAGAAACACCTACAATAAATAGCCCAAGAGGATGAGAACTAGCATATTAAGACAAACTGAAACAAGAAAGAAATAAATGTCCAGGAAAGCTCAAAGTTAAAGATTTCTAAAGTAAGCTTAATGGTTTTCGGGTTCAAACATCCTAACTGAAAACACTATATCAAGATAATTTCAAGTACACACAATATTTTCAAATACCAAGGCGATGTCTAACTAAAAGTCTAAAACATAATCATGCTTCAGATATATAATAAGGTAAGCTTCACATTAGCGACCTTCTGTTTCAATCTTTGATTGGAAGACGCTAAAAATTTGAAGCAAACACTCGACATCCATAGCTGCATACTTCTTTTGGTCTTCACTAAGAGGACGCTCCGTCCAATCACTACATTGGAGTTCCTATGCATACAATGTCATTAGATTCCTTTTCTGATCATAACACCACCCCAACGTTAAGTGTAAAAAAATTAAAAAATGTTACAGACAGTCACAAATTTCAAACCTTTGAAAGGGAAACACCGAGAACTTCTTGACAAATAGCTGCCAAGCCATAGCGTTGCTTTGGCCTGTTTTTCCTTCCGTGTTGCAGATAGTTGTAAATGCTTCCAACATCCATAAAAGGTTCCACCTTTACACCAATAATTAACAATTCATTAAAAATACAGACTATAATTCTAGCAAAAATAAAGTAAAACCTTTGTACGAAAGTGGCTATGTTACAACTTGATCATAAACTGGTAAATTACACGCACTGATATCATCACCAATCTATCAAGATAACAAATTGCTCATAATCCAGAACTGCACCTGTTCGTTTCAATATTCTAACATGAAAAATAACATCATGCTCATAACAAGAGTTTGGTTAAACCATTTCTACAGAAAATTACTAACTCGAGATTACTTTTATCAAAAATATACTCTGCACGCACAGACTGCACTACTATTCATTACAAGCTAAAATTCCCCTAGCAAATATAAAACAAAACCTTCATACAAAATTGGTCATTTTACAATCACCAATCTAACAAGATAACAATTTGATCAAATAACACTTCGTTACGATGATCTAACATAAAACATACTCAGTACTATTATTCATTCAAGTTAAAAAAAAATATGTAGAATTGGATTGCGAAAATTACCCTTTCGAAGCCATCACCACAGCCTTGAGAACGAAAAGTAGAGGAGAGGTAAAGCAAGTCCAGCTTAAAAGTAAAACCTAATTTCAAGCAATTTGGGGAAACCAGCAATTCCTTCAAAAGCTCGTAAATTTCTGGAAGAGGAAGTTGCTGGAGGTCGAGGAGGAAGACCAAAACGGCGGAGGAGAGGCGGCAGGCGATCTGAAGTAGAGAAACCGCCGGCGAAGTGGGCTGGTGGTGGCGCTGGCGCTGGCGGTGGTTCCGGGGAAACGGCTTCCACTCAGCATCGAGTCCGACGAGAGTGGAGTGAGCCAGCGCCGAGCTCAGCTGAGTGAACTCGGGCGAGTCAGGGGAGCAAACGTAGAGTATCTGGACTGTGGGATCCATGGTTAGTATTGTAGCTATGCAACGCTCCCGCCCAACAGGCAACAGTACTTCAAATTTCAGTTCGGATTGTGGCTTGGTTTATGAAATTTAAATTTATCAAGTGAACCTTTTTTCACATTAAATCACCAAATAATAACAGATCATAATTCTTTTTTGCATATTATACTGAAATCAATACGTATGTATTATAATGTGCTAAATATTATAAATGAAATAATGTAAGATAAAATAATATAATGTATCACTTCATACATTCATATAATTTTTATTATAATGGTGATCACGTCATTTTATGATTATAATATTATTTAATGAAGAAATACTCTTTTGTTTGACGGTCTAACTAAATCCTATTCTACTAGTTTTGGACTCTAACCAGTAGTAAGGCCCATTGTAAATACTCAATAAGTCATGCTTATCATGATATCACCACGTATATTATATGTCAATTGTAAAATAATTAAATTTATTGGTATTGATGGGGTTTTGACAATGCTTTATCTTTTCCATTACGAACAATAATTATCCAAAATAATATGGAGAAGTTTCTGGAGATAGAACAAATTTAAACATTCTTTATACTCATGGCGTTACATGTATTTGCATATCCATTATTTCTTGTGTTAAGCGTGAAAAAATATATATATATACATGTCATAGTTCACAAGTATATTATTTGATAGATGAATTTACTATTTACAATAATACATCTATATGTACGTTCATTGCGACTTTAGTTTAACAAAATTGTTATTAATTTTATTCAATTCACTTTGTCTATTTTACATCATTTTGTTATGTTGTTAAAAATATGAGCCATCAACATATATAGTGGTTCCAATATTATTTTTAAGCAATTGGTTGGATTGAATTGTTGATCAAGATAATATATGTTATCATTTGACAAAAATAATTTTTAATAAAACATAATTAATGAAAACCAAATCTTTGTAATACGCATTTGGACTTTTTACAACATCAAACTCGTGTTAGAAAGGCCCATAATCCGGTCAACGGTATTTTGGCGCTAAACCCCACCAAAAAGACCCGCGAAGCACCAAATCCCCCGCCAAAACGCCTCTATAAAATCGCACGCCCATCAGTCCTCATTCGTCACTGCCACCTCCATTTCCCCAATCCCCATCGAGCTCTCCCAGCAGAATAAAAAAACCATGGTTTCCTCCACCAGATTCATGCTCAGGAAGCGCTCCGAGGCTCGTGACCCGAAGCCCCAGAAGCCGAGGAGGAGGAGCCCGAAAATGAAGGAAACGGTGACCGGAAACGACGACGTTCTGTGCAGGAAATGCGGGTCGGGTGACAATGCTGATGAGCTGCTGCTGTGCGATGGGTGTGATTCTGGATTCCACCTGTACTGCCTCAAGCCGGCGCTGGATTCGGTGCCGAAAGGGGTGTGGTTCTGCCGAGGTTGCGATCACAAGAAAGTCAAAAGTGAGCTCCTTTTTTGAGAATTTTCGATTATTGAGGCGTTTATCGATCTATTTTTGGGTGTTTTTGCTAATGATTGGGATTTTGATGTGCATTTGTGGGATGTTGTGGAAATGGATTGTTTTTTGGGATTTTGCTCCTTTTTTAAAAAAAAAATTGAATCTTGTTAATTTTTTAGGCGTTCATCAATCAAATTTGGGTATGTTTTTGCTAATGAATGGGATTTTGGTGTGCATTGGTGGGTTTATTGTGGAAATGAACTGTTTGTTGGATGTATCTTAATGAGATTAATAAGATTAACTTTAAATTTTGGGTTGCAAAAAATTGAATTTTGAGTATGTTTGCTGATAATTGAGTTTTTTCTGTACATTATTGTCGGAATGAATTGTTTGTTTGATTTGTATTTTAATGGGATTTATCAGATTAATCTTAATTTTGGGTATACGAGGTGATGGTATGAACTGGCGTGTCAAATTTTGGTTAAATTGGGAGTGTTTAAAACATATTAAGGATTCTAGGCTATCTAAGATTATGCTTGAGATTTTTCTGTGCATTTGTGAAATGTTGTCGAAATGAATTGTTTGTTGGATTTGCATCTTAATGTGATTAATAAGATTAATTTTAATATTGGGTATACAAAGTGATGATTTGAATTGGCTTGTCTTAATCTGGTTAACTGAGGAGTGTTTAAAACGTATAGAAATTATTTGGCTATAACTAAAGATTATGAATTTAACTATCTTGCATAATGGTCATAATAGCTGGTTTTGATTAAATGAATAGTAGGTTAGTAGCTTTGGTTGTAGCTTGTATGTAAATATATAGTTTTATGTAACCTAGCTATATCAGTAATGAGATCATTTGTTGTGGAATGAACAAAATTTGTGTGAGGATTTCAATGTGCGTGCGATAATGTGTGGGCTGTAAAGCAATCAGTTGTAGGTAATTGTGGTTGAAGCATAGTTCAATGAAGTGCCACTTCCTTTACAGCATCAAATTGTCAATGTAGTTTTTTTTTTTTTGTGTGTAATTGTAATGTGATCTGTGGACAATAGTTTAGGTAATGGAATAAGTTTATTCATGCTCTTTGTCGTTGTTGTGCAGATTTTCCTCTGGTCCAGACCAAGATTGTGGATTTCTTTCGAATCCAGAGGTTGGCATCGCCTACTGAAAATGCTGGTCAAGGTATTATCCTGTTTCCATTCTTTTTCTAAGATGTGTCGTTTGTTCAAATGGTGTGTGTATGCTGAATTGTCAATTAATTGGTCTTTTAGATGCCAAGAAGAGGAAGAAGCGGAGTGCGATCTCCGTGTCAAAAAAGAAAAGAAAGTTGCTGGCTTACAAACCCACCGAGGATGCTGATCGTAGGCTGGAGCAAATGGCATCACTGGCCACGGCTCTAACAGATACAGGAGCTCAGTTTAGTAATGAGCTCACTTACCTTCCCGGAATCGTGCCAAGATCAGCCAACCGCGCTGCACATGAAAGAGAAGGCATGCAGGTAAAATTCGCTCTTTTGTGCTGCATATGGCTTAGTCGTTTGTCTTTTTTGTTCTATGAATGCTTATGTTTTGTTCCGACTTATTTTTTCACCTCATAGCTTTGAATTCGCTTGTAGCACATGCTTACATGTTAAACGTCCAAGAATTTTAGGTTTTTCCAGTCAGTATTTGAGCTAAATTATGAAAGGGCGCATTCCTTTCATTTATCTAATTTGTAGTTATTTCTGCACATTATTCATAACATTCTGTTTGATAAATTTCAGAAAATGTCGAAGGAGGATGCCGAGACCCTAAAACTGTGCAAAGCAATGATGGCGAGAGGCGAATGTCCACCTCTTATGGTCATTCTTGATCCAGCTGAAGGATTCACCGTTGTAGCTGATAGGTTCATCAAGGACCTCACCATTATAACTGAATACGTTGGAGACGTTGATTGGCTGAAAAAGAGAGAGGATGATTATAAAGGAGACAGCATGATGACCCTTCTTACTGCTGCAAATCCCGACAAAAGCCTTGTCATCTGCCCCGACAAGAGGAGCAACATTGCCAGGTTCATAAACGGCATCAACAACCACTCGCCTGACGGGAAGAAGAAACAGAATGTCAAGTGTGTCAGGTACGATGTGGAGGGTGAGGCTCGGGTGCTGCTGGTTGCCTGCAAGGACATACGCACGGGGGAGCGCCTGTACTACGATTACAATGGGTATGAAAATGAGTACCCAACTGAGGACTTTGTCTGAGCTAGCTGCATCCATGGATATGTGCAACTCCCCTATACTATAGCTAGTCTAATTTAAAGGGAGTTTAGAAAGGTAGTTCTTGATCAAAAACTATAGAAGTGATATCATCATATACAGGGAGGTGTTTCCCAAATACACTACTTCAATTGAATTTTTTTAAAATTAAAACCGCCATTGGTGGGAGATATTCATATGATCTTTCTTCTGGTTTTTTTTTTTTTGGTCTTTGTTCAAAATTTATGGTTTTAGGTAAAATGTGTTTTAGGCTTATTGATTCTACTTAAGTTCAACTCGAGTTCTATTTGGGGATTTATACATGCATGTCTATTTTACTAATACAGGTCTGAAAATTAAAACAATTTCAAATTTTTGAGTGCATTAGCACAATTCAGGGGCGTCATTTAGTGTTTTTCATACCTGCATTAGTAAAATGAACCTGCATGTATAATTTCCCTCGGGTTTATACATGCAGGTCCATTTTACTAATGCAGGTCTGAAAATTAAAAAAAAAATTCAAATTTCCGGGTGCATAAGCACAATTCACAGGGCGGCATTTTGTATTTTTCAGACCAGGATTAGTCTTGAACGTGTAGGCTCAAACCAGGAGTTGGGTTCAAGAAATGAACAGAAACTTTTGGTTTACTGGGCTTTTGGGTTCGGGGCACAAAAAGAGGCCATTTTGAATGATTGGAACATCAAAATCTGCAAAATTGCACAATCAGTTGCCCCTTATTTTGCCAAAGAATTGAAGACAAAGGCAGTACAGGACAGTACAGAGCAAGAACGGGCCAAGATGATGAACAGAGAATCGCAGTTTTACCTAAGCAGACGATCCTCAGGACCAAAAATGCATCATGTGTAGATGGAAGAAGAAGGAAATGCAGAGCAGAGGAGGATAGGACCACCCTAGTAGGGGGAAGATTTGAAACCAACACAACACATTATGGTGGCCTCTAGGCTCTGTAGATATATATTTGTAGGGTGGTCCTATAAATATAGGGCTCTGGGTTCCAATCTTTATTTTTGGGGAGGATTACCCCCACCCTACAAGATTCATCATCCATCAACCCCTCTCTAGAATCCAACGTTAGTCACTAACCTTCCTTCATCACTTTCATCTTTCCAAGGTTTTGTACTAGTTTTTGCATAAAAGGTCAAACATTTTAGGAGGAGATCGCCATCCGATACCTAATCTAAATTCCGGAATTTCTTCAAAAATATATATATATATTTGGTTGAAAATGGATTATAAATTTTAACCTTTTTCACCGATTTACACTAGCTCGGCCAATATTAATTTTAGAATTATACGTCATATATACGTCAAATCACATTTTTCAGACATACATACTCATACTGTCATATCCTTGAACAACCCTAACAAGTTACGTAAGAGTTAAAATCCCGGCCAAGAATTACCTAATTCTTAAACCCGACTTCTGATTTTTCCGATTCGTAAAAATATGTTAAAGTTGAATTCATAAATGTAAGCTCTTGAGGAACCCTTATTAATCTGTGGAATTTGAGTAGTCTAACTCTAACAAGCATCACATAGTTTACGGTGGTTTTGATTGTACGACTGCTAGATCCGTGACGGAAATCTGATAAGTCCAGCTTATCAACAATGCCATTTTAATTTATTCAGCAAGTGTAATATGTATAGGTCACCGAATTCAGTTTGTTTCAGCATATTTCGGGTGTGCTACACAAAATCGACGTGACATATATTATACACATACATAGTATATTCTTGTTGCTTGTGGTATATATCAATTGAGGGAAGTGGAAGGCAAAGAAGTACAGAAAGTAATGGCATTGTTGATAAAAATTGGTCCCTAGAGGTCTGTCACTCTGAGTTTTTGGTTTTGTGATGTCTAAAAAACTCCACTTTTTGACCTCTTCTCCAGGGCATTATGCACTGGGTTTTTGCTTCTTTGCGTTTGTTTGATTGCAAGTACGTTTTGTTTGGGTTAGGCAAATTGGGCAATATTCTTGTTTTGAAGCCCAAATCTTTCTGGTTTTTGAGGCAAATGGCAACCCTAATTTGGTCATAATTTTTGCTAATCATCATTCATTTCATTTCAGTTTTCCTTTTCACTGATAGTTCAGTGTAGGGTTTTTTTACGTCATGGGTGACCACTTCACATCAAGACTCCCAATTTCCAACCACAAATCTCTCCCAAAATCCAAAAAATCAAGGGCAATGTTATTTGCAGGTTATATTTTACTTTTACAGTCCGTATTATTTTCAGGAAAAACTAATGCACCATCGATCAAATGGGTAAAGTTTGAACAAGATAAATCAATAAGGACAATCTTATCAGTTTCAATCAAAATACAGTCTGCATTAGTAAAGAAAACCTGCAAATAGAAATTTCGAAAATCAATTGATGCTTATTTCAATTTTATCAATTGATAGATAAAGTCACTATAAAAATATATATTTTTTGAAATAGTCATCATTCAGACACTAGTATTTGAAATTTGTTAGAATAATATGATTTACTTTTCAAATAAATTAAGTAAAATTAGAAGATATTGATAAATTAAAAGAAATAAATAAAAATTGCAAAATTATATTGGTATTGGTAAAAAGTATATTTTTTATTTTTCAGTCTATCTTTTGTTCGGTTTATATCTATCATATTTCATTCTCTTGTCATGCTGGCTGAATATTTGAACGATAGATAACAAAATTAGTATGTACTATTATTGAATATACCATTATGATTAGTGTGTTGATATTAATGATAAATTTAGGAAGATGCATTTTTACACTAATTCAATGAAAAAAATTGAAATATTTACTCCTCCTCTGCAATTTGATATGAACTTTGGGGTAAAATGCAATGAAAATTTCAGGTGTCCATAAAATTATTCTGAAATGACAATAGAGTGGGGTTTGCAAGAAAAAATTGTCAGGTGTTTTTAAAATTCTTGAAATGATATGACATCCAATGTAAAGATTTGTCCCATGATTTATTAGCTTTAGTGCAATTTAATTCTAGCTCCAGTTTCAAGAATTTTGTACCAAATGTTATATAATTATTTAGTTTAGCTTGATTTAGTTCAACTCAGATGCATTTATATATCCAGGCAAGTTCTCTCAAAATAAGACCTATTTTTCTGTCATTAACACATAATCATTTAGTTGAGCTAACTTCCAAACAATGACAAATTGTGTAGTTTTGTCTAATCAATGACTCCAAATAAATAATACCATTTCCATCTCTTCAATCAATTACATCATTTCTCAAAAATATAAAATAAATAATTGATATACCCTTCCATTCCAACCATAATTTTTCACTTTACTTTTTATCTGTTTTTATTAAAAAAAATTGAGAAAATCTCTGAAACTCCCAACTTTCCTGACTTTCCATGAAAGTGTTTATACATTTTAACTTGTATCGTGCACCCTTTTAAGTTGAACTGTAAATTTTGTAACTTAAAATATTTTAATTTTTGCATGAAATTTTTTGAATTTTTGCATTAAAACATGTTTTAACATATGTTTAATTTTAAAATTATTAATGTTTAGACATAAAAATGTAACACTCGAGTTTAAATATATAGTGGTAGTTCCACAACATTTAGAAAAGTTGGACTTTCAATAGACTTTGCCAAAAAAAGGGAATTTACTTTCATTAATTTCTTTTTTGATAAAAATAATTATTAAATGAAATATTTATTTTTAGGGCAATGCTATTTGCAGGTTGTATTTTACTTTTGCAGTTTGTATTATTTTCTGAAAAGACAAATACACCTTCAATCAAGTGGGTAAAGTTTGAGCAAGATAAATCAATGAGAACAATCTTGTCAGTTTCAATCAAAATACAGACTGCATTAGCAAAAGAAAACCTACAAACAGAAATTCTGTATTTTTAATAAGTTATATTTTTCTTTTGTTGTGTAAAAATTAAAATATAAAATATGATATCTCTTATAAATATTCGAGATAAAGTCAACTTTGAAGGGTAAGGGAGGAGTAAATAAAATAGTAACATCAGCTACCCTTCCACGGCCTTCTTCTGGTGGTGGAAGAAGCGCCGGCGGCGGTCTTGGTCTTTTGCAGTTTTTGTCATTTTGAGGGCCATCAATTAATGCCAATAATTTAATCATTTTGTGTAACACCAACTGGAAACACAAAGGATCGAAACTAATTGACACTAAATAGACGTCGGATTAATAGTTCCAAAAAAATTAGCCGTCATGATTATATTTTTGGTGCTGGATGATATGCTACCACGAGTTTCTTGATTTCAGCAGATACTTTCAAACACAGATTAATAGATTAGACCAAAGAGTCCAATCAAAATTGACATGATCGACCGGTGGTTGATCAATTGTTGTTCGTGCATTTTTTAGTCGACGGAAATTTGAAGAGATGAATTTGATCCAAGATCGTTCGTAGTGTTAACTAATCACTCGACTTTACATATTTCAGTATAATTATAAAATTCTGATCGCGAGAAATCTTTTAAAAAACTTGTAATAAAATTTTTCTCTTACACAATTTGGATTTTTACAAACAACTCCCCAGTACTAATCGTGCATTTTTCAATCATAATAATATCTGATAAGTGAAGTTTTTCACTCAGACCCAACGTTTTTTTAAGAGTCAAAAAGTATTGATAAAGACGGATCATGTATATTTGCAATACATTTCGTCACTGCTCGCATGAAAACACTATCTGTTCGAAAATAACGTCACATCCATGCAGGTTGCATTTTGATTAACTCGTGTCAAAACAAACCGAATACTTTCCTTCCGACAGTTTAAGAAGACTCCTCGACAACCGTGCACAGTGACGGAACCACTTGAACGCGCGGGTAGGTCTCGGCCTACCATAAAATTTGAAACACAGTCTATATTACTGTTCTCCGGTAAAAAATTGGGTTTTTTCGGCCTCCGACGAGCCTTTCCGGCCTCCGACCACAGCAGTCAAGTCACTGAGCCTACCCTAAAATAATTTCCTGGTTCCGCCACTAACCGTGCATCAAAAAAAACTCTCTATCCAACCATAATTTTCAGCAAATATAAGCTATAAAGAACTAAGCTAATTATTTAGATGCCTCTTTGAATATGTTACTAGTATGATTTATAACTAAACTATTCCTAATAACATATTAGTAAACATTTAAAACTAATTAAACCAGGTTAAAATCTGTCAAAATCCCACCAAACACAGCCATGTTAATTAGGTAAATGATCGGAATGTTGACCTGAATAATCCCAAAATGGACAACTCGATCTGGCTCTTGGAGTCATCTTCTCTGTCCTGTCCTCCAATCTTTTTAATAATATTTTATCATTCAAGAAATCATCCATTCATAACAAATTCTATCAACAAAATTCCTTTAATTTTGATAATAATTTTATAATATAAATTGATTTTTCACCTCCAAATTGATATATTTTAATAATAAAATCACACCCACTAATGATATATGCCACACAAATACTATACTTTAAACATGTTTTCATCAATGTCGGCCACCAAACACATGATTTCGATTATTAACCTCGATTGATTGATTTCAAATAGTTGTCCAGTGGTTTAAAGACCTCACAATTAGTTCGGCTCAGTTTTGGTGCACAGTGCGCACGTACGCTTGAAGTTCCAAACCCACGAATGTGAGCCAACTTTATTGAACTAACTTGTGGTCAATTGGCTGCCATAGATCTCCCAAGAGTTAATAATTAACGTTAATTTTTTTACTTAAGAACGTGATTATGTGTCCATGTTCATAATCAATAGATATATTAATGAGATTTGGATTAGATAATCCTAAAGACTTGATCTCAGAATCCTAATCGTCACCCATTCTTCCATCTTCTTCCCCGTTTTATATAGGGAATGTATCATTAGTTAACTAATTTTATTGATTTTGCTGTTCGATGAATGTGAGTTTCACATAATAGTTTTTTTTTTTCTCTTTTCGTTCATAAAAAGAAGTCGTTTAAATTAATTTTGTTATTTTTTAAGTGTTGAATTTAAACTGTTTTCTTTCTTCGCTCGTCATACCGAAACTGTTTATTCATTTGTCAGATCAAAACCATTTCTCAAAACCATCTTCAACGGTAAGCTACACTACATTGTAACTTACATTAATTCAATCTAATTTGCTAGCAAGTTGCGAAATTCTCCAATGGTTAGCAATAGTATAGATTAGCTTGTATAACCCCACATATTTCTAATATACAACCACATACATTGAATTATTGATGTGGGGTCTACTAAATGAGACTCAAGCTAGTTGCTTGCCAAGGCTAGTTGCTTGACAAAGCTAGTGCTTGTGTAGAGTAAAACAATGGTAAGCTAGTGCTTAATAATTTATAAAAATTGCCAAGCAAGTCCAAAATACAACCATTGGAGATGCTCTAATATGATAGGATAAATAAAATTTTACAACCATTTAGTTCGATTATCTTTTAATAGAATTTCCAGATTGAATGATAATTACACTTACAATTATTTTGAATGAATATTTTATTAAAAGAACATTACTTCTATTCAAATGTTTGTACACGTACCCTACTCTAATATTTATATTTGTAAAAAATATTACTCGTAACTCCAAATTCTTGATGAGTCTTATTATACCTAGAATTTTTGAAAAATCATATTATAATACGTATAATGCAAAACCATCTCAATACTGTTCTTGAATGACATCACTCGTGAATTTCAACAGTATTATTGAGTCATTTTAATATTTTTAATGATTATAACATCAAAACATACTGATATACTATCAATATCAGTTAACAGAAAACGTATCTAAAAACGAGGGTATTTTTCCATTTATTTTATCCCGAAATCCATAGTATTGGATCTAGCTAGATGCATGATCCTAACTAACAAAGACTTAAACCCAATCTTAATCAACTAAGATGGGCAGTGATTCCAGGGATTATGTTCACAGATACAATGCAGGGTTAAGAGAATGTACAAGATAAGTATTTTTTTAATACATAATAAACAAAAATAATATAAGAATAAGAACAAACACATTCCTACGTAACAAACAATATCATGTCTCAATTGCCTTCACCTACAGCTCAAACCCCGATGCATGCAAATATACACAGTTGACCTTGAATTTTACGTTAATTGTGTTTATGGTTTTCTCGAGAGCTCCACTTTTCCGATCTCGGTTTCCGGGCAGGTCAAACCTTGAAGCATTAATGAGAGAAAACAAAGTCGGGGAATTTTAATGTTTTTTTGGGGTTCAGACGTAATTAATTAAAGTTTGTCGGGGAATTAATGGTGAAGAGGCGTGGAGGTGCACGAAGAGGAATCTGTGAACAGCATATTTCTGGCACAGCAAAACACTTACTGAGAGTCAGCCAGCCATGCATGCAACAGCCCAACCTAGCACCACCCTATTGCATCAAATTTGTTTTTGGCTTTTCTTTTTGGGGAATATACTCCGTCCCGTAAAAGTTGCAGAGAGAAATTGAAAGTTGAATTATGATTTGTAAATTGAATCGGGAGATCGAGTTCGATAAGAATGTGGGTGCTATTAATAGTAAAAAGTCCACTGTAACTTTACGTTCTTTGAAAATCATAGTATTGTAATTCATGTGATTCGTGACAGTCGGATGTAAGAGCTGGTATGGCCCTAGTCGTGTCAAAAGTTACATAGAGAAAGTTGAATTATGATTTGTAAATCAAAAAGGAGATCAAGTTCGAGAAGAATGTGGGTGCTATTAGTAAAATAAAATAGAGAAAAGCCTATTGTAACTTTACGTTCTTTGAAAGTCCTGTTGTAACTCATGTGATTAGTGATGGATGTACATAGAGAGCCATTATGACTCCAATCATACCAAAATTAGTGAAATAGCTGATAATTATTGAGATTTAGAAATTTTTAACTATTTTGAATTATTAATCTGCCACTGAGCCATAGCAAAAATTGAAGAACTACCCGATAATATTGAGATGTCGATACTTTTAACTATTTCAATATATTAATCCGTCATTTTCATCACTTTTAGTGCTATCCAGTCATATGTTAAAGGTTTTCTAGATCTACCACTGCGCGTGATGCAGAGAAATACTAATTATTATTTTTGAATGATATTACCAGTCAATTTCAACAGTATTATTGTGTTATTTTAGTTTTTTAAACAATATTAATGTCGATTCATTGTTAATGTCCGTTAACGGTAAATTATGAGACATTTATTGCACCTCAAAGATTATACGAGACTTTTAAAGAATTGAAAATTACAATAAATTCATCCAAATAATTACAATAAATTACGAAAGAATTTTCTCAATAAAATAAATAAATTTCAACGTAAAAGAAAAAGTGCAACTTCATTGAGCTATTCAAATAAGAAAAAAAGTGCGAGGAATCAGGCACTCATGCATGCAACAGCCCAACCTAGCACCACCCTATATTAGGTCAAATTGATTTTGTTTATTTTATCAGAAATTCAGAAAATACTTTATCAAATTCAAACAATTCCAGATTGCGTACAATTTACAATATTCGTATTTTGTAGATGTTCGACAATATTCGTACACGTGATCCTACTTTTGTTCTTGCTACGCTGCTAATCTATAATGCTATATTAGTGATATAGCCACTTTGTTCAATGAATTGATGGAGCGTGTTACTTTGAATTGGTCAATTCTATAGAATTGGTCAATTCTATAGAATTGGTTAATTAATTTTGCTCTATTAACCATGAAATATTTAATGTTATATTATATTAAAATCTACGTGTTACAAAAACTTCGTTTAAAGGTCGAATATCTTATTAAAACCTAGTTAAATTCAAATAAATTGAAGACCAAAAATCTATTGATCATCATTTTTCGTCAAATCAATATCCTCAAAATAAAAAGAGACTCTCATATCATGAACATATCATACTGCAACTGTCGTGACGTGACTATATGTGATTGTTGTTTGAATGGAATGGATTCAGATACATCAGACACCAGTGGCGGATTTAGAAATTTATATTATCCCAAACTGAAAAAATACTGTTATATAATGACGGGAGAATCGGCCAGATTTAGAACTCATCCCTGGTGAATTGTAGAAGACGGCCAGGTTTAAAACTCATTCCATCAACGTCGGTGAACAGTAATTTCGATTATTCAGCCGCCGAGAGATCAGACGGATGCTTGGATTAACCTAAAGGTACGTCCGCTTCTGTCAGACACTCAATAGAATATACTTAATTACTATTGATGCTTACGTGCCGCATCAGTTTTGCCACTGCATTTTCTTTACAATTTCGACTGGTACGGGGAGGGGTTAGCTCAACCATCAATTTTGATCCTCTTCTTTTCCCTTTATAACTTGTACTCCAATTTTGTCCATCCATGCATGCACACGAACACATGATGTGAGTGATGGATAATTTTGTCAAAAGAGGAATGATAATTTGCAACAAAAATGTCTCACTAATCTCGAATAAGTCACGGGGGATTAGGGAAAAAGTGGTGTAAACACCAAATCATGCATACACTAATCTTGTTTAACCCTTGTTGGTTGGTGGTTTTGCCTATGCTTATTGCTCTAAAGGGTAATCATTGGGTCGGTTAATTATCAACCGAACATATGAGCTTTCTTGTTCTAAATTTATGAGTCACATCCCTGTTTCCTAAACATTACCTCAATTATATTTTACTTCAATAATCGTAGTACGAGGATTTATTCGAATCATGGGTTACATTTTAATCAATAAATGTAGATGTGATTGGATGTCTAAGAGAGGATAACATTTTGGACATGTCCAGTTCAACTTATATCAACACGTTTCAGCAGGGTACAATACTGATTAACACAACACAACACTTATCAGCACAGCACATCATTAAGTAGCGCAAACACTTCAATACATATATCACGTTTTTGCTCCAATAAGCACTTTTCATGTTTAGTCAAGTTTCAAGACAAATAAATATATCAACAGTAAATGTTGTTTTATAATATTGTTAGCATTATATTTGAGCTAATGATTAAATTGAATATTATTTTAATGAGGATTATGTAAAATAAACTACAATTGAGTGATTTTTTAACAAAAAAATTGATCTAATTTAGTATAGTTGAATTCAGCGTAGTTGAGTTTATTTCATTATATTTCAACTCATCTCGTCAATTTCAACTCACATAAACATTTCATGCTATCACGCACAAGATCATCACTTTTCAACGCACCACAACACAAATCAGTACAACACAGCATTGATCAGCCCGACACATCACTCATCAGCATTTGTACATCACCATATAGGTTCAACTGAAAATGCCTTAGTATGTCAATAAATCACAAAAGGTGGAAGTTGAATGAATGGAAAACATCTGGTTTGCGAATAAAATTGATCAAATGAGTAGATTCTAATAAATAAATTTATCATAAAAGGTTCATGTGCATATTGAGATATGACTATATGAGAAGGATGGTTGTAACTTCAAACTTCAAAGTTATAAACATATAATTAAGGGTGAAAAAAACACTATTATTGTGTTCTTATAATGGGAACAAAGCTAACTAAATCTTTTTGACTTTAACCTAGCTACGTTAATTAACCTTGATTAAGACGTTTAATGTACTGCTTAATTGTTAACTAACTATGCTTTAATTAATTGCTTCGATTGGACTTCGGTGCAACATAAATTTCACCTATGCCTATATGTTGTCCGAAGCTTTTACCCGATAAATTCAGGGTGTATTTGGTTGTAGTGAATTTAGGAAGATTATAACAAAAAAACTTATTTGGACTTTGTCTTTTGCAAAATCTTACCCGACCAAGCACACCCTCAAAAAACCTTTTTCATTTATATAATGCTCCATAAATGATTTCTTCAATTTTTATTAGCTGAATCATACATAGAAGTGGAATCTTATTATAGTTTTGTACGTCATATTATTTTAAAATATATGTGAATTATACTATAGTTTTGGTGTGGTTTCGACATCTTATTATTGAATAATATGTGCCTGGGTGTTATATAAATTATTTTAGAATTAATATGTATATATATATATATATATATATTATTTTAATGGATTGTATGACGTATGTGGATAATTAAAAACCGACAAGGCTGAAGCTAAATTCCAAATTAAAGAATGGCATAGAATCATGTTAAATTGCAGAGTGTCAAAAGAAAAAAAACCTGCTGACCATATGAGAAGGCATGGGGCAATATGTATGAGACATCTTAATAAACTGCTTGTTTTATAAAAGATAAATAAATCGGAGAGGGCATTTTAGAAATATTTTCGAGACAAACGATTAGATAAAGATGAAATTACGATAAGTTATAACTATTGTATATTTTAAAATTGACATAATTTGTTAATTTAATCTGAAAAATTAAATCGCTTTTTTATTATAATGTTACTTTACATAACTGCTTATCATTGATCAATGCAATATTTTATTAAAATTAAATAGTAAAATAAAATATATTCAGATAAACAATGCTGATATCCTAACAAAATAAGTGAGTATGAAGTAATATTTTCATCGAATCTCAAACACCATAAAAGATCAGAATAATTAGGATTGCGTGATTAATATAATAATTGAGTAATAATATTCGGCATACCACTTTCATGCCAATCATACGTAAAATTAAATAGATAATAATGATATCTGTTAAAATAGTTGATGGAAATCATAATGATAAATAAATAGTTATCCCGAAGAATAAAGGTTTCCACAACCTCCAAAATAAACTTGTGGTCATACCGACAAATTAATGGTCCATATCTTTATTACAAAATATAATTTATATATTGGCATATTCAAATGATTTTGACGAAGTCATTTTAAAATTCTAGTATTCTATATTTATTGAAAATTCAGAGAGTAGAGATGAATGATGATTCTAACAATATATTATAGTTAACCGATTCACTTTTTGTTGATAATTCTCCACCATAATAGTATAGCCTGCTCTTGAAACATTGATTTAAGATAGTAACTAATCGAAAATAATAGGTACTCATTTAATTACTATAGTACATTTTAATTTTGATTATAAAATTATATATATTTAAAGTAAATACATAGTATAATATATCTAAATATTAAAAAGTAATAGTTTAAAGTAATAATTTAAATACATACTTAATGGTGTGATCATGAATCCTCATTACGGCTCATTGGAAACATTTTCAGTTGTGTGATGAGACAAATAGAAGTATAAAGATTCAGTTTTGCCACACTCTAAGGCAAGGTAATATTGCAATAGACTACCTAACTAAGCAGGATTTAGCTAGCAAGATGAGAATAATCTACACCTAGCGGCAGCTACCATCGGCAACTAAGGTTATCATTCTAATGGACAAACACCAGCTCCCCTCAGTCAGATGATACTTATCCTAGATCATTCTAATAAAGTTTCTTTGAAGCTCCAGCTTCCCTACAACTGCTACAACCTCTCTCTACCTCATACCAATCTTCCATTTTTTGGTTCTCTAATCTGAACTGGATCTCTAAACAACACTTTTACAAGTTGTTGTTGCTCTTCTTTTTTAGAGAATCAGGCTACCAAACCTTTTCTTCTCTATCTTCTATGACCGCTCTATGTTTTGTTTTTACAATTCATTAATAAACTCAATCAGTAGGAGAAGAATCTGATTTACAGGTTATAACTGACTAGCTTATGGGGTTTTCCCCTTTTTTGGCCACCACTTGAGTGGCATGTAATTTTTTAATCTTTCAAAGCAGGTCTAGAAGGCTAATATAATTCCCATTATCTATTGGTGATTTTAATTTTTTAAAAAAGAATACAAAAAATATTTAAAGGTACACTAGTTAAAATGTATAAAAAAGATAGTAGCAAAAAATATAAATTATGAATTGAATGATAGCCACTAGAAAGAGGTAACCTAAGTATATTTTTGTGCACTTTAGGGTCAAGAGTGTATGTTTAATATTTAAATTGGTGTATAGTGATTGTTTTTTAGTATACAAGATAGTTTTGATATCAATAAACAATATTTAATTAATCGCCCACCTATGCAGGTTTCGATCTCCGGCTATACCAGTTTTTTATAGTAGGAATCAGTACGAGGAATTAGTTGAGGAGGGCCAAAACCTTTTGTCTCGATGGGAAGAACCGATGGAGCAGGTGACCGCCAAAAAGGTTCTTATTCAGAACAAACTCTAGAGTGCCGGCAAGATGAAGTATGTTGTTCTGCATCACTCACCGATGATTGAAACTCTCTACAATAATGTAGACATTATAATGAAAACCATACATGAGTTTATGCCTAACGTTGTTTCTGATGCGTGAGTCAAATGCAGTTTTATCTGAAACCATTGACAGTCTAAACGTTGAGTTGCAAGAAAAATATCATTTTCACAATGTGAGAGATTTAGAGTAGATTGGGGTAGAAGGGGTGGATGAGATGCGAGAGAGAACTCGATGCACCTTTAGGGATAAGGAGTTGGACGAGATAGGGATGCATCCGAGTCTGAGGGCGAAGGACAATTTTTATCAGGACGATTTCTACTAGTAGTCTATGTAAGAAATATCTTATATCCAATTAGTTTCGAGCAATTTTGTCAATAACTTGCTATTGCTATCGCTATTCTACTTTCGTATGAGGTCTTGTTTCCAAAAACAAAAACAAAAAACAAGAGTTAATTAAATTATTAATTCTCACAGTTAAAGAGTTGATAATTACTTTAGTGATAAAAGATTAGAAGTCATGAATTCAATTTTCTCCTGCTTGGGCAAGGGATTGATAAAATTTCACTGATTTGGGTTGTTACCCAAAAATTTAAAAGTAATTCCCGAACCTTTTACTTTTATAATTCAATTGTCATCCAGTTAGTTGGTTTTCATAATTGATTAAAATACCAAACCCTGAAACAATAGCTAGCATATGCTCTCTTCTATTCTTCCATCTTTTTACTCACCTTCTTACTATAAGAAGACGGGAAAACCTTTGTTGATTAAGTTTGATTTGGTTTGATATTGAATAAATGTGAATAGTCCACGATGGATTAGTAAAGGTAAATATGGTTCATTGCAAATGCCAAATCCGGTCTAGTGATAAGTAATTACTAACGAGTCTTAACTATGGAGTAGTATCGAGTTGGATTACCAAATCACAAATTTGTAGACATGTCCACATTTTAATCCGATACACAGTGATATTTTAAGAACCTTGCAAATATTTTCTTGTATCACATCATATGATGAACCTAACGTGTTATAACAAATGAGACGGATATAAAAATACGCGTCCCCAAAATAATAACTTATAAATAATAGTGAAATGTATTAGAGCATCTCCAATGGTTGCATTCTGGACTTGCTTGGCAATTTTTATAAAATATTAAGCACTAGCTTACCATTGTTTTACCCTCCACAAGTACTAGCTTTGCAAGCAACTAGCATTGGCAAGCAACTAGCTTGAGTCTCACTTGGTAGACCCCACATCAATAATTCAATATATTTGGATGTGTATTAGAAATATGTGGGGTCATACAAGCTAATCTATACTATTTCTAACCATTGGAGAATTTTGTAACTTGCTAATAAATTAGTTTGAATTAATGTAAGCTACCATGTATTGTAACTTACCGTTAAAGATGCTCTTAGTATCATATCAACATCCAGATAAAATGTCATTAAAGATGCGATGTATCCTAAAACGTGGTTTGATATACCAAGTTTGGTAAAATAATTGCATGTTATAAAAGATGTAAAACGTGACCTCTGAGTGCTAAAAATTACAGTTGAATTGATATTGTACCAAAAGTGTAACTCTTACTATAAAATAGAAATTGTTCAAATCTATGCCCAAAATCGCGCGCAAATTGTACTAACGGTCACAAAACGCAGATTCCGTGTCATAAAAGATATTACGAATATTTAAAATGTGACCCTTGAATAATACAAATTTACAAAAAGATTTGATATGGTATCAGAAGCGTGACTATCGATTGCATGTTATGAAAGATATAAATCATGACCTCTGAATGCTACAAATTACAGTCGATTCGATATTGTACCAAAAACGTGACTCTTACTATGAAATGGAAACTATTCAAATCTATGCCCTAAATCGCGTGAAGTACTATATGTAGATTTCATTAACGGTCACATAACGTAGACTCCGTGTTATAAAAGATATTATGAATATTTTAAATGTGATCCCTGAATATTACAAATTTACAAAAAAGATTTGATATGGTATCAGAAACGTGACCATTAATATGAAACACAAAAACTCTTCCGGTTTATACCCTCAGACTACTACATGGATCACATATATTTACCTTAACTTATTCATCAGTATTATAAGAAGAAATACATGTTATTACACTAACGACTACATAACGTGGTGTACAAATTACAATGAATATTACAAATGTGAACCTCCAAATAATACAAATTTACAAAAGGGTTCGACCATTAAAAACAACACTCTCAATACTATGGAAACTATTACTATCCTCTTAGATTATTTCAGATGAATAAATAATCACTAAATCATAAAAAATAACATAATCGTCCGTATCTCGTGAAGTAAAATGAGCTGTTACATCTACAGTTACAGAATATATTCCAGAAGAAACGATGAAAATCGTGACTTCTGAAAAGTACGACACATTATCAGAAACGTGACTCTCTGTCAGAAACGTGACCCTCGATATTTTTACACTATTATATGTAGTTATAAATACATGAACTAGTACACATTGTATATTGGAAAGCACTCATCCACATCCTCTTGGCTACCATAGTAGGGAGGCAGTGCTAGCAAGTTTAGCAACAGCCAACATATAGCCTTACCATTTTTGTGCTTTTAGCATAGACCTCTAAACTATAGAATAGTGTAGTTCTAGATAACACCACCCCAAACAGTAACTTTCTTTTCTACAGTTTCCCCCCAACTATTTCCATTAATTAGTCTGTGTCCCCTCCCACAAATTTTCTTACATCAATCACTCCTCATCACCCCCCTCCATTCCTCCTCCTTCGCTGCTCTCTTTCTCTCTCTCATCTCTCCCAAATCTACCCGGGAAAAAGACACAGTCTGCATAATTTATCCATGTGAGCAAGCCCTTCTCCTCTCTGTATCTATATGTATGTATAATTGTGTCATTTGTGTGTTTTGGAGTGTTATGGTGAATGGCATTTCTGTGAATTTCTGGATGTTATTGTGTCATTGCTGGCGTCATCCGGGACATGGGTTGTGATTGCTTGTCTGTGTTACGTTAATGAGGTGGTTCTTGATATCATTGTTAAAGTTTTGATTTTTATTCGGATTTTTCTTCGTCTTCTTCTTCTGAGAGGTTTGGAAGTTGTTTTATTGATTTTTTGGTTATTGGGATCTATGTTGGATCTATAAGTGTTAATATATGATGAATTTGGTTGCTGAAGAGTGATGGTTAATAGGTAAAATGGTTTTGTTTAACTGATCTCGGTAGTTGTGTTGCTTGTCTGTTGTTTATACTAATCTTATTCTGTGTGTGTGACTGTGTGCGTTTTATATGTATTTGATGGCCCCTTTTGTTTAATAGGGTTTTTATATTGGTGGGCATTTAGCACATTGCTTCAAGGTTGAAGAAAGTTGGTTTCTTGAGCTCAGCAAGGGGGGTTTCATGGGATGAACACTGAGGATTCTCATCAAAATGGGCAACTTTATTGATGAGTGTGAGGATGATGCTGGGACTGTTGAATCCTTGCGATTTTTCGATGCTGAGGAGAGTATTTGTGCATCAGACTCAGAGTCAGGCTCAGAATCAGATTCAGAGCATGGATGCTGCTCCAACTCTCAGGATTCCGACTATGCAGAGTGTAAAGACTATCTCTGTGATGTGTGGACAAGGAGCCCGAGAACTGTTAGGGAGCGCAGGAACAAGTTCCTCAGCTGGATGAGTGACAGTCTGCGGCGTAATTCAGTTGATGACGAGGCTTCCATTGATCGGGTTGTGGAGGAAACTGGAGCTGTTTTGAGAAGCTCTGGATTGGAGGATGAGGTTAGTTCAGTGAGGGAATTGGGCAGTTTCTTGACTGTTTGCAATTCAGATTGCAGGGGAGAATGTAATGGGAGTAATCTAGAGGAGGAAGAACACAGGCAGAGTGTGAATGATGTTAATTCTTTGCAGTCACCTCGAGCGAATCAAAACAGAATGAATGTACGGGGAGGATCCGAGACATGTGGACTGAAGCACCGCTTGTTGCGCAGATTGCGTTCTATATCCTGCATGATGGTTGATTCGAAGAACTTTGACAACAGGGAAAGGGCTAGCTCCATACCTGCTGTTGGAAACAAGGTTCAGAGGATTAAGGTTCGCCACAACAAGAAGCCATTGAAGGAGCTTTCAGCGTTGTTCAAGGGGCAAGATATCCAGGCACATGAGGGGTCAATATTGGCGATGAAATTCAGCCTTGATGGGCAGTATTTAGCCAGTGCCGGAGAAGATAAGATTGTTCGAGTTTGGCAAGTGGTGGAAGATGACAGGGTTAATGATATCGATGTACCTGATATTGATCCCTCTTGCTTGTACTTCACAGTTAACCATCTTTCTGAATTGTCTCCTCTAATGGCTGATAAAGAGAAGATGAGTAAATGGAAGAGTCTCATGAAAAGTTCAGACTCTGCCTGTATCATCTTTCCCCCGAAGGTGTTTCGGATTTTGGAGAAGCCATTGCATGAGTTTCGAGGGCACACAGCAGAGGTCTTGGATCTTTCGTGGTCTAAGAACAATGTAAGTTCACTCATCACTGTCTTGTAACTGAGATTTAATCATTGAATGAGTTCATTTAGTAAACAATCTTGGTTCTTGTGTTGTAGTGCCTGCTCTCATCCTCGGTTGATAAAAGTGTTCGGTTGTGGAAAATTGGATGTGATCAGTGCATCAGTACCTTCCCACATAGTAATTATGGTACAAAACTGCCTTTTTTATGTCCCCTTTCTCTTTATTTGTTGTGAATATAACCAGCAACTGACTTTATGTTGTATCTGTTATGAATTGCCTGTGATGCAGTGACTTGTGCTCAGTTTAACCCTGTCAACGACAACTGTTTCGTCACTGGTTCCATAGATGGAAAAGTTCGTATCTGGGAACTTAGTGCCAATAGAGTTGTTGATTGGATTGATACAAGAGACATCATTACTGCTGTCTGTTATCACCCTGATGGAAAGGTCGGAAATTGTATCTTCTCCTCCCTCTTTTTGTGTATGTGTGTGTTTCATGGTCTAATAGAGTTTTCAATCCTTTTCTTCAGGGAGGAATTGTTGGTTCGCTGTCAGGCACTTGTCGCAAATTTAGCATTGCAGGTAAATTCCCCTTTGCCTTTGTTATTAGTTTCTGTATTATAGTCGGGTGACACTAGAGCTAGGGATGTTCTTCGGTAGTCCAAATGGCCTGTTCTGTTTCTCATGATGTAACCCTTTCCTATGCTCAATTATGAAACTACTTTTGTTTTTTTGTTTCTTGGATGTGCAAGACAAAGTATTCTCATCATGTCGGTCTTTGTAATTGATTTGATCTATGAACTAAATTCATAGAGGTTCACGATTGCATATTTATCTTTAATACAAGCTCACTTCTGGATGTGATTGTTTGTTTCTTGTTTTCATGTATCTTTATGTCAGCCTTTTCTTGTGCTAGATGACCGGTTGCAGCTGGAAGACGAGATTTGCTTAACTTCGAAAAAGAAATCTCTCTCCAAGAGAGTAACTAGCATTCAGGTAATCAAATGTTGCGTGATTGAATTGTGTTTTTTCCCCCTTCCTCTTGCTTTTTTCCTCTTCAGTTTTTCACATAAATTGTTTCGTTATTTTGCAATCTGCAGTTCTCTCCCAGAGACTCGAGTAAAGTTCTTATTACATGTGCCGACTCTCATGTCAGAATTCTAAGCGGCAGTAACGTGATAAAGAAATACAAAGGTATGTGCACTTATAGCTCTTGTTTTTTACAACCTACAGGGCATAAAAAGTATATAAACGACTAACAAGAAAATGCATCTTTTAGGTCTTAGGAGTTCAGGGAATCAGGTATCAGCTTCTTTTACATCCGATGGGAGGCATATGATCTCATCTTGTGAGGATTCCAATGTGTATATGTGGGATGCCTCCAACCTCGACAACTTTTCCCCATCATCGAAAACTGTGAATTCATTCGAATGTTTCCCTGCTGATGCCTCTGTAGTAGTCCCTTGGTTCGGCCTACAAAGAGATAATGATCACAACTCAGCTGTGAAACTGCCTTTCTCTCCTGCATGCTTTTCTTTAGGTCAAGAGTTCTTTCTAGAGTCCATTCCCCGAGGCTCTGCAACCTGGCCTGAAGAGAAGCTTCCAGATTCTCCCTCTTCGGAGAAAATGGCTTCCAATATGTCAAAATCACAGTTCAAGTTCCTAAAGACATCATTCCAGAGTTTAACCACCTCTCATTCTTGGGGCATGGTCATGGTTTCTGCAGGCTGGGATGGTCGAATCAGATCATTTCACAACTATGGTTTGCCAATCCCTACTTGAGAACCAAAAACGCTCGACAATTCCATGGTAATACTCGATGAGATCCCCGACCTCGTAACTTCTCGGGGTCCCTTCAGGTAAAGAAATGATCCAAGGTGATTAAAGGGTCTTTCTTTTGCTCCCATGCCATTATTTGATTCATTATTTGGTCCAATAATCTATAGGAGGAGGATTCAGTGGGTCCTTATACACCCTCTTCCATTTGTTTCAAGGATTTGGGGCTTGTGGACTACACAAGAGGAAGAAATGAAAAGAATTAGTGGGACATTCTAACATCTCTTAAAGTGTCTGGGATTGGCTGGTCTGAAATTATTGAGGTTGCTTGTCTGCCATTTTCATCCATTGGAGAGAGCTTCAGAGCCTTAGAACTGGTAGTTTTTGACTATTTGATTTGGTTCTTTCTCATAAGCATTTATCGAAGGTAGTCCCCGAAGCAAAGAAGCTAACATGGCGGCACCCGAGTGCTGTCTCTAACTTATATATGTACTTGTGATGTCATTGGCATTGTTAGTTCCTTGTATAGGAGTTCGTTTTAGGACTAAAATCAATGGCCGTTTTGATGTAAAAACTTGTGGATTTTCTTCGCCACAATAATACATGTGATGAAGGGACCAAATGTTTTTGGTCCATTAGTTCTTGATGTACTATGGCTATGAGTTTTGCGAAGGGTAAATCGTTTGAACCACTTTTGGATGTCGTGAATTTGTAAAACCTCGCGCTCTAAACTGTTGTATTGTGAGAAAAGCGCTATAGAAGTTAATGAAGCGCGCACTTGCAAGAAAAAAACGACCAATTCCCCCGTGCACTGTGATAATGATTTCCCGAGACATAACTGAATGTTCGACCAAAGCTGGCTATGAAACAAATAACAAATTGACAAGTAAACGAACATCACAATGAAGAGTGCTTGTATGATAACATTTCTGCAATCAATGGCCACTGCTGATGAAACCTAAGAAGATAAAAACATTACTTCCCATTCCCTACAACTCTGAGAAATCAGGTCCGGTGATAAAATGTATGCACAGATGCGTAACATGGTTAACAGAATTGAACATGAAACAATTCGAGACTAATGAAGAAATCTGCGAAACTCCACCAGAAATCTTCCACAGAGATTGTCATCGACAAGCAAAAAAACTGCTTTATGCATTCTTTTCATCCTTAATTTAACTTCCATACCTAGCCCTAATCATCAATGAACATTCTAAGAAAGAAGATCATAATCTAGCATGAATACACGATCCTCTGATCGCTCAAGTAACATGCATCCAAAGATACAAGAATCAACAAACAAGTCCAAGTTTAACAAGCTTGTTAACCGAAACATATGTAGTCCAGGCTTCCAAGAGAAAAGCACAACACTCCAGGACTCGAAATAGGCATATCTAAGCATAAAACTACAAATCAGACACACAAAGAGCACATCACAGAAAATTCCAACAACAAATTCCAAGGATTCTACATTAGCAAAGCAATGGATCAACATATAAGCGAGAAACCGAAGCAATAATCACATTTTCTGCTATATGCTAACCAACAACTCCCAATCAACAAAGTAATCAATCAATATGTTTAGGGTTACCGAATGCAGAGCAAATTCAATCAAAATTCATAGGCACAATTGGAACTAATAATAGAATCAACTCGTATAACACCCTACACAGCAAATCATCATCAATAACATAAATCCTTTTACACAGCAATTCTTTAGAATTTTGATTTTAAAAAAAAGAAACCTAACGACAGCGCAATTCCACACGGATCGGCGAGATCTCAGACGGGGAGGTTGTCGACGGAGGTGGGGGCGGTGGCGGAGGAGGCGGTGGAGGAGGTGCGGAGGCCGAACATGAGAGGGCGATCCTTGGCCTCTTCGTCGTCCTCGTCGTCGGATTCGGAGGTGGAGAGGTTGACGCAGGCGCAGCGCTCGAGGGAAGCGAAGAAGGCGGAGGCGACGCTCATGCCGAACCACCGCGCGAGGCCGTCGAGCTTCTCGTACGTCGTGTTCTCCATGGCGGCGGTTTGTTCACTCATCTTTTCCGATTGCGATTTGCAGAGAGGAAGTGGAAAGTTGGAGAAAGGGGGGCGGAGATATCTAGCTGAACCGAGAAATTTTGTCCCTTTTCTTTCTTTTTTCGTTTTTTAATTAGTTTGAAATAATCGCGTTTTAACAGCTGTTTAAAGGGTCAACTTTAATGGCAAACAAGTACTCCTATTCCTATTTGAAGTCGCTAGGGTAGAAAATAAAGGATGTTGTCCCATATTTGATTTTTTAATTTAAAACATGGTATGAATGTATAAAATATTTTTTAATTATTGTATATAGGAAAAAAGTTATTAATTGCTTGAGGATGAAATTATAATTAAATAATATTAACATTTTTTATAGTAAATAAAATCAAACTTCCGCTTAAAGAACCTTCATATCTCGAGACTTCTGATATCGGAACACAGAATATACATATATATGGTAAAATTATATATGACTTGACCCGCCACGACGGTCAGTAACGTCGTTGTAGCAGGGTTGGTAACACCGTGAAAGGTGCTTCCTCCCATTAGTGTAAAGCACACATATAGAACAAAACAAGCATTTAATAAACGTACAAAATTAAGATAAACCTTAATCATTCAAAGTTCAAACGGAAACTTCATATGCCGAGATATAACCTCATTCCGACCACTCTTATCATAGCCTCTTATCTCTTTTGAATAATGGAAATAAAGTAGTGTTATAATACTAAAATTCTATAATTTTAGTTCTACATTTAACTAATTTTGTTACAAATAGTTTGAAACATCTCGTAATTGTTGGTAACAATTCATCATTTGTCCCTCCATGTTAAAAATCAGGAAAAGTGAAACTTTACATTTAAACCCATGCATTTTAATTAGTTCAAATGATTTTTTTTTTTTTACAAATTCAAGAAGCATATATTCGGGTAATATTGACAGTATTTTGAAGACTGTTTTAAGAAGAATTTTCTTCCGTTTGAAATGTTATAAAAAGAATTTTCTTTGGAAATGAAAAGAAATTCAAAAATAATAATAATTATAAAGTCAACGTAGGTATGGATTGACCGCGCTTCCTGTTGTCCAAGGGAAATAGTTTTTAATTGAATTTTTCACTTTTCCTATTTGGTATCTGATAAAATCCGTAACACACTAGGTGTCTGATTTTAATCGTATCTATAAATAGGAGGGCATGTTACCATACATCAAACACATTTCACTTTCAAAAATATATATCAAACATATTTTCGAATAAGTTTTGATAAAAAATGGCAACTTGTACTACCCTGAATCCCGTCGACATCACACCGGCGTTTCCAACTCCGGCTAAAGCTCGCCGGAAAAGATCATTCATCCCGGTTGATCTAAATCTTGACGCGGAATTCGCGTCCCTATTTCCTACCAACAAGAAGGTCAGATTCGAGGACTACATATTCACCGACAACAAGAACGACGACGACGTTGTCCAACCTATTTCCGGCCACCGGAAAAGACATTTGGAGGCGGTGGAAGAAGAGTTCGATTTGGACTTCGACTTCGATTTCGAACCTAGGGTTTTCAAGAAAGTCCGATCTGAAGATGATTACACTTTCAAGAAAACCCCGATCACCACCAGAGATGAATGGGTGAATGTTTTAGTGAAGGAGATGATGTCAGCGAGCAGCGTCGACGACGCAAAGGTTCGCGGGGCCCGCATGTTCGAAGAGTTTGAGGAAACCTTCGCCGTCGCCACCGAGGAAGATGAAAAAACCGAGGAGAAGTTGGAATCGATCGCCGGAGAAAACGCGGTTTTGAAACGTGCGGTGGCGATTCTTGACAAGAGATTGAAGAAGAGCGAGGAGGCTAAAAATCAAGAAGTTTTGCAGCTCAAGGAGTTGGCCGGAAAGTATGAAGATGAGGCGAAGAGCTTGGAGATGAAGAACTATGGCTTGAACGTGAATTTGCAGCAGGCTATGCGTCCCAAACCCACTGCATTTGGTGGTCGTCCTCATTTGTTTTAGTCGTGTTCATAATTTCAGATCAAAGATTCCTCCATTGATCTGTTCTCTATTGTATTTTGTAAAGATTAGGGCATGCTTTATGAATCTTTGAATATATATGAATGTTCCAAAATTTACTGTTTTAATTTAATTCGAGGTACTATTGATATTGTTCTGGGTACAATGGATGAAATTGTTTGATCCTTAAATTTATTTATTTTTAACATTCAAGGGATGGAAAATAATCATTTCTTTGCTTGTGATTCTCTGTGTTATTAAAAAATTAGGGTGCACTGAACCACTATTTTTTTAATTGAATGGAACTCAGTTCAAAAAAATATTGAACCACTAAAGTACGCAGATTGCTCCAGTTCGGATATTCACAAATAATAAACTTGAATTAATTTAGTAAACACTAATTGAATCGAATTATAACCAAAGAACACAGTAATATTACTACTTAATGAAACTGAAATTCATCAAAAGTACTGAATGATCCACATCAAAAGTATTTTGATCGAACAAGGTTTATCTATTTGGAAAATACTAAAATACTAATAGTACACCTACATTAGGTTGAATAACATTTACGAACTTAAAAAAAAAACTTATTTTGAAGCACTAAGACTGAACAAAAAGTGTTTATACTGAAAATTGCATGACTAACTTATTTAGAATTACATCAAAATACATTTTGAAAATAATTAATTGACTGATTTGATCGGAATTGAACTAAATATATCTGAAATGAACTGAACTAAAAACTGTAGAGAGATACAATTAAAAATATAGTGGAAATGTACTAGATTAAAAAAATGGAAATATGTATCTGAACTGAACTTAAAAATATAAAAATGTTTATCTGAACTGAACTGAAAAATATAAAAATACTGAAATGAACTGAAAAAATAGAAATATGTTGAACTGAACTGAATAAAATATAAATATATTAAACTGAACTGATAAAAAACACTGAAATAAATTGAACTAAATTGGTTTACAAAATAATTCGGCAAACATGGCCTTAATCTATCCTCAAACATATATGTTTATTATATGTAGCCAAAATCTCATAATATTTACGTTCCATAACCATGATATTTCCCAAATATTTGGAAAATTGAATTGATTCTTTGCGATTTTGGCTACAAAACGTAAATATCGACCCACTAGAACAATTATATATATTTCAAATTTCACATGACTTTTTTGCAAAAAGCCTTTGATATTTGCAAACCTCGTAGGGCTTTTGTGTTAAAATACTGAAGTATATCTGCAATTTGATATTTTATTAAGCTTGTCTAAAATACTATTGAAATTATAATATCACTCCTTTAAATATTGTTAAATTTCTCGATGAACATAATCTGAGGATATTTTCGTAAATCTATATTGTACTTTAGATTAGAACCCTTAAATTAAGAAGAAACCATGGACGAATCAGTAATTCCTCCAGCTTTTGAGTCATTGGCCGGCTTCACACCCTTATGTTGGATGCATCAATCACCTTCCTTAGGCATTTTATTTTTCCAATTGCTGCTAGTTTAATTTTGGTGTACGAATCTGTACTGGAAAAGGATTCATTGATTTCTCTATGTTATATATATGAGGCATCTCTTTTTGATATTGAGAAGTATTAGATTGAGTTTGGTGTATGAATCCTTATCGGAAAAGGATTAATTTTGCTATAAATTAGGGTTTCTCAGATCTATATTACAAGAGATACATATAATTTAGGGTTCCTTCAATATATTTTCCCCCAAATTTGGTCTCCATATTATAGTTTATTACCCATGGAAATTGAGCATGAACACAGTGATGATCAGGATGCCAAAAGTACTGCAAAATGGCGGCCGGACGAAGCTTGCAGACCTAATCTTGAAGATGTGCCTGTTTTCCATCCATCCGAGGAGGAGTTTGAAGATCCCATAAAATACATAGCAGGAATCCGCTCAAAGGCTGAATCTTATGGAATTTGTCGCATCGTGCCTCCTCCTTCATGGAAACCCCCGTGCCCTCTTAAGCGAAAGAGCGTATGGGAGCAATCAGAGTTCGAGACTCGTGTTCAGCGTGTCGATAAGCTCCAGAACAGGGATTCGATGAACAAGACTCAGAAATCCAGGAGGAAATCGAAGAGGAGAAGATATAATAAGCCAAAGAAATTCGGGTTTGAGCCTGGTTCTGATATGACCTTGCGCGATTTCCAGGTCTACGCTGATGATTTCAGGGCTCAGTATTTCAAGAAAAGTGATGGTCTAAAAGTAGAGGAAATCGAGGGCGAATATTGGCGAATTGTGGAGAAACCTACTGAGGAAATCGAGGTTATGTATGGTGCTGATCTGGAGACTGGAGATTTCGGGAGCGGATTTCCAAAAGAATCGAGTCAAATCGAAGATTTCAGTGATGTGAAGTATATGAAATCAGGATGGAATTTGAATAATTTACCTAGGGTTTCAGGCTCAGTTCTTTCATATGAAGAGAATAATATATCAGGTGTGGTGGTGCCATGGCTGTACATAGGAATGTGCTTTTCATCTTTCTGCTGGCATGTTGAGGATCATCATCTATACTCCATGAATTACCTGCATTTTGGAGCTCCAAAGCTATGGTATGGCGTTCCCGAAACTCATGCTGAGAAGTTGGAAGAAGTTATGAAGAAACATTTACCTAACCTCTTCGAAGAACAGCCTGATTTGCTTCATAAACTTGTCACTCAGCTTTCCCCATCCATATTGAAAGATGAAGGAGTTGATGTTTACCGATGCGTGCAAAATGCTGGAGAGTTTGTTTTAACCTTCCCTCGTGCGTACCATGCTGGTTTTAGCAGCGGGTTTAACTGTGCTGAGGCTGTAAATGTTGCTCCGGTTGATTGGATACCTCACGGCCAGAAAGCGATCCATCTCTACTCTACACAGCGCCGGAAAACATCAGTTTCTCATGATAAGTTACTACTTGGAGCCGCGAGAGACGCGGTGAGAGCACTCAGGGATATTAACTTACTAAGGAGGGATAGCGAAGAAAACATAAGATGGAGGGATGTTTGTGGAAAAGATGGGATGTTAACAAAAGCGATGAGAGCGCGAGTTGAAATGGAGAAGGAGAAAAGGGAGTCTCTTCGCGAGTGCAAATATTCTTCGATAAAGATGGAGAGCAGTTTTGATGCTACTGATGAAAGGGAATGTTCAGTGTGCTTGTTTGATCTGCATTTATCAGCTGCTGGCTGTCATAAATGCTCGCCCGGAAAATATGCTTGTTTGGCTCATGCGAAAGAGCTGTGTTCTTGCTCTCAGGGCTCGAGATTTTTGCTCTTTCGGTATGAGATCGGGGAATTGGAGATGCTGGTTGAGGCATTGGAGGGGAAGTTGAGCGCGATCTGCAGATGGGCTTCTGTGTCTAAGGAGAGTTCTCAGGTAGTACCGAGAAAGAGTCGCACAAAGAGGAATTATAGTCGCGCAGTAAGATCAGAAGAAGTATGAAGGAAATGGAGACATTTTTGAATGAAGAAGAAGAAGGAGGAGGAGGTTGATTGAAACCAGTATTAGAGACATTTCCAGCATTGATATTGTACATTTTGCTCTGTCTCATATTTAGGCCACAAATAGTAGTAGTTTCAGTTGTGGTTGTCAAAGAATTATTGTTTTTTTTTGAATAATGGTTTTGTAACTTGCAAATAGGGAATTCTGATGCATACAATTTTTATGTCTGGTTTGGATATATATATTTATAATATCAACATTTAGCCAAAATGAATTTGTCACTTACTAGATAACACTTCACATAACCAAAATCATTTTTTTTTCTATCATTTACATATCAAATACTCATGTATTAATAATGAGCTAATACTCAAATAATGCCTTAAATCTTTGAAAAATTGTTTTTGAATGTAAATGAAGATTCAAAATATTGAAAATTTGGTTTATTATCTTGCATTTATAAAAAAATAGAGGGAAAATCAAATCTAAAGAGAAGGTCCCACGTTGGGATTGTTGAACCGGATATACGTCTGTCCTGAAAATGAATGGATAATATCCATCTTCCAAACTGAAGAAATGGAATTCAAGTAAACCCAAAAATAGTTTTCAAAATCCAATCTTTGATGGCGTCCCTCTCAAACTCAATCCCAATTTCCCACAAATTCTACACAAGTAGAGCTGTAAGAACATCATTCCACCCGGTCCAAATCAAATGTTGTGGTAAGATCAACAAATGCCACCAAAAAGTTCTGCTAATTTATCTTTTTTGTTTTTCACTGAATTTTTGATGTTTTTTCTTTGCAGATTCAAGAAGAGATGATCACGTGGCTAAGGATAATTCTGCTTTGTTTAAGGAACTGAGGAATGTAGCTTGTGGGGTTCTTGCTGTTTGGGCTGTCAATGCTGCCTCTCCTGTTATTGCTTCTAATGTATGTTAGCTCTTGTCTGTTGATTTTTCATTTGGTTTATAAAAGTTATTTACTTGGAGATATATCATTATGTAACTGTAATTGATAATGTGTTAAATATTGATTATTTCACATGAAATGCAATTGTTTACATTAAAAAGCGAAAAAGATAAATAATTTTGCTGTTTTATTATTTCATTTCATGGAAAGACTGGTTTTTTTTTTCACATATCAAGAAGTTGCGACATGTCTACCTTGTTTTGAGATGGTTCATACAAGTTATATACTTGGAGATATATCATTATGTAACTGTAATTGATATGTATGTTAAATATTGATTATTTCATATGAAATGCAATAATTTACATTTAAAAGCGAAAAAGATAAATAATTTAGCTGTTTTATTATTTCATTTCATGGAAAGACTGGTTTTTTTTCACAAATATCAAGAAGTTGCTACATGGTTACCTTGTTTTGAGATGTTTGGAATGTGATTGTTTAGTACTAGGTTTTTGCTGTTCTAAGGATGATGAGTGAATGGTGCAGATTAGGTTGCCACCACTGTCGACGGATCCAGACAGGTGCCAGCGTGCATTCGTGGGAAACACCATCGGTCAAGCGAATGGTGTTTATGACAAGCCGCTCGATCTCCGTTTCTGTGATTACACGAATGAGAAGGATAATCTGAAGGGCAAGTCTCTGACCGCGGCTCTCATGTCTGATTCTAAGTTTGATGGTGCTGATATGACCGAAGTTGTTATGTCTAAGGCCTATGCTGTTGGAGCCAGTTTCAAAGGTATCATCTTTCCTTTGGCCCTTTTCTTTTTCTTGCATGAAAAACTTAGGATATTTGTTTCACGATGGTTATTAGGACAGTTTGTTTTTAGGCCCAGTTTTGCTCAATCTGCTATGCTTTCATAAGGCCAGTTACTCGAACCTTTTTAGCATTGACAGTAATGTTGTTTGATGAAAAAATGCGACTTTTAGGGCCTGGTTCAGCAAAAGGTCAGTTTTTTAATGATTTGTTCAAACCTGATCTTAAGCGTATACTATGTTTGATTTGGTCTGATGTTTTGCGGCCACTTGATAATGTTGTTATGATCTTCTAGCATTCACACTAAAGTTGTTTGATAAAAAGACATGAATTTTTTAGGCCCAGCTTAGCTAAAGGTCAGTTTTTGATTGGTTTACTATTTGTTCAAACCTGGTACTAAGTTGGATATTATGATTGATTTGTTCAAACCTGATCCTGAGCTGGATACTATGTTTGATTTGGTCTGATGTTTTGCAGTCACTTGATAATGTTATGATGATCTTTTAGCATTCACACTAAAGTTGTTCGATAAAAAACATGAATTTTAGGCCTGGCTTAGCAAAAGGTCAGTTTTTTATTGGTTTACTAATTGTTCAAACCTGGTATTAAGCTAGGCCTGATATTATGTTCAACCCTGGTACCTGATACCTGGTACCTGATATTATGTTTGATTTGGTCTGATGTATTGCAGTTACTCGATAGCTTTCTTAAGATCTGCTAACATTCACACTGATATTGTACGATAAAAAAAACATGAACTTTAGGCCAACTTCAGCAAAAAAAATCAGTTCTTGATGTCTGTTTTCTTACAGGTACAAATTTCACAAATGCAGTTCTGGACAGGGTGAACTTCGGCAAAGCAGATCTCCACGGAGCCATGTTCAACAACACAGTACTTTCTGGATCAACGTTTGACGACGCTCAGCTCCAAGATGTAGTCTTTGAGGATACCATCATCGGCTACGTTGACCTGCAGAAGCTATGCCGAAACACAACCATCAATGAAGACTCAAGAGCCCTTTTGGGATGCCGATAAGTCATAATCCACTCTTCCCTTTTTGTATATCCCAGAATAATTCTGTGAAACCAACTTTGCCTTTAGAATTCTGATATATAATGAATATATATATAAATACTACACATTATTATTAATGAATGGCAGATTTTTGTCTTGCGTGTTGCTATACACAGTACAATATTTTACTCCTGTAGTCCAAAATACGGTGTAAAAGTACAAAAATGTCCTCAACTTATTTGATTTTTGAAAAACTACTTAACTAACATGGGGCGATAATGTCATTTCATTGATATTTTGGACTACGCCGAGTAAAAGACTGGACTGCATATAACACTTCAGTAGCTTTTTCGGGGAATGTGTGATGGTTTAGTGTTTGGTGTGAACTGATTTTTGCAGAGGAAGAACAAATATACTGATCTTTCTGAAGATATTTGGTGTGACTCAGATTTTTAGCCTTTATTTACCTAATGATCCAAGTAAAGGATATAGATACTGTATAGCCACAGTCTTAAACTATACTCCAAGAAAGGAATCCCATCTCCTAGAAGTAGTCTCATTTACTCCCCCTTCCACACATATGAAATCTGAAATCCGAAGTCGGAAATCATAGAGATGGATGCCATAAGTGGAATCTTTCTGCTATTTTTCGCACTTTCCGGCATTCAAGGTAAGCAAATGAAGTTCAATATCGAAACTTAATTTTCTGATTTTTTTTGATTTTTTCTGATTTTCTTATAGCAGAAAATTCACTCATTTTCTGATTTTTCCTATACATTTTTGAAAATGTTTATGATGATTTGCAGGAAGTGAAGGATCAATTGGAGTGAACTATGGAACTGTAGCAGACAACCTTCCTCCTCCTGCACAGGTTGCCAAATTTCTTCTAGAAGAAACCATCATCAACCGTGTTCGTCTTTTCGACGCGAATCCTCAAATCCTGTCGGCATTTGCACACACGGGGATCGCCGTCACGGTAACCGTCCCCGACAACCAAATCCCGCGGCTGGCGAAGTCGGGTTTCGCCCGGGAATGGATCCGGACGTTCATCGTCCCTCACTTTCCGGCGACCAACATCGTCAGAATTCTGGTCGGAAACGAGATCATCTCCAGCAATGATAGGTCCCTGACCTCGAACCTAGTCCCGGCAATGCAGGCTCTCCACACCGCGCTCGTTTCAGAATCGCTTAACCTGCGGATCAAGATTTCGACGCCGCATTCGTTAGGGATTCTTGCCAGCTCGAGTCCGCCGTCATCGGGAAAATTCCGACAGGGGTACGAAAACGTGATCAAACCTTTGCTGAGCTTTCTCAGGGAGACAGATTCACCTTTCATGGTAAACCCTTATCCTTTCTTCGGATCCTCAGCCAACACTCTTGATTACGCGCTTTTCCGGCCAAACTCCGGCGCCTTTGATGACGTCACAAAGCATACGTACACAAATATGCTAGATGGACAGCTTGATGCAGTCTTCTCAGCCTTAAAGCTTCTTAATTTCTCCGACCTCGACATTGTCATCGCCGAAACCGGCTGGCCATCCAGAGGCGATGTCGGTCAAGTCGGTGTTGATCCGGATTCAGCAGCTGAGTTCAACGGGAAGCTGATGCAACATGTGAACTCAGGTTTAGGGACACCCCTCATGCCTAACAGAACATTTGAAACATACATATTCGCTCTGTTCAACGAAGATCAGAAACCCGGGCCCATAGTTGAACGGAACTTTGGGCTTTTCCGCCCAGATATGAGTCCAGTTTACGACATTGGAGTCCTCAGACCATCTGCAAAGACGAACTACCCGTCCAACCCAGGCCCAAAGACTCCTCCATTTTCAAACCCGAGCCCTGTTGCTTCTTCTCCTCCGCCTCCATATTCAGACTCAGGCCCATGGGCTTCTTCCCCGCCACCTCAATTTTCATCGGGGAAGAAGCAGTGGTGTCTGCCAAAGAGTGGAGCAGGGGAAGATGCATTGCAGGGGAACATTGATTATGTGTGCGGGCTGGGCCTGGACTGCACTCCCATCCTTCCAGGAGGGGAATGCTTCTTTCCCAACACGGTGAAGGCCCATGCCGCGTTTGCGATGAATGTGTACTATCAGGTGACGGAGAAGAATGAGTATGACTGTGACTTCAGGGGGACTGGAGGGATCACTAAGGCTGATCCAAGTATGTGTTCTTCATTTCCTTGAATGATACTTTTTGCTTTTATTATTTTGATTGATTAACAGAGAGTTTATGATATTTGGTTGTGGTATATTCAGGTTATGGCAACTGCAAATACTGAGAAGTGGAAGGAAATGGCATATTGATGCTGCAGAATTGCTGATGTACTATTATTAGAGGCATTGGAGCTGTAAGATCTCTCTATGAAACAAGTGCTAGCTTTGCTGACTGCTTAAAATGAAACTGTAACATTGTTAATATACTTAACAGTATAAAAACTGATATTTATTCATTATCAACTAGATAATCATGTTATTGTAATTTGTGATGCTGCTTTAGATTTGAAGGATCAGAGGTTTTGCATGTCATGTTGTTCTACTATAGTAATTTTAGATGTGAACATGTATTTTTATGTTGTTATCATGTTGTTTTAAACAGACTTTTTGGTTGGTTTTTAGTGTGATGTATAAAAACTGGTTGTAAAAATTTCAAACTATACACATGAAACACCATTTTTTTTAAAAATGCATCACTCGCAAACACAATAAGTTTATAATGATCACAACTATTCTTTAACGATATATATATTAAAGTACTCTTTCAAATGCAGTGTGAGACTCTAAATTTAGGGTCTATGTACAAGACATGATTCGATCTGATAGACCAGATATTTCTAGTGAACTTTATATATATCAAAAAGACATACTCAAGTAACTAATTCAATTAACAAATTCATCCAAACATATGAAAAAACACGTGACAAAATCTATTAAACTTGTCACCCAGTCTAATCAAATCCCATCGACTATAGATATATTAAAATCCATAGCCATTTCTATTGAATTAGCTAAAACATATCAAGATCTGATCAAAAATGAAGAACAAGGACATAAGCCTTTACTGGTTTATTCACATTATTTCTCTGAGTCAAAAATACAGGGAAGAAAAATACTTATGGCCGATCTAGGTGGCTAACTGAATAGCTAACCAACTTAACCATCTAGGCTAACAATTTCAGCTAACTATCTAACTAGTCTAACTGTAAAACTGTAAACAGTTAGCTAAAACTGTAAAATCAAAGTCAGTCAAAGTTGACTGAGCTAAGAATGTTTGACTGGAGCTAACTAGGCTAACTAAGTGCAGTACTGCACTAATTCACTGCACTAATTCATCACCCCCCCTTCAAGTTGGAGCCAGTCAGAGAGGACAGACCCAACTTGCCAAGAAAGAAGAAAAACAAAGGAGGGGCCAAAGCCTTGGTGAAAAAATCAGCCAACTGAAGCTTAGTGGAGAGGAACAAAGGGTCCAAAAAACCAGCCAAGAACTGATTCCTAACCACATGACAGTCCAATTCAATGTGCTTAGTTCTCTCATGGAAAACTGGATTGGAGGCAATGTGAAGAGCAGCTTGATTGTCACATCTTAAAGGGATAGGCTTGGAAACTGGAATATGCAGATCATGAAGCAAGAACACCAGCCATTGCAGCTCCCTTGTAACAGATGCCATACTCCTATATTCTGCCTCAGCTGAACTACAAGAAACTGTGGATTGCTTTTTGGTTTTCCAAGAAACTAAGGAAGAGCCAAGAAATACACAGTAGCCAGTGAGAGACTTTCTGGAAGTCTTGCAAGTAGCCCAGTCTGCATCTGAATAACTGTGCACTTGAGTAGAGGAATGAGCAGCATAGAAAAGACCAAGATTAGGACAACCAGAAAGATATTTAAGTACATGCAAAGCAGCCTTAAACTGAGCTTCAGTAGGAGCTTGCACAAACTGGCTCAAATGTTGAACAGAGTGACTGATATCAGGCCTTGTAAAATTCAAATACAAAAGCTTGCCAATGAGTCTTCTGTATTGACCTGGATCAGTGAGTTTGGGTGACTTGTCTTCTGATAACTGAGTTCCAGCTGGAAGAGGAGTAGAAACAGCCTTAGTACCACTCAAACCAGCTTGATGAAGAAGATCTGAGATATACTTCTGTTGATGAAGAAGGATGCCAGAGTCATTCCTTGCAACTTCAATGCCTAAAAAGAAATTTGCCAATCCCAGATCTTTGATAGAAAACTCTTGATGCAAAAATTTTTGACCTCACAAATAGTATCATCAGAACTCCCACAAATGAGTACATCATCCACATACACAAGAAGGACCACAAACTTTTCAGTAGATTTGAGGATGAAAAGACAAGGATCATGTGGTGACTGTAAGAAACCAAAGTTACACAAACTAGTGGAAAATGTCTGATTCCATTGCCTACTGGCCTGTTTCAGTCCATATAAAGACTTTCTCAATAAACACTTATGAGAACTAGATGGAACACTATAGCCAGGAGGAGGGTGCATGTAGACAGTTTCTTCCAAAGTGCCATGTAAGAAAGCATTGTTCACATCTGATTGATGAATAGACCATCCTCTTGCTGCAGCCATTGCAAAAAAATACTCTTACTGTAACTACCTTGGCAACAGGAGAAAAAACTTCATTGTAATCTTCCCCAAGTTTTTGTGTGTAACCTTTTGCAACCAACCTAGCTTTGAATCTCTCTACTGATCCATCAGGATTGGTTTTAACTTTGTACACCCACCTGCAACCAACTGCTTTCTTTCCTGGGGGCAAAAGAACCACATCCCAAGTTTTATTTTGTTCAAGAGCAGTCAGTTCCTTTTGCATTGCCAAAATCCAGTCATTGTTAGTACAAGCCTCAGAATAAGAAACTGGTTCAGTGACCTCAGGCACATGAACAGCTGAAACTTGATTAACAACAAAATCTTTCATCCATGCTGGCTTCTTTCTATTTCTGGGAGGAAGAGAGAATACAACATCATTGGCAATATGAGAATCATTAGTAGAGGAGAAAGGAACATCTTCTGAGTCAGAATCTGATGCAAACTGTTGACCAGAATTGGGGATTTGTTCTTCACCAGAGAGAGGAAATGAAGGAGAATCTGAGTCTGGTACTTGATCAAACTCAGAAATAGAAATAGGGAAAACAATTTCAGTACAAGATTCCACTGAAGAGGCATAAGGAAAAATGTGTTCAAGAAACACAACATCTCTGGAATGGAAAATTTTCCCAGTTGTGAAATTATAAAGCTTATAAGCTTTCTGCCCAGGGGAATATCCAAGAAAAATGGCCTTCTGAGCTCTTGGATCCAGCTTTGATTTAGATGGTAAAATGTTTGAAGCATAACAAGCACATCCAAAAATTCTTAGATGACTTAAATCAGGCTTTTTGTGAAATAATACTTCAGAAGGAGACTTCCAACTTAACAAACAAGAAGGGAGCCTATTAATTAGATATGTAGCTGTCAGTACTGCCTCACCCCAGAATCTTATAGGCAGATTTGCTTGAAAAAGGAGGGCCCTTGCTAATTGCAATAAGTGTTGGTGCTTTCTCTCCACCACACCATTTTGCTGAGGTGTATATACACAACTCCTTTGATGTAAAATTCCTGAATCAACCAACACAGTTTGAAAATCCTTGCTTAAGAATTCTGAACCATTATCAGTCCTTATTGCTTTAACTGAGACACCAAATTGTGTTGTTACCATCTTAAGAAAAGCCTTAAAAATGGACAAAGATTGAGATTTTGCAGACATTAAAAATATCCAAGCTGCTCTAGAGTGATCATCCACTATAGTTAGGAAATAAGTTGCTCCACAGAGAGACTTTTGCTTAAAAGGACCCCAAATATCCATGTGCAATAAATCAAAACAAGAATCAGCACTGTGATCTCTGAGATTAAAGTTGAGCCTTTTCTGTTTAGCAAGGAGACACACATCACATGTACAATCTTCAAAAGTAGCTGCATTGTCTATAGGTAAATGTCTAAGCACATTCAAAGAAGGATGGCCCATCCTTTGATGCCAAAGCCTGTTCCTATCAATTCTGAAAACACTATTACAAGTATGAATATTCATTCCATTACTTCTGAGTGCAGCAAGAAAACCTTTCAAAGCCATGACTGTCCTTTGTATATTTCTTCTGTCAAATGAATCCTTATTGAGTATGTATAGCTTTTTCTCCACTCTTCCAACAGCTATGACCTCCTTAGTTATGAGGTCCTGTACACAACAGACAGTAGGATAGAAATGACACACCATCATCTTGTCAGTAGCTAATTTGTTAACTGATAACAAATTATACTTAAAACCAGGAATGTGTAGACAACCAGATAAAGTCATCTTGTTATCTAAAATGGCACTTCCAACATGCTTAACACATTTAATTGATCCATCTGGCAAGAAAACTGGAGTATAATCTTTCTCAGCAACATAAGAATCAAGATTATCTAAACTAGAGACCATGTGCATAGAAGCTCCAGAATCAATTATCCAACAGCCATTAAAATCATCTTTTAACATAATTAAGGCATAGTATGTAGTCATACCTGCAAAATCCTCAAAATGAGCAAAGTTGATCATAGCTTGATCATCTTCAACTTTGTTCTTCCCTTTTATCATTTGTCTAAGCTCCTGCTGTATCAGCAGCCTCAGATTATTTGCATCAGTTCCTCCAACTGTCTGTTGAGAATTACTGCCTTGTCCAGACTGTCCTCCTTGTCCACCAAAATGATGAACTGAGATTACCTCATCCCCATAACTCTCTGTCTGATTTGCAAATACTCTAACAGGCCTAGTCCCTGTAGCAGGCCTTACCCCTGTATCTCTAGATCCCTTCCACCATTTTGGAAAGCCTTTTAGTTTAAAACAAGTCTCTCTAACATGCCCTTCCCTTAGACAGTAATCACACCTAAGGTTCTTCTTATTCACATCATCTCTCCTCTTAAACATAGCCTTGTTACCAAAAGAACTGGACATATAAGCACTTTCAATCTCAGAAGCAGCATTAGCATTAGCTATGAAGGCAGTTTGACTCACAGAATCAGCAAATACATCTTGCACATGCCTCTTATTCTCTATTTGCATTACCATTGACAAAACCTTAGTCACAGCAGGCATAGGTTCCATAACTAAGACTCCATCCCTCACAGACTCAAACTCATCACTTAAGCCCATAAGAAACTGTATAACCTTTGCTCTATTCTCCTTTTCTGTCAATTTTCTGCCATAATCACAAGTGCAACCTCTACATATACATATTGGATTCTCATCTATAGCAGACATTTTATCCCATAGATTCTTGATTTTGCCAAAATATATTGCTAGAGAGTTATTACCTTGCTTAAGAGATGCAAGCTCTCTCTGAAGTTGATACAGCTGTGTGCCATTGGGAGCACCAAACCTCTCTTGTAGCTCCTTCCAAATCTCAATAGAACTGCCAGAATACATGAATCCTTCAGCAACTTCTGGTGCAATTGAGTTCAGCAACCATGATGTGACCATGTAATCAACCTTCATCCACTGAGAATACAGTGGATCATTCTCTTCAGGCTTCTTCAGTTTTCCTTCCACAAAATCCAGCTTTTGCTTCGATCCTAGTGCAAGCCGCATAGCTCTGCTCCAAGATCCATAGTTGCTATCATTCAAAGGCTTTGTAACCAGAATTACTCCTGGATAATCCGAATGATGCAGCTCTAGCATCTTTTCAGCCACACTATTGCTTCCTCCGGCTTGATTTCCACCAGATCCGCCAATATTCCACGCATTTCTCACCGCTCCGTTAGGATTAGCTCCGGCGCCGGGAACAGCACCTCCGAGCACCATATCGTCTCAGAAAAACACAAAAATTGTAAACAAAATCAGAAAACCGATCTGAGCAATCTACTCAGAATCAGCCAATCAACAAACAGTGGATCGATCGTCACACTGCTCTGATACCATATTGAATTAGCTAAAACAGATCAAGATCTGATAAAAAATGAAGAACAAGAACAGAAGCCTTTACTGGTTTATTCACATTATTTCTCTGAGTCAAAAATACAGGGAAGAAAAATACTTATGGCTGATCTAGGTGGCTAACTGAATAGCTAACCAACTTAACCATCTAGGCTAACAATTTCAGCTAACTATCTAACTAGTCTAACTGTAAAACTGTAAACAGTTAGCTAAAACTATAAAATCAAAGTCAGTCAAAGTTGACTGAGCTAAGAATGTTTGACTGGAGCTAACTAGGCTAACTAAGTGCAGTACTGCACTAATTCACTGCACTAATTCATCAATTTCAACCAATTTTAACAGAACCAAATCTATCTTAAAATTTCTTTCAAGAAAAAGATTTCTATCTTAAATTTGAATTTTTGTATTAAAAAATAGTGTCAAACTAATAATAGGATTATTCCGTGGGCCGATGCGCAATAGACTTTAACAGTATGGGACCAAACTGCAATTTCACAAAAGTACAATCTCCATCCCCACAGGCCACAGTACACCTCTTGCTTCAAAACGTAATCACGCCATTCGTATAAATCCGCCACCCGCCAACCGCCGGCCGCCACCACCACCAATCCATCTTCAACCACCGCAAACCAGTTAGGGTTCCGCCGCATATTTTCATTTCCAGCACCTCTTCCACGCAATACCCCAGCTCCACACACAGACACAGTCATCACCCACAAACATGATGGCGGACTGGGAACCGTTCGCCCAATCGGTCATCTTCGGCCTGATTTTCTCCTTCCTCCTCGCCAAGCTCTTCTCCATGATCTTCGCCTTCCGGGAGGACAATCTCCGCATCACGCGCGGCGACCCCGACGAAGCTCTTCCAGCCACTGAAACCTCCGCCGGATCGGATTCTGAGAAGAAAGACGATGAAAATCGAGATAGTATTGACGGAGGAAGCGAGGAGGATGGAGATAGTGACAGTGATTGGGAGGGCGTGGAGAGCACGGAGCTGGACGAGGCTTTTAGCGCCGCCACTGCTTTTGTTGCAGCCACGGCGGCGGATAGGTCGCAGAAGGTCTCCACTGATATGCAGCTGCAGCTCTACGGTCTGTATAAGATCGCCACGGAAGGACCTTGCACGGCGCCTCAACCGTCTGCTCTGAAGATGACTGCTCGCGCGAAATGGTCAGGAAATTCTCTGAGCTTTGATCATCCTTTATTGGAGCCATGCTATACTGTGGTCAATTATTCATTTGTTGCTTTGTTTTGCGTAAATGCGAGTTCAATTCAGGTGTTTTGAGATAATTCTCTGAGCTTTGATAACTCATTATTGGAGCCATGCTATACTGTGATCAGTTATCTATTTGTTGCTTTGTTATGCAAATTTGCGAGTTCAGTTATCAGCTGTTATGCGTATGGTATCAAATGGTTTGTTTTTGGGGAGTGTTTGTAATTATGTTCATTTGAGTTATATCATATGATTATATATAGTCGTGGTTTTGAATGAATTTTAGGCAAGCATGGCAGAAGCTAGGTGCTATGCCTGCAGAGGAAGCGATGGAGAAGTACCTTGATATAGTCACAGAGTTGTTCCCTTCCTGGCTTGAAGTTGGAGGCACAGTAAGAATCTCCATGAACTGTTCTGTTTTTCTGGATATATATTATTTTTCCGTAGTGTCCTTATATTGTATTGAGTATGGTTTATTACAGAAGAAGGACCGTGCTGGTGCTTCGAGTTCAGATTCTAAAGCTCCCATGGGACCTGTTTTCAGCACCTTTATTTATGAGGATGAACCTGCAAATGAGCTGTATGATCTTTGATGCTTTGAATAGTGGATATTTATATTGCTTGATCTTCATTTGTTGAAAATGTGGTGTTCAGCCAATTTCTCCTTTGCCCGAGCATTTGTGCCCTTTTTATGTGCTTGGTTTTAATATGTGTTGTTTGTAAGATGTCGAATCATAGTCTGAAGGAATTTATCTCCATTCAGACAATTGGATGCTTTACACGGTTTTGCACGAGAAGGAGACACGGAGAATTTGCTCAAATGCATTGAGAATGGTGTTGCTGTAAACATCAAGGGTTGGTGTTCATTTTTATTGTTAATTTTTTGAGTGGAAAGAAAGTTGGTTTAGTCCTTATGCTATATACACTTTAGGATATGCCATACCACTGCATATTGTAAATGGTCCACAGCTTATCCAAACTTCATTGAAATATATAGCATTCAGAATACCTCTTGAAGTTCATGAACTGGAGATGCAGTTATTCATAATTGTTAAATTTTGCATAAATGCAGCTTTTGCTCGTCTGATTGACTTATATTCTAATGGTTATAGATAGCGAGGGTAGGACACCCCTGCATTGGGCTGTAGATCGAGGTCATCTGAATGTTGCAGAATTGCTTTTAACAAAGGGCGCTGATGTAAATGCACAGGTATGAAGAATATCTTTTGTTATGGAGGCTTCTTGTGAAGGACATTTTGTAGCCATTTGTCATACATATAGCACATTTACCCTTCATATTTTTAACTTGCAATGAGAAACACACTTTTACCTTTTTGCCATTTCTTGCACTGCCTTAGGAATTCAAATGAGTTTTATAACCAAATATCTTCCTTTAGTGATGCCAAAAGGTTACAAACTTTCAAAAAGTCAGTTTGACACTATTTTATGAGGCAAACAATTTCAATTCTACCAGTGATGTGATGTGATTCGTACGATTCTTTCCTTTGCATAAACTTTGTCATATCTTGCTGCAGGACAACGAAGGTCAAACCCCGCTGCACTATGCTGCTGTCTGTGATAGAGCCCCTCTGGCCGAGTTTCTTGTGAAACATGACGCTGATGTAGAAATAAAGGACACCGATGGGTTTTCTGCAGCTGATATCTGTGAATCCAACTGGCCCTGGCTGCAGAAGACAGGTAGCGCTACTGACTGATGATTCCTTAGTTCTTCAGCACCGTTGATTCTAGCCTTAGAGATGCATGTTATACAAAATGTTAGGACAGTGTTATGAAGTTTGTCTTTTACAGAAAACTAATTGGATTTCTGGTTTCCGTTCTCTGTTGAATTGACATTGACTTGTTATCTTTCTGTGTCCCTGTAGCGAGACACATGTATCACATCTTTTGCTATTCCCACGGAAATATGTGCAATTTGAGCTCTTTCGAGAAGATATTAGGATATAATTGAATTTTGCTAGGGTTTGATTATTTAATTGAGGAATTGTTTGTATGATCATGTATGTTATCGTAAATAAGAAGAATCTATGGTTAAAAAAAGTACATCTTTGAACAATTAAGATGTGCTACCATATGTTTTTGCTTTATCCTCTGAATGAAAGTAAAAGAAACACAATGAAGACATCTTTTGTCCTGCTTAATAGTTCTGAATGTGATACAGACTCATTTTGATTGGAAAACGCTTTCATTTTTTCCAACATCCCGTCATATTCCTCCTTCTCGTCTTAAGAAACATCTTTCATTTTTTCTTATGCTTTTCCTGAAGGATACATACAAGGATACATACAGTTCGACATTTTATTATTTTATTTCAAAAATCGTATAAAAGGTACGAAATATCCTTCAATATTTGAGTTTTCAAAACACTAATGCGTTTATATAGCACTTTAGTCTAAGACTCCGTTGCAAGCTTCTATAATCTCGTCCAACCTCTCTTCAAACTCACTCATCTTAGCGGTTTTGGCGTGCTCGGAAAACCATTCATCGGCGCTGATCATTGCTGCAGAGATCTTATCCCTCTCCTCAGCCTTCAATTTGGCTTCCTGAACGATGTCGTCCATGCTTTCCTAAATGTACCTCAGCATGAAGTCCCGAGTTGGTATCCAATCATCGTACTCCTCTCTGATCTTTGCGAACCCTTCGTCCTCCTCTTTTGCTTTCTGTTTAGCGGCGCGATGAACTCTGTCCATCATTTCCTTCAATGGATCGCGGATCGGAGGATCATCGTGGTGCGCTGATTACATAAGAAAAACAGATGTTCATAAGTAGAGCAGTTTAGTTCAGTAAAATAATAATGTGATCAAATTCAGGTAAATTTAGACACGTTGATTCTATTTTTGATACATTAATTTTTACTCTAGTCCAACTCAGTTTAATTCAGTTCAATTCAAGTCAGAATCGTAACAAAAAAGTTCAGGCAAACATGCCCTAGATTTGATAAATCGTGTAAAAAACACAAACTAAATGATCGCACACATATATTTTTTGAAAACAAATTATCACGCACATAATAAAGTAATCTATCTAATTTATTAAACGAAATATAATGTACCTAAATTAGTGAAGTTCAATATTTTTTGTTCAGCTCAATTCGAAAGAAAATAATAGTAAACAACAATTCTAAATGAGACATAACTTTTAGTTGTTCACTATAGAAAAATAATTTCATTTTCATTTTCATCCATCATTCAAATTTTCAAATAGACATTTCAAATTTTCATGATAAGGTATTTGGAACTAGTGTATTCCACTATTAACTGATACACTTTTTACACAATAGACTCTAACTAATATTCCTATAATTATTCAATTACTACTGCTAATCAACGTGTGCAAATTCAACGTCTGCAGCTAGTGCATAACTAATACAGCTACTTCTCAGCTTAGTTTTTATTTTTAGTGGCACCTAAATTGCAAGTCGAGTTCATTTGACTGAATCAAATGTTGATAAGAAAATCAGCTAAATTAATTACCCCAACATTTACAGTTCATCTAAATTAGACTGAACTGATCTTTTCAGTTAATTAACCAAGGAAAACTATAGCAAACTGAATAGTTACAGTAAAGAGTACCTCGGTCCTCCTCCTTTCTAAACTCGTTAATTGTATAATAGTTGCTGATGATAAATCTGAAATATATATACAATTAAAACCTTCATAAGTATATGAAATATTTAGAACAAAAACAGTGACGGATTCAGAAAAATATTATGAATTAAGGAATAAATAGCATTTATAAGTATGGCGATAGCAGATCAATAAACGATTTAATTGACGACTCTGTCGAGTTTTGGTATGGCTCGAGCAATACCAACGCTTGCCTAGATCCGCCCATGGACAGAGCATTATAATGAATTTGTAAAACAGTTAGCAAAAATTATTACAATAATATAATCATACTCACAAACATAACAAGAAGATTCCGAAGACGGTGAACGAGGCACGTCTCGACGTTCTGGTGGCCATGGCAGTGACTAGCAAGAGTCATTTTCCTTTATTTCAGAAGAATTAGGTTTCGATCCAGTAGGCTATGGAGCAATTCTAGCGCTTGCTCCAACTAAATTTAGAAAGAAAGGTTTCATTTCTAGAATATAAATATTATTTAGTTAAACAAAATTTACTAGTCCGTTAAATTTGAGACCTCGTTTTTATAATTATATAAACCAAGTATTTAAAATAAAATAAATAAAATATATTATTTATTTAGATAAAACAAAAAAGTCCATAAAAAAATCGCTACTATATTAGTGACAAAAGCAAACTCGGACTCTTCAGTAACAAGTTTTCATCATTCCAATATTTAAAATATAACAAAATAAAATCAAATTTGATTCTAGTAATAAAATCATCTTTAGTAATAATTCTGAAATCTAACAATAACACAACACAAACAATTTCTTGCATCCCCTAATTGATCAAATTCATCAGAGCTGTTTGTTTAGATTGCAAGCAGTCTCACAAGCCTTCTCCAGGGCAGCCTGACCAGTTCCAACATTGCAGATATTCGCAAATTTTCTCATGTACTTCATCCCATACTGAGTTAGCGATCCGCAGTGTTTCTCATAAGCCCTAACAGATGACTTCAGGCATTCCCAATCATCGACCAATCCTGGTTTCCCGACGCCATTGACAACTGAAGAACTCTTCGGACCAAACAAGAAATTCCCAATCATACCTATGTTGCCATCCAAGTTCTCTCTTTGAAGCGTTATGCTCTTAATCTGCTTCAGCAACTTGTTCTTTTTCTCTGCATTGTCTTCCATCTTGTACTGGCAAAAGACAGAAGACATTTTCAGTTCAGATCGGTTCAGATCAAATCAGATCAGATCAGATCAGTTCAGATCAGCAAGAAATAAGTTCCGGGGAGAAAGAAAATGCTCACCATCTTCCACAGAAAGTAAAGATCGGCGCTTCGCTGCTCGACGACATCTGATACAGCTGGTGGGGTTAGGTTGCTAGGAAGGTTATTTGCTGTGATTGGATTGAAGCCTTGGAACAAAGAAAGCTTCTCTACATTCATGCTTTTGTTCCCATACTCCATCACATGAGATCCATAAGTGTTGTTATTTGAAGCCCTCTCTTTTACCTACAATTGATTTTGTAATAAATTTGCAATTAAACATTTACAAGTTCATATCAGATCAAATCAGTTGATGATCAGTACTTACTCTCTGATACTGCTGTCCTAGTGACTCCTTTCTGAGGTCATGAGATTCACTATAGATAAAAAATAAAAATAAAATTAATACAAAATTGAAAAATAATTTTCCCTATGTATATACTTCAACCAAAGAAAACCCAAAATTGCAATATAATCTACTAGAAAACTATTTGAAACTTAAGTCCCTGTTCTCTGGAGTTTAAAAGGTAGTGTAATTCAGTTCAAATCAGCAAAAATGTAGTTTGATCAAATTCAGGTAATTCAGACATACTGAATCTAATTTTCAAGATGTTAATTTTCCTTTTAGTTCGATTTAGTTCTATTCAGTAAGAAATAAACTCGAATAATAGACTCTTAACCATTGTATATATGCCTACCTATCTTCCATCCAAGCTACGCTATATAGATCTCCCAGGCATGGAAAATTCTTGTATGAGCAGTATGTTGCATAGCTATTCTCTACTGCATTGGATGCAGTGGTGACGTAAATATTCAGATCTTCCGGCAGTAAATCCTCAAAAATACTCCCACTTTCGCAGGATTCAACGTACAAAACCTATATGAATATTCACATGAATAAGGTTATGAATTACAAAGAAATAAATTATAAGGTTACAAGAAATATACCATCTCCTTGTATGTTCCGGATTTGTGCTTCTTCTTCAATACATCCACGAAATCTTGTGCAAAAAGGAAAGATGCCGGCGGAACTCCGAGAACCCCAGGGCCACCGTGATCGGAATAGTAAATGAAGATCCGGTCATCTTTAGTGCTATTCACTACCTTCCCACTTCCTCCTTTTATCGCCTTCTTGTCTCCAAGGATCGCAGCAAATATATTATCAACCGTCACATTATCCCCTGTGTAATCCTGTCACAGATCCAGAAAACTTTTTTAGATATGACTGAGCGGTAAGATCATTGATAGTGACAGATTAATAAATTAAAATAGCAAAAATAAGTAACAGCTAATTCGTCAGTTTGGTATGTCGGTGGCAGATTAATAAAGTGAAATAGATAAAATAATTCCGTCAATTTCTATTATAGCTAGAAGAAGAGAAAGTACCAACAATACATGTAGATCCGCCCCGAAAAAAACATAATCATGTATCGGATTCAAGTGAAAAACACCAATCAAAATAAATAAAAAAAGATTAAATTGGGTTTTATTTGGTTGAAGATTATACCAACATAATTCTAATATAATGATATTAATATGGTGACAGTGTCGGTTCTATGAATATGGAGGTGTTAAGCAATATATTAAAGATTTAGGCCCTTAAATTAAAATATACTTGATATTTATGTAATTTTTATTATTTGTAAGTTTAGATGTATAAATAAATTTGTTTTCAAATTTGAACTCTTTCCAAAATAAAATAAAGTGCTAATAAAAGTGTAAAATATAAATACTCGCATACAATATTTTTGTAAAAAAAACAAGGCCCCTTGTTATAAATAAAAAAAGAAGCCTACACAAGTAAATAATTGATAAAATAATTCACAGTTCGATAATTATCAATTACTCCGACAATTTTCGATATAAAAGAGCAATTACCAATGTAGATCCACCCAAAAACATAATCATGAATCGGATTCAAGTGAAAACACCAATCAAAAATCAGAAAAATAAAAGATTAATTAAATTGGGTTTTATTTGGTTGAAGATTATACCTTGGGAACACCAGCATACACATCTTCACCATCTGGACGATTGATAATCTGTCCAGGCCTGGGATTCATCTCGTGTTTCGCAATATCATCGTACATAAACACAACAATATTCTCATCCTTTAAACCTCCTTTTTTCAGTATTTGATAAGCGTGGCATATATCAGCCTGTAAATATATATTTCTCAAGTGAATAAGATAACAGAAAATCATAACTTTTAATATAAAAATAAGATGTTCAGCAGAAATCAAATTTTTATTTACCTGATGGCGATAATTACTGAATTCATTTGAACCTGCAATAAGAACAGCCCACCTAGTCCCTGATTTGTCTTCATCCGATGATTCCAGGATCTCTGCCGGTGATCGGATAACTTGAAGAACAAGAAGGAAGATGATCAGAAACAGAGAATTAATCATGTTTCCGGCCATTTTTTCTAAGAGATTCTGGTAAAAGTGATGAGTGAATTCATTTCAATGGGTTATTATTTATAGGAATGCCATGCAAATCTTGGGCGGTAAATTTCCATGATTCGGATCTACAACTTTCTAAATATCAATAAGAATATGCGATCTCAGATTGTCTGAGAGTTAAATTCTCAAGATATTATATAGAGTTTTATAGAAAGCTATGTAGCGGTCGGTGACGATTTTTTTAAAGAAAGTTAAATGAATTACACGAACGTCTCCAATGCTAACGATGTCATCCTTATATTTGTGTTACAATCGTCATGATATTGTAGAATTTCAAGGTAATATGAGCACATAATTTTTGAATTTTGACATTGTATATTTTTTAATCATCCAATGCAAACTCCTCTTTGGCATCTTGAATTAATATTTTAATCATTATTATTTAAAGTGTTCATTTCAAATAAAACTGAAAGTAGTGAGATTTATTTATGATTTTAATAACAATTATTAAAAAATAATATATACTTATTAACATTCAAGTGATTTTAAAATTTAATCCAATTTCAACTAAAATTTAATTTTTTAAAAAGCCAAATATGACTAGAAGTCATTGAAAATTGAAACTTTATTCTCAAGTAATATATTTTATAAACCGACTATAATTTTATTTATAATAAATTTGAAAATTTTAAAATATTTAAGTAACATATAAATAAAATTGTAATTTATACTAACTATGTTTTATACAACATAAAATATATGTATTGAAATATTAATAATGAATATCATTATATTAGAATTATGTTGGTTTTGTATTTATTCTTTTTTGGATAAATTTAAAAGAAAAGTGAAATTTTTGATAATTAATGCCCAATTTAATACAAGAAAATGTCAAATTGAGTGTGAAGAAGCAAAAGTTGACTAAACGTAATTTATCATTGATAGTTGATCACAGGAAATCAAAATAATGAATAACCATTGAATGCATAAAAATCTACCTCTTTATTAGTGAATGTTTGATACTTATGAATTGAACTAAATTTAAATAAAATAAAACTTCATAGATTAAAAATACTAATAATAATTCTAAATTAAATTGAATTTCATCAAATTATATGTCATGAAAACTTAATTGAACTGAATGAAATTCTAGAAAAGTTCTAGTGAATAGGCCTAGTGTATACAGAAAGTCGAACATTATCTCTAAGTATTATAAAATAGAATATAAAAGATTAATATTCTAACTATGGTATCCTCCTAATTCGAATATTTCTCTATATTAGAGAATTTGTCGATATTTAATGCAAAACATCGGAAGTCTTGCTGTAAATTTTGGCTAAATATAGTAACTTAAATTCAGATATTCAATCCAAATGTTAATAATTAGAATAGACTATTTAACCAAAAAATACTTAAAATATCTTCTTAATATAGAAGATATCTCTATTAAAGAAAATCAAAGATAACAATAGATCACTTGCTCTTATAACTAGGGCTGACAAAATATACCAAATATATCGTACCAACCATATACCAACCGAAACCGTACCAAATTATACCGTATTAATTTAATATCGAAATTGGTGGTATGGTATACCGTACCATAGTCTATTATTGATACGGTATTGATATTAAATTTTCATTACCACGGTATTACCGTACCATACCGAAATCATAATATTAATTAAATTAAATATATTAATTAATTTAAATAATTAATAATTTTGATTTATTAATAATTAAGTATTTTACTCTCCCTTAAATTCTTGAATAGCCTGACTTTTACAGTATTTTACTAAAATTTTGAAACTTTCACCTTTCTTAATTAATCATATTTTGCAATGCTCAGCCCTCTGCTTGTGATTCTTGACCGGAGCATTAAAGTGCCAAGAACTACAAGCAATTTTATTCATTACAAGTGCCAAGATTCTTGACTATTTTACTTTTTATAAATTACTGATGAATTTTGTGAATTCTACACATTACATATATTTTTATTTATTTTGTATGTGAATTTTTTTCTCAATATTTGTTTCATCGTGCTATCATAAAGTTGTATAAAAGATCGATGAAATTATTTTTGGTATGTACGGTATATACAGAATACCAACCAAACTTATTGGTAATCAATATATTAAATTAAATGGTATACTGACTTGTTTGGTTGGTATCGGTATTTAAAAAGTATGTACCAAAGTATTTGGTATGGTACATGGTATTGTTTAAAAAGGGTGGTATTCGTACCGATTCCATCCCTACTTATAACATCTAATGATTCTAATCCCATGAAAGTTACATTGTTTTTTATAGAAAAATAAAACACTAACCTGATACCCGTGGTAAGTAAATAGTATTACGGATGTACATATTTCGATATCCTAATTTTTTTTGAAAAATACTCCGAAATCTCTATTCGTTACAAATGATTGTGAATGAACCCTTTTAGAAATAGGATATCAGTTATACATATGAAATGTAATCATTAATCATTCTCTCCACTAAATCGTAACGATCATATATTTTATGCTTATAACCCAATTTAAATTGCATTTCATTATGTTTTATGTGCATTCTAAAATACGGTAGTATGCATTACCGACAAAATATTAATTATATTTGGTACATTCCAATCTGTCTATGTGCATTTTAAATCATGGGGTTATGAGTTTGTGATCGCCGTATTTACATAACCTCTGAAATTCAAAAAAAGATAAACGTGAATATCAGAAATAATGAATAGATAAATTTATTACTATTACAATTTGGTTAATTAAGTTAACAGTAAAAGCTATTACAATTTGGTTTACAAATCAGTGAGCTAGTTTATCCAATAAACAAATCAGTTACTTCTATACGAATACCTATTAGTGAGGCAAGTGAGACCTACGGTTCAGTCCCATAAGTAAAGTGGGTAAAAATAGGGCTCCATTCTCTTTAAGAAAAATCAGATTTAATTAGTATATATTTTTAAAAAAATTGTTCTTCAAAACCCTACATTTTAAAAAAAACAAAATAAGGGCTTTTTTTTTTTGAAAAATTCATCATTTTAATTAATTTTAATTCATTTTCTCCGTTACGTGTTAAAACAATTTTTCAATCAATTTTCACCGTTACAAGTAATTTAAATTTCACGGATCCTCTATCATAACCATTCTTAAAAATATTAGTCTCATTCTCCTAAATACCTAGAGCCGGCACGGCTTATATAAGAAATTCCGATATCAGAAACATATTCTGGCAACATATTCAGAGTTCGTCGTCGGAATTCCAAAAATCAACAGAAGAATGACGGTCCGCTTCTGTACATTTTCGTACAATAGGGTTCCAGACATCTTCAACCTCCTTCAACTTCTCTCTGAACTCATTCTTTTCAGCAGTCTCTCCGTACACATATAACCATTCAGAGGCAGCATCCAGTGCTGCATTAATCGTATCTTTCTCGCCGGCCTTCAACTCATCGGAATAGTTTCTGCCACCTCGACCTCTGGTCAGACCTCTGATCCGCTGATCCATGACTCGAATGTAGTAATACAGCCTATTCTTAGCACCGCTTCTCTCTCTATCTTTCCTGATTTCTTCATTTTCCTCTTCTGAGTCTTCTCTATGCTCATTACTGTCTTGCATTCTGAGTTCATCTGCTCTTGCAACTTCATCGGCTTCGCGAAGAATTCGCTCGATTTCTTCAGCGCTCAAACGAGAAGTTGGAGGATCTTGGTGCCAAACATGATAACCTGTGCATCAGTTCATTTTAGTTCATTTCAGCAAACACATAAATTTACCTAATTAGACACTTTGGATCTATTGTTAGTTACATTATATTCAATTTCAGTTCAATTAAGGAAGATATAAACTTAGTGTAGAACAATGCCTATATTTGAGCAAACTGAATTATAATCATCGTCTAATACAAGAAGGGCGGTTCTATATGCAGACCACCTTATTTCAGCAAGTCTAAAATAGACATGAAGTGACGATGATGTCCCTCTAAAATATTTATTATAATTTAGAAAATGATGTCCTGAAGTGACGACAATGTTACTCTTAAGTTTTTATGTTATGGTTCTTATGTATTTATGTGACAATAATGTTTCTTAAGAAATTTTTAATTTATCACTTTTATTGGACCTGTTAAAGTAAATTTGTCCCGCATATAACAAATCCTTATAAAATGGATAGATCACGATATTGTTCTTGAATTTTAAATACCCTTATATTATATACTATTTTTATTGAATAAAATGGAATGAGAATTACCTCCATCGTCTCCCTCCCTTGGGATGAAAAGTCCTTGAGCAGTGGTGGATAACAAATCTGGAATATAAAAAATTAAAATAATTATCAATGTATTTGTGAAATATTCAGAACAATATATATGATGGTAGATTTCCACTCAATTTAAAACAGTAAAAATGAAATAATACTCACAGCAAAACAAGATTCCAAAGACGATGAAGGAGGCGCGTCTGGACAACGCTCCGGCCATGAAGACAACTAAACGAAGAAATTCCGATTGCTTGGTGCAGTACAAATCTATTTATATTGATCAGATCAGTCCTTTTCCTTCTTCAATTAGAAGTCTTTCAGATCCTATATCCAAGGGAATAAGTTAGTAATTAGTCAGTCCAAATCTTATGAAAAGGTTATTTTATCTCTTCAATATTATACACTTTAATATACTTGAAGATGAAATATCCGGTTTGTAAATGGAGATGAAATTTGAATGTGACATATTCCGGTTATTTAAATTAGTATTTTAGACACATACTAGTTGGGGATAAATATTTTAAATCATATCAACTGAATATTAATAAAGTCTCTTGAAAATCAAGATGAATATACGAAATACATCAGCTCATGTGATCCGAATGGATGAAGAAATAGAATGTTCGTAATTCATGTTTTCTTATCAATTGCAACATTAATATAATTTAATTAGTTACAATAAATTAGTTTTACGTGCTTTAATTTTATTGGTGCATTTTGTATATACGTTGTAGAATAAAACAAAAATATGTTACAAGGAAATAAATAGACTAATTCACTCATGACCACATATTATTTATGTCAAATTATTTTTATTTTACATATGAAGCGTCGTGCACGCACACACACATAAAAATAATAATTTTATTAGAAATCAACATGATTTCCCTCAAAATATTTATGTAAGTCCACATTATTAAAAAAATTATTTTCTATTTATAAATACATGATATACACTTAGAATATATATGCACCATTCGTAAAACTGATCGGAATATATTTGAAGTTAAGTTTATATAATTCCACCCTCTGCATTTTAAAATTAGTTTTCACTCCTTATAACGTCCTTTCTTTATCAAGAGTGGAGAAACCAAGGTTGATATCACCCTTGGGGAGATATGGAAGGTGACATTCTCATTTATTTTACATATGAAGCCGTGCGTGCACACATAAAAATAATAATTTCATTATAAAACAACTTTATTTCCCTCAAAATATTTATGTAAGTCCACATTATAAAAAAATTATTTTCTATACATAAATACATGATACACACTTATAATATTTATGCACTTATAAATACATGATTAAACTCTTGATTGTTTTGCTTTCTTGATTTGTAGGGTTGGGATTTGTAACACTGTTGATAAAACTCTTGAGTATGGGACGTGGACTAGGATCAAGAAGTTGGGAGAGAGAGCTGCTGGATATGTGTCCCTTGTAAGATCATCTCTGGGAATTGGGCCCATTCTCCCTCGCCATCTGGCTGTGAAATCAGCGAAATGGTCTACATGGGAAGCCTCGTCCTTGGAGCACGAGTATAAAATCTTTGGTAAGTTGCAGCACCCTAATGTTTTGAAGTGTTATGGAATTGATAAAACTGAAGAAAATGGGATGGAGTTCTGAAATTTGCTTCTTGAGTTTGCTGACAGTGGTTATTTGTTTGAGAGAATTCACTTGAGTGGTCAGAAATTGAGTGAGAGCGAAATTCGTGGCTTTACCTGGTTTCCACTGTCAGCTTTGGCTTGCATCCACAAAAGAGGCATAGCCCACTGTGACCTAAAGCCTGACAATGTTCTATTGATTCATCCTTTTTCGCTTGGCATTACCCCTAAGATTGTTGACTTTGGACACGTGGTTACGGAGGATACCTCTAGTTTTGAGTGGAAGGGAACACCTTGTTACATGGCTCCCGAATCGATAGTTTGTGGCAGGTATGGTCCGAAGGTCGACATTTGGGTTATGGGATGCATTGTAGTAAAAATTCTTCTTGGGAAGCGGTTAATCGAACCAGGCTGTGATATGGAGGCTCTAGCTCTTAGGCGGATTAAATCAAAGACAGTAGATCTTCCACATGAAATATCAGGTGAAACATTGGATTTCTTGAATAAATGCTTGAAGCCAAATCCATTTCAGAGATAGGATGTCAAGAAGCTCTTACGGCATCCATATTTGGCCGATGCCGGCGGCGGAAGAGAGCCCTAGAAAAAGTTACTCTTGTCCCAAGCAAGAAGAGAAGGACTGAGCCACTCCTCACTTCAGGTTATTAGATTAGGTAGAATAGTTTAACTTTAATTACTTAGATGATGTCTCAGTTACATATTTGAAGTATGAATACATATTTACATAATATAACTTTTATATATGCACCATTCATAAAACTGATCGAAATATTTGAAGTTAAGTTTATATTATCCCACCCTCCGCCTTCTTAAATTAGTTTTCACTTCTTATAACGTCCTTTCATTTTCGTGGGTGGAGAAACCAAGGATGATACCGCCCTTGAGGAGATATGGAAGATGACATTCTCATTTCCTTTTATGTCGAATTTCATAATCTAGAAGAGGGAGACATTTTGGTCTTAAACTTCATAAATGGATCACTCTTTCAACATATTAGTATAATATATATATATATATATATATATATTATAAAATCTCTCACCGTTTAAGTACCATTTCAACACAAAGAAAATTAACGAAGAAAAAGAACAAACACGTCAATTTATGTGAAAAATTCAAATCAAAACACACCACAATCAATCAACTAGAAAAATATTTGTACATGTGCCTTAATACGAGCCCGTATATGATTGATTGTGTCTATTGACTTAACATAACAATACATCTTTATATATTTTTTCATAAATAAAAGATAATATTGTAATATTGTTATAGTTATCTTTAGTAAAAAAAATGAAAATATAGTAGTCACTATTAATCTTGTTCCTGTTCATGCATATATTGTGCGTGTGCCTTAATTATGTGCATTTGTGTATATGCTGTTTAAATGATAATAATGTGTCAAAAAATTAAATCAGGTTTATCAGTAGTTCAAAAATAAAACTTTCAGTTATGCATGCACAATTAAGTTAACTATGAACATCAAGTGATTGATAAAATCTATTACTTTCTAAGGATACAAAAATTCAAAAAAAAATTATGATTATAAAAACAAGTTTCCTGAAAATTAGAGGCTGCACAGAGTACAATATACATGTGTATTTTACTACTTTCAAAAAAAAAATACATGTGTATTTTAACTTGGGTGTAATTCACTAATTCCTATTAATTTCCTCAATTTTTAATTTTTCTAGCCTTGACTTTTTTTAGATGGTTCTGAATATCCAACTTTTAAACCTTTCAATAAAATTTTAGATGAATCTCTTTGAAGCTTGAAAAGGCAGCCTTGTTTAAAAAAATAAAAGAAAAGAAAAAGAAAAGGCAGCCTTGGAGTCAAGGCGCGAATTTCACTACAAAAACAAATGATGTCGCTAAAATACATGCGACGCTAACTGGTGTCCTAAACTAATTGGACCTTGTTAACGTAAGACACATTTTTATTTGTAAGCTATAGTTTAGCGACATTTATATTTGTTACTAAATATAGGATGCTGAACTCCTTTTTACAATGCACTCAATATTGGAATGCATTAATAAAAAACCTTATTAAAGACTTGTTAACAAAAAAAAAACAATTTGAACCTTTAGCAATGTATTCCTAGATTAGCTTCCGTAGTTAGGCAATGTATTCATGAACAAACATATTTAGTTAAAATTACGCAGCCACATAGTGAGCACAAAGCGAATTATTAGTTTACTAAAGAATACCCGTGTGCACGCTGCATGTAGTGTCTTGCGCCTATTTTTGGAGGGTACCGGCCTACTCGGCCAGTGCCTTTTTTTAAATCTAATTAAAATGAAAATTATATGTCAATAAAAACAATGAAATTCAATTGTATACTAACACAATATTAGACATGTCACATTTCCACCCATGTAAGATTGTAAAACACAACAACAAATTTTCAATGGGCACGTAAATAATTTTAAATTATTTGTTTCGTGCATGTTCAGTGTCTAGTTATAATAACTTTACACAAGACTGGTGCCAATTAGATTTGATGGTTAAACTTCAATACCATGCCTTATCAAATAAAAAATTTAGAATCGAAGAAATTCAAATACAACAACACAAGTACAAAACCATCCTATAACTATAGATTAGTTCATCATGAGAATCATCATCATCATGTCATGATTTGGCGACGATCCAGACCTCTCATAAACCGCTTTGATTATCGGGTTGCGGACATCTTCAACCTCCTTCAACTTCTCACCATACTCATCTTTCTCGGCATTCTGATTCTCAACCATCCATGCCATGGCCTCGTCAACTAGCTCGACAACTCGAGCCTATTATTTTGATTCTCATGGCTCGTGCACATAATGTGCATGAGCCTTAACAGGAGCGCACATGTGATTGATTGTGTCCATCGACTAAATGTAACAGTATATCTTTACCATTCTTTTTCAGAAATAAAAGACAATATAGTAATCGTTGATCATCATATTGTGCGTTATTATAGGTATACAGCTCTAGTGATAATGACAATAATAGTAGTCATTAATAATTTTGTTCGTGCACATATTGTGCTTATGCCTTAATTTTGTGCATTTATATGTTATTTAAATGATAATAATAAGTGAAAGAAGACATAAATCAGGTTTGTTCCGTCGTTCATATAACTTTAAAGCTAACCTAATTCTTCTGGAAAAAAGAGAGAGGAAAATAGACTCTTCTTAATTACTGTCAATTGAGCTTAAAATTGATGTGGAATTGTAGACAACTTCTATCAACATGGAATTTACCTCGTCACAAGGTAAAGGTTTTAACCATCAACTTTTATCAAAATGAAATGTATGAAATTTGCGACCTTTCAAATGAAAGAAAAAAAATACTAGATTAGGTTAATTCAAGTTCAAAATTGGTACATCATCCTCTGCAGGATCAAAGATCATCTATCCTCATTGAAGATTGAAAAGAATGACCCAAGATGCGAGCTCTCACTACCAAAAATATGCTCATTAGTGACACGTTTTTTGCGCCTTTTTTTGTGACAGAAATTGTGTCGCTGAAAATATGTTGCGACGCTTTTAAATCATGTGTCACTAAACTAATGTGACATTTAGTAAACATTCCTCAAATTATGCGACCCTTCAGCTACCATTACTTTTAGTGACATTTTTAATTTGTTGACATGTTTAACGGGCATGTTAAAATTAAATAACTAGTTTCGATTAATTATGTCACTATAAATATAGGGCCCTCCCCATTGGAGGGCATTATAATCTTTATCTAAAGACTTGTTAACAAAACAAAAACTAAATTCTTTAAACACTATTTAGTGAAAAAACTGTATAAAGTTATAAATCATGAACAAACATATGTAATTAAAGTGGAAATTATGTTTCAATAAAAACAATGAAATTAATCCAATTGCATACGAACACAATGTTAGACTTGTCACATTTCCATCTATGTATGATTGATAAACGCAACCACAAATATAATTACAATGGCACATAGATTTTTTTTAATGATCTATTTCATGTTCAAATGGCCAGCATAAAATTGTGAGTATAATTTCAGTAAGGACGAAAATATAATTTAATTCTCTGATACACTATATATGATGTTGTATATATAATTTTAAATCAAAATTTTAGAATCAAAGAAATTCAAATACAACAAACATAAATACAAAAGCATCCTAACTATAGACTATCTATTCTATAGTTCATCATGAGAATCATCATCATCATCATCCTCGTTACTTGGCGCAGATGATCCAGACCTCTCATAAACCGATTTAACGATCGGGTTGCAGACTTCTTCAACCTCCTTCAACTTCTCGACATACTCGTCTTTCTCGGCATTCTGGTTCTCATCCATCCATGCCATGGCCTCATCAACTGCCTCCACAACTCGAGCCTTCTCGTCGGGTTCCAACTTGCTCCCGAGCTTGTCATCGTCGTTAACCTGGCTCTTCATGTTGTAGAGGTATGTCTCGAGGCTGTTTCGCGCGTCGATTAGCTCCTTGACCCTTTTGTCATCCTCGGCAAACTCCTCGGCTTCGCGAACCATGCGCTGGATGTCTTCCTGGCTCAGTCGGCCCTTTTCGTTAGTGATTACGATCTTCTCCGACTTGCCTGAGGCCTTGTCCACTGCCTGCACGTTCAAAATGCTGTTGGCGTCCACTTCAAATGTCACCTCAATTTGAGCCGTTCCCCTATTCAGTTCAATTCAATTCAGTGAGTATAAAACATTAGGTTAACATTGAAACTTTAAAAATTAGGTTAAAGCTAGTCGGTATATTCAGAAAATCAATTAGGTTAACATGAAAAGTGATTTGATTACCTTAAAGTTTACAATTAGGTTAAAAATTCAATTAGGTTAACCTTAAAAGTTATTTGATTACCTTGGTGCCGGGGCGATTCCGGTTAAATCAAACTTTCCGAGCAGCCTGCAGTGCTTGGTGAGGCTTCGTTCTCCTTCGAAAACCTGAATCGAGACAGCTGTTTGCTGATCCTTAAAAGTGGTAAAAACTTGTGATTTCTTGGTAGGGATGGCTGTGTTTCTGGGGATCAACTTGGTCATCACTCCGCCGACAGTCTCAATTCCAAGAGTAAGAGGAGCGACATCCAAAACCAGAACATCTGATCAATCAATACAAACATTTTACTCGTTAGTACACTCATTTTTTAGGGTTTTACAAAAATCGCGCGAAAATTGAATTGAAAGAAGTTACCTTTGGTCTCCTCGCCTCCCTCTCCGCTTAAAATCCCACCTTGGATGGTAGCGCCATAAGCAACAGCTTCATCAGGGTTTACGCCTCTGCTCGGTTCTTTCCCATCGAAGAAGTCCTTCAAAAGCTGTTGAACTTTAGGTATCCTAGTGCTTCCACCGACAAGAACAATCTCATCAATCTGGTTCTTCTTCAATTTGGCATCCTCCATGGCCTTCTTGACAGGAATCATTGTCTTTCTGAAGAGGTCATTGTTCAGCTCCTCGAATCTAGCCCTAGTCAATGGCTCGGAGAAATCCACGCCGTCAAAAAGGGACTCGATCTCAACACGGACTTGGTGCTGGTTGCTCAACGCTCTCTTGGCGCGCTCGCTTTCCCTCCTCAGCTTTCCAAGAGCCCTATTGTCGGTGCTGATGTCCTTACCATGCTTCTTCTTGATCAACTTAATGAAGTGCTCCATGATCCTCGCATCAAAATCCTCTCCTGAAAAAAGTTACTATTAGTTCGATTCAACTCACCAAAAATATTCTAAACTCAAAAGGACATGATCTATGTAGATTGAAATTAGGGTTAGGGATAGTAATTAGATTTGAAATTAGGGTTAGGGTTAGGGTTATCGATCAATTCAGCAAAAATATTCTAAAACTAAACTCAAAATGACATGATTTGAAATTAGGGTTAGGGTTATGAATTAGATTTGAAATTAGGATTAGGGTTTATAGATCAATTACCTCCCAAGTGAGTATCTCCATTGGTGGAAAGAACCTCGAAAACGCCATTATCAATCGCCAAGATGCTAACATCGAATGTGCCACCACCAAGATCGAAAACGAGGATGTTCTTCTCACCATTAGCCTTTTGATCCAAGCCATACGCAATGGCGGCCGCAGTCGGTTCATTGATGATCCTCGCGACATTTAATCCGGCGATGGTTCCGGCATCCTTGGTTGCCTGCCTCTGCGCGTCATTGAAGTAAGCCGGGACAGTGACGACAGCGTCCTTGATTGTCTTTCCAAGGTATGCCTCAGCTGTCTCCTTCATCTTTGTAAGAACCATCGCGCTTATCTCTTCGGGACTGAAAACCTTCTTCTCCCCATCTTTAACCTTAACTTCAATGTAGGGTTTTCCATCCTTGTTAACAATCTTATAAGGCACAAGCTTCATGTCCCTTTGAACCTCCTTATCCTCAAACCTAATAAAATCAACCAAAATTAGTAATCAGGTCGGTTATATGAATTATATCTCGATTAAATCGTATATTATAAACATGAAACTTTTAATCTAAAAGCTTACTTTCTTCCGATGAGTCGTTTGACGTCAAAGATGGTTCTCTCGGGGTTTTGGGGAGCTTGATTCTTAGCTGCTTCTCCGATCAACCTCTCGCTGTCGGTGAAAGCGACCCAAGAAGGCGTGATTCGGTTGCCTTGATCGTTGGCTATGATTTCCACGTGTCCGTTCTTGTAAACTCCGACACACGAATACGTCGTCCCCAAATCGATTCCGATGACTGTTCCCAACTTGGATGCATCTTCTTTTGCAGTAGCAAAAGAAAACAGGCCGCCTGCAAGAATTCAATCAATCAAACAAATTATTAATCCACAGTCGGAAAAGTAAGATTAATTTTCAGGCAAGAGATTCTTTGCTAATACTCACCGATGAAGAGGAGGCCGAGGACGATCAAGGAGGCGCGTCTCATCAACGCTCCGGCCATGGCGCCGCAGTAAGTAATTGAAAAACTAAAACTCGATTTTTGTTTGAATTAATGTGATGACAGAATGAAGAAGAAGATGAGGGAATTGTGAGGTTTTGATGGTTTATTTATAGGGTTTGAACTCCAATGTTTCTGTCTCGGAATAGGACCGGTTATTTTAAAATCTAAATAGGATTCGATTGAAACACGTAAATTGACGATCTAATGACCAATCAAAACCAGTTTTTCACGATAAATAGTAACGAATTTGTCATGATTAATGACGTGGACCAATCACATTGTAAATAAATGACAACTGGAAACCTGATGCGACAAATTTTGCGTCGATATTACACGTACGTAGGGGCCTCTATGTTGTAAATCGTAAATACAATTATAAATAATTTTGGTAAAGTTGGTTATAAAAGTCAAACTTTCCTAAATGTTAAGAAATTACTATTTTTCGTAATTATAGTAAAATATGTTAAATTTCAAATAATATTATTAGATTAAGATATTTTCATGAGTATGTAAATATATAGTAAAATATGTTACAATATAAAAATATAAACTTGTATGATAAATATTTATAATTTTAAATTATAAAATATAAATTTTAAATTTATATAAGGTACAATTTTCAAGTTAAAATATACGAAATATTTTTTGAAAGTTGGAAAAATTGGAGGTCCAGGAAATTATTCTAATAAATTTTCCATAAAAAATAGAGAAAGGGTGAGAAATATAATCCTAATGTAATTTGGAGTATTTTGTATGAAATTTACCTGCTCCAAATTAAATTTTCATGTTGGGTTTTCATAATGATTCACACATGTAATTTGGTGCATATCAGGGCTGGAGTTTATCAGTAAATCATTTCAATTCATGATCAATTTAATTTATTGAAATTATAACTTATTAAAATTCAAGCAAAATTATAAGTTATATTGTTCCATTTAAAGTGCATTAATTTTCATTTCAGTTCAGTTAAAAATATGTTCAGAACAATTCTAATAATGATCTCTGGGATTACAATTATAAAGTTACAAGCACAAACTATATAGTTTTGGTTTCTGGAATTATTTAGTTTAGTTGTACGTAATATTTTAGCATTGTAATAAAATCCTAGAATGATAAAATAAAATAAAATAGAAAGGTTAAAATTTTCATTTTTAATCCTAATTAAACGACACTCAAATGACCAATATTTCGCTAGTGATTTTTAATAAAGTGGAACTTTATCTTGGGATGGATTAATAAAATATGTAGATGTAAATCAAAATTAAGTTGAAAAATCAATGGTCAATAACCTCTAGTAAACATTGGCGCCAAATACATAACTCAAAATAACCGGCCATAAGGGTTTTCAGGAAAACCAATCAAAAATCACAAAATCCGATTTTACATAGCATCGGTTTCCATTACGGTTTAGGCTAACCGGAGAGAGATGGCGAAGGCGGTGGTTCTCCTCCTAACCGCGGCTTCCACCGCCATCGTCATCACCTTCATCCTGCTCCAATCGCCCCACCCACACTCCTCCATTAGCTCCGGCGAGATCCGCCGCCTAGGTCTCCACCGCGCTGCCGCTGCCATCTTCGACCCGATCGTGGCCAAGGTGGTGGAGGGCGGCGGCGATGACCTCGAAGAGGATGAAAAGAAGTTCGTCGGAGACGACGGCATGGTGGACCCGCGGCTGAGGCTGATGGTGCTCTTCCCGTTCCTTGATCTCCGGCCAAAGGACGGGATGCTCGACGAGAAGGAGCTCGAGGCGTGGCTGGGTCAACAGGCCGTTGACCGGCTGTTTTACAGGGCAAAGAGGGAGATGAAGCTCCGGGATCTCGACGGTGATGGCGTCATCACGTTCTTGGAGTACTTTCCCGACGTCAGCCTCGAAGATATGTTAGGTAGGGTTTCATGAATTACATCTTTGCCATTTATCAATTTTAGCCCTAGTTCATTCATTACATTTTCAATATTTTCAACAGAGATAGGTGAAATAGGACATGAGAAAGCGGGATGGTACATGCAACAATTCAAGAATGCAGATGTTGATAGAAATGGAGTTCTCAATTTGTATGAGTTCAGAGAGTACGTCATCTTTTTCTTTTTCATCTCAATTTCTTTCATATTTAATTTCTTTTCATGATTTATAATCTCTGCGTGTGTGTGCCAGTTTCTTGTTCCCAGAAGACAGCAGGAATGAAAATATCCACAGATGGATGCTAAGAGATAAAATCAGGTATTTACATTTACATGATCAAATAATCATATATATATATAACTAGATTATATACTTTCTTAAATAGTATCATGCGTTAGTGAATCTATATATGCCTATGCTAGGACAGGCGGCAGCCTGCCCTCGGATCCACCAAATAAATTTGTGAACAGTAATTTCAGGTTTAACTGTCATTGTAGCATCTACTTCCGCCTATCGTAAATTCGTAATATCAATTTATAGATCCGCTACTGATCTATGCCTATGTTAGAATAGGCGCCGGCCTGCTCTCGGATGCACCAAATAATTTGTGAATAGTAATTTCCAGTTTAAGTGTCACCGTAACATCTATACTTCCACATATATTAATATCAATTTATAGATCCGCTACTGACCTCATCTGTGGTATATCCTTATGCAGACATGTGGATGGGGATAATGATGAGAAGCTCAACTATGATGAATTTGTGCGTGGGATTTATAGTATTTACAAGAGTCGCTTGGAATTCGAATCATCGGATAAAGATTACATTATTCCCACTCCCTTACAATTATTCACTAAGCTTGATAGTGACAATGACAAGTAAGTTTAGTTCAATTTTTTCCGTTCAGTTTAATTTTGAAGAAATATAATTTAATAAGCTTTAACTTAATTTGATTATACTAAAAATATTTTTAATACATTAATTTTTAGTTAAGTACTAAACTTTATTTGTTTCACTGCCTTTAAAAAAGTTTATATATATACTATTTGGTGTTATTCTTTGCAGCTTGTTGAGAGTGGAAGAACTTCAACCATTATTCCGGTACTTGTGTCCTGGAGAATTAGTATATGCCAAACAGTACGCCACTTATCTTATTGATCAGGCAAGTTATTTTTTTTCATTAATTTACTTTTTAAAGTATTGTTTATATTTTCTTTAATCTATTATAAGTTATTTTAGAAAATACTTTTTGAACTTCTGGGACTTAAAATATTTTGCTTTTTATTGAATGCAGGCTGATGACAACGGGGATGGAAAACTGACTCTGGAAGAGATGATAAATCACGAAGCAATCTTCTACAACAGCTTTTACGACAACAGCAAAACTGAACACAATTACAACGACAACGGGCATTACGACGAACTTTAAGATTTAAATTAAGACTAACAAGTACATATTCACGAACAACTTAAATTTTGTTGAGATTGTGTTGTTCTTTTTGCTAGGCATAATTATTCTTATATTCATCTTTGCTAAGCATTGTAGATGAGAGAATATATATTGTTTTGATTTGTTTTCGATAGTTAATTACAGCGATACCCCAAATGATACTACTCTGTTTTACCTTTGTTTTTCACACTTTTCGGTTAATTTTTTAAGGCATATTTGACCATTAATAACTTTATTTACGTTTATAAATTATATATACAAATTTGATGATTTCAGAGTGCATTGTGAATCTAATGATATCTCGGATGATGATATTATTAAGTATATATTAATTGAAATTTATGATTAAACATGTCATGAAAAAGTTAAATGAAAAATATGAAGGACATGGTGAGACGGAATGATAAATATGTTATTATGTTGGTGCTTTTTTTTATATAATATGAGTAGATAGTTTACCAAGTAAAGTATAAGTGTAATGTACTCTACATGAAATGTGTAAGGTGGAAAACTATGTCCTATGTGTTATAGGTTTATGGGAATTTTTGGATTTTGGGATTTGCTATTGTACATCCAAGACCTTATCAGTTTTGTACAATTTTTTATTTTTGGTATTTACGAGTAAAACCTACCGAACCAAATTTTACCAAATTTTTTAATTTTATATTTAAAATATTATTATTAATTATTTTAATATTTGATAATTGAAATATTATTTTTAATGTCCTATGAATGATATTTATATTTTCAAAAATTATAATTAAAGTTATTTAATTTTGAGATAAGTCTGGCAAAAATTTTATTACCGACCCATAGTTATTAATTTTTTAACCCATCCAATTTTTTTTAAAAAATGTAAACTTGCATTTATACAATGTAAGAAATAAAATAATATATTAAGATTAAACTGGTTTTATTCAAAATTCAATATTTATACAAAAATAAAATTTAATATTTACATTTGATTTAAATTTGGGTCGAGTTTATATATCCCTATATAAAATAGGAACAACGTCAGATTTTGACTCATAGTTGGTTTTTATTCCTAAGTATTAAATTAAAATTCAAAACTATAAGTTTAGTTTAAATTAAGATCCTTACCATTTGTTTACTAGGATCTGATTGGATGGATCAGTCAAATTTTATAAAAAATAATTTTAAATAAAAGTATTTTAACATAGTTATTACAAATATATTCATAAAAATAATAATAATTTTAATGCTTGAATGCAAAGTAATAGATATCACTATCCTAAAATTTTGTATCAATATTAGTTGGTGGTGTTATTCTATTGATTGCTCTCACGGATACGGTACCGGTATTCTGGATTACACTAAACAACCACATGAAAATTCATGGACTAAACATATAGTATATGATTGTGCAAGTTGTTCTTATAATATTAAAGAATGGTGATACATGCAGGTCCAAAATATAATATTTTATATGCACATACACAATTACCGATATTTACTGCATTTAGTAAATTGCCGATATATTGTTTCACACGAAACAAGTCGAATAATTAAATGATTTTTTAACTCATATGATCTACGTTTACAATTCTGATTTATAAATATAACTCAAAATTTCTCTTCTTCTCATCTTTGCACAAATTGATAATCAGTCTCTGTCCTTAATTTTATGTTTATACTACACAAAAACAGAAAACAAAGACTATACAAATGGTCATCAAACCATATTCCTCTAATAATGCAACATATTTTCAAAAAACTATGCAGCATATGATGCTTATGAAAGCCAGTAATTTGGAGAATTTTTATTCAGGTTGTATTTTGAATTAAGTGATGCGGAACTTTCTTATTTGTAAAGAGAGTGTAACCTTCTCATGTTATCTAAAATCATGAATGAATTATCAAAATATTTTCTAATTTATTTTAAAATTTCAATCACAGGCCCTATTTGCAGAGCCACATCCCCTATTTGTAGAGTCCAAATCCAACAAATAGGGGCGGCGTTCTGGTGGCGGCGGCCGGTGGGCAATTGGTGGCGCTGCCAAGGTTTTGATGCCAGATGAAATTAAGTGGAACAAGTGTGTCAAAATTAAATAAAATGTACTATTATTTATTGAGGGCACTTTTGTATTTTTGTTAGATTTGGGCTCTGCAAATAGGGGATGTGGCTCTGCAAATAGGGCTCCCCATTTCAATAATACTTTCGTCCTTCTTCATTCATATGCTACTCCATAATCCCATTTTCTAATCAATTTAGCACGTCTATTTTCTTCATTTTGGGATCCCCGTTCATCATCACATTTAATCTCCATGATTTCCTATGTTGGGCCTCAACTTCAGATCATCCTCCATATATCATTCGTCCAATTCTATAACTGTTGTCGCTACATTAAATCCACGGAGATAAATGCCTCTGTTATTCTCTATCTTAACCGCTAATCCTCATTCTCCACCTCCAATATCCTCTTGTCTCCCCGTCGACACTTTTATTCATCAGAGTTTCCCTTGACAAAACCTCTAATAAAATCACCATGAACGAATCACTAGTACATCATTCGCTGGTAAATTCTTTATATCAGTCGGGGTTAAAGGCTAAATCAATACATCTATAAACTAAAATAAATTCCCAAAATCACTTCAATTTGTAGGCAAACCCTTTATCTATCCCACCATGTTTTCACGATAAAAAAAAAAAATCATATTTTTTAAAGGTATGGATCTAAAAGCCAAAACTGAAAACTAAAATTTAAAATAGTGAAATTATACATACCCCTTGCCCATAACAGCTGCGCGTTTGTGGGTCCAAATTACGCTTTGGCTGGCCTGGCCCTGACACAATAGACCAATAATTCCCACTGATTATCAATAATAAGCATGAAAGCCCAATTACCTAATTAAAAATAGAAAAAAGAAACCGAGTTTCAGATATTAAAAATAAAAAGATTTGGTTCATAACTCAACCCAGCTTTACACCCGCGCCTCTCTCTCACTTTCTCTCTCCTCCTCTGACTCGCTTAGGGTTTCGCTGCGCCGCTTTTCTGCTCCTCCGTCGATCTGAGAGGGAGTGTGATTCTCTCGCTCGCACCCTCCGCCGCTCTACCCAGGGTTTACAGGTAAATCGCTCTCCCCCGATTCGATCTGTGATTTTTTGATTTTTGATTTGAAGTTTCTCGGTTCGAATTCGGTTAAGTAGGCTCAATGTTTGATCTGTGCTGTGTTTTCGTTTGCTGATCCGTTTTTTATGCTGGTTAAATCATGATCTAGTTCGTTGGTGTAGTAGTTGGAGTGGTCTAGTTAGATTAAGTGAATTTGAGATGGCGACGTATGATCCGTGAGTTTAGATAGTGGTGTAGATGCTCGGTTGTGATTTTGTTGTTGTTTAAGTGCGGTGGATTTGATTTTCCAATAGCAGGCTGGATTGTTTTGTTTTGATCAGTGATTGGGGTTCTAGTGAGATTTTTTGTGTGTTTTTTGCTTTTTCTGTTCATTACTGGTTGAATTTGGTTGTTAGGGTTTGCCTGCTAACTCTTTAGCTCCTGTGCTTGTCTCGATTTCTTTGTATTTGTTGCTTACGTAATAAATTCACTCACTAAGAAGATAGTCTCGATTTGATTTTGTCGTTTGGTTGTTGTTGCTTATGGACATCTGTGTTTATCTCAGTTTGTCGCTTGGTGAATTGTGTTTGTTGCTGCTTACCTTATAAATTCCACTCTCCGAGAAGATAGTCTCGATTTGTTTTTGTCGTTTGGTGATAGTTGCTTTTAGATATTCTAATTAATTCTTCTCTGAGAAGATAGTCTCGATTTGTTATTGTCGTTTGGATCCAGAACTATTGGCACTTGTGTCCTCTGGTTTGGCTGGTGTGTCCTAAGTGTACTTACCTTCCGAGTGATGTTTTTGTCTTGATTCAAGATTTTGTTGTCGTTTGTGCATTGAATTCACCCTAATAAATGCTACTCTCTTATAATGTAGTCCGATGTGATCCTTCACTGTGTTACGTTCTCTGGGTTGGCTGTATTGAGTGTACCTTTAGTGTACTTACCATCTGAATTTTGTTTTGTTGCAGGAACATGGCGATGGAAGTCACCCAGGTGCTTTTAAATGCACAATCAGTTGATTCAACAGTGCGTAAACATGCAGAAGACTCGCTGAGACAATTCCAGGAGCAGAATTTTCCCGTTTTCTTGTTGTCTCTTTCTGGGGAGCTCGCTGGTGAGGACAAGCCGGTGGATAGTCGTAAATTAGCTGGTCTGATCGTTAAGAATGCTTTAGATGCCAAGGAGCAACATAGGAAATTTGAGCTTGTGCAAAGATGGTTGGCTCTAGATGGGGGTGTGAAATCACAAATCAAAGCGTGCTTGTTACAGACTCTTTCTTCTCCTGTGCCTGATGCTCGATCTACTGCTTCACAAGTCATTGCAAAGGTTGCCGGCATTGAGTTGCCACATAAGCAGTGGCCTGAGCTCATTGGATCACTTCTGTCAAATATTCACCAGGTTCCGTCCCATGTAAAGCAGGCAACATTGGAAACACTTGGGTATCTGTGTGAAGAAGTCTCTCCTGATGCTGTAGACCAAGATCACGTAAATAAGATCCTTACAGCTGTTGTTCAAGGTATGAATGCAAATGAGGTGAACTCTGACGTCAGGCTTGCTGCTACTCGAGCATTGTATAATGCACTTGGTTTTGCTCAAGCAAACTTTACAAATGATATGGAGCGTGACTATATAATGAGAGTTGTTTGTGAGGCTACTGTGTCTCCTGATGTGAAAATTAGGCAGGCTGCTTATGAATGTTTGGTCTCGATCTCCTCCATGTACTATGAGAAGCTAGCTCCATATATTCAAGACATTTTCAGCATAACTGCTAAGGCACTGAAGGGAGATGAGGAGCCTGTGGCACTTCAAGCTATTGAATTTTGGAGCTCCATCTGTGACGAGGAGATAGATATCCTAGAAGAGTTTGGTGGAGATTTTACTACTGCCGATTCTGATATCCCATGCTATTATTTCATCAAACAGGCTCTCCCTGCTCTTGTACCCATGCTTCTAGAGACGCTTCTTAAACAAGAAGAAGATCAGGATCAGGATGAAGGTGCCTGGAACATTGCTATGGCTGGGGGTACTTGCCTTGGGTTGGTTGCACGCACAGTTGGGGACGATATTGTTCCTCTAGTCATGCCTTTTATTGAAGAGAACATTTCCAAGCCTGATTGGAGACAGAGAGAGGCGGCTACTTATGCTTTTGGTTCCATACTGGAGGGCCCTTCACCCGATAAGTTGATTGTCCTTGTCAATATGGCTCTGAATTTCATGCTTACAGCTCTTACACAAGATCCAAACAGCCATGTCAAGGATACAACAGCATGGACCCTGGGTAGGATCTTTGAATTTCTTCATGGGTCAACTGTGGTGGCGCCCATTATTACTCCAGCAAATTGTCAGCAAATTATCACTGTTCTCCTCCAGAGCATGAAGGATGTTCCAAATGTTGCTGAGAAAGCTTGTGGTGCTCTGTATTTTCTTATACAGGGTTTTGAGGATGTCAGCTCACCATCTCCAATAACTCCTTTCTTTCAGCAAATTGTTAAATCCCTTCTTGAGGTCACAGACAGGGATGATGCTGGGGAATCGCGGCTGAGGACTGCTGCCTATGAATCTCTAAATGAAGTAGTGAGGTGTTCGACAGACGAAACAGCACCTATGGTGCTGCAGTTGATTCCCATTGTTATGACAAAACTTCACCAAACACTGGAGGTGCAAAAACTCTCATCTGATGAAAGAGAGAAGCAGAGTGAGTTGCAGGGCCTACTCTGCGGGTGCTTACAAGTCATTATTCAGAAACTTGGTAATTCAGAGGCATCCAAGTATGGATTTATGCAGTTTGCTGATCAGATCATGGGTCTATTCCTCCGAGTCTTTGCTTGTAGAAGTGCAACTGTGCATGAGGAAGCCATGCTTGCAATTGGAGCTCTAGCCTATGCCACTGGTGCTGAATTTGCCAAGTACATGCCTGAGCTCTATAAGTATTTGGAGATGGGACTTCAAAACTTTGAAGAGTATCAAGTATGTGCCGTCACAGTTGGTGTTGTGGGTGATATATGCAGGGCATTGGAAGGTGGAGTTCTGCCGTACTGTGATGGAATAATGACTCAGCTCTTGAAAGATCTTTCAAGCAATCAGCTGCACCGTTCTGTGAAGCCTCCTATTTTTTCATGCTTTGGTGACATAGCACTGGCAATAGGAGAAAATTTTGAGAAGTACTTGATGTATTCCATGCCCATGCTGCAGAGTGCGGCTGAATTGTCTGCCCGCACAACTGGTGATGATGAAATGATTGAATATACAAATCTTTTGAGGAATGGAATATTGGAGGCATATTCTGGAATCTTTCAGGGATTTAAGAACTCTCCTAAGACTCAGTTGCTGATTCCATACGCCCCTCACATTTTGCAGTTCCTGGATACCATCTACTCGGAGAAAGACATGTAAGTTATTCACTTTTCAATGTTTTCATTAACTGTTTCATTGTTCTCATGTGTTCTGATCTGACTGCTTTGATCTTTGATATATCAGGGATGATGTGGTGATGAAAACCGCCATTGGTGTTCTTGGAGATTTAGCAGATACTCTGGGAAGCAATGCAGCATCTTTGATCCAGCAGTCGCTATCGTGCAGGGACTTTTTGAATGAATGCTTGGCGTCAGATGACCATTTGGTTAAAGAATCTGCCGAGTGGGCTAAGCTGGCCATTGCCCGAGCCATTTCAGTTTGAGGGGGTGGCCTTTGGTACATAACATTTTTTCGCTTTAGGAGTCCCTGCATGCATAGGTTGGTTGTGTCGAGTCGGGTCCATGGGTCCATGATTGCATTCATGTCGGGTCATGCATTCACTGACAGAAGAAGAAGCAACTGATCATCATCATCATACATCATACATCATCAAGTTGCACTAACTCATGCATCAGTATCGTGGGAGTCGTCGGGGTTCATACATTTTGCCATGGAAGGAGTGAGACTGGGATAGCTTAATTTCCAGAACTGACTGAAGGTCCTCCAGAAGACGGTGGAGGCGGATAAAAGTGTTGCCATGGTACTCGGGATGGAGTTTGCAGGGCACCGTGGGTTGTGATTATTCACGATCCATTCTAACCAAACCCAGACATAGCCCGCCCTACATCACTCATGTACTGCTTGTGTCCGAGTGAGCAGCTACAAAGCGCCTGCCTGCAGCTCCTTTTTCGCACATTAGTTGTATTTTATTCATATTTTTTAGAGTCAGTCCACATATCTTGCATTGGTCTGTCTTCCTTTTTGGTCTCATATTGCATAGCATCAACTCTTGTTATATTTTTTTGGTCAATACATATACTTCCAGGGTTGGGGATAACACCCCCCCTGTCATTGCATCATTCATGTTGCATTTTTCTCCTTTTTTTACTTCTTAGATCTTTTACCAATGATCGAAAATATTGTTGCGGAAATATTTAGGCTGTGATTATGGTTTGGTATGTGTAATGATATGTTATGAATTTTGATATGGCCTTCGTATTGAAATGAACTGAATTGTCGATATATGAGAAAATAGTTTTTGGAAATAGGGATTCATGCTGTTAGATCTTGAATTTTTGTATGGTTGTGTTACAATTGCTATGAACCTTTGGTTAGATCTTGAAAATGATGGTTGATGGTACTCAGGAATATAAGACAAATGAATAAATGTTGCACTTGTGACAGTAGATTTTAGTGACTTGAACTGCAGATATGTCATGAACGTACGTTAGTGCTGCACTGGTAATCTTCAGTTTGGACCACAAGCGTTCAGTCATCGGCATAGGCGTTTCCTCGCATAATAGTACCGCATACTCCCTCCGTCTCAACCAAAGTGTCTTACTTTCTATTTTGGAATGTCCCAACCAAAGAGTCTTACTTTCAATATTTCCTCATTTGGCAAAAAAAATAGAGTCTATTGTCCATTTTACCCTTAATGAATCTCTATACATTTTTTGAATCACATACTTATTGGGGTTAAAATAGTCTTTTATCATTTTTTTGCCATGTGTCCTACTTCCACATCATTTTTCTTAAAAATTGAGCCTCCGTCCCCGCGGACACTTTGATTGGGACGGAGGGAGTAGATTTTAATAAACTCAACCCTTTCAATCATTTGACTTTGCAAAAAATCTCTGCATCTTGAGACTAACTGAATTAAGAAAGGCAATTGATGATCAATGGGAAATGACCACTAATAGGGTTTAGTGGTATTTAAGTCAACTCATGTGATACTAACCCACTGAAATTCCCCCTTTTTTACATTTTTATAGGCTACGACTCAAATTCTTTTGACAGCGAGCAACTAAGAAGCGAGGGCGGAAAGATCACCAATTTAATAAGAGATTGCTTATTTGGTAGAAATTCCAGTCCCATAATTTGATATTTTGAGTTTCAGTTCATGATAGTTTTTAGATAAAAAATGAAACTTTAAATAGGACGATTTGAATTTAGAATTTTAGGTAAATAACATTTTTAGATTAGAGGAAAATGTTCAATTTTTACGTTTACAATTTTATTATTAATGTGATGGTTAATACTTGCAAACAAACATAAGATATAAGTTTCTTTTTATTTTATAAGAGAGAGGAGAATCCTCTTTCAAAACAAGCAAATATTTGTATACATAGGAATAAAGAGCAACGTTATCCACCGACTTAAATGTACATAGAAAATTAAACGTATTTCTACAGCTACTAGGGAGTCATATTCATAGGCTAGCCCATTGTTTTAAGGTTTACCGACAACGAAATAGATTAACAAAAAGCTTGAGGAAACATGGGACTTTTACCACTATCATTAGAATAACTAAATGTATTATTAAGATGATAGCCAACATCCGGTCTCTCCCGACACTAATGAATTAATAAATAACCTAATCACAATGAGTTCTCAATATATAATCACATTAAAAAAAACTCAATAAGACTAAAACATTTGAAATTTGAATTCCAACATCGATTATATCGTAGGAATATATTGATTCTATATCTAAATCTTTCAATTTAGTTTTTTTCTCTAATGGTAGCTCTATACTCCATTAAGAAACGTTGCCTCTTTTTTTTCATAATTACAACGACATATTCTAATACAAGAATCCTATGTCTATTCTAATCTAACTCTATTCTACTATATTCTACTGATTCCGAACGTTGAATGACCGAGGTCCTCACCATGTTGCTTTAAGGGAGTGAAGATCCCACTTACACCGGTTTTGGTGCTCCCCTGCTCTGGACACCGGCCATGCAGCTCCCGTCTCTTGATTGGGCACTTCGGAAGTCTTGACCCGTAGAGGTCAGAGGAGGATGATTTGGAACTATTGTTTAGTTTAAAAAAAAACCAGAATTGGAGAAAAATAGGACATTAGAAATATAAGAATTATTTGTTGCAAGTAATATATTAATAAAAAGAATAAATCGCGCCATCAAATAAAACTATCGTTTAGTTTTAAAAAAATCAGAACCGGAGAAAAATAGGACATTGGAAATAATACGAATTATTTGCTGCAAGTAATATGTTAATAATTGAAAATTTTTAATCACTATTTTTCTTTTTAAAAAAATGCTTGGGAAATTAAATTATAGTCATTTCATTTTGTGGGATTATAAAATTTGTTGAAGAAATGAATGGGGTTGTCTTGTCCTTTTGTAGTGGTGATGCTTCCCACTAGAGACGTACTACGCATAACTTTAAACAAAATGTTCAAAACTGAAAATGATTAGCACCGATTTAAAGAGTTGGCCATTGTCCATTTTATTTTATTTATTTATTTTATATAATATTTGATCATAGAACATTGTCCATTTTGTGTCTTCATTCGTTTGATTTTTGAGTAGAGTGTGACGAAAGCTTTGTTGAAATCTCGGAGCACCGCATAATATTTCACCTCACAATTAATATCTCTATGATCAAATAATTAATATATAAATCTCCATTGGATGAAACGTGCCTATATTTGTATGCTTGTTTTAATTTCTTGATTTGGATATTCTATTTTGAGGACATACTATATATTTTGGGAGAAGATTATATTTAATCAAACATACTGGCTCGTACTTTAGGTAGGAGGGAACTTGTAAAATAAATAATATATATATATATATATATATTTTTTTTTTTTTTTTTGAGGAAATAATATATAATAGGCATTTCGAATATATTATCAAAGGCAATTATTACAACAGGATGATTACACTATTTATAGTTCTAGACAGCAGCCTCTAGGCTGTCCGTGACCGATGTGGGATAACTACAATACAGAGTACAATCCTTTTCCTACACAAGAAAGGACCTAACGTCCATAATTAACTATTCCTATTATATTCATTAACAGAACTAGAGGGTGCCCTATTATTTTACACCTATTGATGAAGTCGAGTAAGGGTAAAACATTCAAATTTGAGACGTTATATTGTTATATCATCGGTTAACCCTTTTCAACAATCCGGGAAGATCTCCTTCATGCACGTTGGGCAAGTGCTGGAGGGCCATCCACGCGCCGCCCACATGCGGTCGCCGTTGCTTAGCACCGTCATGTCGACTCATCTGAGGTTCTTGGTGTTTTTTCATTGGTTCTTATTTTCTTTTTTCTTTTATTTCAATTTTTATATGGCTTTCTAGGTTTTTGTTTTTCAAATGAATAATGAGGTATGTGCTTTGAACTTGGTTTTTTGATAGAGTATTGCTTTGGTCTATTGCCTACCAGTGAATTTATCTAACCGGTTCTTTTGTTTAGAATATGCTAGCTTCTGATCTGATTTAATAGATAGATAGAAGAAATCCGAGTCAAGGGAAGTATTGACTCTCTCCATGGTGACTCTGTCTGAATCATATTTGTAGTCTGTACGTGTAGATGTGTTTTTTGACATCTCTGTTTGATGCAGATGGGCAGCTCACTGGCGTCCTGATAATGTGAACAAACTAGAAAATCTCTTATTTTCATAGAGAGGCACACCGTGAGAAATTAGATGATGTCTGTCTTACTAGTAGCTATTACCGGCAATGAGGAACAACGATTCATGAGACAGTTTCGTACTGGCAAAGACAGGACGATAGCATAGTGAAAAATGAGACTTTCTAGGGAATGACCATATTGTTGGGGATGCCGAGCCAGTGTTGTAGCCAGTATGCGGTCGGTTAGTCAAACTGAAATTTCCTGAAAGCGTTGCTGGTTACAAGTACAACCATAATCCTATTAGACCCCTCTTTTCTAGTATCAGGTTAGAGAGGCTATTACCAGCTAGTATGGTGTTATCCTCATTGATGCAGAGAATGTTTAGTATATTTACATGTTCATAAAATTCTCTTTAATCATTCACTTAGGGTATGGAGGGGGGTAATATAGATATACATAGTTCTAGATTCTCCTTTTAATCCCACATACTGCCTCTATTTTGGAGAATATTTGTACCCCATGATTCATTTCAAGGTGTGGTGAGCTCATTTATTTCACTCCATCATGGTGTGATTTATTATTATAATTTTTAAAATAACAATATTTAGGGAACAATAATTTTCAATGGCATTTTGAATTATATTAAGTAAAACACGGGACCGTGTGTAGCAATTCATTACGGTTATGAGGTGAATTGAACTTGATTACAAAAACCACATTGGAGAAATCTTAATTGATTTGTATTGATACCCAACATGACCAAGAAACCACTGTAGCTGCACTTTCTAAAACCCTAGATGAACGAAAAATGAGAGGAAATGAGCATGCAAATGTTGACTTATTGAAAGATTGATTGACAGATAAAGTATATTGTATTGCTCTGATCATAGCCACTACGGCACCCCCTTAATTGAAACTCTAGCCAAGTGTCACCATACATAGCTTTATACTTCTGTCCCTTCTTAGCCTATTTTTATTTATTTTCAAATGTAACATGTAATTTTTCATATTTTCATACTTTAACCTTTTAAGGTTAGTTTTTTATTTTTAAAAAATATTTTCAGAAAAAGAGTAATGAAGTTTTATGTTAGTTTTATGCATCATTACAAAGTAAGTTGATTACATTTAATTCGATTTCATGTTAATTTTTTAAAAATGTGATTCAGTAAAATGTGACGGTATAAAGCACGGAGGTACGGGCAAGAATCACACATACTAGTTGACCTTTGGATAATGCATCTCACCATCATGAATATCTTGTAAGTGGGGTGTGCTAACAGAAGACACACACAAAGTTGATGAGCAAAATCAACCTGATCATCCCATCCAAAGAGAGGATATAAAAGGAGCCACTCTCAACACCATTTTCTCCTCTTTCTCACAACACTATAACTTGTTGGTATAACTATTTTGAGGCCAATTTAATGCAACAAGAAAAGCACCATGCATTATCTTAGGCTCACTTCCTCTTATCTTCTCATGTTCCTTGTGCTGTTCAACCTCCTCTTATCTTCCTCAGGTGAGTTTTTCTTACCTGCATTTGTAAGTATACACAGTGCAGATTACCAGTGTTACAGTAGCATAACGCTGGTAATCTGACTGTGTATATCTTTACTTTCTTGTTCTCATGTCTAGGCTTGAACACAGGTAAGGGCTTAAACAGTGATGGGGTAGCAAATCTCATGATGCATTCACTCCATTACAAGGTATTCTTCATTTCTTTTCTTAAATGGGGTATATATATACATGCATGATTCTTGGATGTGTTTTATCTAACCAAGTATATTAAGATATATATATGCATCATCTCAGAAAGACCAGATCAGAAACAAGATAAAATGGAGAGTTACAACTATGAAAAATTCTACATTTTGTGTAATCATTCTATATATGTTGCTGTATAGGACGTGCGATTTAAGATGAACAGAAAAGTTCTGGTGGAGATGGATGCATCGTTGGATTACGACTATGCAGGAGCAAACCCTAGGCATGATCCCAGAGGAAGAAGGACTGGAGGGAGTGGCAAGAACAATCCTTAACATCAGTCTATTTTCTTACTGATTTGGGAAACATTTCCTGCATTTTCTCAAGTTCTGCTTCATCCCTTGGCTAGCCAGAAGAGACGTTGTTTTTGGCCTATTTCCGACTCCTCTTTTCTACTACTACTAATGATTGTCTCATATGAATAAAACCAAGCTGTTTTCCTAGTTTTCGCCTTTTGAAATTTCACTTTAGTTTAGCAGAAAATGTCCATCAGAAAATACGACTTACAAATGCGCGCGATATTTTATAAGGTCGAGAGAATAGTGATAATGAAGATGTTGTTACTTCTTCTAACAGTATCAGCAGCATAATGTAAGAGTTGATCGGATTTACAACTATTGCAGACTATCTATTCCCATGACTATCGGATTTGAACATTATATCTACGTATTGCAGAGAGGATGGTGATGGCAACATCACGAGTTTAGCTGAGATGTGAACCATATTCCGAATGAAACTATGCCCAATGTAACCAGAGCTTGCGCAAACTCAACCACTACATTCTGCTGTTTCACCGGCAAATTTGACCAATCGGTTTGCCTTCATTGCAAAATGAAACAGATCAGTAACAGCAAACTGATTCGGTTAGTCATTTTGGTTCGGTTAGTCATTTTGATTCTTCATGTACATTCTCGAGACATAAATGATCAAACTGGCAAAATTCATTTTCAACTAATCACGGTGAAAAGTGAACAAAAAAACTGAAAATGACGAAAAAGATGGAAGAAATGAAGGCATACCCCAAATCAGCAACAACAATGCTGATGTTATCTTGCGAGCCTTGATCCAGCGCCTTCTGAGCAAGGGCGTCACAAGCTTTCTATCATGGGACAAAACAAAAAATTCAAACAAAAGCCTTGTGAAAGGATGATAATAATATGTAATAAGCCACGGGAAGCAGCCTCTACCTGAACATCTCCATGTTGTCGGAGTTGGCTTCTGATAAATTCAACTACATCTGAACTGAAATACAACGTGGTTTAGAGATCATGAACTGTAGCAAAGGGCACGAGACATGAAAGAGAAGGAAAACGAATACCTGCTTATATAATCCCACAAACCATCAGATGCTAATATTACACATTCTGCATCGGATCCTAGAGAAACTTGGGACACATCGGGTAAGGCTGTAACCAAATCTCCGCTAAATCGTACCCTGAAGCAATACACAAATGATCAAGCTTAATAAATTTTAAAATAAAAATAAAACCTTTTTGTTAACAAAGGTTTAATCGTACCTTGAAACAAACTTTTGCGTCCATCTGCCTTCCTCAACGCCTTGCTCCAGCATCCTTCATAGAGAGATTAAAGAAAACTACAACTTTATAATTTCGTAAAGAAAAAAAAAATCCTTTAATATTCTCTCAGAGAAAATAGAGATGAAACATACTCTTTCTTCTTGGTTTTAAACCGCATATCACCAAAAGAACGAGATACAGCAATATCTCCACAAATTCTTCCATTGTTAATCTGAAGATATCAAAACAATTTTCACTGTAAGATAGATTTTTTTGTTCCTGAATATTCTAAACGAGTTTTCTTGTTCGAGTAGCAGATCAAACTAACAAGAAAAGAGAACACACCCATCCACCTGCTTCGTTCACACGCCTAATCTCTTGAAGGGAAGCTTTGTTACTACCATAGGGCCGATGAGGATTGGTCAGCATTTCTGCCTTGCCCATTCGCGAAAAGACCTTTGAGAAAAGAGAATATCAACCTAATGTATTGTAGATAAACAAAAACTTAAGCTAGAGAGGAAAAAGAAACATATTTACCACACTCGAATCGCCAACATGAGATATGTACATAATCTTTTCACCCATGAGAATAACAGTGGCAGTTGATCCCGATTCAACCTCCTCCTCAGCACTAGTTTCAAGCCTTACAAAATCAAAAAGCAATCTAAAAAACCTTCAATACCATCGTAAAATATAAAATCGCACGAATTTGATGATACATTAGCTAAAATTTCATCAGAAATGTCCGGTGAATTACCAGTTCAAGAGCTTTACATCTGCACTAACAAAAGCCTCCTCCAACGCCTTCTTTACAGCATCGAATCCTTTGCCTTTCAGAAGAAGCCCTCCCTGCAACGCCGCCACACATTCCTTGTACAGCTCATTCCTGCATTATGTTATCAAGTATGCTTATCAGGATCCCGATCCTACATTACAAGTTTGCAACCCTACAAATGTTTTTCAAAGTATAAAAATGCGCATCGGTAAAACTATGGTCTAGTAGATGATTGAATATTATAACTAGTGCATTCATAATCAATTTTCTCGGTTACTCTCCTATATGTCCCGATCAAAGGGAGCTATATCGGTCTATGACCGGATAACCATTAATATCGAGGCCATCTCTTTTTCTATGGCTATACTGATCTATCCATTCAAGTGATCATGAAAAAAGTTTCAGGAGCTCAGATTTTCAGCCATGAATGAAAAGAATGCTAGTAAGTTAGAAACAAAGATATACATGGATTCCTGCCAAGAACAACTTACAAACCTCAAGAACTTGACAGATGAAAAACCAGCATGGCCATCAAAAACAGCTGCAAAAGAGTACCCCCCGAGATCACCCGAAGACTCGACAAGAACAAGATCATCCTCCATCTCCTCCCGGGCGCCCTGCACGAGGGCCGATCCCCACCGGATGCTCGAAACACCGGAAAAGGAAGACGGGGAATCGATGGCGATAGCAGAAAAACACCTCCCTCCTCTTCTACACGGGACCGAGTTCTTCGAGCTCAGCCTGCTGGATTCATGGCTGCAGTATGCCCTGCTGGAGAGAAACCGGTGAAGACGGGGGATTGATAGCGCCATCGAGATGAACTGAACTGAACTGAAGTCTCAATCACAGAACTTCAGTTCTTGACATTCCGGGAAGGGTTTGGGCTGAGGATAAGAGTGGGAGAGAGATACATAAATGAAGCAAAGCCTCAGACTGATTTAACGGCTAAGATTTTTTGATTTTGGATTCTGTAAGCTCCACAAACTTTCATTTATTATCTTTATGATTCTATTATTTAATGCATAAATAGAAAATGAATTCAACGTGTTTGTGTCTTTTCTAGTTTTATTAATTCTGGATCTTTATTAATTAAAAAATGATATGTACAAACAAATGCGAAAAAATAAATTGGACAAATTGATATTGTGAATATTTCATAGAGAATATATATACACAATGGCAAACTGTCAATAAGGAGTAATTTACATCTTGAACAAAACATAAAAAGGGCATTCAAATCTAGGGCACAATGAAGTCGGTTATCTGAATCATATCACTCGCCTGATATGCGAAGTTCTTCAACAACAAAGTACATACGAATCTCAATCGGCATCTTACTAACTCCTCAAACACCGAATGCCTAGTTGAAAATCTGCCATCAAAACGACAACGGATAACCCCAGCATGCCAGCACTTATATCTCAAATGAAACTACAGCATGACCGGCTTGTGAATCATCACTCAAAAACACACACTTCCACAATGTCAAAGGAATCCGCTATCGTTTCCAAATGATCAGTGAAAAACATATGAAGAACGAATCTCATCAACTGGAAAAAATACGACTCAAATACACAACCAAGCACCACAATGAGCCACACGATGACTGGCTTTAAACCATCACTTGAAAACAAACACTTCCAAAATGTTAGAGGAATCCGCTCGGGTGACCATATGATCAGTGAAACATATGAAAAACTAATCTCATCAACCGGAACATATTCAAACATGTTGCACAAAAAAATGACTCAAAGACACAACCAAGCAACACAATGAGCCACGCCCACACGATACAGAACAATGCTACACTTCACATAGCTACTAATCCAGCAACATTACTACTATGTGTTCATAACAACGCATGTCCAACAACTTCATGGCACCCGGAAACATAATCCATTCAAAGACACGACAACTTCACGCAATACAGTACAAATGTAGCTATAGACACTAAGCAATAAACCATAGAGATAACACAGTACAAATGTAGCTAAAACAATGTTCAATAGCTTCATAAATCAAATAAAAATCACGAGAACAGAGTCTATCAGTTGTCAATCAGGAGGTACACATACTCACGAACTGTTTCATAATTTCACACAATTGTTTAACCTAAAATAAGCAAAAGCTTAAAGATACAACATAAAACTTCGATCGAGAGACAAACATAATTAGCTGCAGCAGATAAAGAACCAGCTGCAGTTTTATGGTTACAGCGAGTTTATGAAACGAAATCCTAATCCCAAGGCTTGAAAGATGGACGTGCCTTGATCAACTACATCATCCCGTAACAAGCATATAAATCACTCTAAGGCTTCTGGCAACAGTGAGATACAAAAAGCCTACAAATGAGTTATAAAGCAGCCACCCTCGAGTAATGGCAACCCACCCCGTTCGATCTGGACCTAGGGAAAGCGTGCGGATATCCCAACTCGAAGGGTCCTACATAAAAACGTAATTTTACAGTTTAGCGTGTTTTCGTTGAAGCTGTTAAAGCGCATCGAGACGTGTGTGGCGTGTGTCACCTCACCTGGAGTCGTGTAGTTTAACGTTTTCCCCGGTTTCCACCGGACCTCGCGCCAGGGAAACGAGCGAACTGCAGCCTTAAACGCACAGATTCACGGTCATGCTCATCAAATTTGTAACCTGCAAGAATTGAATTCGACTAATTTACACCTCATCCCAAGATTGCTCTAATGACTGCTCTAAACCACGAGAGATAATCGCAAGTTCGTCAACGCATTGCCCAACACGTCAAAGCAAGGCCCAACAAATTGCAAGGAACGTGAAGCTACGAGGGTCGAAGAATGTCCATCGCTTAATCCCAAGAACGTCGAAGAATATTGCTTTGGGGTTTATTGCGAAATACATGACGATGCATAATGACCTTGCCCTTTCCCTTTCACACACTTGGTTACGTGGAATAAGCATGAAGGCTCATAATCGAATGCAAAAGTGTCAAAGAACAATCAACAACATAAACAGGACGTCACAGCAGCATGGTAATATAACAAAATAAAAGACACCAACTTTTTTGCGCAGGACACACGTGACAACTGAACCCTAATTTTCACAACATGAATTCTATCATTCTTAGGCAAAGTATTAAGCCACTCCAAGAACATTCTTAGGCATGCTTGTGCAGATTCAACTGTATATTATGGTATCTTCATTTAAAATTCAATGTAGCCATTCTTAAGCATTATCGTTAAAGGTGAAGTCAAATTGGGTAGTACAGATAATGGCTGAATATTTCATGGGTATATTACTGTTACTACTGGATCCTTAGGTCCGAAAGAAGGTGTTTGAAATATTACCTTGCAAAGCATCCATTGCAGTAGCTGCATGAGCTGGACTAACAAAGTCAACAAAGCATAGGACCAGCGGATCACCCCCAGCCTGCACAGATTCAAAGCAATATTATAGCGGCACATGGAAACACCAGCTTGATTAAATGGGAGGGTAAAGATATGTATCAGAATGCTTACATGTCTAGGGTCCTTGGTTACAAGCCTCACTTCTTTATAGCCAACGAAAGGGCGGAAGATATCTAAAAACCACAGTGAAGGAAACAAAACTGCAATGGAATAATATCTAAAACGCAAGGAAATAGCTGCAAAGGATACGTGCAACTTCCCTACGAGTACAATTTGAAGGCAGACCCTCCACATACAGTGTACTAGAGGCATCAGGAGGAAGAGGAACCTCGGATCTTCCACTATCAACTCTGCTCTTTGAGCTCATGAGAGAATCAGATACCCCCAAACCAACCACACGGGGATCATCCATGGGACGGCCACCAACTCCACGGGGATCATCCATGGGGCGGCCACCAACTCCACTCATCGACCTAGCAGTCTCACCCCCTCCATAAGACATCTGAAATGAAAGCATTCAATATCAAGTTATCAACAACCGCCTTTATGCAAATTGCCAAATTCAATAATCAAACCAAATTAAACATGTACATACCGAATTACGAAGGTATCGATCATAAGATGCTCCAACAGGGTCATTATCCCTGATGACACGGTGCACCGCCCTTTCATCCTCATGAGCATAATATGCAGCAAGGTCATGGCCACCAGGCATATCTGCAACATCAAAGTTAACAGTTTCAATCAAATAATTCTTCCAAAATCCCAAAAATTCTTCCTTTTGCTCAACAAACAACAATCAGATTCAGATTTCCTTTTAAAAAAACAGCTAATCAACCAAAGATCAAAACTTTACTCACTCCAAATCCGTTTATCTCATTAAAAAAAAAACCTAGCATCCAATTGATAAAAAAAACGTTTAATTTGGGGGAATTGAGCTGAAAGATTGGCGTACCGTAATCGGAACGAGGACGTTTTGCAGAAGGCATCTGAAGAGCTGCCGCGGCCGCCGCTTGCTGCCGACCGTCGCCGCCGTATCGCCAATACGCATCCGCCATTGTTATTCCAGAGATTAATAGCAAATATCGTTTTGATTCAAACCTTCGATTCTTACAGAGCTCAGATTATACGCATTCGCAGGTGTTGTGCTACTGCTTAATACAATTGACTCTCGTCTTTGTTTATTATCCCTTTTCCTTTTCTGTTTTTCTTTTTTTATATCTCATGTTTCTTTAAACACTTTCTTTATTTCCTTTTTCGTGATAGTTTTTTTAATTATAAAAAACAAATATCATATATATCTATGTCTAATTTATTTAATTTTGGAATCAAATAAATAGGAAGGTGTAGTAGTTCACAACATTTGCTACTAAATTTCACAATGTGGCCATTATAAATTACTGCTAAACATGTTTTGAATCAACCATCTAAACATTCTTCCCTCAGATAGCCAGGACCAGGCTTGAAAGGATCAGAATCCATGTAGGCTTCCGGCCGATATATACCTGCATCGTTCAGCCGGTTGCTCAGAACGTGCATGATCGGCTTCTTGAAACCATACTCATCGCGGTTCTTCTTCACGTAGGCTGTGGCCTCGGCCGCAATCTCATTGACAAACTCAAACCGATTGTCCTCTGATAGTAACAGTCTCTCGATGTCCACTTGCAGTAGCTTCCCTCCTTCTCTGATAGTCCTTACTTGTTCTTCGAGGAATGGCACTCTCTCGAGCTTGGCTTCCATGTAGTCATCCCTTTTTGTCTGAGAACCACCACACGGAAAGAATGAGTATGTAAAGATGAAAAATCTCTCGATGACAAAGATTTTGTTCATAGTTTCATCAATAAAGCAGGAATGAATAGCTCTAATAAACGTTTAGCAGGTTTCAGAGATGCAAGTTCGAGACTCCTATATTCCCAAATAATATGTTGATTATGGTCAGAATACGCAAAATCGCCATCTTTATAAACCTAAAACTGCCAAATGGAGAAGCGGGGAGCCTAAAAATAGTATAACCAGCCAAAACTCTCACAGAAGTCGGCTATAACTCTACAAGAAACCACATGCTAAAGAAGTCGCAGAAACTTCCCAAAGGTGTAAATGAAGACAAGAGAATGCAGAAAGAGAGTACAAACAAGGCGTATTTATCTCAATATAGACCATGGAGGGATAGCTATACGATGATATCCTAGTATCTCGTTCAATCTTCACATATAGGAAAGTTCAAATATTGTGACTCATTTTTATGAAAGTTCAAACCTTGCTCTTCTTGTCTGATTTATACTGAAAATAGTAGTCAAACTAAACTAAGATCTTATCAAATCGAAGTTTACCGAACCATTGAGAAGTGCATATTAGTTGAAAAGAGCATTGCTTTGATCACATCAAAACCGAATGTCCATCCTTGATAAAGAAAGTATAAGTGATAATTCGCAACAAAGTTCATGCTCCATGAAATCCTACTAAATTCTATGGTATCTACATCCACATAGCAACCTATTCCACGAGCTTTTGAACTGTACTGATCAAATTCGAACAAAAAACGAGCACTTTATTATATCTGCATTGATCAGAAATGCACACTCAGACTCTCATCACAATTGCACATACTCACTCAGTATAATTCCATCAAGCATACATTTTTATTACACAGATTTCTACATAAACAGGCATTGGTTTGAAATGTAAACGAAAGGCAGCGGGCAAGTTCGATATATCAGCAAAAACAAAGGTTCAAGTACCAATTTCCTGCGCCTCCAAACACGCCGCCGCCCTCCGCCGTCGTTCTTGGGGCCAGAATTGCGCTGTTTCTGTGAAAAATTCAACACAAGTTGCATATTTTTCATCCCCCAGAATCTCGAATTGAAAGAATCACAGTAAAAACAATTACCTGAGACCTGATTTCGAGGTTCTGCCGCCGCGGATTTGGTCCGGTTTTCAGCTCAATTCTCTGCGGAAAAACAAGAGCATAAGCTTTCAAACCACACAAATGAATAGACGAATGAAGATGCAGAGAAGGGAATGGCGGTTTACCGGTGAGGATAGTGAGAGCTGGTAGAGAGAAGAGCACAACGAAGCCATGGCCGTTTTGTTCGAGCTAATTCCTTCCCGGTTCTGTGGATAAAATCATTGCCATTTCTTACATTAACATCAAATATAAAATTTAAATTATTTATTAATAAATTGTTAATTTTATATCAACAAATTATTATTCTTTTCAAAAAAAATCTATAAAAGTGTTTCACGTTACATTTTTCAATTTCTCATGAGACTAATAAATTAATTACTCCCTTGTGAAGTAAAAAATTGTCCTTGGTTATGTGACCAAGTTTAATTACCCTAAACCCTTAATAAACTCTAGCAAATTATTGTTTTACTTTATTATTCTAATCTAAATACTAGTGAAAATTACCAAACTTTTTTTAAGAGGATAGTGATTACAAAAAAAAAAGATTATTACTATAATTTAAAAAATCATTTTTCGAAACGAGAAAAAGAAATTACATTTGTGGTCCAATTAGAAAATCATAAAACATCCCACAGAGGCACAAACCGGACAGCCCTTCCGACTTGCCAAGCCGGCTATCCATACTCGAAGTCGAAGAACCAAAGAACGACTACTAAGTCCCGCTAATGAGTTATTCAGTGACCAAATTGAAGTAAAAATGGTTGCTTCTCTGGTGTTTAGCACCACAACTACCATGTTCTGCAAGCACTGGTAAGAACCAAGAACCTCTAAAATTACCTTATTTGCAGCTTGAGTTTCTGGTGTATTTTGTGTCCTTTGATTTGCACTGTTGGGTTTCCTTAAATTCATCATTTTTACACTGAATATGTGTTTTTCCCCTCCTCTGGAAGTGTTTATATCAGGAGGTTAGCTGGAAGATGGATAAAGTTTACTGTATATAGTCTAATCTGTGGTGTTTGAATCATGGTTGCTTTGTTTCCTGAGCTCCACTGTCTAAAAATTGCATCTTGTGGATGAATGTCTGTTGTAGATGCCGGGGTTTGAAGGGGAAGTACATTTCACTGGTTTTTCAGCTGTTTTTTGTTAGTTGTAGCCATGTACTGGATGATTACCTTGAGAATTGCTTTGGTTCTTGTTTATGATTAGTGCTATTAGAAATCAAATTCCAATATAGTTTGTTGGTTTTTTATTTTTATTGTCCAGGACTCCAGCATATCTGAGCAATAATGTCAGTCACTTGAAGAAGGGGATCTTCGTGGATGATCTTTCCTGTCAGAAATTTAGTGTGAATCGACTCATGACGCCTATGAAAGCATCTTTCCCATATGGTTCTTCGAGACTTGTAATAAGTCGTGCAACTAAGGTTGATAGAAGCAACAGAAAAGATGTTGGCAGTGATGCTCTTGTCCCGAATAAATTCAAAAGGTACATATGCACTCTGGAACTGATGTTTAAGTTAGTTAATGTTGACCATATATGCATGTGAAGAACTGTCAATTTTATCTCTTTTTCTTTATAATTGTTATTCATAGGTCCCAAGTAGTTATAGCTTTCTTAAGTTTCACTGGTTTCATATTTGCGGTAGTTGGATTCTGTTGTAGGGAGGGGAGATTTTTCTTAAATGATTTTTTTTTTTTTTTTTTTTTGTATTTGGAGCTAATTTGTTCTATTATGCTGCAATGAGCTTCCCTTCAAATCTTGCCTTTTGGGATTGTTGGCATGTGGCCTCTTTTGTGCACACTTATCACATATTTTTGAGTTATACCTCATTCATAAGACTTGGTGCAGCATGGATGATATTGAAAGACAGCTGGACCGGCTATTCTATGAAGTTAAAACTCTAGTCAGTTTGGGGAAGAAAAGCGAGGCAGTGGATCTACTTGAAGCTAATTATTTGGCTGTAAAGGAACAAATGGATGCTGGTTTTAAAGGCATAGAAGAAGCAGCTATTCTTGATGTAATTGCACTAGGGTACATGGCCCTTAATGACACAAGAGCTGTTAAGTCCCTTTTAAATGCGGTGAGTTCCAATAACGGTAAATATGTTGTACCCTAGTTCTGTTCAGAACAGTTCTACTGTCGATCTTATGTTAGCATCACTCATATCTTGTCATGCCACTTTCAGCTAAATGAAGTTGTTGGTAGCTTAGAAGAGGATGAACAATTTTTGGATTCAATACTTATACACATGGGAAACATGTATGAGAAGTTGGAAAAATTTGAACTTGCGATTCATCAGTACAAAAGAGCCCTTGAAATCACTGAAAGGAAGTATGGTAAGCGTGCCCTCTCGCCAAATGCTTTTACTTATATGATTGATGCTTCTAGTTTTTTATACAAGTTTATACTGACTTAAGTCGTCCATCAACTTCATCACTTTTTGCCCTCAAGTTCAGAATTGTCTATTTAGTTGAACTTTGTTTTATAAACTGGTTGTGTTACAGCATGTGAATATAATTTTTTCGCAAAAACTCCAAATACTTAATTGTCCTTAGTATTGAGTTAGTAATGCCGAAAAGTTCTCTACTTTGGTAGGAAGTACTAGTTCATATCTTATTTCACCAATGTTGGGAATGGCTAAAGCTCTAGGCTCTAATAAGAAGGTCACAGAAGCAGTTAGTACATATAACCGCGTGATTGACATATTGGAACATAAGAAGGGCAGTTTATGTGAGGAATTGGTGTTTCCGTTGTTTGCACTGGGAAAGCTTCTTTTGAAAGAAGGAAAAGTATCTGAAGCGGAAACTTCTTTTCAGAGGTACATACACATCTTCTTGCAAATAGTTACTGTTCAACTTAACTAGGTTCATTTCATGATGCTGATGCAAGAGCCTTCTGTGGCAACTTGTAGAATTTTAAATCTGTACACAAGGTTATATGGTGAAAAAGATGGAAGAGTAGGAACAGCCATGTGCTCCCTTGCACACGTAAAATGCGCAACAGGTATATTTTCGGTGTACCGAGTTTCAGCTTTACAACAGGAAGATATGTTTTTCAAATAGCCTTTTCTTCAAAGAAATGTCACTTATAGTTTTATACCACCGAATAAGTAGTTTGAATGCATAATCCTGAACAGAAGGAAGGATGTCTGTGAAAACAAAAGATGAGTTTTTTTTTTCAAATACATCTGTTTGTAAAATCCTTTATAGCACATTGTACATGAAGTCTTGCTTGGTAAGATCAATTATTCAGTGGAGCTACTGCTTCTAGGATTCATAGTATAGCTTTGGACATGCTTGATTGAACTGTTTAGTTGCTAATCCATATTCAATACATCCCAGGTTCTGTTAATGAAGCCATCGACTTATACAAAGATGCCTTCAAAATTATAAAGGAATCAAAGTTTGTAGAATTAGACGATGAGCTGATGGAAAAGATAAGATTAGACTTGGCAGAATTGCTCCACGAAACAGGAAGGTAACGAAATGTTTAGCTCTGGATCACCACATTATATATATACTTTTAAAATTTTCATAATCATTTCTCATAATATTTGTCTCTAGAGGAGAAGAAGGCCGAGTGCTTCTAGAAGAATGCATGCTAATCACTGAAAAATACTTGGGGAAAGACCACCCGAGCTACGCCATCCAGCTTATGAATTTGGCCACTTCTTATTCAAAATCCAAGAAATACGCTGAAGCTGAACACTTTATTCGTAGAAGTTTACAGATCATGATGAAGACTGCACCTCCCGATGATCAATCCATCACCTATCCAATGATGCATCTTGCAGTCACATTGTACAATCTCAATCGCGATCAGGAAGCTGAAACTTTTGCCTTGAAGGCCTTGCATATTCGGGAAAAGGCATTTGGGCCTAAATCTCCACCAGTTGGTAAGTTTTTCTCTTTAATGTTAAGCTTCTTTTAAGAGGAAATCGCCAAAATGGTACGATTTTGGAAATTGGCTCTTTCTTATAAGATAGTGGTATAGACTTTGCTCTGTCTGAACGACTTTTTCTTGCAGGTGAGGCTCTTGATTGTCTGATTTGCATTCAGACGAGATTGGAGAGGAACGATAGAGACATACTTGAGCAGCTGAAACGGGTCTTGCCGATCCAAGAGCTAGCTTTTGGCCATGAAAGTGAAGAGGTCGTTGAAACATTGAAAAGGATGGTACATTTCCTGGACAAGTTAGGGATGAAGTCTGAGAAGTTCCCGTTGCAGAGAAGATTGTCTGGACTGAGAAGCAAGTTCAAAGAGATGGTCAACTACTAACATGCTGAGTTAGAACGTCAAATATTGCATCTTTTCCTGCAACTGCGAGGAGGTTTCTGCTAGACAGAGATCTAAAGGCACAATAACATTACGGTATGGATGTTTTTAAATGAAAAATGTCTTGTTTTTTGTGTTTATAGTTTACACACAATATAGGGAGGCGTTTAAAATTTCACTAATGTCGGGTATATTTTTCTCAACAACAACAGGAAACTGTCGGAAACTGTAGAACCTGAATGTCTGCTCTAAAGACAGATTCACACGAACACTCCTGGGATCTGCGTTTTGGCTGCACGATATTCCATTTCAGAACTCGGGTAGCTCTTTGTTTACAGTACTGAGTTGTATATAGCTGAATTATATGTCGGTTTTTTACTGCTCAAGTAGATTGTCTGTGAAATAGAGGTGTGAAAAGTTGCATTGTGAAATAGACTCTTTATCATATATACAAATTTATTACAGAATGCAATTAATTGGGACTTTCAATTTTAATTTGGCCATTACAAATTGAGAATAAAACCAAAGGGAACTAGTCGATGGGTATAAAATTGATGGTTGATGTAATTAATTATTCATCTAATTATATAATATAATGGAACTGGATGGATATATGCTGAGCCAATGTTGTGTCATCTTCCTCGCATGCTCATCTCTTTTGATCTTGATCTTGAGTCTCTAAAATCAGAATCTGGCCACGTTTTACAAGTGTTTTACTTTATTATCCTAAGCCGTCCTAGTCCAAAATTTGACATATCTTTTTCAACGTGATTATTACACTTGCCCTTGTCTCTTTCTTTTCAAAGCTTTGTGCTCCTTTAACTATGTACACATTGAATCAACTCGACTCCTTCAAATTCAATATGGAGTACTTTTTTCTGATTTTTAGGTCAAATTCTCCAACACGCTCAATCACGAATTATGAGCTACATCGTCGGTGTTAAAAGTAGGAGTGTGCAGGTGTAATTAGTGGAAGCTTTAACCCACTCTAAGCAGTAAGGTGAGAATTTCGACTACTCGACGTACTAAATTAGTAGAGTATAATGGTATAAGATTAAATTAAAATAATTGTAAAATTTATGTCATAAATAGATCGTTGTAGTGTATGTTATGAAAAACACACTATGTATATGTTGATATGTATTATGACAACGTGAAATGTACATGTTTTTAGTTTTTAGTTGAGAAAATCTTATTTGAAATGTTGACATGAACTGTTTGTGATTCAATTAGAAGTCGGCGATCTTATGGTATCTAAACCAAAACCTATTTTAATTAGGGCCAAACACAATCCAATAGATAGGATACATAATTACGAGATTTTTTTTAAAATAAAGTGAAATATTAATATTTGACAATACATAATAATAACACTATTGATAATAAATTTTAGATGTGATTATAGTTGTACCAGTTTAAGCAGGGTTCGATTGCTTGCATGGGAGATACTGTCATGATATATTAAAAAAAATTGAAGACTTATTGTCATGTATAATGTGATTTGATACTCATACTGTCTTTCAGTGAATTTTTATGCTTGTATATACTAGACATCACGAGATATAAGTGTTTTTCAATGAAATTTCGATATAACATTTATAAAACACTGTTGTAAAGGTATTTTGTAAAAGTAAATCACTTTTTTGACTATATTTTATATTGACTAGTCTTTTATATTTACACACAACCTTCCTAATTATTATTTATTAATCTTACACCTTTCTTGAAATAATTTGATTACAAACTTTCACTTGGTGTTTTAGCCAAACATTTTTACTTGCTATTTTGTTCTTCTTTCATTTGCCACTTATCATTTGTCCTTTAACAACTATTTCAACTAATTTAAAACTTTACATTCCATTTTTAATCTCGTTTTTGCCTTTTCGGTGTATTGTTCATGTTCACGAGTCCTTTTCATTTTGATTACTTCTTTATTTAGATTATTATTAATCATGAATTTCCTCCCGACCTTCCTTTTCTTTTAGTAGCCCAATTTGACTTTGACCTCGCATCCAATAAAATCTCAGCCGACCCGGCCAACCAATCCACTCATCTTCTGCCACGTACACGAGGCCCACCAATAATACCTAAATTACAAAAAATGGCATCCATTTATTTAATTAGTATTTAGGTTGAGCTAATTGTGAGATTTCAACCATATTTTTGAACCATGACAAATTAACCACGGGTCTGATAGTTTTTGTCATTACATAAAATTTATGAAATTTTGTTTCCTCCACAGGAAATTTTGATCACAGTGAATATTCTTTCTTGTCTTGTTTTCAACATAATTAATCATTCAAACAAGATCATAATTTATAATTTTTCACTGATATTAAAAACCTAAACATATTATCATGAACCTTCATATATTAGTTCTTAATTTGATTAATAGAATACGTACCTTGTTATCAAAACTTCAAGAAATGTATCATATATACATGTAGTATTACTCGATATGTATTAATATACACTAAACCGTGTAGAATTGACCAGTAAATATTGAATTAAATTTAGAGTCGTTTGAAAGATATTTTAGTTTTCATTTGGTTATGACTGATATTGCACAGTGAACTAAGTAAAGTCTAGAAATGACGTGTTAAATATATGGTATAAAATTTGAATAAACAGTAAATAACATTTTCTATGTCTATCTATTTCATTTATCCTAGGTTTTTATGTCTTTATAAATAATGAAATATATTCAAATTTAAAAAGATTGAATATGGGTAAAATTGCAAATACTACCAAGTGGTTATTCACAACAATTGTAAATTCCTATCACAAAAATGTAAAATTTACTTGTTGATATAGTAATTGTCTTATTTAAAATTGAGGACTTTATCTTTTGGCTAATCTCCTTTTCGGAATCGGACAGGACAATAAAGTAATCCAAATAAAACAAGTCTTTGAATTTTTCATTCTTATAAATACACTCTGTTCCCATTTCATTCTGGCAATTTCTAGAATCCTGGATTTATATACAGCGTCCTTCATCCTCGTCCACACCAAATAATCTCTCTCTCATCATCACCTTATTCTCTCTCTAGAACTCAACGAAGAATGCCTTTCTGCGAATTGGCAGCTGGCGATAACGAAACGCCGAGGATTTTCTACAGAACCTATGGCCGGGGACCCACGAAGATCCTCCTGATCATCGGTACGATGAATGTGTTTTCCGAAATGGGTTTTCGATTTTGTTTTCTGGGTCGATGCTGAATTCTGGGTTTAATGATTGTAGGTTTGGCCGGAACGCACGAGTCATGGGGCCCGCAAATCAGGGAGCTCGCCGGAACCTTGACGCCGAACGACGAGGAGTCGCCGGCCGTTGATCGGAGCTCCGTCGAGGATAATGTGGCAACCGGCGTGGAGGTTTGCGCGTTTGATAATCGAGGAATGGGGCGTAGTTTTGTGCCGACCAAAAAATCTGCTTACACGTAAGTAATTATCATTAATAATCTCGAAGATTCAGCCTCAAAAGCTCATAAAGACAGAAAAATTTGATCTTTTAATATCTTGATTAATGGAAATAAGCATTGACAATGTTCATAGTCCATTAAGATTAGCTGTTGCATTGAAAATGTCAAAATTGATCAATTTTACCGGCAAAATGTCTTTTTGTTGGATTCTCTAAAATGCATATTTTCAAAAATAGTTAAGAACCAAAGGAATGATTTTTACATGCATTTCCCCAGCTTTCTTTATATTAGTGTTTGATGTAATCGACAAGAATATCGAGGTTTTGGGGTAGGAATCTATGTGTTTGATGTGCTGGGATTGACATGAATTTCCGGGGCGTGTTTTTTTTGGTGCAGAACAACCCTTATGGCGAAAGATGCAATAGATATAATGGATCATTTGGGGTGGAAAACTGCTCATGTTTTCGGGCACTCAATGGGTGAGTAGGTAACTCATAGTTTATAAGTTAATGGCCAACTTTGTTTTATTTTATACTTTGTGTAGAACTTTTGCTTCTTTTATTATGTTGTTGGACCCAGCCTTTGTAAGGATTTTAAAAGGCGTGGATTAGGCATTCACATAGTCACATTGTTACACCTGTTGTATAAAGTTTCACTCTTGTCGGTTCTTTGTTTGTGTAATGTATGAGAGTTGAGAAATAGTATGTGTTAGTGATTGATTCGATCACCTTTTGCTCACATAGTCAAACTTGTTGTTCAACTCGTGTTTATAGCTTTCATTGACTCTCAGCATGTATTATTTTTTAGCAACTTGATTACGACTTGGTCCATGAGGTTTTGCATTAGTTTGGTTCAAAGTTTGCTGACTGATCGAAGTTGACATTATGCAGGAGGAATGATAGCTGGTAGAATGGCAGCCATGGTTCCCAGCCGAATTTTGTCATTGGCTTTATTGAATGTCACTGGTGGTGGTTTCGAATGTGTACCAAAGGTATTCATTCGTGCACTTAGTTCATTGCTACGTAATCTCTGATTCAAACTGGATTTATGTGACAAGATTTATCATTTTGCAGTTGGATAAACGGACCTTATCGATTGCAGTTCGTTTTATGAGGGCAAAAACTCCTCAGCAAAGGGCCGCTGTTGATTTGGATACTCATTATTCAGAGGTTTGAGCACTTTCTCATTACACCTCTCAATCCACCATGAATACCAACTCAGCAAGTTGATTTAATCCTTCATAATCTTCGTGCAGGAATATCTTGCAGAGATAGTCGGAACACAAACCCGAAGAGCAATTTTATATCAAGTAAGGAATAGTAACCAAATTTACAACATTGATTAGTGGAGCTTAAGCATTTTACATATCTATGGAACCTAAAATTTGCGTCTGCTTTGCAGCAATATGTGAAAGGTATATCATCAACTGGGATGCAATCAAACTATGGATTTGAAGGTCAGGTAAATGCTTGCTGGACACATAAGCTGTCAGCTGCCGAGATTGAAGCAATCCGGACTGCTGGCTTCCCCGTGTCAGTCATCCACGGAAGGTATCCTTTTTTTGTCATTGGCTAAATGACAATACTACACACCTATAATTTCTTTTCCCCTTGAACTAATATTGTATTCTTGTAATTCAGGCACGATGTAATTGCTCAGTTGTGCCATGCTAAGACGCTTGCACAAAAACTACATCCGGCTGCTAGAATGGTGGAACTTCACGGTGGTCATCTTGTCAGCCACGAGAGGACCGAAGAGGTATGAACCATACACACAAAAACCTACACATTTTTTATGAAATTGAACATCAAATTCTGTCTTACAATGTCCAATATCACCCGATGCAAAATAGAGCAAAATTAAAATCGACCAATTTTTTTCTTTGATTGCTTGCATTCATGAACTGTACTTAGATTGTTGAGACCTCGTCGATTGAATCAGGTCAACGATGCTCTTTTCGACTTGATCAAGGCATCAGAGGATGAACTAAGCCTGGATGAATGGACTAACTTATCAGTCAAGAGTTCTGGTAAGTACTGAAATGTCCTCGTAGAAAATTGTCAGGCAGCCTAAAATATCAAAGCAATCATTGCTAATCGGCTGTCTAATATGCATAGGTGTAAGTACTTTTGAGCCTCTTCTAATCGACCAAATTCCATGGTTGTTGCGATGATGCTTCACAGGGTGGACGATGATAACATACAGTAGAATCAGCTGCGGGGGTGGAACCAGTTTAAGTTACATGGTTGAAACGGTAGGAAAGATACAAAAGTTCATTCTATATATTTTCAGCTTCTTTTTCTTAGCCCTCGATTACATGAGGAGATCAATCAGAAGTCTAAGACCGTACAAAGTTGGAGCTGCTCTCACGTAAGCCTTTTCAACTGGTTAGTTCATCCATTTCTAACCTTACATTAGTGCTTACCGAAGCTCTTTGATCTTTGCAGGGGATCTTAGTTCTATGTCGAGTGTCCTGGTAATATAACATGGCCTCTCGACACAAAAAACAACACACGAGTTTAACCGATGCTTGGTGTATCTCTGACGAGCAACTACATATACAGGAAGCTCGAGATCCCAGCTGACCTAATTACAGTTTCATCGCCCTTTTCCGTGAGCAATTTCACTGAAAGTGCAGATGGAATCATTGAAAGGAATGCAGATGATTCTCCATTTCTTTCTCTCTTAAAAATATTGTAGCATATTGTGTATAGAAACATGATGAGTCCTGTAATAATTCTATGGCGGGATCTATGTAAATCAAGACACATTTATTAATTTTATGGCAATAAAACTGCATTTCACCCTCTTTTTTTAAAAAAAATATTTGTAGTACTCAATTGATTAGTCATCCTTAGAAGTTCATCTACTCTACTGCTGATGATTAGAAATAGAATGGTTGTAAATGGAACTTAACGGACACTTCTTAAGAATAAGATAGTCAAAATACAAAGTCTCAATCAATTAATTACATAATTACACTCCTCAACCCAAAATAAACATTGAAAATATGAGTTGTTTTAATATATTTTAATCGCTAACAATATAGTGATCAAATAAATAAATCTCAAACAATATTATAATTTATTTCAATTTTAGTAAATTCGTTTTAATTCACTTTAATAATATATTTTAACTTATTTCAATTCAATTCAGTTCCGTTCAATTAAAAATAATTTCAGAAAACTTCCTGAAGTGAACATAACATTAACATGCATAATTTCCACCAAAGCAATCCAAAAGCCATCCCAAAAATTCCGAAATAGATTTAATGCGTCTCTAGAGTTTCCAGCTTCTCATCCCATCTATAAACATGGACGATTATACCCTCAATCCCCGGCGAGTATATAAAACCCCGCTCCTCCCCCTTTCTTCTTCATCGACAAACCCTAATTTCAGCGAATCCCCAAATCAATGGCGAACTTCGGAGAATCCCCCATTGCAGCTCCAGTTTTCGAGTCCTCCACCGACGATTTCTCATCTGATGTCTCTGATTCGGAGCCCGAACCCACCCCGCCGGCGGCAAATGGTTCTGAAGATGCTAACATGTTGGTGAGGTAATGGAAAGAGCCTCTTACAGAGTAGCTTAAGATAGCTGCTAGGAGAGCCGAGCTCAATCGTAAGAAGTACAATCTTTAAGCTCCTCCTAAAGCTGCTCCTTCCATTCCTTCTCCAGCATGTTAGGATTTGTTGGGATCTTTCTTTTGCTGTCTTGATGTTCAATCTTTTATCTTGAAATGCAGTTTCTTTTGTTACTTGATAAGAATAAAGTTGATGTTGTTAGCCTGTGCTTCTGTTTTGATACTGTTATTCTTATATGTTTTGGCTTAACTAGTGTGCCTCTCCTGTTTTGCTTAGTTCCTTTTAATCTTGTTATTGTCAATTTTCTAGTTTGTTCAGATACTAACTTAGTTTGAAAATGGGAGATTATTGCATGATGCTACTAGTGATTCTCATTTGCTAAGGTATTAACCCTTTGTTTCTAACTTCTGGTTTGTGGCTATATTCGAGCTTTATGGATGATCTTTAAATTTTATGTCAGATGAATTGCAATGTGTGCTTATTGCAAGGGTTGGTCGCCTGTTGACTGTTTGTACATCAGGCTTTATTCTCTTGTGCAGTAAGGCTATGCTAAGAACTTTTTTCATTCGAGTATATATCTGAGATAACATGTTTGGAAGGTGATGTGTTTACTGTTTACTATGGTGCAATGTAGGCTGGTAGCAAAGGCAAAAGTAGAAATGTCTAATCTTACGTGAACTTATGTGCTTTAGTTGTAGGGCTAATGTACTAAATGAAGAAGACCTGGAAAGGCGGCCTTGTCTAATGTTCATAGTCCTTTAAGCTTAGCTTAGCTGTGACATTGAGTCGGTCAAATTTGATCAATTTTTCCGGCGAAATGTCATTTTGTTAGATTCTTCATAATTCGATATAGTTAAGAACCAAAGGAATGATTTTTAGAAGCATTTCCCTACCTTTCTTTATGCTTGTGTTTGATGTATCGATGAGGATATTGAGGTTTTGGGGTAGGAATTTGAGCTTGTGGAAAGTGTTTGAAGTTCTGAGATTGATATGAATTTCTGGGATGAAGTTCTTTTTGTTCTTTTGAGGGCAAATGATGCTCACCTTTGTGATTAATCCAGGTCAATGATGCTCTTTTCAACTGGTTAGTTGATCCATATTTCTAACCTTACATAAACTAGTACTCAATGGATCAGTCATAACCTTAAAACTACTCTACTGATTAGAATTAGAATTGTTGCATCTGAAATGAAAAACCAAGGCCAGAAATTATGGAAGTCCTTAACTTATATATTCACCGACTTAAAATTATCTTTAATCAGATAAAATAACGCTTATACAAGTCTTTTTTACCAAAAACATCAGGATAGAATATAGATAATCTTGTAAAAGTCGAAGAGCAAAAATACCTGAATCATTTGTCGATCATTACATGCATCTTCTGTGTAGCGTTTCAACTTTATCGATGGCTTCAAGGGAACGTTCGGTTTGGGACAAAGTGACCATTTTGTGAGCTTTGGACAACATTTTGTGGAACAGAAGAACAGAATTTTTTATAGTACGATGGGCTACTAATATTTGTACCATTATGCTTTCAGAATATTCCTTTGTGGAATCCATGTAAAAGCATAATCCAAAATTCCTGATCAATAAAAAGGAAAACCTATTAAGTGTGGGTTCTTTATATGGTTAACTCTATCTTAATATCTTCACTTTTAACACGTGATGTTCTCATAAAATTTTCTCAAATTTACCAAAAAATAAAATTTTTTCGCACACATATTCTTTCTCATCCTCCTTACCCATTTAATTTACTACTATTTAAATTTTAAGTTTTAGTTTCAATTTTTTAGACACGTCCAAATTCTTTCCGTGGTAGATGAAATAATATTCTTGATTGATGGAAGAGTATTTGGAAAATAAAATTTTTTTCCCAATACACTGAATTTTTCAAATACACTAATGTACCAATCTTCCCGAACACTATATAAATTTTTATATTTTTATATATCATTTATTTGCAATAGACGAGCATATATGTCTGAGTACTATCTAGTTTACACCTACATTAAGCGAAGCAAGTTCAATTTTTAATGCTTCATCTGAATTTGCAACTAGAGAATAGTGATGGAATTAGAGCGAATTTTTATTAAGTGTTAAATCTAATACACCATTTTTTTTATGGAGGACGTTAAAAAAGTATATTATAACCCTTATCTGCTCGCCCTCTCCCAGTTCCGTCACGAACCTCATTAAACTAGACAAATCAAGGGTATGTCACAAAACCTCACCCCACTTCACACTGGATATTGGAGAAGGACAAAATTTTCTAAAGATAACTCAGCTGACAAGAAATTGAAGGAACCACAATGTGCTCTTTATTACCGAGATAAGAATTACACTTTTTATTCTTTTTAATTTCCTTTATTTTATTGACCTATACAAAACATTCAACATTTCTAAACTCTTAGAGCATTAGTTATGTGGGATTCTAAATGAGGTTTTGAAGGAAAGAAACTGAGTAAAAAGAGGATTCTCCTCCACTATCAAGAGATTCTAATTATTTTTCCCGTAAAACGCGTGAAGAAATTTGGCCCAAGATTACTTCTCCGTAACCGAAAGAAATCTGTCCACCTCTGCGTGTTCTGGGTCCACATGAATCAACTTGTACCTTGTTTATTTGACGTGTGATTTCTATTTCTTTTCTTTTTTAAAAATTAATCACGTATGCTTCCTTTTTCCTATTAATTAAAATTTCACGTATTATTTAATTAATCACGTATGCTTCTTTTTTATAAAATTTCACGTATGCTTCCTTTTACAAATGGTGTGCCTGATTTGTTTGATAAAAAAATCTGATTATTAATTAATATTTACTTAATATACTTCTTACATTAATTAATTAATTTATTTTCTTTGTTTGTGTTCATAAGACATACGTTTAATTTTGTTAACATTCAGTTAATATTGTTACATGAATATTTTTTTTAAACGTTCGTTAATATTGTTACAAAAATAATTTTTGTAAACGTTCGTTAATATTGTTACATGGATCTTTTTTTATAGTAATTTCAATTCTCATTTTTTATACAATGTACTTTAAAGTATATTTTCATTATCTAAATTTATATTATTATAAATAATTTTAAATGTTATGTAATTATCACTATACAATCTTATTTTAGTATTGTTATGTTATGTAATTATCACTATACAATCTTATTTTAGTATTGTGTTAATTATATATGGATATAATGAATATGAAAATGTAAAAGAAAAAGAATGATGAGTTGGATGAGATAGAAATTGAGGTGGGACATGGATGAGATGATGTGGAAATCAAGTGAATGTTTTTATGATAGTGGAGAATGGTTTTTTGGACAAATTCTTAAGAGATTTCTGGGGAAAAAATTGAAAGTGAGGTTTTAGCATAAATGATGCTCTTAGAGCATCTGTTATGCTAAAACCCCAATTCCAACTTCTTCTCCAAAAATCTCTTCAAAACACACTCAAAAAACCATTCTCCACTATCATAAAAATTCCCACTACTTTCCACATCATTTCATCTATGTCCCACCTCAATTTCTCTCTCATCCAACTAATCACTCTTTTTCTTTTACATTATCATCATTATTATTGCATCCATATATAATTAACGCAATACTAATATAAAATATTATAATGATAATTACATAACATTTAAAATAATGGAGAATAATAAGAATTTAAATAAAAAATTATTTGAAATTACATGTATTGTAAAAAAATTATTTGAAATGTCTAGATCCATGTAACAATATTAAAGAACGTTGACAAAAATGACTCGACACTTTAAATTATATATTTTTAAGTAAATGATATAATTTAATGATATTCAAACAAAATAAAGGATATTATATAGTACATTTTCAACACATTACATTATAAAATATCGTGCCTTTTTGCTATATAATTTTTTAGTCAAGTGTAATTATATGTTTATGGAAAGAATGAATCTGGTATTATTTTAATGTATAATATAATGTTCTATATCGTGTATGGAATATAGAAAATACAAATTTAGTATTTATATATTCAAATTGATATATGGAATTTTTCTACATTATTCCATTACAATTAAATATAAATTATTACTATATAAAAAAATTTCATATTAAAAAATGGAGTCGAATTACTTAAACCGAGGAATTATAGTTATTAAGGAATTAGTACAGATATTAATTGATTGTTTAAACAAAATATACAGTATGTCTGAAATTAAGGAATTAGTCAGATGCTAATTAATTAACTGTTTAAAATAAAGGAAAGTTGGACGACAAGGAATTGGCCCTTCCATATCGTAGGCCCTGAAAAATAAATGTTGGAGTGAGTTTTCTTGGGTTGCTGGTAAGTAACTCCAATTCCATTTTCATCACGTGATTCACGTAATAATCTTACAGAATCCTCCCATAATGAATAAAAATACCTTTTTCTTTCGGTTTCAAACAATAAAAAACCTCCTTCGAAACCTCGATAACAGATGCTCTTACGAATTATTAACGCGGCAAACACCTGAAAATTCAATGAAAAGGGACAAAGCTTTCAAATCGATGAGATATATACATGTTTGATTTCTATCTTCAATTCTTGTTCATACATTAAAGCGAACTTCTAGGTCTAGCTTTTCCCAAAAGACAAGCAATTGTTAGGTAGCATCCAGAACAGCGTTCTAAACGGTTATACGGAGTCTGATATTTTACTCATCGTACTTTAAAATACTATTAAAACTACACTACCGTCCCTTAAGTATTGCTAAATTTTTTAATAAATCTTGAAAGTGAGGATATTTCGTAAACTCATACTATATTTTAAACTATACAACTAAAATATTGAATTACATATAACAATACCCCGAACTACGCAAAGCAAAAGAATATCTTCAAGTTTCTCTCCTTCTATTTATAGACAAACAAACAACTAAATTAAGCTAAAAGATAAGCAATTTTTTTTTTGCAAATATGAAAGGAGAAATGTCTTGGCTTATCAGTTTCTTCTTTTTGATCATCATTTCCTCAGCTAAGTCTCCTTTTCACAGCATCACCAGCACTGATCAAGCTGCTCTCCTGGCCTTGAAAAGCAGCATCAAACCAGACGACGATCTAACATAACCAATCTGGAGAAGTTATTGTTGTCAAACAATTCTCTGCAAGGAAGTATTCCTAGGGGTATTGGAGGCTTCATAAGTTGAAGTACTTTGTCATGGAGAACAACCAATTATCAGGTATTAATTTTATGGCTCCTCCCTGAGTTTTTCATATCTTTCTGCGTATTTGACCATCAATATTTGAAGTATTATGAGAAATATGATATACAGTGTAATTTAGTTTTGAATTTTCCATTATATATATAAAAAATTTGAAGTTAGAGAATTTTTGTAAAACATAATTAAGTAAAAAATGAAAATATAATCAACACTTGAATTATAGAACAATGTTAAAAAAATTACATATGGACCTTATGTCCGATAAAAATAGGCAAATGCAATCTATTTTTATTCGTTGCCGTTAAGAATTATAGATGCTCATACGAACATCAATATTCAAACCCATCAAATAGTAAATAAAGAACTACTAAATAATCAAAACTTAAAAGCTAGTGTTTTTTTGAAAGGTTTGGAGATTTTGAGATCAGTGACGAGTCCATCGAAAGAACCAACTGCTGCTGCAAGTGAGATGATCAAACAAGCGACACTCAGGGCTTGCAGGCACATCCACCTCGTGCTCCATTTTGGGATATTCTTCTGAGCAATATACATTTTGACAGGGAAGTAAACAGTGAGCGGCCAGAATCCTAAGGCCCCGAGTATGCCGGCCACATCAGTGAAGAATGGCATGATCATTGAGATAACGGTGGTGAAGACCACAAAAAGCGTTCGCCAGATTAGCCGGAAGAGGTTGAGCTTTATTGGCTTGGCAAATCCGTAAACAGGAACCTCATACTCCTTGGAGATAAATTTGCTATCAGGGAACAATTTTGCACCGGATTTCTCAACGAATGCGAATAGGGGCTGGCAGTAGACTTGATATCCACCAATTAAATGAACAGCTATGGCTGCATTGGCGATGTCAACCAGCCAGTAAGGGTTGTAGAAGCCAAAGCCAGTTAGGAGGTTTCCAGGTGAAAGATCTCCAAATGCAGCATAGCCAAAGCAACCACAAAGTAGGTAAAAAACAGTGGTTATTGAGACGCTTATCAAAGAAGACTTTATCATCGTCTTGTGCTCAGCTGGTGGAGATTTGATTGTGTCCTCTATCTCAACCAAAACTTGGGAGTAAGCATAGGCAAAAGCGATGGCTCCTAGGGCATTAAAACTTCTCAATATCTTGTTAGTTTTAGTAACTGTTCCTGTGCTGATTCCGGTTAGACTTCCCTTAATTTTTCCACTTTCTGCAACTTTTCCTACACCGAGGACGAGACCAACGGCTGAGTAGGTGAAGGACAAAATCGCAGCAACTATAGAAAGCCACCATGTTTGATCTAGATCTTTAATTTGCGAGAAGAGGATTTGTGCTACTCCAAAAATTATCATGTAATTAGTGTTCGGAACCTTGCATAGGTCCTTATGATGGCTTGAATGAAAGCAGTTGGACCTTTTCACAGCCACCATGCTAGTGGAAGCTGCGATTGTGTAACCAATAGCGATGCCAACAATATTTATGTACTGAATAGCTCCGCAAACCTTGACTTGAAAACCACCTAGATTGGCCCTGACAGCATCCATATAAGTGTAGTTTCTCTTGCCATTCTCGGTACGATAACATTCCGCAAGGAGAGTGGATGTGTAGTAAGTGATGAAGGCAAACAAGATCATCACAATTGGACCTCCAACCCAACCTAATTGCGCAATGGACCATGAAAGAGACAAAACTCCAGAACCAATGACCGCCGTGATAATATGTGCGCTAGTAGTCAACACGGTTCCCGTTCTCTTTAGCCGTCCGTCATCATCGAAAATGTTAGAAACTCCGTTGGTGGCCCCTTCTTCTAGGCATACATCATGTGCTTTGTTATAGTTTTGAGACGTATTTTCCTCAATCATCTTTAAATCACCTTTGTCTAGTTTGAAAGATTGTGTTTTCTGAATTAATGAGAAAGAATGGATACGTTGCATGTATATATAGGGGGTGACTAGTGTGAATGAAGGTAGGAATAGGATGGAAAATGGATATGAATCCCACCCTCAATCGCACACATTTAGGTATGTTTTGTTTTGTCCAAAACGTAACGGGATTTGGATTATGGATTATAGTTTTCTTTTTTCATGTTGCACTTCATCCACAAATTTCCCAAATTTGCCCACAAAAAATATATGAAATTGCTAAACTAATAAATATTATAAGTGCATGATCTAAACTTTTGATACTAATTAATTACAATGCAAGGTCCCTCTTATCTCTGTATAATGTAACGGTATATTTTAATTATTTATGATGAACAGAATAGCATTCAGAGTAAATCTTTATGTTGTCTAATTTTTCATGATTAAAAAATATGAGAACATTATTTTGAATCATTAGATTAAAATATCGGATTATATTACGAACTTATTATATGATTCATATAATCGAAACTGACGTGGGATTTATCTTTCAATATTAACAGGTCAAATTCCGCATGAAATGTTCAACATTTCATCGCTTCAAGTGATTGCTCTGAGTGGTAACTGATTAACTATATATATGTCAGGAGATCTGCCAAACTCAATGTGTAGCCATCTGGGATCTACCTATCATTTAATCACTTCTTAAATGGTTCGATTCCTTCTGCTAATCTATCACAGTGCAGCAAACTTTAATTTCTATCCATGGCCGACAATGCATTCACCGGAGTCATACCTAAGGGAATCGGAAACTTGAAAGTTTTGAAGAAACTCTATCTTGATCGGAATCATCTACAAAGTATCATATATTGGTTGAGTACGGTAAAAAAAAGTGAAGATCTAGAGTCTGCATGAACTTGATTTTTTTTACCCACTTTGCAGGTGAAATACCTGGAGACGTAATTTATCTATGATCAAACATCTACGTATTGAAAATAATCTTGACGAGGTATAGATGTTATATATATATATATATGGATGTAAAATTTCAATCAACACTACATTTTGCATGAAAATTACTCCGATAAATGTAAAATTTGTTCATAAATAATGTAGGGTAAAATGCATAGATAACTCCAAGTTTTTGATTAAGTGCAAATATAACCCTCAGTTCTTAGGATGTGCTATTATAACCCTGAATTGGCTTTGATTTCAAAAAGTTATAACCTTGCAATGGTTGACTTGTGTTTACTGTAATTTATGGCTATTTAATCACTTGAAATGACAAAACTGCCCTCAATATTAGGCTGTTATCTGATAGAAAGAACCGGAACCAGGGGAAATGCAGAAAAACTAGATCTTTGCATGTCGGAGCCAAGAAAAGATTCAGCCAAGTTGCAGAGAGAAGAGCGAATAATTATCACATATTTGTTAAATCCGATTAATCAAAAAAAGTCATTTACCTCTTTAAATCCATAAGGGTTGTATTGTCTTTTTATATTTTAGAGGATTTTTTGACTATAAAATTTCAATAAAATTATAATCAGGATTATAATTGCACATTTTAAGAACTGGAGGTTATATTTGCACATAACTTAAAACTGAGAATTATATAAGCACTTTTCTCAATAATGTACTTGCATCGTATATTATACTCATTATTTTTACCGAGGTTAACTTGACTGTTTAGAAAGTTTGATGATAAAAAATGAACGGCAATAATAATTGATATGCTATAAGTTATATCTATTGTTTTCCATGTGTTCTTACTCGAATTGATTTTTTGAACATTTCAGGTGGAATACCTCGAGAAATTGGTAATTTAATTTTGATGGAAGTTTTAGACTTTAGATATAATAAATTATCTGGAACTATTTAATAAAATTATTATTATTTTTCATTCTGTTCTATTGGAAGATGGAGCATTATATTACTCCCACATACAGATCTAGAATTGTTTTTCCTGGGGCATTTTACTTGCACCAGATTAGATAAATTGACTATTTTATTATTAAAATAATTACATAATCTTTTTTCAATGTTATGATGTGTTATTGATGAATGAATGTTGCGCGTTTATAAAAGTGGTAACTTTGTTATAGATTTACTTATTTAAACAATATATATAACATAATAAAATGTAAAACTCATTTGTTATAATCTAAAACTTCTAATATAATACATCTACTAGATGAACATATACAAGCTCATCCTTAAAGGCCTCCATATATTTTTTTATTCTAGTTAATTTTATTGGGGCAAGTTAAGAATTAATCCTTATATTATTTTTAAAATCCATTTTAAATTATCATTGAAATAAGGTATATTTCATCCATTTTGTCGAAGGGCCTTATTCCACACGATTTGACTGAAATGGATGTGGATTGATTGGCAAAAGTTGTGGCATACAAAGCCCTTCCATATCTTCCACAAAATTGCACGGCAAAGACTGCTCCGCCGGTACCCGACAAAGTCAACAGACTTCCCTCGAGTCTTCAGTCATCGTTTTACCCAGCTTGTCCTCATTCTCTGCTTCAGTTCCGAGCTTCTATTTCAGCAAAGGCTTCGAAGGAGAAATCTTCTGCAAAATACGAAAGAAGCTGAAATGGCAGGCCTTACATTAATTCATCATCATCCTGTGTTTCTCATCATCCTTTTCTTGTTTTTGATCACCAGTTGCTCAGCATCACCACCGACAAAGTTGTCCTCAGCTTCTGTTTCAGCTTATGAAACAAAGGCTTCAAAGGAGAAATCTTCTGCAGAATACGAAATAAGAAATGGCAGGTCTTGCATTAATTCATCATCATCCTATGTTTCTCATCATCCGTTTCTTGTTTTTGATCATCAGTTGCTCAGCCAGGTCTCCTTCTCACAGCATCACCACCGATCAAGATGCTCTTCTGGCCTTGAAAAACAGCATCAAACCAGATAATGCATCCCAACTTCTTTATCGAAACTGGTCGTCTTCATCTGATTCAGTCTGTGATTGGATGGGAGTCACCTGCAGTTCTCGCCATCGACGAGTTGCTGAACTGAATATTTCATTCATGAGTCTTTCCGGCACCATACCTCCACAGATCGGGAACCTCTCATTTCTTGTTTTACTGAATATGTCGTGGAACAAATTCTATGGAGAACTGCCTAATGAATTGTCCCACCTTCGACGATTGAAAGTGCTTCATTTGAAGAACAACAGTCTTCATGGTGAAATCCCAGATTCGTTTGGTTCCTTGAGTCAGCTAAAATTCTTGAATCTTAGAATTAACGGTTTCTCTGGTTTTCTAACACCGATATGTAACCTATCCAATCTCGAGAAGTTATGGCTGTCAAACAATGCCTTCCAAGGAAGTATCCCTAGAGGCATTGGGAATCTTCCAAAGTTGAAGACCATAGACATGGCATACAACAGCTTATCAGGTATCTACATTCTATGAGCTCTAACAAAATCCATTATATATACTACCTCCGTTCCAACTAAAACAAATAAAACTAGTCGACGGTAATTGTTTGAACATTAAAATTGAATTAGTACTTGCATCTCTGTCAGTTTGTGTATTTTTATATATTAATAATTATGATTTTTTGTTATGCAAAATTATAATTATTAGGCAAATTCTCTAGAAAGTTCAACTTTCCTAAGTGTTATGCAACTATCATTATATATTTAGACTGAAGCGATACAATTTTGTGTTAAAACATTGATCATTAAAGTAAATATATAGTAAAACATGTTTTAATGCAAAAATTTAAGAAATTTTATGTAAAATTAAAAATTTTGAAATAACAAAATATACAATTCAAATTAAAAGGTACACTTTATAAGTTAAAACGTATAAAAACTGTCATGCAAAGTCATGAAAGTTGGGAGTTTTATAGATTTTCTCTAATTATTAATGGTAAAAGAAATCTCATAAATTTGAAAAACTCAATTAGATTTCAAGTTTGATAGTATAAAATTAAAAAATTTTAAGTTTGATCCTACATATTACTAATTATTATATTTTTTGTATAAGAAATTAACAAAAGGTATATTTTAACTCACCAGGTCAAATTCCGAACCAAATCTCTAATCTTTCAGGACTTCATGTCCTTGAGTTGAGTTATAACAGTTTATCTGGTTATCTAACACCGATATGTAACCTATCCAATCTCGAGGAGTTATGGTTGTCAAACAATTCCTTCCAAGGAAGTATCCCTAGAGGCTTTGGGAATCTTCCAAAGTTGAAGGCCATAGACATGGCGAACAACAGGTTATCAGGTACTACATTCTATTAGCTCTATGCAAATCCATTATATATACTACCTCCGTTCCAATTAAAACTAGTCAACGGTAATTGTTTAAACATTAAAATTGAATTAGTACTTGCATTTTTGTCAGTATGTGTATTTTAATAATATTAACAATCATGATTTATTGTTATGCATAATTATAATTATTAATGGTAAAAGAAATCTCATAAATTTGGAAAAGCTCAATTAGATTTCAAGTTTGACCCTACCTGATTACTAATTATTATATTCTCTTTGGTACAAGAAATTAACAAGAGGTATATTTTAACTCGTCAGGTCAAATTCCGCACTAAATTAATCTTCAATCTTTCAGGGCTTTAGATTATTAAATTGAGTAATACCATTCTTTCAGGAAGTCTGCCAAACTCCATGTTTAGCAGATTAAGAAATCTGTTTTGGCTATCCCTATCATTGAACCAGTTGAATGGTTCGATACCTGCCGATATATTTCAATGTACCAAACTTGAATACCTATATATGGACCGCAATGCTCTGGGTGGAGTCATACCCAAGGAAATTGGAAACTTGACAGCTCTATTGGAGGTCGACCTTGCTTTTAATAATCTACAAGGTATCATACTTCCTCTTGTCCATTAAAATTTTACACTCTTTATTTATAGTAATGTTTTGTTACAAAATTTAGTCGTGTGTTAATATTATAGTGTGGTGTATAATGTATTTTAGAAAATTATTATTAAAATTTTTTCAAGTTTGATCATATATACTCCATATATGTGTGAACTCAAACTGCACATGTCTTTATTCATTTAGTCAAAATTAAATATTTTCAACATTCAAATTGATATAGCATTATTATAATCAAATATGATCATATAAGTTGGTTATCCGTTGTCACGATGAGATTTTCAGGGGTGACGCCAGCGGAGTTCCTGAACGATGACTACGGAGATAAGGCTATTTATATAAAACATAAATATATATTGTCATATTAACTATAATAATATGTGATGTTTAAGTTTTGAAAATTATATGCATGTATGAAAATGATATTAAAATTACAAAATGCAAAATTATATAATAAGATGATATAAATTTGAAATTCTCCTCATATACATAAACAACGCTTTATATATTAATAATAATAACAACAATAACTTCATTAGAAAATAAATAGTGATAGTGATGGTCAAAAATGTTTATCTTCAAATTTTGTAATTTGAGCTGAAATATTTATTATCTTATACTTTGCATAAGAAATTAACATGAGATATGTTGATTTTAACTCACCAGGTCAAATTCCAAATGAAATTTTCAACATTTCTACTATTGAAGTGATTGATCTAAGTATAAACAGTCTTTCGGGAAGTTTGCCAACCTTCGGGTGTAGCCTGCTTCACCTATATGTATCAGAAAATCAGTTGAATGGTTATATACCTGATAGTATATCACAGTGTACCAACCTTCAATTGCTATTCATGGTCAACAACTCATTCAGTGGAGTCATACCCAAGGGAATTGGCAACTTGACGACTTTACGCAAACTCTATCTTGATCAAAATAATCTAAAAGGTATCAAAAATTCTTCTTCTTATTTTACCTTTCTTTTCTCAGTTATTATTATTATTAATCAGCATTGCATCCTCCATCTATCCCGAAGTATATTTATAATCATATTTAATAAACTTTTACAAACTTAATATTTTATTTCCTTACTTTCTTAATGACCATGAATGAAATTTTTATTAATCTTTCGGTACAAACACAAACCTCCGTTTCTCTCGTAAAAATACTATGTGTTTGATATATGCAGTTCCTGTTTACTTTTGCAGGTCTAAAAAAAATGAAAAAATAACATAATTACTCTTCATTCGTTTATTAATTTTTATAAATATATTTCTAAAACCCCAACCTTAAATGCATAAACACGTCTATGTAATGATTGAACACGTGTCCAAATTAAAAATTACTTTTCGTGAATTATAGTAAAAAATTAAGAGGGACATTATTATCATTTCTGATTTAATTTGAACATGCATAAGTAAAGTGGATATGTATTTAGAACCACCCAAATACAACCTATTTTTATGTTGTCACCACTCGATGCTAACGATGAAGAATATCAAAACGATCAAACCACAATTAAATTTCAATGGAAAGTTGTAAAATAAAATAATAAAAGAGGTTATTTTTTGTGCTTAAGAATATGATTTTATTTTGGGTAAAATTCATAGATAACCCCGAATTTTTTATTAACTGCAAATATAATTCTCAGTTTTTAGAATGTGCTATTATAACCCTTAATTGGCTTTGATTTCAAAAAGATATAAGGTTGCAATGGTTGACTTGTGTTTACTGCCTATTTGATCACTTGCAATGACAAAGCTGCCCTCAATGTTAGGTTGTTATCTGATAGAGAACCGGGAACAAGGGGAAATGTAGAAAAACTAGATTTTTGCATCTTAGACCCAAGAAAAAATTTAGCCAAATTGTAAAGAAAAGTACAAATAATTATCACATATTTATTAAATCGGATTAACCAAAAAAGGTCATTTAGTCTTTTAAATCCACAAGAGTATCTTAATCAGTGGTGAGTTCATGGACGATGACTACGGGAATAAGTCTATTCATATAAAGCATAAATATATTGTCATATTAACTATAATAATATATGATATTTAAGTTTTGAAAATTATATGCATGTATGAATATGATATTAAAATTACAAATTGCAAATTTATATAATAAGACAATATAAATTTGAAATTCTCTCCATTTAGATAAACAAACGCTTTACATATTAATAATAATAACAACAATAAATCCATTAAAATAAATAGTGATAGTGATGGTCAAAAATGTTTATCATCAAATTGTGCAATTTTAGCTGAAATACTAACTATTATATACTTTGCATAGGAAATTAACATGAGATATGTTGATTTTAACTCACCAGGTCAAATTCCAAATGAAATTTTCAACATTTCTACTATTGAAGTGATTTCTCTAAGTATGAACAGTCTTTCGGGAAGTTTGCCAACCTTTGGGTTCGGGTGTAGCCTGCTTTTGCTATATGTAGCAGATAATCAGTTGAATGGTTATATACCTGCCGATATATTTCAATGTACCAAACTTGAACTGCTAAACATGCGCAACAACTCATTCAGTGGAGTCATATCCAAGGGAATTGGCAACTTGACGGCTTTACGCACACTCTATCTTGATCGAAATAATCTACAAGGTAGGTATAAAAAATTCTTCTACTTATTTTACCTTTATTTTCTCAGTTATTATTATTAATCAGCACATCCTCCTTCTATCCCAAATTATACTTATTATCATTTTTTAATAAACTTTAACAAACTTTAACGACCATGAAATCATCTTTCATGAATGAAATCATCTTTTACAAACTTATTATCATCTTTTATTTTTTTAACGACCATGAAATCATGAATGAAATATTTTTAAATCTTTTGGTACAAACACGAACCTCCATTTCTCTCGTAAAAATACTACATATCTTTTATGTTGTCAGCGCTGGATGCTAACGATGAAGAAAATCAAAACGATCAAACCACAATCAAATTTCAATGGAAAGTTGTAAAATAAAATAATAAAAGAGCTTATTTTTTGTGCTTAAAAATATGATATTATTTTTGTTAGACAACTTGATAAAAATAGAAGGCATGTATACGTACGCACAAGAGTATAAGAGAAGGCATGTATACATCACAAATTATGCCATACATTCGATGTACGTATTTCTTTGTGCATTTCAAAATTTTAATATGTGAATTTTTATGTGTATAAATGTGCATGGTAAATTTTTTTGCATATAGTTTCTATAAATAGTATATGAAAAATTTTGTCAATATAATGCATAGCTTTAAAAGTAAAACCCTGTTATCAAAAAAAATAGAACTCACATAATAAAAGTGGAGATATATACATCCGATCTATGATAAAAGATCTATTTAAATTCTTATTATTTCCAGGTGAAATTCCTCGAGATATTGGCAATTTACGTTGGATACAGGAAATATATGTTAGTGAGAATAAATTGACAGGTGAGTATATATCTTGTAAATGAAAAATACCAGTTATTATTTAAGGATAATATAACTATAACTTGATGTTTTGTAGGCGAAATACCACCAGTGATCGGTAATTTATCGTCGATTACACATTTAATTTTAAAAGAGAATCATTTGTCAGGTACGTCATTCATTAAAAAAAGTTAATTGATACTTTGATAATACAAAAGACTAGATTTTCCGCTAAATTATTTTTCTTTTTTCAAAATTATTTTTAGTAGATTCCGCTCTGTTTTTGACTCGTAAAATTTGTAAAACAAGTTGCAATCAAGTTGGTCCACATCAATGAAAGGTCTTTCTAATTGTTTTTTATTTTTAAAAAGAGAAAGGATTTTAATTTTTTAATGGCCTGCTTATAGATATGCATTTGTAAAAAATAACAAAATCTATGGTTAATCTTTTTAACAAACATATAAAATTCAAACGATTGGCAATGCTGCCTTTCAAAACGCCTTACACGAAGGATTGTTCTACTAAACTTATTTTAGTCAAATTTAATTCAACTAAAAATACTAAGTTGAATCAAAATAAAATCAATGTATTAAAACTACTAATAGTTATTTAAATTAAAGTAAATTTCATCAAATCATAATTCATGAAATTAAAATATTCAAAAAAAATACTGCACTAAACTCATATGAACTGAAAATAATCAAGTTTAGTTACAAAGAACGGAGCCAAATTCTATGAATAAAAAATTACAACCCTAAATGACCAGATAAATGATGGATATATTATTGGATACTGTGGATTTTAAACAAATTAGAGAAAACAGGTCTAAAATAATAAGAATGATACATGTAGAAATATAATAATTGAAAATTACAAATGAACAAATTATGGTATGACTGGAAGAAAATATTTCAAATTAATATAATTAAATTTTAAAATTACAAAATGTATCACTAATTAACTCCTAGTTAAATAAACGTGTATCCGTATTTGCAAAGGTGTGAAGAAGAGATGAAAGAAATTACAAAAATTTTACTATAATTTTTATTGGCCGTTTCCGTAAATAAAATTCAAAAATAATAAACGAAAAGTGTCTGTAAATATTCAAGACCGTCGGATCTTCTTATTATGTTCACAACTCTATTTTAGTTCATTACTTTCGTTTTTATGCATTAATTCTTACTTCTTTTGATTTTCTTTTACACATTTCAGGTGAGATTCCGAAGGAGATTGGTAATCTAATTTTAATGGAAAACTTAGATTTAAGATACAATAATTTATCAGGAACCATATAGGAGAAAACTATTCATAATTTAATGTGTTTTCTGCCTTCATCACCACAAATTCGATGTATACATAAGTTTTCTTGTACGGTTGAAAGAGAGCATGAAGATGTGAAGATTGATGTTTAAACTCTGTACAATTATAGATAAGATTGTTTCTTTGAGAAATATGGATGAAAATATGTATTACAAGTTTGAAATTTGTCGAGAAATATGGTTGAAAATGGCCCCGTCTGGCATATGAGCGTTTTGAAACAACATTTTACTTATATGTATTATATAAGTATGAAGCTTGTGAGACTATAGCACAAGTTTTACAGTTTAACTGACAGTGTTAAAAATGAAGCCTATGTCTGTCATCTATCACAAAGAAATATGGGTGAAAACAATCTGTGATGATTTGTAGAAAAATTAAAAAAAAAACCCAAATTTCAACATAGATCTCACAAGGTAATCATAAAACCATTTAAAAAAGTTATTAAAATCAGAATAGAAAATCCAACAGCTTTCTACACATTACTCAAAAGAAACATGACAGTTCAAATGCTCCTATTGCTTCTATGAGTTCAAAAGATTGGACAAAATGCTCCATCTAGCTGAGAAATGAAGAACATCTATATCTGTTCCGGTAACATATATAACTGCTGCACCTTCAGTAAGAATATGAAAGAATTAAACGAACACGGCAATGAAGCAGCTCGAACCAAAGGAGTCTGTCTGTCCCGAGCAAGTTGTATAAAGCAATGTACATGTATGTTGCTCCATCTACAGGGTTGTGCACATAGGATAGGAACCAAGAACCCGAAGAAACTTTGCCATCTCCTACAAGAATGAAGACGCGAGAACTTGATAAATAGCCCATTTCATTTTGATTGAGAAGCCTAAAGCATAAACTATGAATAACAATCATGAAAACGAGAAGTTTGTTTCAGGAATGATCTCGATTTCTCTGAAGAGAAACTCACCCGGAGATGCCCTAGAGCATTCTGAGCACGGGTCTCTGCCATTGACGCTTCAAAGTCGAGATTGATGCTACCAGTAACCTCCGAGATACCAGCTCCGGTACAGGGTAATCCGGGGGGAGATATTGCCCCTCTCTTTGACGCTGCCACCAAGCGGCAGCTTCCTCGAAAGCAGGCCGATATCGAGACTCGGGGTCATTCCAGCCCATGCGAAACATGCGTACTAACAATGCCCCGACCTCCCGGGGAAAGTTAGTGTAGAGGGGGGGGGGAACCCGACCCAGACGCAACCCTGTCAAGTGATAAGTGAGTTGTAGGGTGACCAAGTTCTCCCGGAGGGTGAGGTTCTGGGCCGTCAGCTCCCGGTTCTCCCTTTCCAGCATTAGATTCCTCCTGAGGGGATCGCCCCTTCAATCCAACCATTTGAGCTTGTCGCAATAGAACGGAAGTTCGGACCACACCAAGTCAAACTCCTCATTGAGACGGGACTTAAAGGCGTCGTGTTCGGCTTGCAGCATAGAAATGGTCTGGTCTGCATCCAAAACGGCATTCACCCAGTCTCGAGCCAGGGATTGACACCGGGAAAGGGATCCAAATTGATTCGATATTTCCCTAAGTTTCTTTACCAACGATGTGACGTCCGGGAACTCATCGATCACTGACCCAATCCCGGATTGAACAAGGAGATATCGGGTCTGAATACCATCAAATTGCCAGCGACTCAATTGTTCTTCTAACTCCTCACACCGGGGGCACGGTTTTTCGTTATCTGAAGCCGCCCCGGAGGGAACTGTACCCGGAGGATCATCCCGGGGCTACACGAGTAAAAACAAAAGACAAAGATTTTAGACTTAGAATTAAAACAAGGTATAAAATTGAATAAGTTATAACAAAACAATTAAGTACAAAGATTGAAGTTTGAAATGAAAATGAGGCATAAAATTGAACAAAGGTTATGATTACAAAAGAAAGGAGAGAGACTCTTACATCATTGGAGTCATCGCTCTCATCCCCGGAGCTACTTTCTCCTCCCTGAATTACAAAAGGGAACAGTTCAGGGAAGGAGCCCGGGGGAAATTAAAAACAGAATTAAAAGATAAAAGTAGAATGAGAGGACTAAGTATCTATGTTTACTTCATGATCAGCGTTCTCATCATCCTCATTCCCGGGAGACTGCTCTTCTTCTTGAGCCTTGCCTTTCCCCGGGGACAGCTCTTCCTCCTCTTCCTCATTCGCCTGCACCGGCTTGAACTCTTGCTCCTGGATTGGGGACTTAGCATTTTCATCATCAGAATCCCCACCCTCTTCCTCCAGGTCACCGGGGTCTCAATGGAAGAAAGATTGGCCAAGTCGTCTGGCCCGGGATCTGCCCTATTCTCAGCCAGTTTTGCGGCATCACCGGCATAGGCAATGATGTCCTGGGGATCGACACTTCGAGCCCCCTCAAAGACTTCGAGCACTCCGGGGACAATCCCGTCGATGCCTTCTTTCATCAGCCGGTCCGCCGCGTAGTTGAAACGATCATCTACTTTAGGGCGATACCAGGACTCTCTGAATGCCGCCCGGTTCTCCCGGGGGATGTACTCCCGGATGGCTGAATAGGCGGCGTGCAGGGCGGCTTCGTTGGATATGTCACAAAGGGACATCATCTTTGCCTCGAAGGAGCGGCTCTTGAGGACCCGGTCGGTGAAGGCCCGGCAAAGAGCCTCTTGCGCCGGGGCCATGCCGCGCTTGCTGTCCTTTTTCACCCGGGACAACTCCTTGTGAGCTTCGGACAGCTCCTTGTAGAGAGAGGCTTTTTCCAGCCTCAACTGGTCGACTTCCCGGGACAGATTCTCAGATAAAGAGTCGCAAGCCTGGTTAACCAGTTCTCGCAACCCAGGGAACTCTAACAGTTTGGAGGCATTATCCTACGAAAATACAAACACTTAGAAAGAAAATAACAAAGAATTGAAGTATAGACACTTAGAAAGAAAATAACAAAGAATTGAAACATTAAGGGTGGGGAGACACAAACCTGTGAGCCATCCAGTATCAGGGGCTGGGATGAGGAGCCGTCTGGAATCTCCTTTATAGGTTGGAGGCGGCTATCAGCAGTAGAGTTCTCCTCCTTCCGGGGAATCCGGGACGAGCCTTCGGAGTGAGGCTCGGTCTTCTTCTTCTTGTGCGGGTGACCCCCGGAAGGAGGAATGGTGAATGCTAGCCGACGGTTGCCGACCGGAGGCTCCCCCGTAGAGCCAGCAACATTGGAAGCCCCGGTTTCCTTATCCCCTGACCTCCCCTCCCCAGACTTCCTCTTCTTTGTTTCCTTGACCGCTTTCTCGGTCTCAGACTTGCTTTTCTTTGGCCTCTCAGTGCCTTTATCATTCCCGTCGCCGGACTTCGACCCTACTGGGGCTATCGCTGGCCGGGGAGATAAGGCTAAAACAAGAAACGCAATGAACTTAGCAAAAAATCAGAAATATCAACAAAAGTAATAGGATAAACGAAGATTACCGAGGCTCCGCTTGGCATATAGGCGGCGGCAGGTGAACACCTCCGCAGGATACGCCTCCCGGGGGAATTCGTAACCCCCTGGCCTTTGGTAATCCTTCAGCTTAATGAAGAATTTGGCAATTTTATCATGGTCCTCGGATACCTGCCGAAACTGAGCCGGGGGTAGAGCCGCCTTTGTTTCAGCGACCCTCTGCTGGTTCCATCCCGGGACTGAGTACTTCTTCTCGTTGAAGGTGAAGTAGCTGTTCATCCAGTCGCTGGTCTTCACGGATTCCAGCCTCCCGGAGCAGATGACCGGAGTCTTGTTCCGGCGCAGAGCATTGAAGACTCCCGGGACAGAGGTTGCGGCCAGGTAATAGAAGCTGCGGAATATCTCCACAGTCCCGGTAATCCCCGCCCGTTTGCAAGACAGGAGGAAGGCGATCATCACACTAACGGCATTCGGATGTACCTGGGCCGGGGAGATGTTGTAGTACTTCAAGAACGATGTATAAAGCGGAGGGAGGGGAAAGGTGAGCCCGTGCAGAAAATGGTACCAGAGGATGCAAACCCGGGTCTGCATGTCACCGGAGAATGGCTCAAGCCCCGCGTCATATGACAGCGGCACATACATCTTCTTCACCAATTCTTCGACCGCTTCGTTCACCGGGGTCATACCGGGATCTTTTGGGTCGACAGGTTCCGGGGCGCCATATTCCACCTTAGCTTTGGAAGTCATTAGTCCTTTTCCGCCGGATGGAGGGGGGAGAGGAGAATCGTCAACGTCCAAGGAATGGTCGTCTGCCGGGTTTAGAACTTTGCGGCTCATATCAGATGGGTAGAGGAGAAAGAGGAGTAAACGAAGGCAAAAAAGGACAAAGAGGGAGAAAGCGACAGTGCTCAGTTGATGAAAAATGAAAGTGAAATTTTTTGATGAGGTATTTATAGGAAAGGATACAAGGAATTTCTCGAAGTTGAGAAATAAGCCCAGCATTCGAGAAAAAAGTAATAATGAGCATTTATTGGTGCGCGAACGGCGAGGAGGCGCGCACAATGAAAACACACGCTTGGCGCGTGGTGATACGTCCCCTTGTAAGCTGCGACCCGCTGGTTTCCTTTTAGAGACCCAGCCTACCAGGCCAAGCCCCGGAAGCCAGGGTCTCGGGGGGCTAGTGGTGATATGGGCCTCAGCCCATATCCTGGCCCAGCGGATATACTGGTAGAAGAGAAGAGAGGGTTAAGCCCACCAGTGGTCCTCCCATGACATCAGCTATCTTGGACACACCCGGGGTTGCGGCAAGAGGAGGACCACTTAGCCTAAACCCTCTCTGATCCTCACCATTATAAATAGAGGAGTGACCAACAGTAATAGGTATGTTTTATCAGCCCTATCTTCATCATCACGCCGGAGCGTCTACCCTCGGGGGACCCCGGGGGCTTTGTTTTGCAGGACTTAGGTGAGAGATTGGCCGCGGGTTAGGATTCCAGCTCTCCCCGGATTACCCTGTACCGGAGCTGGTATCCCGGAGTTTACTGGTAGCATCAGAGATAGAAGAGGTAATCAAAGTACATGCAGAAACTAGATGCGAGAATTCAAACAAGCCAAATCAGTGACGCTTTTCCTTAAACATGACCATATCAGAAAGTTCCATTTTGAAAAGACCAATTTACCCCTGTGAATAGTTGCAGCGGAAGTGATCAAATTTGAAACATTTGTAAAGTTCGATGATCAAAATTGAGCAAAAAATAGTTGAGTGATCGATCAAAAGTGAAATTTTAGCAAAGTTCGATGATCAATTATGGACTTTACTCTAATTATAAAGAATTTACAAATTCAATCTTATAGTACTCTTTTATTCAGTTCAATCTGCACACTTTATATTTTTTTGATATACCCATTTTTAATCTGTATACTGTACTTTTATCTATTTGTATCCATTCAATTCATTTCACCCACTTTCTTCTGAAACTCAATTTCCTCTATCTATTTTATTTTACCATTTAAATTTCAAGTGTAATATTTTTTGAAATCCAATATTTTACTTTGTATAATCTAATATATCTATAAAATTATATTATTAACCTAAAAGTTGTCTAGTTTTTCATTAAAATACAAATTATAAAAAAAGTAAGATGAGAGTTGCATCTAGTCGACCAGGTTATACATGCATGCTATTACATTGGCGACATGCTTTTGGCCTTTTCTCTTTGGATTGTTTTCAAATTCAAGTAATGACTTAAAGGAAATAATTATTAGTCTAACAATAATAATACAAAACAAACATTTACATTCAATATAACTTGGCTATTAATAAACGTTAATTTAATAGATCTATTCAATTTAATACATCTAAAAAAATGAGTATTATTTCATAAAAAATGAATTTATAATAATTCGAGTTAAAATTATCAAATTTGAAATTCCATAGACATGGAAATAGAAAATGTAAATATAATCAACATTTGAATTAATGAACAACGTTAAAAAAATTACATATGGACCTTATATCTGATAAAAATAGGTTAATGCAATCTATTTTTATTCGTCACCATGAGGAGTTAGAGATGCTTATAGGAACATCAATATTCAAAATGCAGAGTCTGCAGGAACTTGAATTTTTTACCCTCTTTGAAGGTGAAACACCTCGAGAGATCGGTAATTTATCTATGATGAAATATTTATGTCTTGAAAATAATCACTTGATAAGTATATATGTTATATATGGATGTAAAAAAATCAATTGACACTAAAAATTACTCCAATAATTAGTAATGCAAAATTTATTCATTAATAACGTACTTAATTTATAAAACACATTATTTTTACCGAAATTAACTTGACTGCTTAGAAAGTTTGATGATAAAAAATAAATGGTGATAATACTTGATATGTTAAGTTATATATATCGTTACTCAATTTGAATTTTTGAACTTTTCAGGTGGAATACCTCGAGAAATTGGTATTTAATTTTGATGGAAATTTTAGACTTTAGATATAATAAATTATCTGGAACTATATAAAAAGTTATTTATATATTTCATTCGATTGGTTCTATTGGAAGATGGAGCACCATAACTCCCTTGGGCGGATCTAGAATTGTTTTTTTACTTGGTGCATTTTACTTGCACCGGATTAGATAAGTTTTATTTAATTGACTATTATATTATTAAAATGGTTACATAGTCTTTTTAACGTTATAATGTGTGTATAAAAATAGTAAATATGTTATAGATTTACTTATTTGAACAATATAACATATTAATAAGATAAATATTCAAAATTAATAAATAGTAATTTTAAAAAAAGAGATCATTGAGAAAAAATATGTGAGGAAATAAAATAATCTCCTACCTACGTAGTTTGAATAATTAAATGACTCTATAAAACCACAAAAGTAAGTATGATTTGAACATACAATATTAGTACATTTTAATCCTTTCTTATATAAAGCGTCGATGGCGGACCTACAGTAACGATTCGTCGTCGCCAATTTTCTATATTATTTTGCTCCTTTCGTCCTCTCCGTACAGTATTTTATTATTATTTTATAATTACCCCTTAGTCGTCTCTAGAGATTTCTCTGTTATTCTCCTTTCAAATCGTTCTCCTTATAATTTACATTCTACAGACTTAGCGGGATTCCCAAAATCGTTCTCAAGCTTTAGTGTATGACCCATTCACTGGGGGTGGCACAGGAAAAGACAGCCGCTTCTCCGCCGCCGCACGATCCCTCTCTGGCGTGGCTCCGGCTGATTCGGTGGCAGCCATGTCATTCGGAACATCTGGAGGGGCAGTGTTTCTGGAGATGCTCAACTGCTGCACCGACCTCAAGCTCGGAGACTCGGAGTATTCGCGGGGTTCTCATCTTTGACAACAGTGTTGACTGTCTGCGGCCACGTCTCTTCACGAAAGAGTCTCTTCTGTCAGTGGATACTTATTGTTGCTGCTGCTCATCTCTATATTGCTCCACCCATCTTGTTCTCTGACCATTCATTTAGGTATCTCTACTTTAAGTTGAAGAATTCATTAATTTGTATACACCATTTGAATGATAAATTATGTCTATGAAATGTTTTAGTATTCTGCTCAAGTGACCTCATACTGTGGCTGTAACCTTATCACACGGTGCTGACTTTAAGGTTAGACATACAAAGTTTGAGTTTATTTCCCTTAGGTAAGGCTGGCTTCTAAAAGTTTCTTACTTTACAGACTTGGGCATGTCGTTCTGGGGTATCACAAGAAGACCAGAAGCTTCAGAAGAATGGATGGACATGCCATGCTGTCAGCTCCTACAAGTATGTACATGGCACAGCGTTGAATTGAAATTCACACTAACATTGACGGCGAAAGTTTGAACTACTTACTAATGTAAATGTGACCAATGTTTTCTCAAATTGTAGGAATAAGTATGACAGCTGCTGCATTTTTAGTAGACGGTTCAGTTCTTGCTATTGCTGCTGAAAATGTCATAACGCTATGGGATCCAGAGCAGAATTATCTCGTGGTTGTCATTGGAGAAAGCATTGAGGTATTGTCCTTATCTTCCTTGAAAGTAGCCATCCATATCGCACTTTAATATGTTGAAATTACTTCTTATTGCATTGAATTCGATAGTGGTTTCATGATTTTCATGTTTTGGATGCTCATGTTGTATTGTTAAGATTTACTTTAGTTTTCTTCCCGTTGAGCCAGATATTTCAGTTTGTTCAAATTCTCACTGATATCTTCTTCTAGATCGAAAGTAAGTTGGCAAGGCCTTGTCCGATGAGACTATAATTCACAGAGGTATGCTTGGTTTCCTCATTCTTGAATGGCATAATTTTTCCTCGTCAGGAGCTTTCTAAACATCTTTAACTTTGAGCAGGTGGCCATGCGATATCTTTTTTTACAAGGTAACATTTTCTACCTTATCAGTTATACTCTCCTTACTCATTAAAGGCTTTCAAATCCAGTGTTTGCTTATTCATTTGTTGTCATTGCTTAGTTTGTAGATAGCTTAAAGTCATATTTAGTTGAGATATTTATGTCAGTATACCCAAACATGTGCCTGGTTATACAGAAAGAATGCCCATTCTTACATGGTTTAGATTGCTGCATGCAAAGATGCTGCTCTTTTCAGGAAAGCTTGGAAACTGGGAAAGGTTGTACATTGAGTGATTGTCAGATTTTGATTCCATGGCTGAAGCAGCTAAGAATTGATACTATCCCACAATTTCGAGTCTAGGGTTCAGACATTTATTAATAACTTTTTATTGTTTTTTTTCTGCATTGTGTTTAGGTTCTAATATGTAGCTCTAAACTGAATCCGCCTTCTATATCTTTCGAGCTACATAATTTTTGTTATTGTGCCACCATTCTCGGCTTATTTTCAATATGAACTGAGATTGACAGATTATCTTTATCTTTGTGTTTGTATCAATTGGTTAATGCTTCGACTTAAAAACAAATTGCTGAAGGAGTTGACCTAATGATTGTGAGGGAGCTAACAGGAGGTTAACTCTTGATTTTTGCTTCTCTGGCTACTGGAACTCTTTATCCTCATCATTCTATGTCTTCAAATTTCACCTAATCTTTGCTGGTTCTTTGCTTGGTGGGATAGTCTGAAGACGGTTTTTATTCTATGTAATGAAACAGAAGATCTTGTCAAACAAAGAGATGCTGCTATCTGAGAAACACATATACGGCGTACTGACATTGCAAAAGTTAGTATATTGGAAGAAGCGGTTGTCAGAGCTGAAGAAAAGGTCTAGAGTTGTCTGGTGCAGAAGCTCGAATAAATGCAGCAGCTGCAAATGAGGCAACTACCAATAAAGAAAAACAAGAGATTGTTGCATATCTAAATGTGTTACAAGAACAACTGAGTGTGATTGGAACTAAACCCCGCGCGCAGCGCGGGTTAAATAGGCTAGTTAAAGGAGAAAAACAAAAACCTCTATTAAAAATGAATTAAAATATATTATATCAAATAATGTTAATATTAATTAAATAAGCACTTTTTCCGATTAAAAAAACACTTTTTTGTGAAAAAAATAAAACAATCTTGCTCCAACCTATATATGCCTTGTTCAACTACAGTGATTTCTATTTAGAAAAAAAAAGAGAGTCAAACAGTGGTTTATTTAGAAAAAAACAAAGTCAAACAATATTAAATGATTTGTATAGAGCTTTCTAACATGAAGAACCTTGACTGAAATGGATATCGAGTTCAGGCCAGCAAAGTCTTGTACGGCACTGCCGATGGACAAAATCCGGCAAGACTTTTGTCAATTGTATAATCAACTTTCAGCTTCACTCTTAGGGTGTGTTTGGTTGAACAAATTTTTGCAAAACTTGAACTATCCAAGTCCAATTTTGTAAAATCTTGTTTGGTTCACCAAATTTCCAAAATCCAAGCTTGCGAATCAAACACACTCTTAGACTTTGCATCATAACATTTATCACTGTGATGCAGACACTTAATATCCACTTTAATGTCAGTGATCTAATTTGAAATATTTATAAAGTAATTTGATAGCTAAATGAAGTGAAATTTTTACAAACTTCGGTTATATATGAACTTTACTCTCAGTAGTACGTATGTAGATATATATCATTAATCCTTTCTTCTATACATGCTTGCTTATTTAGTTTCAAGTTTTGGATCTTTTCAGGTGAAATTCTTCGAGAGATTAGTTGCTAATCTATTTTGATGGAAGTATTAGAATATAGTTACAATAATTTGTACGGAATACTATAGAAAAAATACATTTTTTTATTAAAATCGGATATATCAACAAAAAATGGTTGTGGATTGAGTGCAAGAAGTTGTGGCCAACGTACGGCGAAGACCTTACTCCGTCGGTGGACAAAGTCAAGTCGTCAATATTCAGCTAAAACATACAAAAGAAATGAAAATGTTGAAATTAATCCACATCGAAATTTATTATACAAGTTTAGTGGACTACTCCAAATATAATAATTAGTTTTACAATGAAATTTCACTAAATTTGTGTGCTACATCTATCTAAATTTACTATACTCGATTGTATATCTATGATATGTCTGTTTTTATATATCCGCACTCTCCCGAGTTTATCCTGATTGGATTTCCTTCTAACTTTATCCATAAATGGATGGATTTCCTTCTGACTTCTATTAGAAAACAACTTTGCAGAATATGAAAGAAGAAATAATGCCAGTTATAATTCACGATCATCCTATGTTCCTCATCACCGGTTTCTTGTTTTTGATCACCAGTTGCTCAGCAAAATCTCCTTTTTACAACATCAGCACCGATCAAGATGCTCTTCTTGCCTTGAAAAACAGCATCAGACCAGATGATGAATCCCAGATTCTCTTTCATAATTGGTCATCTTCATCTTCAGTGTGTGACTGGATCGGAGTTACCTGCAGTTCGCGCCATCGACGAGTTGCCAAGCTGGATATTTCGTTCATGAGTCTTTCCGGCACCATACCTCCACAGATCGGGAACCTCTCGTTTCTTGTTTTTCTGAATATGACTGCGAACAGATTCCATGGAGGATTGCCTGATGATTTGTCCCGCCTTCGACGAGTGAAAGTGCTTGATCTGAGCAACAACGGTCTGCAGGGTGAAATCCCAGATTCGTTTGGTTCCTTGAGCCGGCTAAACTACTTGGATCTCAGAAATAACGGTTTATCTGGTTTCCTAACACCAATATATAACCTATCCAATCTCGAGAAGTTATTGCTGTCAAACAATTCATTCCAAGGAAGTATCCCTAAAGGTATTGGGAGTCTTCAAAAGTTGAAGGTCATATTCATGGAGAACATCAACTTATCAGGTACTACATTCTATGAGATCTATCTAACTATTCTCTCCGTTCCAATTGAAACAAATTAAAACTAGTCAACACTACCTTTTCAAACTTAGTCAGCTGCTAAAACTTCTTCATCTGGTGTTGACAGCTATTTCACCTAATGTGAACGGTTAAAACTGCTAAAATTGCTGTGATAAATCTAAACTGACCTAAAATTAAATCATATATAATAATTAGTTATTATGTTCTTTGTATAAGAAATTGACGTGAGGTATATTTTAAACCGGCAGGTCAAATTCCACCTGGAATCTTCAACATTTCAACCCTTGAGGTGATTGGTTTGTATAATAACAGTTTGTCAGGAAGTCTGCCAAACTCCATCTGTGGTCGATTAAGGGATCTATACTGGCTATCCGTAGCCCTTAATCACCTGAATGGATCAATACCTGATGATATATCTCAATGTTCCAAACTTCAATTGCTATATATGGGCGGCAACGCTTTCAGTGGAGTCATACCTAAGGGAATCGGTAACTTGACAGCTTTAGAGATACTCAGTATTCATGATAATGATCTACAAGGTATCAAATTCTTCTTCTTTTATTTATATGTTGCTATATATAGTCTGATATATTACTTTTACCGTCCAATATATGATGTGAATATATAAAAATATATTTTATTTTATTATATTCATTTAATAATCTTACAATATCAAGTTTCAAGAACATGATAGTAAAATATCGAATTGCATATATATATATATATATATATATATATCACTTCAGTAAAAAATAACAGATGTATATGTACCTACAACAATATCGTACCTACGATACGTAGGAGAAGGTATACATGATGATGATCTATTTAATTTCTTATAATTCCAGGTGAAATTCCTCCAGATATTGGCAATTTACGTTCGATATATGAAGTATATGTTAAGCAAGAATAAACTGACAGGTGAGTATCTTGAAAATGGAAATTACAGTTAGACTTCGTACGCAGTTATGTTGTTCGTGTTTTTTTTTTTTTTTTTTTGAATAACTTCTTGTCGTGTTTTCTTTACTACATTTGTTGAGTCCGGTACCGTTCTCTCACAAATGATAGCAACACATAAACTAACTGTATAACCATGTTCACGATAATTGAATGAACTTTTTTAAAATATAAATGATTAATAATATTATATTAAGATCTAATAATAAAATTATGAAATAAAGACCATTCTATCGCAACAAATTTATGATTAGACTATTGTGGCATGTACTCTCATTTAAACATGTGCCACTAAATATTTAATTTGCCACTAATTGTTTACTTCACAATTGATACAAGACAAATTTGCGATCGTTCACAATATTGTTAGTCTAATACCAAATCTTTTTCTCAAAAAAATGGATTGTGAAACCTTCCTAATCTATTTAATTGTTTTCCCTTTTCAGAATTAGAAATAGTTTTTTAACAATTCGTTTTAGTTTTACGTTAGGATTTCTTTTAAGGATTAGGGCTTGTTTAATATCCTGAATTAAACTGAACCGATGAACTGAATTGAAAAATAATAAACTGAACTGAACTGAAATTTATTTGATTTTTTATTAAATATATTTATATTTAGGATTTTGATTACAAAACAAGTCATTGAAATATATTGAATTGAACTCAACTGAACAAAAATGAACTGAAGTAACAAATCACTGCATTTATATAACTAATTAAATTAGCTAAATTTTATCATATTATAATTCATCAGAACCGAACTTCCAAAAATGACCCTAGATACTAAACAAAATTGAGATGAAGTATACTAAACTGGTCTTTATTGAACTGAATTGATGAGAAAGATATCAATGTATTGATATAACCAAATTATGCTATATTTATCAGAAAATTTAATAATTGAACCAACCTTGATAAACTGAAATGAACTGAAACATAATGAATTGAATAAACCGAACTTAATTAAGCTGAACTAACAAATGTATGCAATGATATAATTAAATCAGTGAAATTTTATCAAATCATATTCCATCAATTATGAACTTAACAAATTGGACCCGGCTTATTAACTGGATTGAACTGAATCATACTGAACTAAACTTAATTGAACTGGACTATAGAAAATAGTTAATGCATAATATCACTAAATGAAGTTGTATTTTATCAAATCATCTTTCATCAGAACCGAACTTAATAAACTGAAATGAACTGAAGTAGAACAAAAAAAAATTGAAGAAACAAATCAATGCATTGTTTGAAATCGAAGGATATTGCCGTCAAATCAAATGGATAGAACAACAAGAATTTGCAGTCTCTATCTAATGGCAGAGAAACTGAAACTCAAGAATAGGAAATAGAACTGAATTGAACTAAATTTAACAGAAATGAACTGAATTTAATATAAACTTAAAATTATGAAATTATATTTCACTGAACATAATTGGATTAAATTATATTCCTCTGAAATGAATTGAATTGAACTGAATTATAAACATATAATTTTTTTTGAAAAAATTAAAAAGTATAATGCACTGAAATGAACTGAATTGAAAAATATTCAGATAAATTATACTATATACATGCCCTTAGTCCTAGTATAATTATCAATAATATATTTTTCCTTATTCATTATTTGGCAGTTTTCATTATCAATAATATATTTTTCATGAGTTATCTCTTATTTGAATAATTCCAACAAAACCGGACAGAGAAGACAGGGCCGCGACTCTAAATTGTTTACAAATTCTAAAGATTCATGTTTGCGAATTTTATACTGATATTTCCGATTACTGCAATAGTTTTTGTTTACCATGTAATTTTTCAAAATTAATTTACCTTAACCTAGCTAAATTTTAAGACATTCACTTTCATTACTTAATATAATTATTTGAAGCACATATTTTATTTAGTTTTAAAAACATAGCTACTAAAAGGAAAACATGACTTTCCTTTCAAAAAAAAAGAGAGGAAAATATGACTTTAATTTAATGTTATGCAGGCGAAATCCCTGGAGTGATTGGTAATTTATCGTCGATGACACATTTAATTTTAAGACAGAATTATTTGTCAGGTACGTTTTTGATAATGGATTTTTATTAATATCACTGGCCAATCCTTTCAAGAAATATCAAATTTAAACAATTGGCATTGGCAATGCTTCCATAATTATCCATAAATTTAGTAATTAAATTATAGTTAATAACAATATTATATATTTTATATATCCATCTTTTGCTTTGGAAAATATGACCTTATTTGATTTGATGCAGGTGAAATCCCTCGACTGATTGGTAAATTATCATCGTTGACACGATTAATTTTAAGACGGAATTATTTGTCAGGTACGTTATTCATGATAAAGTTAGTTGACATACAAGAAGGGCACATTTTCTGCTAATTGTTTACATTTTTTTTTTAAACAATTTTTTTTTTGTAGATTCCGCTCTGTTTTTGACTCGTTGAATTGATAGTGCCATGTTCTACTAAACTTACTTTTTACTACATTAGATTAAATTCAACTGAACTGAAACATATAATTATATTGAATTGAATTGAAAAAAATTTGAATTTATTTAATTAAATTGAAACTTATAAATACACTGTACTGAAAATATAAATAAATTCAGGGTACAAAAAATAATTCAGGTTTAAAAAATATAATATCAAAATGACATTAAAATATTAAATCAATTCTCCCAAGTTAGTTGGTTACAAATGATTTGAGTTGATTAGAATCTAATGTGCTAAAGATAGTAAAGGTATATGACTGAATTTGAACTGACTGAATTAACTTGAATGAGATAGAATCATCAAAACTTAACTGATCGATCTGAACTGAATTAATTTGATCGAACGAGGTGTCTTGATTTAGAAGTAAATGTACCAAAATAGTAATAGAACTCTTAATCAGGTTGAATAACATCAACGAAGCTAAAAAATAATTTAAAATTAACTGAATTGATCTGACATATCTGAGCTAAATGAAGTAAAAGTATATATATTGAAAATAATATGACTGAATTATATTGAGTAGAATCAAATTACATTTTTTTCAAAAATTAACTTGATTATCATGTCATGAACCAAACTGAATTTATCTGGATGTTCACTAAACTTGAAAAAATTGTAGAGAAGTTTAATTAAAATTATAGAGTAAACACTGAATTGAAAAATAAAAATAAATTTATCTAAATTGAAAATGAAAATTGAAAATGAAAACACTGATAAATGAAGAACATCTATATCTGTTTCGGTTATAACATATGTAACTGCTGCACCTTCAGTAAGAATATGAAAGAATGAAACGAACACGGCAATGAAGCAGCTGGAACCAAAGGAGTCTGTTCTGAGCAAGTTGAATAAAGCAATGTACATGTATGTTGCTCCATCTACAGGGTTGTGCACATAGGATAGGAACCGAGAACCCGAAGAAACTTTGCCATCTCCTACAAGAATGAAGACGCGAGAACTTGATAAATAGCCCATTTCATTTTGATTGAGAAGCCTAAAGCATAAACTATGAATAACAATCATGAAAACGAGAAGTTTGTTTCAGGAATGATCTCGATTCTTCTGAAGAGAAACTCACCTGGAGATGCCCTAGAGCATTCTGAGCACGGGTCTCTGCCATTGACGCTTCAAAGTCGAGATAGAAGAGGTAATCAAAGTACCTGTGGATGGGAAGAGATGAAACATTAATAGTGCAGAAATTAGATGGAAGAACTCAAACAAGCCAAATCAGTGACACTTTTCCTTAAACAAGATAACATAATAAAATCTAAAACTCATTTGTTATAATCTAAAACTTCTAAAGTATTTTGTTATGGTTTCGTCATTTAATCAGAATATAAAATTTATTTACTCACAATTCGGTGGAGTCATACCCCAAGGGAATTGGCAACTTGACGGCTTTACGCTCACTTGAGGTATGATCTGTTGAAACATCTCTAATGGTGGTGCAATATTATACAATTGAACCAGGGTCTATCATTTTAAACTAGAAATACCAATGTTGTTGATTAGTCAAACAATAAAATAGACATGTGTTATATGTTACAAGATATATGTTTGATAATATTGACCTTATCCTTATGAAAATATTCATTTACATATATTATTTTACGCTTTAGATACCGAGAAGATTTACATTTAATATAACTTTAGAAATTTTTCTGTAATCTCACATGCTCGTGTACATAGAAGATAGTGAATACCAATTTCTGTAATCTCTTAAGTAGTAATGACCTAAACTTAAGAGATTAGATTACCAGCTCATAAGCAAGTCGATCACGCATAATCAGAGCAGCAGCTTCCCCATTTAGTAAACACTTTGCACGGACGTTTTAAAAATGGCACGGATTAGGAAATCGAGAAGGGAATCCGTTTAGGAGCTTAAAAAAGCATGTTGTAAGCATAAATTAACGGTGTTGGAGATTAAAGAAGTTGAATACACCCAAAATCATTGATGCAAAAGCATTTAAAATACTGCAAACATAACCATAAGCTGATTAACGAACAAACAATAGATAAAGAAAATTATCAGTCAATACAAACAAAATGAAACTCTAATTCTTTAAATATCATAAGACAGGTTTTAAACTCGGAATCTCAACTATTAGAGGATTGAAAAATGCACGGAGAAAGTGGCATTATTACCTAAAGCAATTTTGTGATACCAAACTTTGCGGGAAGAATCTTACTATACCAAATGAACTGAACTAGTATTTTATCAAACAATTGAGGGGTACTAAATTTGAAACTATTGTGAATTATTGAAGATGAGTAAATATATAGGCAGAAAAGTTTGAGAAGGAATGGCATTTCATCAAACAGGCGAGGGGCACTAAATTTAAGGCTACTGTGAATTATTCAAGAGGGGTCAAGGAAGCGTAGAATATCTAACACAAATCCAGCAAATAAAAGAAATAAGATAAAAAGAAATTTAAAATGTACCCACCTGAATCCGAAGCACTCCAAAGCAAGTAGGAGGAATAGTGTGCAGTGAAAAAGGAAAAAAGAGTATGACCTGTGAGCTGTTAAATTTCCTGGTGATCATAAGATGCAGAACTGGCCGTGCGGAGCGGAGAAGAAGACCAAAAGAGACAGGGACAATTTGGTAAAAGGAGCTGATTTGTGCTTGGTAATCGGGAGAAGAGGTAATAATTTGCTGAGCTGGCATGTGGAAAGGTGTGCGTAGGAAGAAAAGTAAATAGCGGTTGACTTGGTAATGGCCTAAAACAGGCCTGCCCAAAAATTAGGCCGCTTATAATATATAGTAGATTATCGAACCTCTAACAAAAGAAAGAAAAAAAAGCTCTTTTTTGCTAACTACGAAGAAAGAATTTAAAATGCCGCGTCTTATAATTCGTCCTATGTTTCTCATCATCCGTTTCTTGTTTTTGATCACCAGTTGCTCAGCCAGGTCTCCTTTTCACAGCATCACCACCGATCAAGATGCTCTACAGGCTCTGAAAAACAGCATCAAACCAGATGACGCATCCCAACTTCTACTCCAGAACTGGTCATCTTCATCAGATTCAGTCTGCGATTGGATCGGAGTCACCTGCAGTTCTCGCCATCGACGAGTTGCTGAACTGAATATTCCATTCACGAGTCTTTCCGGCACCATACCTCCACAGATCGGGAACCTCTCATTTCTTGTTTTACTGAATATGTCTGGGAACAAATTCTATGGAGAACTGCCTAATGAATTGTCCCACCTTCGACGATTGAAAGTGCTTAATTTGAGGAACAACAGTCTTCATGGTGAAATCCCAGATTCGTTTGGTTCCTTGAGTCAGCTAAAATACTTGAATCTTAGATTTAATGGTTTCTCTGGTTTTCTAACACCAATATGTAACCTATCCAATCAATGCCTTCCAAGGAAGTATCCCTGGAGGCATTGGGAATCTTCGAAAGTTGAAGTTCATAGAGATGGCGAACAACAGCTTATCAGGTATCTACGTTCTATGAGCTCTAACAAAATCCATTATATATACTACCCCCGTTCCGATTAAAACAAATAAAACTAGTCAACGGTAATTGTTTGAACATGAAAATTGAATTGGTACTTGCATCTCTGTCAGTTACTGTATTTTTATATATTAATAATTATGATTTTTTGTTATGCAAAATTATAATTATTAATGGTAAAAGAAATCTCATAAATTTGGAAAAGCTCAATTAGATTTCAAGTTTGATCATATACAATTAAAAATGTTCAAGTTTGATCCTACATAATTACTAATTATTATATTCTCTTTGGTATAAGAAATTAACAATAGCTATATTTTAACTTGCGAGGTCAAATTTTGCACCAAATCTTCAATCTTTTAGGGCTTCAGGCTATTAGTTTGACTAATAATAGTCTTTAAGGAAGTCTGTCAAACTCCATATTTAGCCGATTAAGAAATCTGAGTGGGCTATACCTATCACTTAATCAGTTGAATTGTCCGATATTTAACCTATCATGTATTATTATATACTTTACATAAGAAATTAACATGAGATATGTTGATTTTAACTCACCAGGTCAAATTCCAAATGAAATTTTCAACATTTCTACTATTGAAGTGATTTTTCTAAGCATGAACAGTCTTTCGGGAAGTTTGCCAACCTTTGGGTTCGGGTGTAGCCTGCTTTTGCTATATGTAGATGATAATAAGTTGAATGGTTATATACCTGATAGTATATCACAATGTACCAACCTTGTATGGCTATTCATGAGCAACAACTCATTCAGTGGAGTCATACCCAAGGGAATTGGCAACTTGACGGTTTTACGCAGACTCTATCTTGATCAAAATAATCTACAAGGTATCAAAAATTATTCTTCTTATTATTTATCTTTTTTTTCTCAGTTATTATTATTAATCAGCACATCCTCCTTCTATCCCAAATTATACTTATTATCATTTTTATTAATAAACTTTTACAAACTTAATATTTTATTTCTTTTATTTTTTTAACGACCATGAAATCATGAATGAAATATTTTTAAATCTTTTGGTACAAACACGAACCTCTGTTTCTCTCGTAAAAATACTACATATCTTTTATGTTGTCAGCGCTGGATGCTAACGATGAAGAAAATCAAAACGATCAAACCACAATCAAATTTCAATGGAAAGTTGTAAAATAAAATAATAAAAGAGCTTATTTTTTGTGCTTAAAAATATGATATTATTTTTGTTAGACAACTTGATAAAAATAGAAAAAATGTATATGTACGCACAAGAGTATAAGAGAAGGCATGTATACATCACAAATTATGCCATACATTCGATGTACGTATCTCTTTGTGCATTTCAAAATTTTAATATGTGAATTTTTATGTGTATAAATGTGCATGGTAAATATTTTTGCATATAGTTTCTATAAATAATATATGAAACTTTTTGTCAATATAATGCATAGCTTTAAAAGTAAAACCCTGTTATCAAAAAAAATAGAACTCACATAATAAAAGTGGAAATATATACATCCGATCTATGATAAAAGATCTATTTAAATTCTTATTATTTCCAGGTGAAATTCCTCGAGATATTGGCAATTTACGTTGGATACAGGAAATATATGTTAGTGAGAATAAATTGACAGGTGAGTATATATCTTGTAAATGAAAAATACCAGTTATTATTTAAGGATAATATAACTATAACTTGATGTTTTGTAGGCGAAATACCACCAGTGATCGGTAATTTATCGTCGATTACACATTTAATTTTAAAAGAGAATCATTTGTCAGGTACGTCATTCATTAAAAAAAGTTAATTGATACTTTGATAGTACAAAAGACTAGATTTTCCGCTAAATTATTTTTCTTTTTTCAAAATTATTTTTAGTAGATTCCGCTCTGTTTTTGACTCGTAAAATTTGTAAAACAAGTTGCAATCAAGTTGGTCCACATCAATGAAAGGTCTTTCTAATTGTTTTTATTTTTTAAAAGAGAAAGGATTTTAATTTTTTAATGGCCTGCTTATAGATATGCATTTGTAAAAAATAACAAAATCTATGGTTAATCTTTTTAACAAACATATAAAATTCAAACGATTGGCAATGCTGCCTTTCAAAACGCCTTACACGAAGGATTGTTCTACTAAACTTATTTTAGTCAAATTTAATTCAACTAAAAATACTAAGTTGAATCAAAATAAAATCAATGTATTAAAACTACTAATAGTTATTTAAATTAAAGTAAATTTCATCAAATCATAATTCATGAAATTAAAATATTCAAAAAAAATACTGCACTAAACTCATATAAACTGAAAATAATCAAGTTTAGTTACAAAGAACGGAGCCAAATTCTATGAATAAAAAATTACAACCCTAAAATGACGAGATAAATGATGGATATATTATTGGATACTGTGGATTTTAAACAAATTAGAGAAAACAGGTCTAAAATAATAAGAATGATACATGTAGAAATATAATAATTGAAAATTACAAATGAACAAATTATGGTATGACTGGAAGAAAATATTTCAAATTAATATAATTAAATTTTAAAATTATAAAATGTATCACTAATTAACTCCTAATTAAATAAACGTGTATCCGTATTTGCAAAGGTGTGAAGAAGAGATGAAAGAAATTACATAAATTTTACTATAATTTTTATTGGCCGTTTCCGTAAATAAAATTCAAAAATAATAAACGAAAAGTGTCTGTAAATATTCAAGACCGTCGGATCTTCTTATTATGTTCACAACTCTATTTTAGTTCATTACTTTCGTTTTTATGCATTAATTCTTACTTCTTTTGATTTTCTTTTACACATTTCAGGTGAGATTCCGAAGGAGATTGGTAATCTAATTTTAATGGAAAACTTAGATTTAAGATACAATAATTTATCAGGAACCATATAGGAGAAAACTATTCATAATTTAATGTGTTTTCTGCCTTCATCACCACAAATTCGATGTATACATAAGTTTTCTTGTACGGTTGAAAGAGAGCATGAAGATGTGAAGATTGATGTTTAAACTCTGTACAATTATAGATAAGATTGTTTCTTTGAGAAATATGGATGAAAATATGTATTACAAGTTTGAAATTTGTCGAGAAATATGGTTGAAAATGGCCCCGTCTGGCATATGAGCGTTTTGAAACAACATTTTACTTATATGTATTATATAAGTATGAAGTTTGTGAGACTATAGCACAAGTTTTACAGTTTAACTGACAGTGTTAAAAATGAAGCCTATGTCTGTCATCTATCACAAAGAAATATGGGTGAAAACAATCTGTGATGATTTGTAGAAAAATTAAAAAAAAAACCCAAATTTCAACATAGATCTCACAAGGTAATCATAAAACCATTTAAAAAAGTTATTAAAATCAGAATAGAAAATCCAACAGCTTTCTACACATTACTCAAAAGAAACATGACAGTTCAAATGCTCCTATTGCTTCTATGAGTTCAAAAGATTGGACAAAATGCTCCATCTAGCTGAGAAATGAAGAACATCTATATCTGTTTCGGTAACATATATAACTGCTGCACCTTCAGTAAGAATATGAAAGAATTAAAGGAACACGGCAATGAAGCAGCTCGAACCAAAGGAGTCTGTTCTGAGCAAGTTGTATAAAGCAATGTACATGTATGTTGCTCCATCTACAGGGTTGTGCACATAGGATAGGAACCAAGAACCCGAAGAAACTTTGCCATCTCCTACAAGAATCAAGACGCGAGAAGTTGATAAATAGCCCATTTCATTTTGATTGAGAAGCCTAAAGCATAAACTATGAATAACAATCATGAAAACGAGAAGTTTGTTTCAGGAATGATCTCGATTTCTCTGAAGAGAAACTCACCTGGAGATGCCCTAGAGCATTCTGAGCACGGGTCTCTGCCATTGACGCTTCAAAGTCGAGATTGATGCTACCAGTAACCTCCGGGATACCAGCTCCGGTACAGGGTAATCCGGGGGGAGATATTGCCCCTCTCTTTGACGCTGCCACCAAGCGGCAGCTTCCTCGAAAGCAGGCCGATATCGAGACTCGGGGTCATTCCAGCCCATGCGAAACATGCGTACTAACAATGCCCCGACCTCCCGGGGAAAGTTAGTGTAGAGGGGGGGGGGGAACCCGACCCAGACGCAACCCTGTCAAGTGATAAGTGAGTTGCAGGGTGACCAAGTTCTCCCGAAGGGTGAGGTTCCGGGCCGTCAGCTCCCGGTTCTCCCTTTCCAGCATTAGATTCCTCCTGAGGGGATCGCCCCTTCAATCCAACCATTTGAGCTTGTCGCAATAGAACGGAAGTTCGGACCACACCAAGTCAAACTCCTCATTGAGACGGGACTTAAAGGCGTCGTGTTCGGCTTGCAGCATAGAAATGGTCTGGTCTGCATCCAAAACGGCGTTCACCCGGTCTCGAGCCAGGGATTGACACCGGGAAAGGGATCCAAATTGATTCGATATTTCCCTAAGTTTCGTTACCAACGATGTGACGTCCGGGAACTCATCGATCACTGACCCAATCCCGGATTGAACAAGGAGATATCGGGTCTGAATACCATCAAATTGCCAGCGACTCAATTGTTCTTCTAACTCCTCACACCGGGGGCACGGTTTTTCGTTATCTGAAGCCGCCCCGGAGGGAACTGTACCCGGAGGATCATCCCGGGGCTACACGAGTAAAAACAAAAGACAAAGATTTTAGACTTAGAATTAAAACAAGGTATAAAATTGAATAAGTTATAACAAAACAATTAAGTACAAAGATTGAAGTTTGAAATGAAAATGAGGCATAAAATTGAACAAAGGTTATGATTACAAAAGAAAGGAGAGAGACTCTTACATCATTGGAGTCATCGCTCTCATCCCCGGAGCTACTTTCTCCTCCCTGAATTACAAAAGGGAACAGTTCAGGGAAGGAGCCCGGGGGAAATTAAAAACAGGATTAAAAGATAAAAGTAGAATGAGAGGACTAAGTATCTATGTTTACTTCATGATCAGCGTTCTCATCATCCTCATTCCCGGGAGACTGCTCTTCTTCTTGAGCCTTGCCTTTCCCCGGGGACAGCTCTTCCTCCTCTTCCTCATTCGCCTGCACCGGCTTGAACTCTTGCTCCTGGATTGGGGACTTAGCATTTTCATCATCAGAATCCCCACCCTCTTCCTCCAGGTCACCGGGGTCTCAATGGAAGAAAGATTGGCCAAGTCGTCTGGCCCGGGATCTGCCCTATCCTCAGCCAGTTTTACGGCATCACCGGCATAGGCAATGATGTCCTGGGGATCGACACTTCGAGCCCCCTCAAAGACTTCGAGCACTCCGGGGACAATCCCGTCGATGCCTTTTTCATCAGCCGGTCCGCCGCGTAGTTGAAACGATCATCTACTTTAGGGCGATACCAGGACTCTCTGAATGCCGCCCGGTTCTCCCGGGGGATGTACTCCCGGACGGCTGAATAGGCGGCGTGCAGGGCGGCTTCCTTGGATATGTCACAAAGGGACATCATCTTTGCCTCGAAGGAGCGGCTCTTGAGGACCCGATCGGTGAAGGCCCGGCAAAGAGCCTCTTGCGTCGGGGCCATGCCGCGCTTGCTGTCCTTTTTCACCCGGGACAACTCCTTGTGAGCTTCGGACAGCTCCTTGTAGAGAGAGGCTTTTTCCAGCCTCAACTGGTCGACTTCCCGGGACAGATTCTCAGATAAAGAGTCGCAAGCCTGGTTAACCAGTTCTCGCAACCCAGGGAACTCTAACAGTTTGGAGGCATTATCCTACGAAAATACAAACACTTAGAAAGAAAATAACAAAGAATTGAAGTATAGACACTTAGAAAGAAAATAACAAAGAATTGAAACATTAAGGGTGGGGAGACACAAACCTGTGAGCCATCCAGTATCAGGGGTTGGGATTAGGAGCCGTCTGGAATCTCCTTTATAGGTTGGAGGCGGCTATCAGCAGTAGAGTTCTCCTCCTTCCGGGGAATCCGGGACGAGCCTTCGGAGTGAGGCTTGGTCTTCTTCTTCTTGTGCGGGTGACCCCCGGAAGGAGGAATGGTGAATGCTAGCCGACGGTTGCCGACCGGAGGCTCCCCCGTAGAGCCAGCAACATTGGAAGCCCCGGTTTCCTTATCCCCTGACCTCCCCTCCCCAGACTTCCTCTTCTTTGTTTCCTTGACCGCTTTCTCGGTCTCAGACTTGCTTTTCTTTGGCCTCTCAGTGCCTTTATCATTCCCGTCGCCGGACTTCGACCCTACTGGGGCTATCGCTGGCCGGGGAGATATGGCTAAAACAAGAAACGCAATGAACTTAGCAAAAAATCAGAAATATCAACAAAAGTAATAGGATAAACGAAGATTACCGAGGCTCCGCTTGGCATATAGGCGGCGGCAGGTGAACACCTCCGCAGGATACGCCTCCCGGGGGATTTCGTAACCCCCTGGCCTTTGGTAATCCTTCAGCTTAATGAAGAATTTGGCAATTTTATCATGGTCCTCGGATACCTGCCGAAACTGAGCCGGGGGTAGAGCCGCCTTTGTTTCAGCGACCCTCTGCTGGTTCCATCCCGGGACTGAGTACTTCTTCTCGTTGAAGGTGAAGTAGCTGTTCATCCAGTCGCTGGTCTTCACGGATTCCAGCCTCCCGGAGCAGATGACCGGAGTCTTGTTCCGGCGCAGAGCATTGAAGACTCCCGGGACAGAGGTTGCGGCCAGGTAATAGAAGCTGCGGAATATCTCCACAGTCCCGGTAATCCCCGCCCGTTTGCAAGACAGGAGGAAGGCGATCATCACACTAACGGCATTCGGATGTACCTGGGCCGGGGAGATGTTGTAGTACTTCAAGAACGATGTATAAAGCGGAGGGAGGGGAAAGGTGAGCCCGTGCAGAAAATGGTACCGGGGGATGCAAACCCGGGTCTGCATGTCACCGGAGAATGGCTCAAGCCCCGCGTCATATGACAGCGGCACATACATCTTCTTCACCAATTCTTCGACCGCTTCGTTCACCGGGGTCATACCGGGATCTTTTGGGTCGACAGGTTCCGGGGCGCCATATTCCACCTTAGCTTTGGAAGTCATTAGTCCTTTTCCGCCGGATGGAGGGGGGAGAGGAGAATCGTCAACGTCCAAGGAATGGTCGTCTGCCGGGTTTAGAACTTTGCGGCTCATATCAGATGGGTAGAGGAGAAAGAGGAGTAAACGAAGGCAAAAAAGGACAAAGAGGGAGAAAGCAACAGCGCTCAGTTGATGAAAAATGAAAGTGAAATTTTTTGATGAGGTATTTATAGGAAAGGATACAAGGAATTTCTCGAAGTTGAGAAATAAGCCCAGCATTCGAGAAAAAAGTAATAATGAGCATTTATTGGTGCGCGAACGGTGAGGAGGCGCACACAATGAAAACACACGCTTGGCGCGTGGTGATACGTCCCCTTGTAAGCTGCGACCCGCTGGTTTCCTTTTAGAGACCCAGCCTACCGGGCCAAGCCCCGGAAGCCAGGGTCTCGGGGGGCTAGTGGTGATATGGGCCTCAGCCCATATCCTGGCCCAGCGGATATACTGGTAGAAGAGAAGAGAGGGTTAAACCCACCAGTGGTCCTCCCATGACATCAGCTATCTTGGACACACCCGGGGTTGCGGCAAGAGGAGGACCACTTAGCCTAAACCCTCTCTGATCCTCACCATTATAAATAGAGGAGTGACCAACAGTAATAGGTATGTTTTATCAGCCCTATCTTCATCATCACGCCGGAGCGTCTACCCTCGGGGGACCCCGGGGGCTTTGTTTTGCAGGACTTAGGTGAGAGATTGGCCGCGGGTTAGGATTCCAGCTCTCCCCGGATTACCCTGTACCGGAGCTGGTATCCCGGAGTTTACTGGTAGCATCAGAGATAGAAGAGGTAATCAAAGTACATGCAGAAACTAGATGCAAGAATTCAAACAAGCCAAATCAGTGACGCTTTTCCTTAAACATGACCATATCAGAAAGTTCCATTTTGAAAAGACCAATTTACCCCTGTGAATAGTTGCAGCGGAAGTGATCAAATTTGAAACATTTGTAAAGTTCGATGATCAAAATTGAGCAAAAAATAGTTGAGTGATCGATCAAAAGTGAAATTTTAGCAAAGTTCGATGATCAATTATGGACTTTACTCTAATTATAAAGAATTTACAAATTCAATCTTATAGTACTCTTTTATTCAGTTCAATCTGCACACTTTATATTTTTTTGATATACCCATTTTTAATCTGTATACTGTACTTTTATCTATTTGTATCCATTCAATTCATTTCACCCACTTTCTTCTGAAACTCAATTTCCTCTATCTATTTTATTTTACCATTTAAATTTCAAGTGTAATATTTTTTGAAATCCAATATTTTACTTTGTATAATCTAATATATCTATAAAATTATATTATTAACCTAAAAGTTGTCTAGTTTTTCATTAAAATACAAATTATAAAAAAAGTAAGATGAGAGTTGCATCTAGTCGACCAGGTTATACATGCATGCTATTACATTGGCGACATGCTTTTGGCCTTTTCTCTTTGGATTGTTTTCAAATTCAAGTAATGACTTAAAGGAAATAATTATTAGTCTAACAATAATAATACAAAACAAACATTTACATTCAATATAACTTGGCTATTAATAAACGTTAATTTAATAGATCTATTCAATTTAATACATCTAAAAAAATGAGTATTATTTCATAAAAAATGAATTTATAATAATTCGAGTTAAAATTATCAAATTTGAAATTCCATAGACATGGAAATAGAAAATGTAAATATAATCAACATTTGAATTAATGAACAACGTTAAAAAAATTACATATGGACCTTATATCTGATAAAAATAGGTTAATGCAATCTATTTTTATTCGTCACCATGAGGAGTTAGAGATGCTTATAGGAACATCAATATTCAAAATGCAGAATCTGCAGGAACTTGAATTTTTTACCCTCTTTGAAGGTGAAACACCTCGAGAGATCGGTAATTTATCTATGATGAAATATTTATGTCTTGAAAATAATCACTTGATAAGTATATATGTTATATATGGATGTAAAAAAATCAATTGACACTAAAAATTACTCCAATAATTAGTAATGCAAAATTTGTTCATTAATAACGTACTTAATTTATAAAACACATTATTTTTACCGAAGTTAACTTGACTGCTTAGAAAGTTTGATGATAAAAAATAAATGGTGATAATACTTGATATGTTAAGTTATACATATCGTTACTCAATTTGAATTTTTGAACTTTTCAGGTGGAATACCTCGAGAAATTGGTATTTAATTTTGATGGAAATTTTAGACTTTAGATATAATAAATTATCTGGAACTATATAAAAAGTTATTTATATATTTCATTCGATTGGTTCTATTGGAAGATGGAGCACCATAACTCCTTTGGGCGGATCTAGAATTGTTTTTTTATTTGGTGCATTTTACTTGCACCGGATTAGATAAGTTTTATTTAATTGACTATTTTATTATTAAAATGGTTACATAGTCTTTTTAACGTTATAATGTGTGTATAAAAATAGTAAATATGTTATAGATTTACTTATTTGAACAATATAACATATTAATAAGATAAATATTCAAAATTAATAAATAGTAATTTTAAAAAAAGAGATCATTGAGAAAAAATATGTGAGGAAATAAAATAATCTCCTACCTACGTAGTTTGAATAATTAAATGACTCTATAAAACCACAAAAGTAAGTATGATTTGAACATACAATATTAGTACATTTTAATCCTTTCTTATATAAAGCGTCGATGGCGGACCTACAGTAACGATTCGTCGTCGCCAATTTTCTATATTATTTTGCTCCTTTCGTCCTCTCCGTACAGTATTTTATTATTATTTTATAATTACCCCTTAGTCGTCTCTAGAGATTTCTCTGTTATTCTCCTTTCAAATCGTTCTCCTTATAATTTACATTCTACAGACTTAGCGGGATTCCCAAAATCGTTCTCAAGCTTTAGTGTATGACCCATTCACTGGGGGTGGCACAGGAAAAGACAGCCGCTTCTCCGCCGCCGCACGATCCCTCTCTGGCGTGGCTCCGGCTGATTCGGTGGCAGCCATGTCATTCGGAACATCTGGAGGGGCAGTGTTTCTGGAGATGCTCAACTGCTGCACCGACCTCAAGCTCGGAGACTCGGAGTATTCGCGGGGTTCTCATCTTTGACAACAGTGTTGACTGTCTGCGGCCACGTCTCTTCACGAAAGAGTCTCTTCTGTCAGTGGATACTTATTGTTGCTGCTGCTCATCTCTATATTGCTCCACCCATCTTGTTCTCTGACCATTCATTTAGGTATCTCTACTTTAAGTTGAAGAATTCATTAATTTGTATACACCATTTGAATGATAAATTATGTCTATGAAATGTTTTAGTATTCTGCTCAAGTGACCTCATACTGTGGCTGTAACCTTATCACACGGTGCTGACTTTAAGGTTAGACATACAAAGTTTGAGTTTATTTCCCTTAGGTAAGGCTGGCTTCTAAAAGTTTCTTACTTTACAGACTTGGGCATGTCGTTCTGGGGTATCACAAGAAGACCAGAAGCTTCAGAAGAATGGATGGACATGCCATGCTGTCAGCTCCTACAAGTATGTACATGGCACAGCGTTGAATTGAAATTCACACTAACATTGACGGCGAAAGTTTGAACTACTTACTAATGTAAATGTGACCAATGTTTTCTCAAATTGTAGGAATAAGTATGACAGCTGCTGCATTTTTAGTAGACGGTTCAGTTCTTGCTATTGCTGCTGAAAATGTCATAACGCTATGGGATCCAGAGCAGAATTATCTCGTGGTTGTCATTGGAGAAAGCATTGAGGTATTGTCCTTATCTTCCTTGAAAGTAGCCATCCATATCGCACTTTAATATGTTGAAATTACTTCTTATTGCATTGAATTCGATAGTGGTTTCATGATTTTCATGTTTTGGATGCTCATGTTGTATTGTTAAGATTTACTTTAGTTTTCTTCCCGTTGAGCCAGATATTTCAGTTTGTTCAAATTCTCACTGATATCTTCTTCTAGATCGAAAGTAAGTTGGCAAGGCCTTGTCCGATGAGACTATAATTCACAGAGGTATGCTTGGTTTCCTCATTCTTGAATGGCATAATTTTTCCTCGTCAGGAGCTTTCTAAACATCTTTAACTTTGAGCAGGTGGCCATGCGATATCTTTTTTTACAAGGTAACATTTTCTACCTTATCAGTTATACTCTCCTTACTCATTAAAGGCTTTCAAATCCAGTGTTTGCTTATTCATTTGTTGTCATTGCTTAGTTTGTAGATAGCTTAAAGTCATATTTAGTTGAGATATTTATGTCAGTATACCCAAACATGTGCCTGGTTATACAGAAAGAATGCCCATTCTTACATGGTTTAGATTGCTGCATGCAAAGATGCTGCTCTTTTCAGGAAAGCTTGGAAACTGGGAAAGGTTGTACATTGAGTGATTGTCAGATTTTGATTCCATGGCTGAAGCAGCTAAGAATTGATACTATCCCACAATTTCGAGTCTAGGGTTCAGACATTTATTAATAACTTTTTATTGTTTTTTTTCTGCATTGTGTTTAGGTTCTAATATGTAGCTCTAAACTGAATCCGCCTTCTATATCTTTCGAGCTACATAATTTTTGTTATTGTGCCACCATTCTCGGCTTATTTTCAATATGAACTGAGATTGACAGATTATCTTTATCTTTGTGTTTGTATCAATTGGTTAATGCTTCGACTTAAAAACAAATTGCTGAAGGAGTTGACCTAATGATTGTGAGGGAGCTAACAGGAGGTTAACTCTTGATTTTTGCTTCTCTGGCTACTGGAACTCTTTATCCTCATCATTCTATGTCTTCAAATTTCACCTAATCTTTGCTGGTTCTTTGCTTGGTGGGATAGTCTGAAGACGGTTTTTATTCTATGTAATGAAACAGAAGATCTTGTCAAACAAAGAGATGCTGCTATCTGAGAAACACATATACGGCGTACTGACATTGCAAAAGTTAGTATATTGGAAGAAGCGGTTGTCAGAGCTGAAGAAAAGGTCTAGAGTTGTCTGGTGCAGAAGCTCGAATAAATGCAGCAGCTGCAAATGAGGCAACTACCAATAAAGAAAAACAAGAGATTGTTGCATATCTAAATGTGTTACAAGAACAACTGAGTGTGATTGGAACTAAACCCCGCGCGCAGCGCGGGTTAAATAGGCTAGTTAAAGGAGAAAAACAAAAACCTCTATTAAAAATGAATTAAAATATATTATATCAAATAATGTTAATATTAATTAAATAAGCACTTTTTCCGATTAAAAAAACACTTTTTTGTGAAAAAAATAAAACAATCTTGCTCCAACCTATATATGCCTTGTTCAACTACAGTGATTTCTATTTAGAAAAAAAAAGAGAGTCAAACAGTGGTTTATTTAGAAAAAAACAAAGTCAAACAATATTAAATGATTTGTATAGATCTTTCTAACATGAAGAACCTTGACTGAAATGGATATCGAGTTCAGGCCAGCAAAGTCTTGTACGGCACTGCCGATGGACAAAGTCCGGCAAGACTTTTGTCAATTTTATAATCAACTTTCAGCTTCACTCTTAGGGTGTGTTTGGTTGAACAAGTTTTTGCAAAACTTGAACTATCCAAGTTCAGTTTTATAAAATCTTGTTTGGTTCACCAAATTTCCAAAATCCAGGCTTGCGAACCAAACACACTCTTAGACTTTGCATCATAACATTTATCACTTTGAGCATACACTTAATATCCACTTTAATGTCAGTGATCTAATTTGAAATATTTATAAAGTAATTTGATAGCTAAATGAAGTGAAATTTTTACAAACTTCGGTTATATATGAACTTTACTCTCAGTAGTACGTATGTAGACATATATCATTAATCCTTTCTTCTATACATGCTTGCTTATTTAGTTTCAAGTTTTGGATCTTTTCAGGTGAAATTCTTCGAGAGATTAGTTGGTAATCTATTTTGATGGAAGTATTAGAATATAGTTACAATAATTTGTACGGAATACTATAGAAAAAATACATTTTTTTATTAAAATCGGATATATCAACAAAAAATGGTTGTGGATTGAGTGCAAGAAGTTGTGGCCAGCGTACGGCGAAGACCTTACTCCGTCGGTGGACAAAGTCAAGTCGTCAATATTCAGCTAAAACATACAAAAGAAATGAAAATGTTGAAAATTAATCCACATCGAAATTTATTATACAAGTTTAGTGGACTACTCCAAATATAATAATTAGTTTTACAATGAAATTTCACTAAATTTGTGTGCTACATCTATCTAAATTTACTATACTCGATTGTATATCTATGATATGTCTGTTTTTATATATCTGCACTCTCCCGGGTTTATCCTGATTGGATTTCCTTCTAACTTTATCCATAAATGGATGGATTTCCTTCTGACTTCTATTAGAAAACAACTTTGCAGAATATGAAAGAAGAAACAATGCCAGTTATAATTCACGATCATCCTATGTTCCTCATCACCGGTTTCTTGTTTTTGATCACCAGTTGCTCAGCAAAATCTCCTTTTTACAACATCAGCACCGATCAAGATGCTCTTCTTGCCTTGAAAAACAGCATCAGACCAGATGATGAATCCCAGATTCTCTTTCATAATTGGTCATCTTCATCTTCAGTCTGTGACTGGATCGGAGTTACCTGCAGTTCGCGCCATCGACGAGTTGCCAAGCTGGATATTTCGTTCATGAGTCTTTCCGGCACCATACCTCCACAGATCGGGAACCTCTCGTTTCTTGTTTTTCTGAATATGACTGCGAACAGATTCCATGGAGGATTGCCTGATGATTTGTCCCGCCTTCGACGAGTGAAAGTGCTTGATCTAAGCAACAACGATCTGCAGGGTGAAATCCCAGATTCGTTTGGTTCCTTGAGCCGGCTAAACTACTTGGATCTCAGAAATAACGGTTTATCTGGTTTCCTAACACCAATATATAACCTATCCAATCTCGAGAAGTTATTGCTGTCAAACAATTCATTCCAAGGAAGTATCCCTAAAGGTATTGGGAGTCTTCAAAAGTTGAAGGTCATATTCATGGAGAACATCAACTTATCAGGTACTACATTCTATGAGATCTATCTAACTATTCTCTCCGTTCCAATTGAAACAAATTAAAACTAGTCAACACTACCTTTTCAAACGTAGTCAGCTGCTAAAACTGCTTCATCTGGTGTTGACAGCTATTTCACCTGATGTGAACGGTTAAAACTGCTAAAATTGCTGTGATAAATCTAAACTGACCTTAAAATTAAATCATATATAATATTTAGTTATTATGTTCTTTGTATAAGAAATTGACGTGAGGTATATTTTAAACCGGCAGGTCAAATTCCACCTGAAATCTTCAACATTTCAACCCTTGAGGTGATTGGTTTGTATAATAACAGTTTGTCAGGAAGTCTGCCAAACTCCATCTGTGGTCGATTAAGGGATCTATACTGGCTATCCGTAGCCCTTAATCACCTGAATGGATCAATACCTGATGATATATCTCAATGTACCAAACTTCAATTGCTATATATGGGCGGCAACGCTCTCAGTGGAGTCATACCTAAGGGAATCGGTAACTTGACAGCTTTAGAGATATTCAGTATTCATGATAATGATCTACAAGGTATCAAATTCTTCTTCTTTTATTTATATGTTGCTATATATAGTCCGATATATTACTTTTACCGTCCAATATATGATGTAAATATATAAAAATATATTTTATTTTATTATATTCATTTAAAAATCTTACAATATTCAAGTTTCAAGAACATGATAGTAAAATATCGAATTGCATATATATATCACTTCAGTAAAAAATAACAGATGTATATGTACCTACAACAATATCGAATTGCATATATATATATATATATATATATCACTTCAGTAAAAAATAACAGATGTATATGTACCTACAACAATATCGTACCTACAATACGTAGGAGAAGGTATACATGATGATGATCTATTTAATTTCTTATAATTCCAGGTGAAATTCCTCCAGATATTGGCAATTTACGTTCGATATATGAAGTATATGTTAGCAAGAATAAACTGACAGGTGAGTATCTTGAAAATGGAAATTACAGTTAGACTTCGTACGCAGTTATGTTGTTCGTGTTTTTTTTTTTTTTTTGAATAACTTCTTGTCGTGTTTTCTTTACTACATTTGTTGAGTCCGGTACCGTTCTCTCACAAATGATAGCAACACATAAACTGTATAACCATGTTCACGATAATTGAATGAACTTTTTTAAAATATAAATGATTAATAATATTATATTAAGATCTAATAATAAAAATATGAAATAAAGACCATTCTATCGCAACAAATTTATGATTAGACTATTGTGGCATGTACTCTCATTTAAACATGTGCCACTAAATATTTAATTTGCCACTAATTGTTTACTTCACAATTGATACAAGACAAATTTGCGATCGTTCACAATATTGTTAGTCTAATACCAAATCTTTTTTCTCAAAAAAATGGATTGTGAAACCTTCCTAATCTATTTAATTGTTTTCCCTTTTCAGAATTAGAAATAGTTTTTTAACAATTCGTTTTAGTTTTACGTTAGGATTTCTTTTAAGGATTAGGGCTTGTTTAATATCCTGAATTAAACTGAACCGATGAATTGAATTGAAAAATAATAAACTGAACTGAACTGAAATTCATTTGATTTTTTATTAAATATATTTATATTTAGGATTTTGATTACAAAACAAGTCATTGAAATATATTGAATTGAACTCAACTGAACGAAAATGAACTGAAGTAACAAATCACTGCATTTATATAACTAATTAAATTAGCTAAATTTTATCATATTATAATTCATCAGAACCGAACTTCCAAAAATGACCCTAGATACTAAACAAAATTGAGATGAAGTATACTAAACTGGTCTTTATTGAACTGAATTGATGAGAAAGATATCAATGTATTGATATAACCAAATTATGCTATATTTATCAGAAAATTTAATAATTGAACCAACCTTGATAACCTGAAATGAACTGAAACATAATGAATTGAATAAACCGAACTTAATTAAGCTGAACTAACAAATGTATGCAATGATATAATTAAATCATTGAAATTTTATCAAATCATATTCCATCAATTATGAACTTAACAAATTGGACCCGGCTTATTAACTGGATTGAACTGAATCATACTGAACTAAACTTAATTGAACTGGACTATAGAAAATAGTTAATGCATAATATCACTAAATGAAGTTGTATTTTATCAAATCATCTTTCATCAGAACCGAACTTAATAAACTGAAATGAACTGAAGTAGAACAAAAAAAAATTGAAGAAACAAATCAATGCATTGTTTGAAATCGAATGGATATTGCAGTCAAATCAAATGGATAGAACAAAAAGAATTTGCAGTCTCTATCTAATGGCAGAGAAACTGAAACTCAAGAATAGGAAATAGAACTGAATTGAACTAAATTTAACAGAAATGAACTGAATTTAATATAAACTAAAAATTATGAAATTATATTTCACTGAACATAATTGGATTAAATTATATTCCTCTGAAATGAATTGAATTGAACTGAATTATAAACATATAATTTTTTTTGAAAAAATTAAAAAGTATAATGCACTGAATTGAAAAATATTCAGATAAATTATACTATATACATGCCCTTAGTCCTAGTATAATTATCAATAATATATTTTTCCTTATTCATTATTTGGCAGTTTTCATTATCAATAATATATTTTTCAGATAATATATTTTTCATGAGTTATCTCTTATTTGAATAATTCCAACAAAACCGGACAGAGAAGACAGGGCCGCGACTCTAAATTGTTTACAAATTCTAAAGATTCATGTTTGCGGATTTTATACTGATATTTCCGATTACTGCAATAGTTTTTGTTTACCATGTAATTTTTCAAAATTAATTTACCTTAACCTAGCTAAATTTTAAGACATTCACTTTCATTACTTAATATAATTATTTGAAGCACATATTTTATTTAGTTTTAAAAACATAGCTACTAAAAGGAAAATATGACTTTCCTTTCAAAAAAAGAGAGGAAAATATGACTTTAATTTAATGTTATGCAGGCGAAATCCCTGGAGTGATTGGTAATTTATCGTCGATGACACATTTAATTTTAAAACAGAATTATTTGTCAGGTACGTTTTTGATAATGGATTTTTATTAATATCACTGGCCAATCCTTTCAAGAAATATCAAATTTAAACAATTGGCATTGGCAATGCTTCCATAATTATCCATAAATTTAGTAATTAAATTAGTTAATAACAATATTATATATTTTATATATCCATCTTTTGCTTTGGAAAATATGACCTTATTTGATTTGATGCAGGTGAAATCCCTCGACTGATTGGTAAATTATCATCGGTGACACGATTAATTTTAAGACGGAATTATTTGTCAGGTACGTTATTCATGATAAAGTTATTTGACATACAAAAAGGGCACATTTTCTGCTAATTGTTCACATTTTTTTTTATATACAATTTTTTTTTGTAGATTCCGCTCTGTTTTTGACTCGTTGAATTGATAGTGCCATGTTCTACTAAACTTACTTTTTACTGCATTAGACTAAATTCAACTGAACTGAAACATATAATTATATTGAATTGAATTGAAAAAAATTTGAATTTATTTAATTAAATTGAAACTTATAAATACACTGCACTGAAAATATAAATAAATTCAGGGTACAAAAAATAATTCAGGTTAATAATTCAGGTTTAAAAATATAATATCAAAATGACATTAAAATATTAAATAAATTCTCCCAAGTTAGTTGGTTACAAATGATTTGAGTTGATTAGAATCTAATGTGCTAAAGATAGTAAAGGTATATGACTGAATTTGAACTGACTGAATTAACTTGAATGAGATAGAATCATCAAAACTTAACTGATCGATCTGAACTGAATTAATTTGATCGAATGAGGTGTCTTGATTTAGAAGTAAATGTACCAAAATAGTAATAGAACTCTTAATCAGGTTGAATAACATCAACGAAGCTAAAAAATAATTTAAAATTAACTGAATTGATCTGACATATCTGAGCTAAATGAAGTAAAAGTATATATATTGAAAATAATATGACTGAATTATATTGGATATAATCAAATTACATTAATTTCAAAAATTAACTTGATTATCATGTCATGAACCAAACTGAATTTATCTGGATGTTCACTAAACTTGAAAAAATTGTAGAGAAGTTTAATTAAAATTATAGAGTAAACACTGAATTGAAAAAATAAAAATAAATTTATCTAAATTGAAAATAAAAATTCATTTATATGAATTGAACTAAAATTGAACAAAAGTTATATATATATAAATATTTATAAACTAAAAATTGAATTAAAAATATAAATCTACTAAATTGAATTATATATACATATATATATATATATATATTAAATTAAACTGAACTTAATTATTTTTTAAAAAACCCCAAGAGAACATGCCCAAAGAAGTCGCAATCAAGTTGATTCACATTTTAAAAAAAAGTTTTTTGATGGCCTACTTATGGTTAATGGATTTGTTAAAATCAAGGGTTAATCCTTTGAAGAAATATTATCACAAATGTATATGTTCTTACCCATTTTATTTTTGCTGAGGTGATAAAGTGAATGTTTTAAAAATATTAATTACATCTGAACTAAGTTAATTCATTGAAATTGTTTTTGAAAAATATAACATTTAAATAAAATGAACGGAAAGATAATAAAAAAAACTATAAAGAGCATACCCAAAGTCTATGAATCAAGAATGACAACCCCTAAATGGCCTGAAAATGATATATACCAACTTTGCAATTGATAATTAAACACCATGGATTTTAATGGTTGTAATTATATAAACTATAAAGTATAAATATGTTCAAAATGATAGAAATTATTATTTCACTGTAATTATCAATGGACGATTTTAATTGGTATAAATGAATTTTTAAAAAATAATAATAAGTGTGTTAAGGAAATGAAAATTATATCTGTAAATATTCAAGACATTATTTATCTTCTTTGATTTTGTCATTACTTTCGTTTTTATATATTCCTACTTGATTTGATTTGATTTTTTTTTACTTTTCAGGTGAGATTCCGAAGGAGATAGGTAATCTAACTTTAGTGGAAGTCTTAGATATTAGATACAATAATTTATCAGGAAGCATATAGAAAAAAATTATTAATTTTTCTATTTTAATCTAGTACTCCCTCCAATTTACTATTTTTGTCATCGTTCGACCATCTATTTGTCATATCATCATTGACCATCAATGATTTTAATTTTATAAAATAATAAATAATAAAGTTTTGATATTTAAAAACTACCGGTTAGAGAGAATTTAAAAATATCTCACATGATTATATTATTATGTATATGTTATAAGAAATTTATGGTCAAACATGAGAAAAAAATTAAAAAAAAAAATGAAATTATTAGTGAATTGGAGGGAGTACAACGTCAACACAAAATTGATGCATACATTAGTTTCCTAGTTTTCTTGTACGGTTGAATGAGAGGCACGAAGATGTGAAGTTTAAACTCTATAGAGAAGATTGTTCCTTTGAGAAAATATATGGTTGAAAATATCTATTACAGGTTTGAAGTTTGTGAGACTGATATAACAAAAGTTTAACTGGCAGTGTAAAATCAACAATTGAATTAAATCAAGTAACAATTGATATAACAATTGAATTAAATCAACAACTAATTGGTTAGGATTTTGTAAGTCTTGTTTGATTCGTCAGGATTTTGCAAGTCAAAAACAAAATATCATGATTTTGCAAGTCTGGACTTCAATTCACAAAAATTGGACTTTAGGGCCAAAAAACAAGACTTTCGAAAACTGTATAAATCAAACAAAAATTACAAAAATTAAATTTTGAAAGTTCAGTTTTCTAAAAATTTATCAAACCAAACAAGCCTAATTTTTTTAAAAAATTGAACATCTTTTAATTTATTTTTTTGGGCTTGAACCGCAGGGCTCAACTTGATTCAACAGTAGGTCAGGGCCCGTACATATCCCAAGAAAAATGGGTGAAAGTATTGTTCTTCTATAGTGAATAATGATAAGTAAAAAAAACACACAAGAACCCAAATTTCAACATAGATCTCACAAGGTAATCATAAAACCATTTAGAAAAAAGTTACTAAAACCAGAACAGAAAATCCAACAGTTTTCTACACATTACTCAAAAGAAGCATGACAGTTCAAATGCTTCTATTGCTTCTATCTATGAGTTCAAAAGATTGGACAAAATGGTCCATCTAGCTGATCAATGAAGAACATCTATATCTGTTTCGGTTATAACATATGTAACTGCTGCACCTTCAGTAAGAATATGAAAGAATTAAACGAACACGGCAATGAAGCAGCTCGAACCAAAGGAGTCTGTTCTGAGCAAATTGTATAAAGCAATGTACATGTATGTTGCTCCATCTACAGGGTTGTGCACATAGGATAGGAACCAAGAACCCGAAGAAACTTTGCCATCTCCTACAAGAATCAAGACGCGAGAACTTGATAAATAGCCCATTTCATTTTGATTGAAAAGCCTGAAGCATAAACTATGAATAACAATCATGAAAACGAGAAGTTTGTTTCAGGAATGATCTCGATTCTTCTGAAGAGAAACTCACCTGGAGATGCCCTAGAGCATTCTGAGCACGGGTCTCTGCCATTGACGCTTCAAAGTCGAGATAGAAGAGGTAATCAAAGTACCTGTGGATGGGAAGAGATGAAACATTAATAGTGCAGAAATTAGATGGAAGAACTCAAACAAGCCAAATCAGTGACACTTTTCCTTAAACAAGATAACATAATAAAATCTAAAACTCATTTGTTATAATCTAAAATTTCTAAAGTATTTTGTTATGGTTTCGTCATTTAATCAGAATATAAAATTTATTTACTCACAATTCGGTGGAGTCATACCCCAAGGGAATTGGCAACTTGACGGCTTTACGCTCACTTGGGGTATGATCTGTTGAAACATCTCTAATAGTGGTGCAATATTATACAATTGAACCAGGGTCTATCATTTTAAACTAGAAATACCAATGTTGTTGATTAGTCAAACAATAAAATAGACGTGTGTTATATGTTACAAGATATATGTTTGATAATATTGACCTTATCCTTATGAAAATATTCATTTACATATTTTATTTCACACTTTAGATACAGAGAAGAGTTACTTTTAATATAAATTTAGAAATTTTTCTGTAATTTCACATAAAAGGTAGTGAATACAAATTCCGTAATAAAAAAAAATCTCCATAATATCAGAATATTATATATCTTGAAGATGTATAATATGACGCACCACTTGTTAATTTTTTATTGAGACAAGTTAATTTTTTATTGAGACAAGTTAAGAATTAATCCTTATATTGTTTTTAAAATCCACTTTTAATTATCATTGAAATTAGATAGATTTCATCCATTTCTGTTTGCAAAAACAACATTTGGTCGAAGGGCCTTATTCCACATGACTTGCTGAAAGTTGTGGCATACAAAGCCCTTCCATTTCGTCCACAACATTGCACGGCAAAGACTTTTCTCGAGTCAAAGTCTTCAGTCATCATCGACAAAGTTGTCCTCGGCTTCTATTTCAGCTTATGAAACAAAGGCTTCAAAGGAGAAATCTTCTGCAGAATACGAAAGAAGAAGAAATGGCAGGTCTTGCATTAATTCATCATCATCCTGTGTTTCTCATCATCCCTTTCTTGTTTTTGATCACCAGTTGCTCAGCCAGGTCTCCTTTTCACAGCATCACCACTGATCAAGATGCTCTTCTGGCCTTGAAAAACAGCATCAAACCAGATAATGCATCCCAACTTCTTTATCGAAACTGGTCGTCTTCATCTTCAGTCTGTGAGTGGATCGGAGTCACCTGCAGTTCTCGCCATCGACGAGTTGCTGAACTGAATATTCCGTTCATGAGTCTTTCCGGCACCATACCTCCACAGATCGGGAACCTCTCATTTCTTGTTTTACTGAATATGTCGTGGAACAGATTCTATGGAGAATTGCCTAATGAATTGTCCCACCTTCGACGATTGAAAGTGCTTGAGCTGGAGAGCAACCGTCTTCATGGTGAAATCCCAGATTCGTTTGGCTCCTTGAATCAACTAAAGCACTTGTATTTGAGTTACAACAGTTTATCTGGTTTTCTAACACCGATATGTAACCTATCCAATCTCGAAGAGTTATGGTTGTCAGACAATGCATTCCAAGGAAGTATCCCTAGAGGCATTGGGAATCTTCCAAAGTTGACGTTCATAAGCATGGCGAACAACAACTTATCAGGTACTAAATTCCAATTAAAACAAATAAAACTAGTCAACGGTAATTATTTGAACATTAAAATTGAATTAGTACTTGCATTTCTGTCAGTTTGTGTATATTTATAATATTAATAATGATGATTACTGTTATGCAGTAATTATAATTATTAATGGTAAAACAAATCTCATACATTTGGACAAACTCAATTAGATTTCAAGTTTGAATATATATATATTTAAAAATTTTCAAGCTTAATCCTACCTGATTACTAATTATTATATTCTCTTTTGGTATAAGAAAATAACAAGAGGTGTATTTTAACTCGCCAGGTCAAATTCCACACCAAATCTTCAATCTTTCAGGGATTCAGATTATTAGTTTGGGTAATAATAGACTTTCAGGAAATCTGTCGAACTCCATGTTTGGCCAATTAAGAAATCTGAGTTGGCTATACCTATCATTTAACCAGTTGAATGGTTCGATACCTGCCGATATATTTCAATGTACCAAACTTGAAGAGTTATGGATGGAGGACAACGCTCTGGGTGGAGTCATACCCAAGGGAATTGGCAACTTGACAACTCTACGGCATGTTGACTTTGATAGTAATAATCTACAAGGTATCATACTTCCTCTTGTCCATTAAATTTGACATTTTATTATTTATTATAATATTTGTATTATGTAACTGGACAGGGCCTTAATCAGCACATGCTCACCACATCCCAGATTATATTTATTATCACATTTAATCATAGATTTAAATAAACATATATAAACATCAATATTATTAATATTGAATTTTATATGCCAATAAACTATTAATATATTTAAAGAATACAAATATCATAGTAGTGATGTAATAAAGATATTGATAGTAAAATTTATGTATTGAGAAGTGCATGTAACATTTCATGCAAAAACATTTAAAATAATTTATAAGTGTAAATTCAGACTTTCCTTCAAACTTTTTTATTCAAATTATTTTAATCAAACCACCAAGAAGGCAGGGGAAATAAATTAGTCTCCCCTAACCTTAATAAATGTCACTGATCAGGTAGACAAATTAAAATTGATCCTGATACTATTACAAAGAACGAGTAAACAAATTTAATGACTAAATCTATAAGATTTAATGAGAATATTTGTAAGGAGATACAAATAAATTCTCCGCTAATGCTTTTTCTATAACTAGGTTGGTTTGATGCATGGCGTTTTTAATTGTAAATAATAGTATATTGTATTTGCATGCCTAATATTTAACTCACATCATTTTGGAACATACAAATTTTACGAATTACTACTTTTTTTTCTTATTCTTCTTTCATGCAAACGCACAGCATGATGGAATTTGGAAAGACGTCGACCTTTTTCTTTTTTGAAAAAAAGTTAATAATAAGTTTTAGCTTTCCATACATTTAACTTCTTAATTTATGTTTGGAAATTGATTTTTGTAAAGTTTTAGAATATTGTATAATATAATGATGGAGATAATTGAATATCATATTCAAGGAATATATACTAAAATTAAATTAAATTAAATCGACCAAAATTACATAATTAACCAAATCAATTGAAAATCAGGAAATAATTACGAAAACAAGTCTAATTGAATCTGAATGATACATATAACATCAAACAAAATAGTAAATTAACATAACTAAACATACTAGATAATAAAAACTATGGTATGATTGGGAGAAAATTCCAAATAAAAATAATTAAAACTAAAATTATAAAATTACCCACAAATTAACTCCTGATTAAATGGCTTATTAAATCCTAATTAAATACACTACAAAACCAAAAATTCTTATTAGGGTGTGAGTAAGGGAAGAAAATATGTATAGAGATTCAAATTAATTCTACTAAAAAAAATAGATGTGTGTAGATTAAGACTAGTACTATAGCAATTCCAACCAATCCTAATCTGATTGGTTGGCGGTCAAATATTGGACTGAAAATGCAATCTAACACGATATAAGTTAAAGGTTTAACTGGCCTACCAATCTAGTAATAGCATCGCCAATAATAAGTATTTAAATTATTTTGACTCGGATTTCTTCTGACTGTACAAACTAATAAAAGTTTGACCGAGCAAAAGGACCCGTCGGAAAAACTAAGATTAACAAATCAGATTCTGCCTAATATTTTAGTAAAATTCTCAATTCACACATACCTACTCCCTCCGTTCCAACCAAAGTGTCTTACTTTCTATTTTAGTCTGTCCCAACCAAAATGTCTTATTTTTATTCTTTCCTCTTTTGGTAAAAAAACATACAAAAAATCTTACATACCCTGAAGTTTCTTTTATAATTACATTCTATGCCATGGAATCTAAAAGGTTAACAAATTCTTTTGGGCCTTATAAAACACTAAGCCCAATTTAACCCAGGATCTAAAATCAAATTATATATAACTCTCCCCACTCCGGCTCCTCCACATCTCCACCTAATCAAAATCAGAAAAACCTTTACACCTCATCTCCGCCCACCTCAATCTCTGACCTCCGTTTCCATTGATGATTCGACACCACACAATCGTCTTTGTTTTTCACCTTTATCTACGATCTAAACTCTCATCTTCCTAAATTCTCCATCAACGGCAACCCCACAAAAAATTCTGATGAATGTTTGGATTCATGTGGAACTCCGATGAAACTCTGATGCCTTTTTTTTATTTGTGGAATCTGATTCAAGGGTAATTATTATTTTACTGAATTTGTGGTGTTTTTCGTCATGATGGGATTTTGGTCGAAGAAGGTGAACTGTTGATTTTGCTGACGCTGGACTGGATTGTCGGTAGTGGTGTTGGTCGGAGTTTGGTGGCTACATGGTGATGGCTAATTAGGGGAGATTAGTTTGTCTGATTTTCCATATTTACCCCCATCAATTTCAGTGCCACATCAGACTTTCTTAATAAGGGAGTCCCCGTCCCTAGACCATTTGGCTAGGATAGAGGGAGTAAAAAAAGTACTGAAAATAAATATATTTTTTTAAAAAAAGAAGTAACACCACATCCTCAATCTAGTAGTTCCAACTCCAATAAAACCGGTCAAAAACAGTCCAAACAAACTGATTGGGCCGGTTGAAGCACCCAACCCGACTGAACCGGATGACCGGCCGAACTGGACCGTCCGAATTGGACCGGCCGTGGAGATCCCGGCTGAGAGAAAAAGGCGACGTCTCACCTATCGTCGCCTGATGACTCCGATCTAGTGTGATGCTCGCCTTGACATCCTTGAGGCCTGGATCTCCGATCGAAAACCGGCAGGAGACCGCCCACTCTCTTGGGCACCTGGATCTGTTCTTCATGGACTCAAGCTCGATTATCTGATTTTCTAACACCGATATGTAACCTATCCAATCTCGAGGAGTTATGGTTGTCAGACAATGCCTTCCAAGAAAGTATCCCTAGAGGCATTGGGAATCTTCCAAAGTTGGAGTTCATAGGCATGGCGAACAACAGATTATCAGGTACTACATTCCAATTAAAACAAATAAAACTAGTCGACGGTAATTGTTTGAGCATTAAAATTGAATTAGTACTTGCATTTTTGTCAGTTTGTGTGTTTTTATAATATTAACAATCATGATTTATTGCTATGCATAATTATAATTATTAATGGTAAAAGAAATCTCATAAATTTGGAAAAGCTCAATTAGATTTCAAGTTTGATCATACATAATTAAAAATGTTCAAGTTTGATCCTACATAATTACTAATTATTATATTCTCTTTGGTATAAGAAATTAACAAGAGCTATATTTTAACTCGTCAGGTCAAATTCCGCACCAAATTAATCTTCAATCTTTCAGGGCTTCAGATTATTAAATTGAGTAATACCATTCTTTCAGGAAGTCTGCCAAACTCCATGTTTAGCCGATTATTTTACTACCTACCTTTATGTTGTCAGCACTCGATGCTAACGATGAAGAAAATCAAAACGATCAAACCACTATTAAATTTCAATGGAAAGTTGTAAAATAAAATAATAAAAGAGGTTATATTTTGTGCTTAAGAATATAATTTTATTTTGGTAAAATTCATAGATAACTCCGAGTTTTTGGTTAACTGCAAATATAATTCTCAGTTTTTAGAATGTGCTATTATAACCCTGAATTGGCTTTAATTTCAAAAATATATAAGGTTGCAATGGTTGACTTGTGTTTACTGTAATTTATGCCTATTTAATCACTTGCAATGACAAAACTGCCCTCAATATTAGACTGTTATCTGATAGAAAGAACCGGGAACAAGGGGAAATGTAGAAAAACTAGATTTTTGCATCTTAGAGCCAAGAAAAGATTTAGCCAAATTGTAAAGAAAAGTGCAAATAATTATTACATATTTATTAAATCCGATTAACCAAAAAAAGTCATTTAGTCTTTTAAATCCATAAAAGCATCTTAATTAGTGGTGAGTTCATGGACGATGACTACGGGAATAAGTCTATTCATATAAAGCATAAATATATTGTCATATTAACTATAATAATATGTGATATTTAAGTTTTGAAAATTATATGCATGTATGAAAATGATATTAAAATTACAAAATGCAAAATTATATAATAAGATGATATAAATTTGAAATTCTCCTCATATACATAAACAACGCTTTACATATTAATAATAATAACAACAATAACTCCATTAGAAAATAAATAGTGATCTTGATGGTCAAAAATGTTTATCTTCAAATTTTGTAATTTGAGCTGAAATATTTGTTATCTTATACTTTGCATAAGAAATTAACATGAGATATGTTGATTTTAACCCACCAGGTCAAATTCCACATGAAATTTTCAACATTTCTACTATTGAATGGATTTCTCTAAGTGGAAACGGTCTTTCGGGTAGTTTGCCAACATTCAGGTGTAGCCCATCCCTGTTTGAGCTACATGTATCAGATAATCAGTTGAATGGTTATATACCTGATAGTATATCACAATGTACCAACCTTCAATCGCTATCCATGGTCAACAACTCATTCAGTGGAGTCATACCCAAGAGAATTGGCAATTTGACGGTTTTACGCAAACTCTATCTTAATCAAAATAATCTACAAGGTAACAAAAATTATTCTTCTTATTATTATTTACCTTTTTTTTCTCAGTTATTATTATTAATCAACATATCCTCCTTCTATCCCAAATTATACTTATTATCATTTTTAATAAACTTTTACAAACTTAATATTTTAATTCTTTTATTTTTTTAACGACCATGAAATCATGAATGAAATATTTTTAAATGTTTTGGTACAAACACGAACCTCCATTTCTCTCGTAAAAATACTACCTACCTTTATGTTGTCAGCGCTGGATGCTAACGATGAAGAAAATCAAAACGATCAAACCACAATCAAATTTCAATGGAAAGTTGTAAAATAAAATAACAAAAGAGCTTATTTTTTGTGCTTAAGAATATGATCTTATTTTTGGTAGACAACTTGATAATAATAGAAATGTATATGTACGTATAAGAATATAAGAGAATGCATACATACATCGCAAATTACACCGTTTGTGCATTTCAAAATTCTAATATGTACATTTTTATATGTATAAATGTGCATTGTAAATATTTTTTGCACATAATTTCTATAAATAGTGTATGAAAATTTTTATCAATGTAATGCGTAGTTAAAAAGGTGGAACACACATAATAAAAATGGAGACACATGCATCCAATATATGATATAAGATCTATTTAAATTCTTATAATTTTCAGGTGAAATCCCTCCAGAGATCGGTAATTTATCGTCGATTACAAATTTAAATTTAAGAGAGAATCATTTGTCAGGTACGTTATTCATTATTCATTAAAAGAGTTAATTGATACATTGATAGTACAAAAGGCTAGATTTTCCGCTAAACTGTTTTACTGTGTTCAAATTCTTTTTAGTAGATTCCACTCTGTTTTTGACTTGTAAAATTTGTAAAACAAGTTGCAATCAAAGTTGATCCACATCAACGAAAGGTCTTTCTAATTTGTTTTATTTTTAAAAGAAAAAAGATTTTTAATGGCCTACTTATAATAGATATGCATTTTTAAAAAATCAAAAAAATCTATGGTTAATCATTTTAACAAACATATAAAATTCAAACGATTGGCAATATTGCTGCCTTTCAAAACGCCTTACACGAAGGATTGTTCTACTCAACTTATTTTTGCGGAATATAATTCAACTAAAAATACTAAGTTGAATAAAAAATAAAACTGCCCTAAACTCATCTGAACCGAAAATAATCAAAGTTTTGTTGCAAAGAACGGACCCAAATTCTACGAATGAAAAATTACAACGGTAAAATGGCCTGACAAATGATGGATATATTATTCGATACCGTGGATTTCAAACAAATTAGAGAAAATAAGTCTGAAATAATAAAAATGATAATATAGAAATATCATAATTGAAATAACAAAAGAATAAATTATGGTAAACGAAAAGTGTCTGTAAATATTCAAGACAGTCGTATCTTCTTAATATGTTCACAGCTGTATTTTAGTTCATTACTTTCGTTTTTATACATTCCTAATTCTTTTGATTTTTTTTTATACATTTCAGGTCAGATTCCGAAGGAGATTGGTAATCTAATTTTAATGAAAGTCTTAGATTTAAGATACAATAATTTATCAGGAACCATATAGGAGAAAAATATTCATAATTTAATATGTTTTCTGCCTTCATCACCACAAATTCGATGTATACATAAGTTTTCTTGTACGGTTGAATGAGAGCATGAAGATGTGAAGATTGATGTTTAAACTCTATACAATTATAGATAAGAATGTTTCTTTGAGAAATATGGATGAAAATATGTATTACAAGTTTGAAATTTGTCGAGAAATATGGTTGAAAATGGCCCCGTCTGGCATATGAGCGTTTTGAAACAACATTTTACAGTTGAAATTTGTGAGACTATAGCACAAGTTTTACAGTTTAACTGACAGTGTAAAAAATGAAGCCTATGTCTGTCATCTATCACAAAAAAATATGGGTGAAAACAATCTGTGATGATTTGTAAAAAAAATTTTAAAAAACCCAAATTTCAACATAGATCTCACAACGTAATCATAAAACCATTTAAAAAAGTTACGAAAACCAGAACAGAAAATCCAACAGTTTTCTACACATTGCTCAAAAGAAACATGACAGTTCAAATGCTTCTATTGCTTCTATCTATGACTTCAAAAGATTTGCCAAAATGGTCCATCTAGCTGATAAATGAAGAACATATATATCTGTTTCGGTTATAACATATGTAACTGCTGCACCTTCAGTAAGAATATGAAAGAATTAAACGAACACGGCAATGAAGCAGCTCGAACCAAAGGAGTCTGTTCTGAGCAAGTTGTATAAAGCAATGTACATGTATGTTGCTCCATCTACAGGGTTGTGCACATAGGATAGGAACCGAGAACCCGAAGAAACTTTGCCATCTCCTACAAGAATCAAGACGCGAGAACTTGATAAATAGCCCATTTCATTTTGATTGAGAAGCCTAAAGCGTAAACTATGAATAACAATCATGAAGACGAGAAGTTTGTTTCAGGAAAGATCTAGATTTTTCTGAAGAGAAACTCACCTGGAGATGCCCTAGAGCATTCTGAGCACGGGTCTCTGCCATTGACGCTTCAAAGTCGAGATAGAAGAGGTAATCAAAGTACCTGTAGATAGGAAGAGATGAAACATTAAGAGTGCAGAAACTAGATGGAAGAATTCAAACAAGCCAAATCAGTAATACTTTTCCTTAAACACGACCATATCAGAAAGTTCCATTTTGAACGAGAAGTTAAAGACTTTCTAATTTCGCAAAGATGCAAGGTTAGAAGAACATATTGTAACATTAGTTATGCTTATAATGGAACTCAAATGGCGAAAAAACTTCAAAAAGCGAAGCAAATTTACTATTATTGATGTTATCAGTTTCTCCCCACTAAGCAAAACATATTTACTCAGCAAACTCAGCTCAAACTTACATTCCACTAGTAGAGCCATCAACAACTCTCAGCGGTTGATTTCTTAGCGGCCTGCTCTCGATCTGCATTAGCCATTTTTGAAAAGAGAATCACAAGGTTTATCAATAAGAAACTGAATCTAGGGATTAAGATTTTAAGGTCACCTTCAACATATTAATGTCCCGTAAAGCAAACACAGCTAACGCTTGGAAGAGTACTCCAGGCCCTTCGTCTAGACTGAAAACGATACTAGTCTGATAGGGAAAACGATGGAAAGTTAATCTCAAGCAAGTTTCAAATGGAAACGAGATAATACAAATCTTCATACCTTGTAGGGCACACGAGTGCCCGGGATAACAGGTTCTCTTGAAAGTATCAGAAAACGGGTGATATTATTGTTGTAATCCTGGAATACAACATTATTGTCATCCAATAAGCAACTAAAAAAAAAAGAAACCTGGTTGACAAATGTACAAACTGTAAGCTGCAAGTTTAACATTTATTGAGAACCCGTCTGGACTAAAGGAATTATTATGAAAAAACAGAATCAGATCGTAGAAATATTTGAACCAATCGCCAAACTTAAAAGAAATCAGATTGAAGTTCACTAATGCATGTTCAAAGGTTAATGCATTCAACATTAACATCAACCTCAAAACTAGTACAAGCTCGGAGTTCAGATTTACACTAGTTTATGATAAGACCTGTGCAAAATTGTTTCTCGAGATCCACGGGTGAGAACTCACAGAAGGCTAATTGTAGTTTTGATTCTGTAAAAAGCAAACACGAGGTTTAGCCAAAGTATGTTCTTACCTGAATTTTCTCAGCCAAAACATCGAGCCCATAAATTTTTGCTGCTTTTGCACTTGCTATTGCTCCAGTTTCTCTAACACCGTTAGCGGCTATAATCTGTCCAAAAATGCTTAATTATAAATGCTAAAGCGAAAACAAGCAACCATTTACAGAAAAATCTATCTGCTGAGCTGTATACCTGAGCAGCACCGGCAGTATCACTGGTGCTGAGCTTCGTAACACCGAGTTCTTTCAGATTCATCTCACACTGATTAAGTGCCTGAAAGCAGAGAAATTTATACACATTTAAACAAATCAAATCGCTATAATTACATTCCCCATTCCAAAAGTTCGACTCTTTTTTTAAATGCCTGAATTTCCCCTACACAATTCATAAAGATTGCTTACTATAACCAACACCTCCTAGGCTTCAAAGTAACTTCTTTTCCATGTAAGACTAAACAATGTCACTTAGGGAAGAGTGGGATATTAACCTGAGGATGGCTTAAGACAGACTTTATCTCCTCGATCTTCACACCAGGCAACCCGAGGAGGCAGTGATTTACGACCATTTGCACTTCCCCGACTATATGCAGCCGGTGGGTAAGGAGCAGGTCATAGTTTCGGTGGACACTTCCCCCAACCGAATTCTCCACAGGAATTATGGCCTTATCCACTAACCACAACTCAACTGCCTGAAAAAGAAAAGGTAGCGTTAATGTTAGATAGAAGAACATGATTATTCTAAAAAGTAAAGGCGAACATTAACGAAAACCTTAAACACAGCCTCGAATTGGTCACATGGAACAGGCTCACACGCTGGATATGCTTTAAGTGCAGCAGCCTCGCTATAAGCACCTGGAACTCCCTACATGAAGCAAGAGAAATCAAGCATGAAAAAAAGAGAACTTTTTTACCCACAAAAGTGTATGCATTATTGGTTCCATTTCTACCTGATAAGCAATCCGCACATTGGCACCATCAGCTGGTGAATTATAGAGATCAGATGATGTTAATGGTTCTGCAATCGGAATTTTGTTTGGATTAGCGAATGGAGCAAATACACATAAAAAAAACACATCTTTAGGCATTTATGTCGATAGGTTCATTACATTCTTAATCCACCAATAACCACATTTGCGAATTGACTGACAAACAACACTCCAGATAACCAGAGATTGGAAATTTGACTCTGATTAAACAGCAAACCACCAACAAAAGAACCTAAGCAGTATACAGGTATGATAAAAGCCTTGTCTGATCTGTGAACAAAAAAAAAATCATAGCTTTGTCCATGCAAAATTAAAAGGCCAACAAGCACATTCCATAACCAACAATGAACTTCATCCCACATCAAGAACCCGATACGATTAGATTCTCAGCCACAGATCATCCAAAAAATTCCAAAACCATAACAATCTCTATATAGAAAACAGACACCACATTAAAACAATAATCAATCTCCCTAAGAAACCATATAACACCAAACAAGGTTGTGAATTTCTTAATGATTACAGAGATAAACAACTTACTTGGCAGGCCATTCATGTCCTTGTGAAATCCCCTGGAAGTGGTGATGACCTCAGCCTTCTCATCAGTTGCAGCAGGGGAAACAAGTGCCTTGCCATCTTCCTCCACAGGGGCAACAGCCCTTTGGGTTTCAGTAACTCCCCTCAAAGCACCACATTCCCAGTTCTTCACACCCCTAAAATTAAGGGCACCCCTACACCCAAAATCCAAGACCCCAACTTTCTCACAAGACTTATTAAAATAAACCTTGCAGACTGGCCCTGGCCCAAAGGCAGCCATCACCACAAAGATTTAGCACCCCAAATCCCAATGCAACCTTTTCATCAGACAAAAAATGGCATACAAAAGAGAAAAAAAGGCACAAATTTTAACACTTCCCGCTTCTGCAATTAAACAATCCCATTGTTTTTGACTTCCAATATTTCCCTCTATTTTAAAGCAAGCCTATTGACCCCAACCCCTCTAGACTGGAGCCCACCAGCTGTATGAATGAACAATGTGAACACTCTCCAGGCTTCTAAAGTAGGTGAAGTTAAGTGCAGGTTTCAGCTCCACTGTGTGAGTGTGTGAGAGAGAATAAGAATGGGAATGGGATTTGGGAGTTTGGTGATTCTCATGTAAGAATGGAAGTACTTATACACTCTGAATCTGTCTGGTTTGAGTTTTTTCTGCAGTTTTTTTGTCTAAATGTTAAAAAACTATTTATGCTGGATTTCAACAATCAAGGGAATTAATTGGATTTGATGAGGTTTACTACATTTGGACAAAAATTCATATTTTGTCTGATTTGACATTTGCAAGGAGGTGAAGACCATACGTTACACCTGACTTCTTGTTAGAATGTAGACTATTGACTGATACGTTACAGTTAAATTTCCATTTTCGGAGTGAAATATTGGAATTTTTTCAGTTCAAATCTGATTTTTTACCTCTAATTGTGTAAATAAAATCCAATTTTTTTGAATATGCTTTGATTTTGTTTCGATTAAAATTTTGAATTGAACACTGATTTGTTTTTATTCTTTTGTCCCAAAACTTATCTATCTTATTTTTCATGGTCCAAGGGAAATTAATATTATTATATTATAAATTTCATTGGGAATTGCAGCCTACCTTTGATACAAATATTTAATGGGGTAGTTGTCTAGCTATTTCATAAAGCATTATTTAAATAATTTATAATTTATAATTTTACATTTATGTTTGTGATAATATTTGAGACTATTTCATTATAAGTTAATGGGTAGGTGGTCAGAAATTAGTTTATGGATGGTATCATATATATCATATTTAATTACTTCAAAAAGATACGTCCATTAATTAAATATAATAAATTATTGTAACCGTGAAGTTTTCTCAAATGTGAACAATCAGACAGCTAATATTTATCAATCGTCAATATTCAAATTTGTACAAATCAACTATTATTGTCTATGTTTTTAGATTATTATAAAATGATAAGTAAAATAATATAATTTATAGTTTTTATTTTAAAATTAAGATGAATCATACTTATTTGTATATATAATAGCGTGGTTTATTTTTCACATATGTTCAATTATTTTTCTTCTAGTCAAATATTAAATCGTAATCCTTCAACCATTTTTGATTTGGTTGGTTTGGTAAAGAAAAATATACAGCCAAAATCATGTGGTGAAATTTTGACTATAATGTCAATATTGATGAGCTGAAATTAGCTCTTTTTCTAAGCCATGTCACATTGTTAACTATCAATTTTATATTTTTATTAACACAAAGTTCTTAGTCGTAAATCATGACATGATGTTGAGTTGTGAACATATAATAAACATATAATTATAATAAAATATTTTAAAAATTATTTTTCATTGAGTTTAAGAGGATAATTTTTTTAGACTAAAAAAATAACGTCGAATCTTATTTAAAATTACACACATTTAAGTATTTTAAAATGTTTGATTTACTTGTATTTTCGATAAATAACACAATTAGAAGAAAAAGAAAACAGATTAATGTGAATGCTGTATGAAATTTCAAGTCTAGTGAGAATAAAATACTCTTAAGTAAGACTGAGTTTTATTTGACCGAATATCATTATTTTAAACTGAAACCGAATATCCTTAGACTCTTGTGCTGCTGAGCACCAAACTAATCAAACTGCATGAAAATATAGACCAAGTCACTATATTATAATATTACTTCTGTTCCGAGCTAAACTGTATTGTTAATTTTTAAAATGAAAATAAATTGATTTTATTCATTAATTTATAATAAAATATGAATATAGTGTGTATATATTTAGAATCATCCTATCATTTATTTTTAAAATATTATTATTTTTAAATATTTAAACATACAAATAAAGATATATATATATATATAGATATGATTAAAATTAGTGCAGTTTGACTTTAAAAATCAGCTGCTCAATTTTGAATGGAATAAGGGAATAAGTTCTAATTTAAAGCTATACAATACGTTACGTTTTTTTATTATCAAAAAAAAATCCAGTCATTCTATTTCAAATTTGTTGAATTTTCAAAATTAAATTGAATTCACTTTAACCATTAATTTCTAATAATATATATTTAGCATTCATTATACATAGAATGAGATTCATCAAATCATATATTTTGAAATTATTATTTTTCTTATTTTTTTAACACATACATATAAGGTATTCACCATTAAAGTCGGATCCGTTTAATTTTGAAAAGTCAACTTAAAAATTTTGATTGTAACGGATGAAGAATTAATAAATTTATTCAGAAAGTCTTGTGTGGAATAGTGATTTGGGGAACATTTTTATTTTTTTTATTCGTAACAAATAACAAAAGACAAACTAAATTCATTTTTAGAATTTGAATATGATAGTATTAAATTCATTTCATCAGAGGTTGCCAAACTTTTAATTAAAACTAAAACCCATATTTTTGAACTTTAAACTTGACAAATGCTTTCCCTTGCCCCGGTTTTACTAAATCCAAGTAAGCCAAAGTGTCCGAGTCTAAAAATCTATTAAACAGGCCAGCAGCAAGCCCATAAGTGTTTTAGTATAGGCTCTTCCCTTGAAGCACTTTGGAATTGTGGCCCAACCACACAAAATGCACATGAGATAAAGTTGATAGTTTTACTTAAACTTCATTCAATTTAATTGTGATAAAATATAAGTTGATGAAATTCAACTCAATCTAATAAAACTGTTGTAAATTTTTATGATATTTAATTTTACCTTTAGTTCGTACATATGTTTTTCAACTTTTTAGTTATGTTCAAATACACTGGTATTTATCCAATCCAATATATGGTGTCCAAGATTTTAAAATTCTACCAATTCGCGCAATCTCAATGAGTGGGATCTATGACATAATAATGTTAATAATAACTCTGCCAACAAGTTGAACGAATACAAGGATGAGTTTTGAAAATCTTTTTTATTTAGGGGCGGTTCTTCCTATCATAAATCTCACTCATTGGATATGAATCGGCAAAGTGAATGGAAAGAAATAGAAATGAAAATAGAGAAAATTAAAGATTTTTTTTGGTTTAAACTAGGTAACAACCACGTATTTACATTTTTCTGGTGGTAAGTGGTGGATTATGATCTGATTTGTTTAAGTGACACACTCCTTTTTAAGCGGTGATGACTGGAGTGGTGGTGGTGAATTTTAACAAAGAGTGATTCACGGATTCCCAATCCTAATGGAGTGTGTAGCTAATAGCTTTAAAAAAAACTATAAATTTACAAAATCATCGTCATCTTTCACCAACTGGTTATAGATCTAGTTTTTAGGGTAACATGTTAAATTTAAGAACAATATGAAACAAATAGCACAAGTTGTATGGAGAAAAATACGTTGCTGAATTTAAAAAAAGACTCCGAATCATCAATCTTGTATATACTAAAAATAAATATCACTGCCATTTATTCTTAGTATCTTATTAAACTGAAATATGCTAATCCAAGATCTTCCAAATCGACACTAAAAGCAACTGAAAGCTCACAAAAAGATCTGGATTATCACCAATAACATCTTGTTCCGGTTACAGGCGAGATAAATTGCTTCCGACGGGAAAGTACGATACCGGAATCGGAGCACCTTTCCGCTTAACCTTCTGTTTTTTCTGAACCTTCGTTTTTTTAAAAAAATTAAACAGTTAATGACGGGGTTTTAAGGGTGTTCTCCCTTTTCCATTAAGATCAATATCAGTTGCCAAAATAGGCTTACAATTTGTTGAGATTAGGAGAAGTTTCTAAGAATATAACTATCTAATTCTTCTCTGTACTCGTGGCGGTAACACCATACTCAGGGCATCATATTACAAACTAACAGATTTTCTTCCTCCTCCTGAATCTAGACACTTCACCAATGTACAGCATTCTAGGGCTCCAAAGAATTCACCCTCTCAGTTAACAGTGCCAAGACAACCGGTTCTATTAAAATGAAGACCCTCTACCTGTACCCCTCAATCACGTTGCGGAGTCCCAGGGTAAAAGGGATATCCTTATTGTGTTTTGGGCTTACAGTAGAGCAATCCATAAGCATACCGGACTTACATCTAGCCATGAAAACTAAGAAAGATTCATCTAGAACTATAACTAGAGATTGCCATATGGATTTCTCCTTTAGAGGTGATATAGTCCATCATCAAGAAAAGAAATAAATCACAAAAACCCTGTATCTAAGATCAGAAACCAAAACTAAAGGAAGTAAAGGAAAATGAAAAAAAGAAGTAAAACCACCTTCTCAGTCTAATTGAGCCTAATCCAGTAGAAACCTGTCCAACTCTGACCGGCCCGAGCCGACCGACCCAACCGAGCCAACCTGGATGACCCGAGCCGACCGACCCGAGTCAAAAAATTGGATCGAGCCGTTGACCTGCAAACCAAACCTGTCGGATCGGTCTCGGCCTGGAGCTCCGACGACTGGACTGCCTGCTTTGCTCGGTGCTGTGCCTCGCGGATCTGCACGGCCGCTCGCTTCCGACGGCGAACAGAGTCTCCGTCAGTCTGACCGGCGGCTTCCTGGACATGGCAGCTTCCTTTGGTCCGATCTGATTTCCGGCGGCGGTTGGTGGCGGCTTGGGAGCGGTGGCGACCCGCTCCCTCCGACGCATCTTACCGGCCCGGATCTGTTATCCGGCAGTCTATGGTGACTCCGGCCGGCATGGCTGTTGACTAGATTTAAAACTGGAAAAGTAGATTGTCGATTGAGAGAGATGGTTTCGGGTAGAGAGGAAGAGAGGGGTGGTTTGAGTTTTATTGGTTAGGGGGGAGGTCACCTCCGGCCCGGCGATAGGCGCCGGCCGGAGCCTCCCCGGCGACGATTCTGGGCAAGAGGGGAAAGTGGGTTGGTAGTAGTATTTGCGGTTGAATTGGTTTTTAAAATTGTAGTAGAAAAATCTATTACAGACCAACAATGGACTGCATACCCTTTCTGAACCTTCATATATATATATATATATATATATATATATATATATATATATATACACGTTTGTGTAAGAAATTTTTTACTTGAAAAAAATAATAATGCTCAAGATAGTAGGTTTCTTTTGGTTTTTGATGGTTGTGGTTATAAGAATTTGCTCTGTTTGGTCCAGATATATATATAGCCAGATTTAGGTGATCTCAGTTTCTGCTACCGGCTAATTAAACAAGTTCGAGTCAAGCCAGGAAGATCAACGCTGATCTTATCTTGAGTACTCTTTCCCATGTCTTACTCGAACGTGTACACTTTCTTTATTAGGTGTTTTTTTATGTACGGGGTTTGATACGTGCAGATTTAGTTTACTTATTACAGGTTCGGAAAGATAAAATTACCGTTCACGATTTCACATGGCCTGAACCGGCACTAGTAAATACAGGGGCATTTTCAAGTCAATATCAGACATGCATTAGTAAACTGGACTTGCATTTTTCTCCACTCATTTCACCCACTTTTTAATTCAATTTCCACCATACACTTCACAGTCTAAAATTTAACTTCAGTTTTTTCTCTTTTCAGTTTCGATGGGACGGAGGGAATACCAACTTTACGACGGGCCAAGTGTTTTTCTCTGAATTTTCTTCGAGGATGACATGTTTAAATTAAGAGAGATCAATCGATTCTGGTCCTTCTTGTGTGGGTTAAATAATCTGATAAAAGCTTGTATATACTAATACGAGATCTCTTTATAATTATGATGACGTGGGAACACTTCATCTATACAAAATAGATGAATTGTAAATAAAATTACAAATATGATGTGATGACGTAAAATTGAGAATACTTCTTTGTAGAATTTTGAAACAAGGAGACAAACTAAATTGTTTCAGTTTTACATCATAATGAAAGTGCATTATTAAAAGAATGATATTCACAATTTCTCCAACCCCATGTTTTAAAAAATCCTATCCACCTTTTATCTGTTTGTTTGTTGGATGTGTTCAACCCAAGTCATAAAGGAGAGTGTCATTTTTCTTCTTATAAAGAATAGTCTCACCATATTAGTATAAAACTTTTAGGAGATTGGCTCATTATTTAAAACCGCACGTGCTTTGAAGCTGGCTCGAACAGGACCTTATCATACTAGTTTGAATTGTGACGGACTCGGCAGTCCCACGTCTTTCTAATCAAAATTGTAATTCAATCTCTAACTAAATTAAAAACCTTTAAATTTGTACAATTTTCAATTGAATCTGATTTTTGAATGCCTATTTTATATTTTCAATGTTTATACAATTTAGATCAAAATAGTTACACTTTGAACAACCCAAATCAATGTAATTATAAAGGTAAATGATGAATATTATTGAGTAACAATGTAAAATTGGAAAGTAATCTTAGCACGTCTGGCTATGAATATATTTTACATGCCAACTATTTCCCATCAAATTACACTCCAGATCTACATGAATAAATCAAGAAATAATCCCAGCCAACCAAAAATCAAAAAACATTATGCAAAATGCTGTCATCATCACCGCCCAGTCTGATATCAGAATCCGATCGACTCTGTTATCGGTCTCCGGTTACAGCCGAGATAAATTGCTTCCGATGGGAAAGTACGATACCGGAATCGGAGCACCTTTCCGCTTAACCTTCTGCTCTTTCTTGGCCGCCGGCTGCTCTTTCTGAACCTTCATATCTCCATTATTCTTCATCATCTCTCCTTCACAGTCAACCTTTTTCGAACCGGAGAAACAAGCGAACAAACTCGAAACTGATGATGCCATATGTTTACCTTAGATCTTCACTTCAAAAGAATAATAATGCTTAAGATGGTACGTTTCTTTATGGTTTTCGATGGTTTTGATTATAAGAAATATGATCTGTTGGTCCAGATATATATAGTCCAGAGATTAAGTGATCAGTTTCTGCAACTGGCAACCTGGAAAGTTCGAGTCAAGCTCTGGGAAGTTTCAACTTTTCTTGAGTGCCAAGGTTACGAAATGCCACGTGTGTCTCTTTGAATTTTCTTCGAGGATGACATCATGTTAAAGAGAGGTTAATCGATTCTGGTCCTGCTTTTGTGGGTTTGATTATGACATTAGACAATCTGATCAAAGTTTATATGCTTTTAGATCATTACAACTATGATGCATGGGATGACTTCTTCTATTTAAAATGCATTGTAAATTACGGGTGTTAGTTACATGCAGTCTGATATTTTACTTTTACAGTTCAAAATACGTTATGAATTTATAAAAATATTTTCATTTAGTATTTGTAATGAAAGACTTAGTAATATTCAGGAATAATATTGTAATTTTAATGATATTTTAGACCACGTTAGTAAAATACCGGATTACATTTGACACTTCAATAAATTAACCTTTCGTGGAAATTAAAAATAAAATAAAATAGAATGGCCTTCTAAATCAACACTTAGGCACTAATGAAAACTGAAAGCTCTGGACTCTCGCACCAGCGTGGAAGTAAAGGTGTTCTAACTATTCTTATTTGAATTTTTTTTAGTTTAGTTTAACTTAATTATTTTACTGACATAATGAAGTTAATTTATCTTAATTTATATAATAATACAATTGTTACTTTTTATCACTTTAAATAAGCAAAACAAGTTGGAAAAACAACTTCTTAATGTAACGTTTTGAAAGTAATTCAGAGACAAAATTCTTTCATTTTTTCATCACAAAAAATATATTACTAAAGATGTAAACAAATTAAATTTAGTGCCAGCGAATGCCTATCTATATACATGATTTAATACTATCTCAAAAAATTCTAGTTAAGCCTTCATCTTCTTCCCAATATCCACTAAATCCTGGGAAGATAAGAAACAATTGATAAATATTTTATATTAATTTACGATCCCGAACAGGTGGAATCTTCGTATCGAACCTTAAAATCCTTTAGATCTGAGTCTTTTAGTAGGTTGAATTTTCTTTTATGACAGACGTGCTAAGAAAACTTGATTGTTCAAAAACCAAAATTTGACCTTCATTAAACAGAAAATTCAAAAAAATAACTTATCCAAAATGCTGCCACCATCACCAGTCACCACCCACTCTGTTACCCGTCCGGTTACAATCGAGATAAATTGCTTCCGACGGGAAAGTACGACACCGGAATCGGAGCACCTTTCCGCTTAACCTTCTGCTCTTTCTTGGCCTCCGGCTGCTCTTTCTGAACCTTCATATCGCCATTTTCCTTGATCATCTCTCCTTCACAGTCAACCTTTTTAGAACCCGACGAGAAACAAGCGAACAAACTCGAAACTGATGATGCCATTTTTATCTCAGAATTTGCTTCAAAAGGGAAACTATATATTACTCCTTAAATGTAAGATGGATTTGAAAGTTGTTGTGATTGTAAGAATTTGGTCTGTTGGTTCAGATCTATATATAGTCCGGGTTTAATTTGAGTGATCAGTAGTTTATCTGCAGTGGCTTTTGAGTGGCAGCAACCTGGAAAGTTCGAGTCAGTAAGGAAGTTTCAACGCTGTTCATTTCTTGGCCTTCAAGGTTACGAAATGCCAAGTGTTTTTCTTTGAATTTTCTGGGATGATATCATGTCGAAGAATAATCGATCCTGGTCCTGCTTGATCATGACATCAAAAGAATAACGTGTGTTGCATTTATTCGTCCAATACAGTCACAATCTGTAGTTTTTAGCACGAGTCAATAAGAAGAGGTGAGTACTGGTTTGGTCAATATACCGGGATCTGACAAAAGAATACTTCACAATGGAGTACTTTCGTTCTAGCTATATGGCTATTTTGACTTTCGGCGAGTATCTCGATATTTAAGTATTATATTTTAAATTAATAATAAAGACAAGTTATAAAAGTTTGATATTTACAGAATATATGATATTACAAATCGTTAGGTATTTATTTTTAATATTTTTATTTCATTCATGGTATTGGACCGGACTAAAATGTTAACTTGCTAATCGTGAAATTTACTACAATAGTTTGGTAAAGAGAAATATCTTAGCATCCATCACTATGCCAAGTAGCGATTTCTACAATTGCAACACTATTTGATTTAGAAAATAATTTATGTTATTCAAAATGATGACACTTAGAAAGACACGAATTATGAATGAAAACACGACCTCTAAAATCGGACCGACAATAAAACAAGGTCTAGGTCAATTGAATGAAAAACCAAATCAAGTAATACCAACGCCAATCAAACCGAAAAATAATATCATTGTTGACAATTCAAACTAATTCATAGCAAAACTAATTAAACTACTATCAATGTCGACGATTTGTTCGGGTGATTCTTTCACGCTTCTTAAGAAATCTCTAGATTCAAGTGAAAATTTCAATTAAATATGTGGAAAGATTTAAAATAAATTATTTAATATTTATTATTGGGGGTATTCTAATTGTGTGAATGAACATTTATTCAGAGAATAACATGTATAACCTTTCTTTGCTAAACCTAGACTTATTTTTTTGAAAAGAGAAATGGTTTCATTCAGTTTCAAGGTTATGGAAATTTTCCAGAAACGAACAACAAAAGTTTTGGGTCGTATCTCAAGCATTATATAGCAGAGGACTCGACTTAGTGAAATTGGCTCGAAAGTGAAATATCACATTCTGACTACAAGATACCCAATAGGGCCGTTACAAATATCACCCTCATACATATCTTGAGTCTTGTAACTGTCTCCATGCAATTCACTATACATTCCACTTCATTCGTCACCAAATGAAATTAATTGGAGTGTGTCCCCTACTAAGCTACTCGAAAATTGTGTTTCTAGAATCATTAAGATTGCATCTTCCATGACCAAAAACGGGTCTAAGATTGGATCCCCGATATTGGGAATACGCCTAGCCGATGCTAGCATAAACCGACATGTATCATCCATCGCTTCCACCCCAGATCTAGCGTCTCCATGGTGGATGCCTTCATCGAAATATACATGCTTCCTTCTTCTGGTGACTAGAGTAGGGCCTGAGGAAGCACATATTCCGAGAACCCCGATCTCAAGTTCTGCGCGTCTCAGTAGCTTCTTAAGTTGGCGACCACCCCAGCCGCCATCTCGTTTGCCAGCAAATGACATTGGTTAAAGATTTGGCGATATCTCTGGAACCATATCCCATCACAAACTATTATCGTCATTAATTGCGCAGAAGTCTTCATCGTCATCCTTCAAAACCTCCGAAAACTAGAGGTTTTCTCATGAATCCGTCTTATCCAGAACTTTGTCCCATAAGCCCACTGTACTCCATACTATCTGTGCATACGTGTATGTGAAAAGTAGGTGTCTTATAGTCAGTAGATTAGCTAGCATACATAGCTAGTAAATTCGTCTTCGCATAAATAGCTAGTAAGTAGTGACCGATTAGTTTAAATAATCGCTATAGGTTTAAAAAAACGAAATTATTACTAGCTATAGCTAAAACTAACTAACATAAGAGATCAGTGCGGCAATAGTCAAATAGTCTATTTGGAGAGGAGGATTTGAACCCTCATGATATTAAAAATTGACTGACTTTCTTATTAATTATAAATTTCATTTCTTTTCTTTTAAAGAGTGTAGTGTATCATCTCAAAATATTAGAAAACGCCTGATAATATTTGACAGAAAAACTTGCTATATAGATTTTCATTCTATTTGCTTAGTTAAACTATGTATCAATTGCGCATTCATATTATCTTTCTTAGTACCTAGCGCAATTTCATTGTTGCCGGAAATGACATCTCTATCTTTAATATCATCCAATCAATCAGTTTATAAATAGATCTACCAGACTATGGAGTGTATTCAATTATTTTGATAAAAAATGAATATATTTACAGGCCAATTGTTCCACCACAATGTATACTACACAGTACACACTATATGAAATTGATTCAACAAAAATTCCCAGCCAGCAAAAGATTAAAAGAATCTTGATCAATTTGTTGTCACCATCAGTCTGATCCTGATCCAAAACCGACTCCGATTACAGACGGGATAAGTTGCTTCCGATGGGAAAGTACGACACCGGAATCGGAGCACCATACCGCTTAACCTTCTGCTCTTTCTTCGCCGCCGGCTGCTCTTTCTGAACCTTCATATCTCCTTCACAGTCAACCTTTTTCGAACCCGACGAGAAACAGGCGAACAAACTTGAAACTGATGATGCCATTTTTATCTCAGAATTTGCTTCAAAAGGGAAACTATTACTCCGTATGTGTAAGATGGATTTAGAAAGTTGTTTTGATTTGTAAGTATTTGTTCTGTTGGTTCAGATCTATATATACAGTCCGGTTTTGAGTAGCAGCAACCTGGAAATTAGTTCGAGTCAAATAAGTAAGTTTCAACGCTGTTCATTTCTTGGGCATGAAGGTTACGAAATGACAAGTGTTTTTCTTTGAATTTTCTACGAGAGTAGGGTTTGATTATGACATTAGAAGAATGACGTGTCTTGCATTTATTCGTCCGATGCAGTCACTTATGAAAATAAGTTTACTGATTTTGAATAAAAATTAATTAATTAAAAGGAGATAATGCTTCGATTTCCTCTGTTGGTAGAATATTCAACCCCTGAACTATTCAACTTTGTATACTGATGAAGAATTTTCTGTTTAAAATCAAATCAAATAAGACTAGCTAACGGAATTTTGGATATATATAAAAAATAAAAATATGTATTGAAGAAGAAAATGATTATTAAGGTATACGAGATGTTATATTCATTACTCAATCGTGGAACGCTAGCAAATAAAGTTGAGTCATTTTGCATTTCTCATAAAATTAATTATCCAACATTTTTAACTTTTCCAGATCCATGCATAAATTATTTTAAATTGAAGTCCACAAATGAGCATGATCATCAGCCATATATTCATGAAATTATGAAACGTAGTTCAAAGAAGTAGTCGAATTCCGATCATCCTTTAGTCTAGAAATGATCAAAATAACAAATATTTTCATTTTTAATAACAAATATTTTCATTTTTTAATAAAAAATATTTCCCGACACTTAAATCACTAGTATCTTGTAGAACATTGGATCTACCTACTTTATATCTATAACAACATAGAAATATAATATTAACATCTGGCGGACTTCTACACAATGACTAGTTCAGTTCAGTATCCGTTGCAGATTGCGTTGATATTTTTGAGAATGTCGATCAAAAGTTGCGAATCTGCTGGGATGCATAGATTTATAACTGATTCATTTTGAATTTGAAGTAAAACTTTTCAAAATGCGAACGAAGCGGTGAGAAAGTCCTGAATTATTGTTCCTTACGATAATCAGATTCGATTGTGTTTCCACCTGACTCCTTTTTGAACAAAGGAAGATTGTTGTTGCTCATAGATATAGTGTTGTTAAACATTTTCAATATCGATCTTCAAGAGCTCCTGGTCTCATAGCCCTGTTAAAATCTTCAACAACTAGTTGTAGATCTTAAGCAAGATCTCAGGATCTCCATCCTTCCATATATTCCAGATAATAGTCAGATCTAGATTTACAACTTTTGCTAACAAGATCTGCTACACAACTTCTCTATTTAGAATGGTCTAAAATCATAAAAACCCGCTTTACAATACTATGTTAAATTGTTAATCATAAACAAACTCACACGGTTGATGAAAGAAGAAGAATATAATTATAAATAATTGACGATCACAAAATTATCCCTCACTACTTTATAACCATAGATCTATCGATGATCATACTAGATCACCAAGAACAGAAACTAGAATTCTAGCCAGAATGTTTTGCAGAATGCCTGGATGAATCAATTACAGAAGAGATAATCTAGCCCCAATCGGAAACTGCGAAACCACGAGAGGCGCCGCCTTCTGGTTTCGCATCTTCCTTATCTTCTCCGACGACTGATCGTGATGATCACTTCCTCCATTTTCTGCAACCTTAACCTTTCCGATCTTCTTCTTCGCGTCGCCTTCACTGTGAACTCTTCTGGAATCTAAAAAACAGTTGATAATAGCAGACAGCATTGGTGCCATTGAACTGTATTACTGTGTGTTCTGTGTGTTTTTTTATGTGAATTTTGAATATGATATTCATCCTGTATTTATAGCCAAGAATACGCACGTCCCATGAAACTAGTGAATGGTGATTCTTCTCTTCCTTGCTCGTCACGGTTGATGACTTATGCGATCGATGACCCAGTCAATTTCGTCGAAATTACATATGACCACTTCATATTGTAGCCGGAAAGTTGACTAGAAAGTTGACCCACTAGTCTGTTTACTAGTGAAAAGACCGCCATCTAGGATACTTATTTACAGTGTTTTACCCAAAATCTCACTAAAACACTGTAAATTAGGTTATAATATCGTAACCTCAATTTCGTTCCTTGTAAAAATTTGGTTAGTATGGTACCATTGAATTATACTATATTTTGGGTTTGTTTAATGTATTTATGTTTGAAAAATATAATTATGTAAGACTATGTAACAAATCCATTGATAGTGGCTAGTTTGCATCTATGTAAGACTATCATAACTCCTTACACCGGATACATAAGGAGCGATTTCATATGATAAGAAAAGCGCTAAAATAACTCATAAACTCGATGTAAGAAGGGGTCAATTTTCTATTAGTGATCAACATATGAATCAATTGGTCAGAAGCGGATCAGTCAGGAATTTAATAGTGGATGGTAAAATTAACAAACATTATGGGTACTAGTACTATTTTTAAAAATAAGGTGGCAAAATTATAATTTTTCTAAATTTATAAGATAAAAAATCCTTAAAAAATATTTTCTGGGTGAAATTTGCCACCCAAGCTTGGGCAAATCTAAAACCTGTACCTATGAGCATATATATACAAAATATATACCTTGAAATGGAGGTTTAGTTAATTATAAAATAACAATTGAATTAATTGGTAATATCAATTGAATTAGTTTCTTTTATATGTCAATCTAAAATTTATGGTCGTGTGTGAATACATTGACTATGTAAAAGAATAGTCTGGAACGGAGGTTACAAAATCACAAAAAATTATATTTTGAATTAATTGTATAGTCGTCGGTTTATGTAATCAAGTAAAAAATAGTTATTTTTCATATATTTGAAAAGATATATAACGTTTAATTAGGACAGCTGTAAGCACACATTAGCATAGACATTAATCACAAAAAAACATATATGGAATTCATTCACAGTGGTTGGTCTCCATCAATTAATAAATATATATTTCTACCTACCCTTCCGTTCTAATCAAAATTTACGAGTTAATTATTCAAATTCAAACATATTCAATTTTGATCATGAATATTAGAATATTAAAAAACACTATTTTGAAATATATGATATAATGAATTTAAGATTATGCATACTATATTATATTAAATATATATTTCTATAATTAACAGTAAAAGTTGGCTCGATTTGACTTTGAAAAGTCTGCTAAAAAATATTGATTGGCACTAGAGTAATTGGTAATATATTTTCATCAAATAATTGATTATTTTTACCCAAAAGCATTATAAATAGCTTGCTTTCCATAGCATTTTAGACACACACACCTGATTATTCCTAGAAGAATTAGCTAGTTAGCGTTATGGGTTTTCTGAGTTTGTTTTCTTGTTTTTCATGTTCCAAAAAGAAGGGTAATTCTGTGGAGGTGAAAAGTGATGATGAGGAGGGTGAAAAATATGAACAGGAGCCCACATATGTTACCCCAGAGGAGCTTCGTAAGCCTCCCAAAGACGGTCGTGCTGGTGTTCTGGATCACTGGTTCTGCATCCTTCTCCGCAACAAGTGAATTCAGATCTCTGAGATCTGTTTTTACCGGTTGTAACTTTTCTGTTTTTTACTATGTATTTCATTTTATTTCAAGAATAATCATATCAGTGGTGTAGATCTGGTTTTTTAACCTGTTTTGTACCATTTATATCGATTAAAATCAATCTAAGGAAGTTTGTTTGATGATCAAATATTGTTGCAAGCATGTCTGAATTCAGATTGTTTCATGGTATCAGAGCCTGGTTACGATTCAGGGACCTGTGTGTTATGGGCCAAAACTTGTTCTTATACAACAGGAAAAAGAAGAAGAAAAAGAAAAAGTATAAGAACTTGTTGTCGGAAACTTATCGGTGAATCGGTTCAATTCAGTTTGATTCAATTTAGTATGAATATATTTTAATAAAATTGAAGTAAATTTGATCATATTGACTTTTCTGACCGATATTAATAAGAGATTATCAATTTATCAGATTCAATTTGAACATAAATAGATTACAGTAGAAATACTAACAGAGTATAAATTCAACCAAAAGTATATTAATATTCAAATAAGCTCAATTCATTCTCATAAAATTACAACCAGTTGAATAACATGAATAAAAATAAACATCAAGATTAATTGGGAAATGAATTATTCTCCGATCACCATGGATAGCGCCATCGGAATTCCACACGTTCGGCGTTTCTTGCTACAGCTTGATCATGATCATCCACTTTGCCAGAAGTGTCGAAGCAGCAGCAGAAAATGGAGAGTAAAAAAGATGACATTTTTTTTTCCAAAAGCTTAATTTTTTTGTGTGAATTTTTATGGTAATTTCTTTGCTATTTATCGTAGGAAAATATAGATCAGAATTAAATTTTGGATTATCAAAATCGTTAGGTGAACTTTTTTTATTTCGTTCGGTTGGGAGTTGAGAGAATGTAATTCATTACAGATTTGGTGTTACGTAATTAAAAGTAAATATATGTTCTTTCCATTTGGTCAAAGTTGCTTTATTATTTTTAATTTAAATTCAAATTGATAAATAATTTACAATATTACTACATTTGATATTGTTACATAATATCGTATATTTTAATATATTAGAATGTCCATGAATTATACAAATTACTCAGAGATATATGAACATTTTAAAAGTCAACTTACCAAACGGTTTAGTGGGGCGGTGAACACACCATTCATTAGTTTTATCGTCATTTTAGATATTTCACTGACATATTGTTACCAACCTAACGTACGTACAAATTGACAAAATTTAAATTATATAAATTTAGTTGGGACGGTGGTACTATACGTTATTGTAAATATCATCTTATAACATCGAACTTGAATAGTTATTTGTTGATTTATTGGCATTTTAGATATTACACTAACATATTATTGCCGACCTAACATATATATTTCTCTAACATATTATAAGTACACATGACAAAATTTAAACTATTCAATATTGTGAATGCCATCTTATAACATCAAACTTGAACAGTTATTTGTTAATTGACTGTCATTTTAGATATTATATGGACATATTGTGGCCGACCTCACATATTTCACTAACATATTATAAGTACAAATGATGAAATTTAAGATACAAATTCATGTGGGATTTAAATTCTCTATAAATATATTATGAGCAAATAACCATAATCATCAAACTCGGAAACTAAAATTCCGACCAAAAAATATTCAACTGAAACTTTTATAAAAGAATTACAGCACTGATAATCTTGCCCCAACTGGAAAGTGAGAAACTACGAGCGGCGGCGCTGCCTCGTACCTCTTCCCTATTTTCTCCGACCGATCACTTTTCCGATTCTCTGCATCTCCGACGTTCTTCTCCATCTTCTTCTGATCATCTGTGGTCTCACACTGAACCCTTTTAGAATCTGATGAAAAGCAATCAACGAAGGTGGAAATCATAGAAGCCATTGTGTGTGTGTGTGTGTTTTTCTTCTTGGTTTTGTTTTCTCTGAAGATTTGAATAGAATTCCTCTTGTATTTATATATTTTCTTGTTGATCGATAGCAGATTATTCAAAAAGGGAGACTGTATATTCCTTGCTCGATAAGCTAAGAATGTGGACTGCAGATGTATGACTTTTCTCTGTGATGAAATATTCAACATCAAATATAGTTTCATGGAAGTATCGACGAACTTGCAAAGTTACCGTTTGTTATATTCGTTATAGATATCAAAAGTCAGGTAGTATTAAGTCTAAAAAGATATTGATACATGCAGTTTGATATTTTAATTTTATAATCTAGAATATGATATGAAAGTATTAAAATATTTTTTAAATTTTAATTTTTGAAAACTAGACAACTTTTAAGGAGCATAAACATCATCATTTCATTATTTTAAATTATATTGAGTTAAATACTAGACAGTTTACGTTAGTGTTTGGTGGAGTTGTATTTTTTTTAAAAGTTAGATGTATTTTATATCTGCTGTGGCGAAAAGCATAAACTGATCATATTAATTAGCTTCTGTTTTTTGGGTCATTTTTAGACTAAAATTACCTTTTATTTATGAAATAACCTGTTTCTTACCTGTTTACCAAATACTAAAGCTGTTGCGCTTAATAAAACACAGTAGTTAAAAAACTCTATCATACGCAACATATAATATATCAATATCAAAATTTAAGCAGTGGCCGGCTTGACTACTAAAGTGAATTCTAGTATGTATTGTTGAATAGAATCCAGGGAATTTCTAACAGTTTCCTGATATAGTTTTTGAAACCTTACTGCATATAGAAATATCCTTATTATTTTAATTTTGTTCCACGTGTAACTTGTTCATAATATATACAGATAGATGTTCACCATATGTCACGTTTCGGTGTTTTGCATTTTAATTTAATTTATTTAAGTTCAATTTTCTGAAATATGAATTTATATATATAGTTATATATAAATTAATTTTAATTTATTTCATTTTAGTTCAATTTAATTATGAATATTTTAATGCAGTTCAATTCCGTATAATAATTCACTATAAAATAGTGTATTTCAGTTGTTTAAGTTTTAATTGATAGTGTACATATCACTTATACATATAATATATAGTTTAGTGTATCATTTTGTTCTAGTCCATCATGCCTTAAAAATGGCTGGATAAAATATTGTGCAGTTATAAATTTTGTTTCACATACAATTTCAAGCTATCAAGTTAGACCTTCTTTTCCTCTGAGTTAATTTTTTGTAAAAATAAAAAAAAAAATTTATATCGTAATGTATTTATTTTGCAAATTATTTTCATCGTATACCAATAAAATTAATAATAATAAAAAATTAAAAAGGAAGAAATTAACGGAACTGAAATAAATATTATATAAACTGTAATAAAAATAAAATCTAGATTTTGAAAACATATGAATCTATGAATAAACTGAATAGCCCCTAAATTATTAAATATATTGTTTGTAATCACTAAAAGTGTGTATTTTATGACCCCTTATATCAATTTACATGTTACATTATCCCTTTAAAATATAAATTTAGTATTTATTAATTAGTCTTGGAAGTGACGGTCACTATATAGTGACGGGGTTTATATGCAAAGAAGTTTGAGACGAGGGTTTTTCTGCAATTTATTCAAATTACATTCACGCGCGGGGGTTTTTCTGCAATTTATGCAAATTGCATTCAGCACGCTTGAATTTCACACTTGAATGCTTGTTTAGACCAAACAAGTTGTTTTTTAGAACATGCTTGCATTTCACACTTAACATGTTGTTTTTTAGAGAATGCTTGCATTTCACAGTTAACAGGTTGCGTTTTAGAGATTATGTATTTTGAAGCAAAAAAAGATGGTCTCATAGAGCATGATTGAATTTCACCCTTGAATGCTTGTTTTTTAGACCAAACAGGTAGTTTTTTAGAACATGCTTGTATTTCACGTTTAACGGGTTGTTTTTTAGAATAAATGCTTGTTTTTTAGACTGTGTGGATATGTTTGTTAACGTCTATTTTTAGACTAAAATGCTTGTTTTTTAGACTGAGTGAACAGTGCGCGTGAGTAAATAATGTATATAAGGACCTCATTCCTTCCATATTCCAATATATATAGTCATTCGTCACTGTATAGTGACCGTCACTCAAGGGACCAACTCACCCTGAAAAACATGAAAATTATTTTCATGACTCATATTTTGTTCTAATATATGTGGGGGAAGAATATGAGTTGAACAAAAACTTTAAAGAAAGTTTTATGTACTGAAAAATACGAATATATATGCTTGTGGCTGAAAATCCTAACACGCACGGCTACAAAATTATAATATATTGAAATAAACTATAATATTATTAATGATGTCATGCTGCGCTAATTCTTGAAGTTATATTACGATATATTTACTGCAGTCTAAACCCACCTCAATATTAAAAATCACGGTAGTCTTATCTTCTTTACATTCATTTATGATTTAGTGGATCCAAAACTCTCTACTTTTCGGTAAATTATTTTAGATTTACACAATTCTTGCTTTTAATAAAAAGAAATTAGATATAATATAACGTACATAATGTCATGTTGTGCTAATTAACGATGTTCTATTATTATATCTATTACAGTCCAAACACATCTCAATATTGAAAAATTGATAATTATTATATAATCTTTTCATTCATTTATAATTTACTTGATCCATCTTTCACCTAATATCATTTTTCTCAATAAATTATATTAGATTGCCAATATTATTTTTTTAATGAAAAGAAATTCAAATAAACTATAATATTTATGACGTCATGTTGTGCTAATTCACGATATCATATTTCCATATATCTCCAAAGTTGAAAAATCATGATAATCTTATCATCTTTTCGCTCATTTATGGCTTATACACAGGATTCAGTATTCTTAGTGTGATTAAGAAGAAAGAAATTAAGAGTCTTTTGACTGTAAATTAAGATCAGGGCATATCGGGAAATTCACATTATATTGCTCGATCTGGGTAAATTGTAGACATTCATCCATCTATTCATCTTATTCTCACTTTTATTCAACATTTAACTGATCTTATTTTATTAGACTGAGAATGAGATCGGAAATTCAGATCAACTGAGACCGGAAAAAGTACAGTTTTTGTCATCAGAATATCGGAAAGTAAAAAACTACAGGTACATTTGGCGGTGGCGGTGGATACCAAACAACATTATCCGCCATGATCATTTCTATAATCTCCGCCTGTCTTCTGGCAGCAGCAGTCCTCCTCGTTTCGTAATCCTCGACCTTTTTTCCGACGAAACAGCTGAACAATTTCTTCAGAAAAGACGCCATTGTTATAACTCTCTGTGTGTGAATTGTGAGATGTTGACTCCATTTATATAGAAAGATGTTGGTAAATTTGGTCGATTGCAATTAATAACAATGGCCGGGAGCGTTCAATTTAGGTCTTGTTTGTTTGAGCTTATAAAGATCAGTTCAGTTCAGTTTATATTAATTCGATAAATTTAGACTAACTGATTATATTTTCAATATATTAATTTTTACTTCAGTTCTGTGTTTAATTAAATTTAGCAACATGCCCTTAATTTAGTTATTGAAATTGCAAACAAAATCAGATTATATTGAAACGTATAATTTTTTTAAGTCGGAATGTAAAAGTCAGCTAGATAATAATTACACAATTATCTTAGTTTTTAAATGTAAGCCTGAGTTGATTCTCAATATTGAGTAATTCTCAATATTGGATTTAGGTCATAAATTAGTTCAGTCCAGTTTAATTCAACCTAGTTTAATAAAAATATATTTCGATGAATATAGAAAAATTCAAACATACTGAATCTGTTTTTAATTTATTAATTTTTACTTCAGTTCAGTTTAATGCATTTTACTAATATGCCCTTAGTTTTTTTTTTTTTTTTTTTTTTGGAGAATATGCCCTTAAATTTGGTTGTTCAAATTGCAAACAAAATCATATTATGTTGAAACGTAATTTCAAGAAATGTCATCTTAGTTTTTAAAGTCAAAGTGTAAAAGTCAGCTAGATAATAATTACATAATTAACTTAGTTTTTGAAATGTTAAGCCTGAGGTGATTCTCAATATTAAGTAATTCATTATTTTAACCAACATTTATTAGGGATTGATGCTACCAGCTTCCAGTTCCGGTCCGGATGATGGCGAGTCCCCGGTCCGGATGAGGCTTTGTCCGTGCTCCGCGCGCTCTCACCTAAAGACCTGCAAAACAACGCCCCGGAGTATCCCGAGGATAGCTACTCCGGCGTGATGATGAAAGAGGGGCCTTTGAATAGGAGAGAGAATAAGGATATATTGAGAGAGTTTTTATCTGATAGAACATACCTTTCTCCACAAGTCCAAAGCTGTATTTATAGTTGTGAGCGGTCAGCCTCCAACCCAGAGGTAGTGATCCTGTCCTTTTGTCCTTACCCGGAGACAGGTCATATTCATGTCCCCTTGTCCCCGGATAGCGCCATTCTAGCTGACGTCATGTGGACCGGGCTACACTCTGGGCCGTGGCCTAGATATGGGCTAGAGCCCATATCACCACTAGCCCCCCGAGACATGGGATCCGTCCGGAAGAGCGATCCGGAGGAGGGATCCCGTGTCTCATCACGAACGCTTTTCTTTTCTTTGTCGGATCCGGACAGAGGCATGCGGTCCGTCCCGGGAGCCCAATACCTGCCCAGGTGCGTCTGGGTACGCGCTTGCCGTTTGTACTTCTTGTGCGCGTGCTTTTAAGGCGCATTAATGATGCGTGCTTGCTGCGCCATAAATGCGCTGTCAATTCAAAAAGTTTCGCTTTTCCTTTTCCAAATAAATTCCTTTTCTCTTTTTTCCAGAGAGCAATCATGTCGCCTCGTGACTCGCTCCTCTTTTTTGTCAGTTTTATGTCTATAAATAGTGAGCTGTTTCCATCATTTTCGTTTTTTCACTTTTCCCCTCTCCTGTTTTTCATTCTGCTGTGATATCTCTGCTACCCTCATCCTTCTGTATTTTCCTCAAAATACTTCTTCTTTTTTCATCCCTTTTCTTCAATTATAATGTCTGCTGAGGGTGTCGATGTCACGATAGGGGTCAACCCTGAGCCAGAGGTCGATGATCCGAAGGCCGGCGACGTTGTCAACATCAATACCACTGTCAAAGAGCTAGTTCGAGCTATGGTGGTTCCCCTTTCTGTCGACTCCCGTTTGACGCCGTTCGACGGGGACCATACCGCGGTCGCTGCCATCCCCCGAAGCCACTTTTTCTATGGGATTACTTTCCCCCTTCCTCAGCTGTTTTTGGACATCTTCGAACATTACCAGATCTCCCCCGCTCAGCTTCAACCCAACTGTATCGCCGTCGTCCGGGCCTTCCTGTTGAACTGCTACCGGTGCGACATAACTCCGTCCCTCGACTTGTTCCGGACCTTTTATCATTTGGATGCCACCAAGGATGAGAAGGTCTTTACTTTCCAGAAACGGAAAGGAGTGAAGGACTGCAGCAAGGGTCGTCACGACTACTATGCAAACTGGCAGAAGAACTACTTTATCTTCAACCTGGACAAGTATCCGTGCCCCGTATGGAATGACAAGAGGGGTAAGGAAGACAAGGAGGTGTTCCGTCCGGACGGAGTTGACGTGGCGGACATCAACAAACTGAGCCACAACCAGATCGATCTGAACAAGTTTTGGATCAACGGGAAGTACATCTTCCCACTGATGGCGTTTGAGGAGGCCGTTTATACCCAGTGCCGCTACTACTTTCCCCGGGATACTTCTTGTGAGTTTTTGTTCTTTTTACTCCTTGCTTTATGCTTCTTGTCGCTTATCCCCTTCTGTTTGTTTGCAGTGTATCCTGAGATCGAGGCGGGTGTGGACCCTCAGTCCGGATCCAACAAGAACAAGAACACGGGCGGAAATCCTCCGCCCGGACAAAAAACTACAAAAACTGCAGATAAGGAGAAGTCGGCAACCGGTTCGGGGACCGGCATGAAAACCCCAACTACTGAAGAAGCAGAGAAAGACAAGGAGAAGAAGCGGAAGCGCCAGTTAGCGCTGATCGCGGAAGAGAAGGCCAAGGCGGAGGCCTTGAAGAACATCGCGGTTGCGTCCGCGAAACAGTCCTCCGTTTCGGGCGGCGGGGCTGGCAATCGAGCCGCTGCCATCACCCTTGAAGATCCTCCGTCCACCGATGAGGATGATGACCTCCCGCTGTCAAAGAAGCCGAGGAGGAAGATTCCGTCCCATCGCCGCGAAACCGAAACAACTGGGCGGACCGAAACGGGCCAGCATTCGTCCGCGAGGCAGATCGTCCAGCAGGTGGAGATTCCGGACCTCTCCGCGAAAAAGGACACTCCGGACAGTAGCTATACTTCCGGACCAGCCAGGTAGAACCTCGTTTGTTGCTTATCTTTTGTCCATTTAGTGGATGGTTTGTCTAATTTAACTCTTTGTAGGACTTTGCTGCTTATCTTATCGCTGCTCCGGGTGTTTCTGCGGCCATCAACAAGGCTTATCACGCCATGCATACTCAGTTATCTCAGAAGATAAGTGGGCTGGAGCGGACAAGGGGGAACCTGACCCGTGAGCTGGCTGCTGCAGAGGCCCGGGCAGCTGAGGCCGAGGCCCGGGCGACCAGAGCGGAGGTCCGGGTCCGAGAGCTAGAGGACCTTTCCTCTCCGGGCGCGCAGCGTGATCTGTGTGTTGCCTTCGCGGATAAGGTACTTCAAAGCGAAGCGTTCGAGAAGAACCTGCAAGGTCTTTGCCTCGAATCCAACAAGCTTGCAGCCCACCAAGTCTATAGGAAGATGCGAGGCTGGGTTCCGGAGGTCCGAAGGGAGGCGTTCACCAAGTTCTACTATCATCCGGACGCCCAGGCCCGATACAACCATGATCTGGACCGGTTTTACCGCGGAGGGGTCGAGAAGATGCAGCCCTCCGTGCTATCGGTGTTTGAAGCCCGCCCGGAAGAGAGTCCAGCCTCGGTGTCGGCTGAGTCAGTCCGTGCCTTCAACGATGGGTTGGTGAACTTGCAAGTCGAGGTGCCCCCCGTCCCGGAAAGGACCAAACCGGAGTCTCCTGTCAAGGCCAAGTACATGGAAGTTCTCCAGCTGTACGGATCTCCGGACGCCAATGAGGGTGATGGCGACGATGCCCGGTTCGGGGACGATGAGAAAGGAGATGGCGGTCATGACGACAATAACCGCAGCGAGGACTCTGATGTAGAGCGCACTCCTTAGCTTTTAATTTCTGTGTAATAGCTTTCATCCGGATAGGTCTGATCTTCTATTGTTTAGTGTAGGAAGGACAATAGCGAGGACTCGGATGGGGATGACAACCCTCCGGATGATGTAATCTTTCTACCCTTTTATGAAACGAGTCTTTCATTCTTCCCATACTTGTGTTTTATTTTCTCGTATTCATTGCATTTTTACTTGTCCGCAGCCCCGAGGTCCGAATCCGGTTCTCCGGACCGGTGACTCACATGACCATCGTTCGCCAGCCAGCTCTCATTCTACGAGCCCTCCGTGTCCTAGATGCGCGGAGTTGGAGGCGGAACTTTCCGGATGGACGATGGGTGGGGAGCGAACCCGCGAGCTCTTCGTCCAATCCGGAATGGAGTCCCTAATGGAAGAGTTTCAGGATATCAGAGAGATATCAGAGGAGTTCGGCACTCTGTCCCAGTGTCGGGATTTCGCTCGAGAACGGATCAATGCAACCAACGACGCGGATGAGACAATCTCCATGCTGCAAGCGGAGCATGAAGACTACAAGGCCAAGCTGAAAACCGAATTGGATTTAGTTTGGTCCCTGCTTCCATTCTATGCTGAGAAATTGAAGTGGCTTGCCAGCCGGACGGATTTTCAACGAGATTATTTGAAGCTGGAAGAAGAAAATCAAGTGCTTGCCGGCCGGGTGATGGTCCTCCGGGAGAATCTGATGACCTTGCAACTGTCATACCATCTGACCGGACTCCGCCTCGGACTCGTCACTCCGACCATATACCGCAACTTCCCTCGTGACGTCAGTGCTTTGATCGTCCAGATGTTTAAGTTGGGGTGGAACGATCGGGAGTATCCGTATCGTCCTGCGTTTGAGGAGGCCGTTGAATGGTGGAAGCGGATACATGCTGGCAGTACTCTCCCTCCCTCGCTGACCCTAATTCCGAGCCAGGTGGCGATAGACTTCACCTTCGAAAGGTATACTGGTATCCAGGTTTCCGTCGATCCGGAAGAGTCTGCCCGTCGCGTAGAGCGGCTCCGTCAAGATGCCTCCATCATCCGTCCCTTTATCATTAGGGAACTAGCCGAATTGGCGAGGCGACGTCAGGCTCGTCTCCGGGGGGTCCAGAATACTCGTGTCCGGGCGAGTCAGAATGCTCGTGGCGGGAACAGTCGGGGCCTTAACTGTGTCCTTAACCGAATGGCGAAGCAGGCAGCACGGGGAAGGGGAGGGGTGCCCAACAGGCGGCAAGGGGAAGGGGAAGGGGAAGAAGTATCCAACCAGCTCGCCGTCCCCAAGTCCCCGTTCGGATTCGCTCTCCTTCGCGATATCCGAGCCAGAATCCCTTCCGTCCATCTCGAGCCGGTCCTCCGGTCAAGGGCAAAGGGAAGGCCAAAGCCACAAAGGAGACCATGCAGTCCTCCGATTCTGACTCTGACGGAATCTTTGGCTCCGATCCGGATGGAGCTGGTCCATCGGAACTTCCACCCATTCCTCCCTTTCCGTATCGAGGACCATTGGGTCAAAGCAGCGGGAATGAGGTCCATAACCTTGAAGACGACATTCCGGAGCGGACTCCTGCTGCCCTGAATCAGGAAAGGGCTCAAGACCCCAGGCCTCCGTCACCAGAGAACGGAGCTATGTTGCCTCCTACTCCGGAGCCCACCTCTCCTCCTGTCGATTGGGACATACCTTGGCCCAATAGATAGGTTTTATTTTTCTTTTGTATCTGCGTCCGTCCGGACGTAACAGATTGTACAATTGTATCATTTATTCAAATGTGATTTCTTTGTATGTCGAGATAGCTTATTCAAGCGTTTTTCCTTGTCGTTTGATCAAACCATTTTATCCTTTTGTTTTGCTCACCTCCGTTGGTTTATTCAAACACTTCGGAGGATTTTATTTGTTCGTCTTTGCTCACTCCGTCCGTTTGTCCAAACGATCCGGAGGATTCTAATTGTGCAGAATTGAAAAATAGTACATAGTAAAATTGAACAAGTATAAAATTTAACAACTCTTCATTCAAATAATCGGACTCCGGCTAGACATACCCTTTGTCTAAATGCGGCCGGAGCCAAGTACATAGTAAATAGGACGGAACGGAATCCTAGGCTCAACCCTAGCCAGAGGACCCAGAACTACATACTTGCTGAAAAGAAAAGACAACTTACAGAACTCTATCGGAAAGCATACCTACTCAGGATGCTCCGTAAAACCTTCGCAAGTTGGTGATGTTCCACCTTCTGGGGATTGCACGTCCGGACTGATCCGCCAGCTCGTAACTCCCACCCGGATATGAGGCTGTGACTTGGTACGGACCTTCCCAGTTTGGTGTCAGTTTGCCAGTGGCCTCCTTCAGACTCTTATCATTCCTCCTCATCACCCAATCTCCGGGGACGAATGATTCTTTCCTGACACGCTTGTCGTGGTAACGCTTCATCCGCTCCTTCACCTTGGCTTCATGCAGCGCTGCCTGCTCTCGTTTTTCCTCCAAGAGGTCCAAATCCAGCAGCCTGCTTGATCCGAGCGGAGAGCTCCGTCCGGCCTGGTCTTCATCCTAAGTGAGGGTCCGGAGACTGGGGACTCCTACTTCAGCTGGTATAACTGCCTCCGCCCCGTATACCAAACTGTATGGCGACTGGCCCGTTGCGGATCCTTCAGTCGTCCTGTATGCCCAAAGAACGCTTGGTAGCTCATCGACCCAGTTTCCTCGTGCCCCCTGCAAGCGAGTCTTCAGCCCATTCACCACTGTCCGGTTGGTAACTTCCACTTGACCGTTGGCCTGCGGGTGGTAAACAGATGTGAGCCGCTGCGTAATTCCGTACTCCTTGCACCAAGATCGAAACGGGTCATTTTCAAACTGAGCTCCGTTATCCGTGACGATGTACTTCGGGATTCCGTAGCGGCAGATAATGTTCTTCCAACAAAACTTGACGCAAGTGCTGCCGCGGATGTTTGTAAGGGGTTCAGCCTCCACCCACTTGCTGAAGTAGTCGATCGCTACTATCAGGTACTTGAATCCTCCCGGAGCGGAGGGGAAAGGCCCGACCAGATCAATGCCCCATCTATCAAAGGGCCACGAACCGGTGATCCCGACCCTTTCTTCTTGCGGAACATGAATGAGCGGAGCAAACCTTTGGCACTGAACACAGGAGCGGACGTACTTCTGCGCTTCTTCAAACAGGGTCGGCCAGTAGTAGCCCGTGCACATTATCTTTCTTGCTATGGTCCGGGCTCCTTGGTGACTGCCGTTCGGTCCTTCATGCATCTCCTTCACGATCCGGGCTGCCTCATCCGAGTCTACGCACCTTAACCACGGTTGGAGATATCCTTGTCTGAGCAGGGTTCCATCAACTATGGTGTAGTGCGGTGCCTTCTGTCGGATTTTCCGTGCCAGTGCCTTGTCTTCCGGGAGCTTTCCGTGCTGCAAATAGTCGAAGAAAGGGGCCATCCATGACTCCTTTTGCACCTCCACTGCTGCCACTAGTGGGACGTCATAACTCCGGGCGGATAGGGTCTCCATCATTAAGTTGCTCTCCGCGTCTGGCTTGATCTCAGAAGAAGCAAGTTTGCTCAAAGCGTCCGCCTTACCGTTGTCCTCGCGAGGGATCTGTGTTATGGTAATGCCACGGAACTTGGCCAGTAATGGCTTAACCGCCTCAAGGTACTTCTGCAAACTCCGTTCCTTTGCCTCATATTCTCCATTCACCTGCTGAACCACTATCTGAGAATCGCTGTACACCTCAACGTCCGTGACCCCTATCTCCAATGCCAGTCGGAGTCCGGCCAGGAGTGCCTCATACTCTGCCTCGTTGTTTGTTGCCCGGAAAGCGAACTGGATAGCATACCTGTACTCCATTCCTTGTGGGCTAGTAAGCAGGACACCAGCCCCGCCCCCATTAGCATGAGACGACCCGTCCACATGCAACTTCCATTTGTCGGAGGGTGGTTCCGATCCGGACGGCTCCCCTGAAGGTTCAGTCATTTCTACCAAAAAGTCCGCCAGGGCTTGCCCCTTAATAGCCTTCCGGGGATGGTACTTGATCTCGTGCTTTCCGAGCTCAACTGCCCACTTCATCATCCGACCCGAGGCTTCCGGCTTCAGCATGATCTGTCTCAACGGATGATTCGTCAGTACTGTGATCGGGTGGCCTTGGAAATATGGTCGGAGGCGCCGAGAAGCATGGACCAACGCCAATATCAGCCTTTCTAAAGCGGTATACCTTGTTTCCGGACCCTGGAGTGCCCTGCTCACAAAGTAGACCGGACGCTGTACCTTACCATCTTCTCGGACCAGAGCAGAGCTTATAGCGTGTTCCGTCGCCGCTATGTATAGGAAAAGCTCTTCTCCGGGCAACGGCTTGGAAAGGGTAGGGAGTCTTGCCAGATGAGCCTTGAGATCCGTGAATGCTTGGTCACATGCCTCCGTCCACTCGAACGGCTTGGCTCTGCGGAGTATGTTAAAGAACGGGAGCTGCTTCTCAGCCCCCCGAGCGAGAAATCGGCTCAAAGCGGCTAGCGACCCGGTCAGTTTTTGTACGTCCTTCACCCCTCTCGGAGGAGGCATCTCCATAAGGGCCGATATCTTCTCCGGGTTGACGTCGATTCCTCGAGCTGACACCATGTAGCCAAGGAACTTCCCTGCTCCTACTCCGATGGTACTTTTTCCTGGGCTGAGCTTGAGATTCGCCGTCCGGAGTACGTCGAACATCTCCCGGAGGTCGGACAAAAAAGACTCGTACGTCCGACTCTTAACCACCATGTCATCGACATAGACCTCCAGGTTCCGTCCCATCTGGTTCCGAAACAGCTTGTCCGCCATCCTCTGGTACGTTGCACCTGCGTTTTTCAGTCCGAAAGGCATTTTCCTGTAACAAAAAGTACCAAAGTCAGTGATAAAAGATGTTTTGGGTCGGTCATCCTTGGCCATCGTAATCTGGTGGTACCCTCGGTGCGCATCAAAGAATGCCAACACTTGGTAACCAGTGATAGCCTCGACCAACTGATCGATGGAGGGGAGCGGATAGCTATCTTTCGGACAGCATTTGTTTAGGTCTGTGAAGTCAATACACATTCTCCAAGAGCCATCGTGCTTCTTCACCAGAACTGGGTTTGCTATCCACTCCGGGTATGATATCTCCTCCACGATTCCGGCACTCAACAGTCTACCCACCTCCGCCCGGATCTCCTCCACGCGTTCCGGGGCGAGGGGCCTCTTCTTCTGCCTGATCGGTTTCAGCTCCGGAAAGACATTGAGCTTGTGGACTGCGATCTCCTCCGGAACGCCAGTCAAGTCCTCCGTCCCCCAAGAAAACACATCCTCGTATTCCGCCAACAGGCTTCGCAACTCCATCTTAACGTCATCCGGCATGTTCTTCCCCACACTGACTACCCCCTTCTGTCCGACCATCATATCCTCCACTTCATAAGACGGCGCTTCTCCATGGATGGCTCCTACCAAGTCTGCTTTGGCTTTTCCCTTGTCCGAGGCGGACAGCTTGGGTTGGCCCTCCCCGGACTGGGCATCCTTGATGGCGGTCAGCATGCAACTCCGGGCGGTTTGCTGGTGGCCCCGGACGGATGCGATACCGTTTTCCGTGGGGAACTTCATGATCAAGTGGAAAGGCGAACATATAGTCCGTGCCTGTGACAGCCAAGGTCTTCCAATGATCATGTTGTAAGGGGAAACAGCATCAATGACGGCGAAGTTACACTCCACCGTGGCCCGCTTCGTCGGGTCCTGGAAATCCGTCAGGGTGACTTTCAAAGGGATGACTCCGAGCGGATGGACGGTCCGTCCGGTGAACCCTGAAAGGGGGGTCTGACACGGTTTTAAGTTTTGTCGTCCGATCCCGAGCTGATCAAAGCATTCCGCGAACATGATCTCCACACTGCTACCATCATCTACGAACACTCGTTTGATCAGTACTCCTTCGACATCTGCTATTACCACCATTGGATCCGAATGGGGAACCTGTGGCGGTACCGGATCCTCATCCGAAAAGGTGATGGTCTCACTCGGCTTGAACCTCTTTTCTTGAATCTCACCCGGAGGCACGTATCTGCTTTTGGCCTTGATCGCCGTCATGGAACAAAGTCCGTCGCCGACGATTCCGTTTATCACATTGATCATTCGAGGCTGAGCTGGGGGTTGAGCTGGTGCGGCCTGTCTTGGTGCCGGGTTTGCCGGATTAGCTTGGTTGCCCCCTCGGGGGCGATTGTTCCTATTTCTTTTCCGACCCTGTCCGGCTGCAGCTGCCGGGGCTTGGACCGGGCGTCCGAGTCCTTCTCCCGCCACGTAATCTCTTAACTGGTCTGCTCCGATTAACCTTTCAATATCCGAACGAAGCGCCCTGCATCCCTCCGTGGTATGTCCATGTGACTTATGAAACTCACACCACTTATCCGCATTTGCTGGTGCCGGCACGCCAACGATGGGCTGCGGATCCGTAAACAAACCTCGGTGAACCGCAAGGATCTCCGTACGGGTCTTTGAGAGAGGGGTGTAGGTCGGACGAGCAGCGGCTGCCGGTGCTGGTGCTGCTGTCGCCGGAGCGGGTAATCGTCTGACTTGATCCGTCCGGGCCGGAGTCCTTGCAGCAGTGGTTTGGGTCCCTGTCACCGTGAGAGACTTTTGCTCGAAAAAGCCCACTGTTGTCATCCGGACTTGGTTGGCGTCATGCACCGTACAATGCATCTCTACTACCAACTGGAGGTGGTAGTATGACGTAGGCATATTCTTCATGAGCTCGATGTAGAAAGCGTTGTCCCTCAGTCCGTTGACGAAGTTGTGGATAATGGCCTTCTCCTGCAAATGCCGGTCCACCACCTTCATCGTCGCAGCTATGTACCGGGTGTAGAATTCCCAGGTAGTCTCCGTCTCCAGCTGCCTCATTGCCAGGACCGTGGCGAGGTTCACAAATGTGTGCTTCATAGCGGAATAGCGCCGGACCAGGGCTATGGCGAAATCCCAAAAATGTCGGAGCGTACCGTTCGGCAGACCCTTGAACCATGTTAAGCAGTTGCCCCGCAAGTATGAAGGTACCATTTTACACTGTAGCTCTTCCGGAATATCCCTAGCAATCATGATACTTGCATAAGTATGAACGAACTCCTCCGGATCGCCTTCTCCGTTGTAGGTAGGTAGACCGTCCGGAGCCTTGGTTCCGGCTGGCCACTTGAAACTCAACACCTCCGGAACCCAAGGTGACTGTGGCCCGATCCCATTCCGTCCGATTAGGCGATTAAGACGGTCTTCAATGGAATCCGGACAGAAAGGTGTTTGAAAACCAAAACCTCCGGGGAATCCTCCTGCGGCAGGCGGCATCCCATACATCATCTGCTGCTGACCCCCGGGTCCTCCGGCAGGTTGCATCCCAAACATCATCTGCTGTTGTCCTCCGGGTGCACCCATCCCATAGCCTTGCTGGGTACCGTATCCCTGCTGGGTTTGTGCTCCCCAGTAAGGTGGTGCGTTCGGATTCAAACCAGCAGTCTGCTGTTGATGTCCGCCCGGGTATGGGTTTAGGTTTGGTGCTCTCGGTTGATCCGGAGGCGGCTTGTCCGCTTCACCTCGTTGAGCTGCCTTCCACTCTTGGAACTGTTGATACTCCGTCATGTTTGTCCTCAGGATGTTGCCTCCAAGTCCGGAATCATGACGCTTACGCTCCTCCCGTCCGGCCTTCCGCCCAACTCGGGGTCTAATCGACCGGCTCTGAGCATCGTCTTCCGTGCTATACCCTTCCGGAGATTCCTCAGGTTCATAATCCTCGGCCTCCTCAGAACCGGATCCCTCAGGATGATCCGGATCAGGCGTCTCATCCCCTTCCGACGACGCCTGATCATCAAACTGATTCTGATTCCGCGCCTCACGTGCCGCTCGCAGACGCTCCCTAGCCTCGCGCTGTATATCAGCCAGAGTTCGTTCGGAAGCTGGCTTCTTCCCTTTCGCCTTCTCCGTTGCTAGGCGCTGTCGCCGACGCTCCTCAGCCGCGGCCCTTTTCTCCGCTGCCGCCTGCTTGGCTTGGAGAATCCGTTCCTTCTCGGCTGCTACCTTCTGAGCTCTAACTGTAGCGGCTTTTCTGGTTTTTGGCCCTCCTCCCGCTTCCTCCTCCGTCGGGAGAGGGTTCTTTCTTGGTCGTCCGCGCGGCATGGACGTGACTTGTAACTGGAAATATTTTTTATGAGGTCCCACCGGGCGTGCCAACTGATGCTACCAGCTTCCAGTCCCGGTCCGGATGATGGCGAGTCCCCGGTCCGGATGAGGCTTTGTCCGTGCTCCGCGCGCTTTCACCTAAAGACCTGCAAAACAACGCCCCGGAGTATCCCGAGGATAGCTACTCCGGCGTGATGATGAAAGAGGGGCCTTTGAATAGGAGAGAGAATAAGGATATATTGAGAGAGTTTTTATTTGATAGAACATACCTTTCTCCACAAGTCCAAAGCTGTATTTATAGTTGTGAGCGGTCAGCCTCCAACCCAGAGGTAGTGGTCCTGTCCTTTTGTCCTTACCCGGAGACAGGTCATATTCATGTCCCCTTGTCCCCGGATAGCGCCATTCTAGCTGACGTCATGTGGACCGGGCTACACTCTGGGCCGTGGCCTAGATATGGGCTAGAGGCCATATCACCAGGGATTATTACGAAATTTGTTTGGTGGAGCTGTTTGTAATTATCTGCATTCTATCGGTGGATGTAGATTGACCAATGGACCGCTCAACTCGACCCGGGATCGATCCCTACCTAGGTCATTTCATTTCCGAAACTAAACAAAAACAATTAAAATAATATTTAGTTAAAACACAGTTTTTAATCTCTTTTCTTGTGTTATTTGTTACTGAACAAAACTGAAATGAAAATGAGTATATTAAAAGGTAGAATAATATAACTAAATGCAGCTAAATTTCGCCAAAATATATTTTTACTGAAGTGAACTTGAATTGGACATAACATATTTATTGATAATTTAGGAAAACATGACATTAGAGATGAAGCTTGAAGAAGATATATGCTCATAGACTTTTTAAAGAAACAAGTAAAAGTTGTCTAGATCCAGACATTTAGCATGCCCTGTTTGTCTGATATTATAGGTAGAGCTGTTCAGTTTGGTTTAGTTAAATGCAGTTCAATTCATTTTACTTCAGTTCGGTTCAATTTAATTGAAAAACTAATTTGATCAAATTCAGATAAATTTAGCATGTTGATTATATTTTTAATATACTCATTTTCACTTCAGTTCATCGATTCAGTTTAGTTTAATTCAGTTAAGTTCAGTAAAAAAAAGTTCAGGCAAACCAGCCCTTAGACATATAGATTTAAAATGATTGTTAGAGTCTTGGAGATTGTTATGGGTACTCAAACTTCCTACAAAAGCATGAAATAACACAAACATCTGTATTTTCTTCTTCAATCACTTCCTTTTGCATTCTCCTTCATATTTAATAGCCCAGTTTATTAGAACAGCATCACCATCTTAAAACTAGGTGATTTTGTTTGACCACAAAGCTACGTTATGATTACGTCATCTAGCGTTTATAGTGTGTAAATTTAGCCTTTTAATCACCTTCTTGTTTGGGATTACAAAAACAAATCTTGATTCATTAGGTTCAAAATCAATCCATAGTTTTAAGCAGGTTGATGATCTTGTTTATCTTCCCTGGATCTCGTTTGGGTTGATAAAGCCGTGTTGTGATCAGTGGCGGAACCATGTTGAGATTCTTGTAGGCCTTAACCTATCCTGAAATTTGGCACATACACATAATACTATTTTCCAGTGAGAATCGGGACTTTCCGGCTGGCCTAAAGCGAACCCACTCTAAACTCTTTCAGCCATTTGAATGTACCATGAAATAAATTCTTGATTCGTCACTGATAGTGATTCAAGTATGTAATAATAATTTATAAATGCGGAGAACTGGTATAAGAACATATAAGCAAGTACTCGCGGCCGGATACAAACAGATCTTAATATGAACAGAGTTTTTATAAAACTCAATCAATAACAAACATGGATTATAACTGAAAAATGACTCCGCATAATTTTATTCCATCCCCATATGACCAATTATAATATATATGAGCACAAACATTGAGATCTGCATAAACAGTAATCATTTAGCAATCCAGTAATCAACTATGATATTTGGTTGCTGATCGATCCATCCTGCGTTCTCCGGGCTATCATCATTCTGGTGTTCTTCACTTCCTACAGTCTCAAGCTTCTGTTCACCATCTTGAACCTTGTTGGAACCAAAGAAGCAGCAGAAAAACCTGGCAAAAAAAGACATTATTGAAAATGGCTTAGGGATGTCTATATTGTTCGAGTATTTTTTGGGGGTGGGAGTGGGGTTTGTAACACTATTTATTGAAAAAACAAAGTTTGGCCGAAAGAATTAATTGAGTAGATTTGTATTAAATAAAATTGGTTGGTGACATCAAATTTTCTATTAATAGCAATGGGAAATTACTAAGGGAATATTATCTTTGACTCTTATGAACAATTTATATAATTAATGCATAATTATTTTATTTCAATTTGATTTGTAAAAATAAACTCACCAAAGCCCAATTTTGTTTTTGAAAGGCTCTATTCATATGCTGCTTATAAGATGTTTTTGGCAATCATCCACGACCTGAGAGAAGCAAAACACATCTAAGAAGTCAGGATTCCATTAATCAACCCTAATCAATCCACACGATTTTGAAACAATATGGTTGGACCTGAAATTATCAATGACCATACACATTTTCGCTTCATCGAAAAATTATATGTGACAACCATCACAAGCCAAAAAATATGAGTTCTATTTAAATTTCGAAGCAAATTCATACCATTTGGTTGATAGGCCAATCGAAGATGGTGCGGTTCCTTCTTAAACTCTTCATACATGTTGTCTAATTTCTTTCACCAATCACTGTCGATTGTGTGTTTAATAACATCGCAATCAGGTTTAGATCTATTAGCGTGCCGTACATTCTTTTTCTTTGCAAAAAAACCTTTCAACCTCGGAATTATTGAAAGATGCCACATAATTATAGCAGGTTTCTTGTTGTTGATTTGTCCACCACTTCACAACTTTAAAACCTCAACGCTACCGTCTTTAGCCTATGTCTCGACTCATTAAAAATTATACATTTGTCTAGATGTATATTATGTAACCCTCTGCATAGAATGCAATCTTTGGGAAATCATGTATCTTCATGAGCTCCATTTCATCAAACACAAAATTGGTTTCGTGACATAAGAAAAATCTAGCGGTTATTATCACTACCTAGCGATTCCCTTAAAACCTCTAGCGACTTGGTCCAAAAAATTTCCTCAAATAGTTCGTAACACTTCGGAACTTGTCTTTAAAAATCTATGTCTAAAGCAGCCACGGCTGAGTGGTGTCTTTAATGTATGCCCGTTAATAACATTCTTCTTGGAAGTGATTGATTTCTCAAGTCTTCTAGATCGTGCCATTTCTTGAGTAGAAGAGATAATGAAGTGATTTCGTGAGTAAGGAGGTAGTGTTAGTGGGCTTTCCGATTTAAATTGACTACATCTTCTTCGTGACATATCCAACATATATACAAGCTTTGGAATCTTATACATATTAAATGAGGTCTCAATCTATTAACATCCAAGAATGCATCATTTCTGCAATCCTTACATGGACATCGAATCCTAACATTTTTTCCAAATAGTAAGAATATAGAGAAGTTTACTGGCAATCAGTTGTAACTTCTACTGTATCCGAGTTTATGAGAACTAAACCCAATATAGAAAATATAATCCAACACTAGAAAGCAAATCTAATGCGTAAACAATGATATGGTCGTGGACAACGGCACATTCAAATAGTCTGGGCCAAACTAACTAAACACGAGTTGTGCAGAATATCGGACATAACAGTACTCCAAATTTGTAATCACTTCCCCGTCAGTCTCATTAGAGAAGTTGTTCGGATTCCCCTCAGGGCCAGTAAGATAATTTCCAGTTTGTTTTCAAAGAGTAAAGGTATTGGTAAGTCTGTCTAACTAAATCAGACTGCAGTGTGATTCAACAATTTACGCAGTTTACAAATCTAACTCTGAGGGCACCTAAAAGTTAATATTCAAAGTAACCCCGACTTGAATTTCTCCTTTCTCATATTACTCAGATCAGAAGTCATCAATGTTTAACCAAACAAAAGTACTCGTAAAAAAAAAACTAAGATTAACAACAAGCTTGATTGATATCTAACAAAAATACCCACTAATTAAAGAGTGTATATATGCACTGAACCACAAACTAAGTATATCCAAAAAAATCTAGAAAGTAGTAAAAAATAAAAACAGAGATAAACAGCCAAGATTGTTACTTATACATGTATACTATATATACATAACTAATTAAATATTATCTCCCAACCAATTTTCCTTGAACAGCTTCAACTACAATATGATGTTTTAGTTTTCCGAATTAATGTTTTACTTCCTCAACTACATTCCATTCTCAAACCAACTGCAATAAACTAAAAAAAAAAAAACTGTAATAAACTATAAATAAATAAATAATAATAAGATTAAAACTCATTAAAATAAAATAAAATTGAATTAAATTAAATCCGACTTAATAGTTAAAACGATTTTTTAAATCGATGGATTTTGGTCGGAAAAGATCAATATTATATTCTCGCCGTCGCCGGTTACTTTAGAGCACAAGTGTTTATTACAAGAAGTATGAAATGTGTCCATAATCATAAATTAATAATCCTGATAGATTCAAATTACCAAGATTTACTAAATATATCACAAGATTTGAAAAGTCTTATGAGATTGAAACAAAAAGACATGATTAAATCTTATCCCCTAAATTAAATTTCATACCAAAATAAAAGTATCCCTATTGTTTGAATGAATTGCAGACAATTGACTGAACCTAAAAAAATACCATCTCACTTGATCAGTTTTAAAACTCTCATGCGTCAGAATTACTCTTCATCCTAAACGTTGACTAAAATGATTCGTATACATAATTTTAATTCTTATCAATGAGATGAGAGTGTTTTGATACACCTATATTTTTGGCCGATGCTCGGCATGTAACAGACATTGCCAAATTTTAACTTTTATATGAGTCTGGAGTGTCCAATAAATCCCCTCACCCATCTCCGGGTGATCTTCCTATTAAAAAAAATGAACCTAAAAAAATCAGTCCTTTTAAAGTTCTTACATATGATATAACAAATTTCATGACTGCATAACTCAATCAAAAAGCAAATAATCTAGCTTCCGGCAGGTCGTGTGTCTATTTAATTTTTCCGGCTCGCTTCCGGCAGCCTTGTTCTTCATCGTCTTTATAGGATACAGCAGCTTCGGTGCCATTGTACTGCGTTACTATGTGTGTGCGTGTTTATTTTCTCTTGATTTCAATAGTCATAAATCAGAAGTATGAAATGTGTCCATAAGCACGTGTCCATAAGAAGATTAAGAATCAAAACATGATATAGCAGAACTGTTAACAGAACAGAATACACAATTAATCAGAAATCCAAACAAACTTTTCACTGAAATCTGTTTATTACATTCCATGCATATGATATAACAAGTTTTGCAGAAACATACTGATCGGAAAAAAGTTTTCCGATCAGTATCCGGCGAAGTAAGCGTTATTCATATTTATCTGCTGCTGAAAAATCTCCATGTACTGACGAGCCTGGATCCTTGCTTCTCTCTCCTGACGAACATTCCTAGCATTCATGTCCTGACGAGACTGCTGGTTCTTCGTTTCCAGGTCCTCCACTTTGCTGGAGCCTGCTAAAAAACAACCAAACACATTTCTCATGAAAGATTTCATCCTAAAAGTTTGAGTTTCTAGGTTTCTATAGTTTTTCTGAGTGAATTCTCAGGTCTCCATGTCCTCACTATTTATAGGGATAATCGTAATCGTTAGGTGATTTTGCTTTTAATAATTTGGTTGGGAAAACGCAATTAATCTGAACCTAATTTAGGTGTAACGTAATTCTAAATAGGTTATATGAATCCCAATTAAGTTATTTTACATATAATATGTAAAAGTTATCTAAAATATTAATTACACATTTATCATATTTGTTGAAAATTCGCCTAATAGTGATCAGTTGAGAGAACGTATAATTTATAATTAAAATTAATACCATTCATTTCGTTTTCTAATTAGACAAATCTCTTTCTATACACTCAGTCAAACTTAACAAAATGGAATTAGATTGATAATTTGATACTAAATGAAATATTATTTGATATTCAGGATTATCAACAAGTTTAGGTAGACTGTTTTGGTGCATTCTATAATATATGATAAACCACCATTATTTGTAGATGATATAATATACTTAATTTTAGAAAATTATTTGTAGATAATTTCTCAAAAAGATCACTAATTTGTACACCTATGAGGAAAATTATACTTGTACTTCATACTCTTGTCTTTTATTATTTTTCAGCGACGAATGCATATATAATAATATATTTTAGATCAATATTTTTATTATGACGAGGGGGAAGGATGGAATTTTATTAGTGCTCACTTAAGTTATTATCCAATTTTTATTTTTTCATTTAAAAAAATGTACTTGGAATATGTACTCACCAACTTATTTGAACATTTTTTCAATTCAATTTAATTTTGTTCAGTTATAAAAATAAGTTGTACAAAACATTAGTCTAACATCGAGATCTTAAAATTTTATTTCAATTTAATTTACAACCTCTATTTCAGACTAATCAGTATAATTGACTTTTCAGAGTCAAAAGTAATCAATTTTGACAATAAAATAAGCTAATATATACCTCATAAACTTAAGATATGAAATATTTATCAGCATAGTTGACTTTTCAAAGACAAGATAAATCAACTTTGACAAAAAATTAAACTAATATATACCTTATAAACTTAAGATATGAGATATATATCAGTATACATAGTTGACTTTTCAGAATCAAACTTAAAATAAAGCTTAAGATATCAGATAATTTTAATTTTGTTGTAACATATACTTTTCAAACAGTAATTTTATGTATTTAACTATCACAAATAATTAGAGATATTAACAGTCAAACGTGATCATTAAAAATCGTGAAAAGTCTATCGTTTGCATTAGTGTGACACTGAAAGTTCATCTCAATATTTTAATTCATTTCAATTTAATTTAATAAAATATCATTTAAAGAAATTCTAAGGGAATATGCTCTTAGATTCTATAGTACATAATTTATAAATTATCAAATAAATTAATTACATAATTTTCTTAATTTTTATTTAACAAAAATTGATAAACTCATCAAAATCCAAAATCTATTCGCTCATCCTCACCTGTATGGTTGACGTCAATTAATGCTTTACTTCCTCACCTACTCTCCCTTATCAAATTTGGTGGAATGAAACTAAAATTTTAAAAGCAAAAAATAAGAATTAATTTGATTGAAATTAGCTAACTAAAATTAGATAAACTGAACTGAATGAAATTTGATTTAAGAGATGAAATTAATTTTAAATATAAATTTATCGACATATTTGTCATTCCATAAATTTTACACTTTACAATCAATCGATATAAAAAATAATTTTAGGCTGACATATGTATCATTATCTTTCCAACTTACTCTGCCAAAAATGCATCTACCACCTTTGTGGTATCGTAATTACTACAATATCATCTTAAACAGAGAGTTTGGTAATTAATAAAGCTACTAAAAAGAGTATTTGAATAATTTGCAAAATGAATCTACCATGTACTGATATTCTAGTAGCATTTGTACAATCTAACTCATACATTAAGCTACGGTGTTTTTACTACATACTTCTCTTTTTAATGCTACCATTAAAACCCACACAAAACATGACTATCGACACTTCAAAAGTAGTACAAACTATAGGTAGAAATACTTGTCGAGATCACTCATGTCTTATTTGTGTCTCTCATCAAAGTTCTTCACTAGAAGAGAGCGAATTGGTAATCTTCATGTCAGTCCCATGGGTTTCAAGTGTGAACTTATAATGCTATCATATTCTAATGTCTGGGTAGGATCTTGTAATTATCTCTTTCTTGATATTTATGATTTCGAACCTTAGAATATTGTTATATACCTTTAACTTTTTTAGCTCATTTGTTCTAAGATTGTAGGACTCAATCGAGCGACTCCATTCTAACAGCCATATGATCAAAGTCTTGCGCTTCCTGAATTTCATCTCCATCCATCATGTAATTTTTCTGAAATGCCTACGGCTCAAACAACTATCATCCTCCACTCGATGTGCATATATGGCAAAGTAGTCGCTTGTAACAATCTGGAGCTTCTTAATATTTAGGTCTTTCTCAAGCTGTAGTGGAAATGTCTAACAGAGAAGATTCTATCACAATCAAATTGTTTTAAGAATCCAATATAAGATTTTAGCCAAGAATTTTATTTTTCCATTTTAGATCTTTTATCGCGTCAGCATCCTAAGAAATGTTCCAATTTCGGTGCATTATGAACATATTGTTCCTTGTAGGCATTTTAAGTTCAATGCAATCATGCACATCAATGGTACCATAGACATCATGGGAAAGAACTGATGCCACAAAACTTTCTTGCTATCTTCTTTCTTGTTCTATTTCTTGCTATCTTCTTTCTTATTCTTGGGCAAGAAAACTTTATCAGCCTTTCTATTAAACTCCTCAAGCACTGTAAAGGCAAACACGACCTTCTCATGTCTATACTTCAGGAGAACATACTCCCGGCGTCCCGCCATCGGAAAAGCTGGAATCGAGAGCATGCATAGAGGTTGTAAGCACAACTAACATGTATAATGAACAACTATGTTACAACTGAAAAATAAGTTTGGATACAAACTTAGATTTTCATCAAAATAAACTTAGAAATTTTTTTCCCAAGTACATCAAGGAGCTGACATCTATATGCTATTAGCCAAGCTTATTGCGCTGAGATAAACTATTGTAATCATAGGAATCAGAGATTACCGATTCGATCACTGTGAGAGGCAAAGAGACTCGCAATTCAGTGCTTCCTTTCTTCTCAAATTAAAACATGTGCTTCCTCCGGGTTTCAAGTGCGAATTTATAATACTATCATATTCTAATGTTTGGGTAGGATCTTGTAATTATCTCATTCTTGATATTTATGATTTCCAACCTATTGTTATATTTCTTTAGCTTTTTTAGTCCATCTGTTCTAAGATTGTAGGACTCAATCGAGCGACTCCATTCTAACAGCCACATGATCAAAGTCTTGCGTTACTTGAATGTCAACTCCATCCATCATGTAATTTTTCTGAAATACCGACGACTCAAACAACTATCATCCTCAACTCGATGTGAATATATGTCAAAGTAGTCGCTTGTGATAATCTGGATCTTCTTAATGTTAAGGTCTTTCTCAATATGTAGTAGAAATGTCTAATAGAGAAGATTCTATCACAATCAAATTATTTTTAGAATCCAATTAATATAGGATTTTAGCCAAGATTTTTTTCCCTTTAAGGTCTTTTATTGCGTCAGCATCCTAAGAAGTGTTCCAGTTTCGGTGCATTAAGAACATATTGTTCCTTGTAGGCATTATAAGGTCAATCCAATCATGCGCATCAATGGTACCATAGACATAATGGGGAAGAACTGATGCCACCAAATTTTGAGTTTTATTCAACTGAACCTTTAGATCAGCAACACTCTCCTCCAACACATAGATTTTTGTGCGAAAACACTCATTAGAGCCGTAAATATCATCCTAAATGTTGTACAATGCAAGAGTGTCTGCTACCCCTCTTCTTCGTTTCAGGTCATAAATGGGCATAGAAAGATCGATTGAGAATTTAACCTATTGTATGCCGAGGAGAATAGTTTCATATGCTTTCTCTCAGGCATCTGCAAAGGTTACAATCACAATGTATGTTTCTTTAACGTTTGTCTAGATGAATTCTGCCATCATGGTGCAACGCTTAGTTTCTAGTTGCATTGATTCATAAGATATTCAGCAGATGAGACATCACAGGTGTTGGTACAACGTTAGAGATGGTCTACAAGTTGTTAAAGAGATTTCTAATCCCTTATCTACCCATTGGAAATGTCTGAGTTTGTGTGACGATTTGCATAGATTGGGTATACATATGTGTACTCACCATATATTAAGGGAAGGCAATAGTGTGAAAGATTTTATATATAAAGAAGTTGCATTAGGTCTATCTGGAGAACTAGGTTTAAATGATGCTCCATCACAATGGCTTGGCTTAATTGCAGTTGATGCTATAGGAGTTCTCAGTGTGAGGTTATAATGTTGTGGGATACACTTTCTACTCCAAATCTTATAGTTTCAGGTTTGAATTCCTATAGTTCATAAAGAACTATGGTATCACCACCATGCAGGATTCCTATAGACCAGGGGCGATTCATACATGGATTACACATTCAATCATTAGTAACAAAAGTGCAACATTTCTAATCAACTGTTTTTTTTCCATTGTCCGGAATAAAGTTTGTCCTCTTCAGGACTGTAACTCAAAGCATGATATGAAGTTTTGATTCATTCTTTCAATTGGCTAAATTGTGCTTTGTTTTGACGATTATTAAATTGCCCGTTGGATCGTAAGAAATCAAAAAATTTATTTTTGTTATCATGCTTTCTCTTTCATCAAAAAAACCCTAAGTAGATGTTGTTTGATCATTTCCTCACTCTTACTTGTAAGAATTATGACAATTTGGGTCGATTTGAGATGGGTGAACCTAATAAAAGTCATCCCATCATCGTGTGGTTCAATTTTAAAAAATAGTACATCGTAAGGAGTTGTACATAAAATTCGTCGCCGCCAAACTATAATAAACATCGAATCCATTGGCAAAAAATCTACACATTTTTATACAAATTCTTTGAAAAACAGATTTACGCCTTTATCGCTCTTATTTCCTAATTTCAATTTTCATAATCTTGCGTGAGTCAACATTATATCTTTTGAGGATGAATATAAAGATATATTAAAAGAATTAATTATCGGACCAATTACTTGTAGCTGGACTTTTCCTTGTAGCACATTTTTCTAACTAAAAATACTTCAATTTGTTATTACTAGATGGGAAAAAGTCTTCACCCTTTTATGCAAATTCTTCGATGAAAAACAAATTTACGCTTTGAAAGGTACATGATCATGCCCAAAGCCATTTTACAACATCTTTATCATACTAATTTATCATCCTTTGGAGTCTTTTGATTGTTTATAATGGGTACTTTTTATTTACCAGAATGAACATTTGATTTTATAGTTCTGAAAATCGTCCAGATATAAATGATAACATGATTTATAATGAGTGATATATTCAGATTAATCGATCAATTGATTTGGGCAAATTGAATCAGTTGATGATCATATATACGATCAATTCATACATGTGGATTCAGAACGGTAAAATTAACAAAAAAAAACATAATCAGTCATAAAATCTGCTAAATTTTGTTATTCAAATTAACTTATTCCATTGTCCAAACAAGATACAATAAATTGTATATATATATGGACATAATCATCAAGATTCTCGAAAAGAAAACATTATTTTCCAATCAGAAAATTGGAAAATTCTTCTGGGGATCCTTAACCATCCACCACAAGATTCCTGGGTTAACTTCTGTGGGTTTAGGATATCTTGCTTTCTTAGTCTCTGGATCAAACTCGAGTTTCCTGGAACCATAAAAACAGCAAAACAATTTGGTAAAAAAAGCTGACATTTTTTATATATATTTGTTTCAAACTGGTTTTGAGTGAATGAATTTTCTGGTCATGAGTCGTCATATTTATAGGATTATTGGGTGATATTAGTATGGATTATTGTAATCGTTAGGTGGGATTACTTTCATTAATCTGGTTGGGGAAACGCAATTAAAAACAGATAAATGGATATATAGATAGAATCTCAACAATATTATGCTAATTAAAAGTTTGGATTTTTAAGCAACGATATTGTGATTGAATAAATTTTTATGGCTTAATAAATTGTGCAGGAGTGCAAATGGAGGCCCAGCCCATTTTAAATCCCCATGGCCTATATAAACCCATTGAGAATTACGTAATGTTTTATGATATTGCAATTTAAGTCCTTCAATGTCCTCTTTATTCCATAGTAGTTATATAATCATCTTCATCATACATGCCAGTCAAAATGATTCAGCAACACAGAGTTTAAGCTTGAATTAAGACATATATGTCTAATTTCACGCTTAAACCTCGTCTACTTTTGTTCAAACCGAATTGTATTGAACTGAATAACGTTAAATTAAATTAAATGGTGATAAAAACTGCTACATTATGATAAACACTTTAGATTGAACTGAAAACAGCTAAACTAAACTGAAATATGTTGAAAATGGACAAACCCTAATCTCAAAACAATCTTTGTAGACAACAATCTTTTAACTGCCCTACCAATCCTATTGTTTAACCTTTATTTTCCACTTCTTTTTTACTTTCTTTAATCCATTAGTACAAATTATAATAATATAATACTATGTTGTAGTATTGGAGTTTGTGGAAATCCAATTAGGATGTGGTCTGGGTTGACCCAGACAGTCCCCTTGTCTTTAGTTGTTCAAAGAGTACAAAATTCATTCAACAATAATCCAAAAGATGCATGACCAAATGTTTGTTTGAACATATAATTGACCCACCATATCCCCTTAGGTATGTTCTTTTACCCCCATTCCATTCAAACATTTTCTTCTTTACAGTTAAAATTTTCACCAAAAACTTTTGAATCAGTTTTGGTATCTTTGGAAGATACGTGTTCTTAAGCACACCTTCAATCAAAGTTACAGTCAAAATTGGATTGATCAAGTTGGAGCTCGAAATTAGAACTCCCGTGTAATTTGAGTTGTATTCGTACTTTTTATTTGTTCACTTTTTATCTCTTTGAAAATTTTCTTAATATTAATTTTTTTGCCAAAAATTGTTATAAAAGGTGAAAATAAATGGAGAAAGAGATTAGGATAAAGAATAATAAGACTATGTCCACTTTAGTTGAAACTGAAATGTATTGAATTAAAAAGTAAGATATAGATGAAAACCTAGTACATTAACGGATCGATACTTAAAGTGTTGAAAATCAATTTAACTGTACAATCCTGATTTTAAAATAATATGGGAAAGCGGAATCAGATGTATTTCTCCAATTACCAGGCTCAGTCCGGCCCATGAAATAAGTGAGGCTCGTGTTTCAAGCCCTCAAAAAATGTGCTGAAATAGGATTCCGTTTTTTAGAAAACACTCAAATGTAGTGTGCATTAAAAAAAATGTTCTTGAAACCCCTATATTTTAGGAAAATTGACCAAAATAAAGACTATTTTTTAAAGAAAACCGTTATTTTTAAAAACTATTCAGTTTATATCCCAAATATTTAGTACCGACCCTGCCAATTACATATGATTGTTTTGCTAACGAAGTGCAAGTTTGAAAGTAAAGGTGTAAAAAGGATGCATACTCTTATAAAATCTTACTATATCTGTAATTTTGATAATTTTGATGTAACTATGAATTGCATTCTACAGATTTCACCTGAAATAACTGCCTCCAGAATTGGTGAAAATCACAGTCGAAAAAGCACGTGCAAATTGGGTAAATGAAGGGATAAAATAGAGAATGATTGAAACAAATAAAAGACGAAAAAGAAGAAGTAAAAAAGTGAAATCGTGTAAAAACGACAAAATAGAAATGCAGATTAGAGGATTCTGAAAAAGAACTGACAAATACTGTTACTGTTTCTGACCCCATAAAGCAATTATACTAGTACAGTAATTACCACTAATTTATACGTTTACCTTTTCAGACCTTTTGCAATGACTGTTTTGCCCCCACTCTTGCATTCAAAAAGATTTTGTATCAGCCAAGTCATGGATGGTTTTGAAATGTACTCCAAGAATCTGATATTAAAACCTCCCTATCAAACATGCTCATCTTTTGACTAAGTTCACACAATTAGAAAAGATTCAAGTCCAATTATATACAAGATTCAAGTCCAATTATATACACGCCGTTTTACATAAATAATTTTTTTTCGTGTAAAATATCGGATCATTATTCTAAACTTAACAAATTTCAAATCTGTGTAATATTTTGGTTTGGTATTGCATATTATTAACACTTAACCTATTTGAAAAATCACAATAACATCAAGTACAATATTTATTCACGAAAATTTATCAGTAGTCGAATATTTTTTAATGCGAGATGTCATTTTAAAATTTGCAGTGCGGTATATAATTTTTAAAAAGAAAAGCAAGACTTTTATTTTTTGCATGTCTTCAATCAAAATCAAGGATTAAGATGTGAGATGTTTAGAGGCCGTTTGGTTGAGACTACCCGTTATGCGGTTAGATCCTATAATTGATATACTGTCCGAATTTTATTAATGAGATGAGTCCCACTACTTTTTTTTAAAAAAAAAGAAAAGAAAAACCTAGGTAATTTATAATTCCTTCATTCATTCACTTGAACCAAACAATTTTTTATAAATCATATGATTTTGATTGAGAACTAAAATTTCAATGAAATAAAAATTCCTCCGTCAATTAAACTCCCACATGAACCAAACAACTTCTTAGACTTTTGATTGCACATAAATAGTGCTAATCTAGCATAAGTGCGAAATTTAAGCTTAAACAATTAAAATGTGAACTAAATTCTATAATAATTACAGCCTTTGCAGCTTCCCTGCATAGTAATTTAAATTAATTAATTACCTCTTCAAATTCAAAAGTAATGGAAATGTCGAAGCTGCCCCTTCCAAAAACCTTCCACATATATGCCTCTGTATCTTCTCCAAACTCCACTCTTTCCATCTTCACAAAACCATGTCCAAAACCTCCGCCACCGCCTCCATGGCGGCGCCGAACCCCTCCGACTACACTCACAGCCCCGTCCACTATGCCGTCGCCACCGCCGACCACCCCACCCTCGCCAGAATCCTCTCCACCCTCCCCAAACTCGCCAACCCCTCGCGTGTCCTCACGGAGGCCGACTCTTTGCAACAAGAAAAAATCTCCGACGAAATCTCCGCCGTAATCGACCGCCGTGACAACCGCCACCGGGAAACCCCGCTCCACCTCGCCGTCCGCCTCAACGACGCGTACTCCGCAGGCGCCCTGGCCTCCGCTGGTGCCGACGTCACGCTCCAGAACGCCGCCGGGTGGAGCCCGCTCCACGAGGCCATTCTCCGGCGGTGCTCCGGTGAGGTAACGTCATCCCTCGCCCAGAATCACCACATCTCCGCCTGGGCGAAGTGGCGCCGGAGGCTCCCGCGATTGGTCGCCACGCTCCGGCGAATGCGCGACTTCTACATGGAGATCTCCTTCCACTTCGAGAGCTCCGTGATACCTTTCATCGGAAAAGTTGCCCCTTCCGACACCTACAGGATCTGGAAACGCGATGGAAACCTACGCGCCGATACCTCCCTCGCCGGCTACGACGGCCTCAAAATCCAGCGCGCGAATCAGAGCTTTTTATTCCTAGGCGACAATGGATCTCTCCTCGTAATTAACCACGACGAGAAGAAAATCTTCGACGCTTTCGAGAACGCCGGAGCTCCGATGAGCGAGGCTGAATTGACGAGTTTCTGCAATCAGACGAGCGTTTACCGGCCGGGAATGGACGTTACGAAAGCCGAATTGATCGGCCGCACCAATTGGCGGCGCCAGGAGAAAACAGAGATGGTCGGAGACTGGAAAGCTAGGGTTTACGAGGTACTGTCAAAGAATACAGTGAAAGATGTTAGAAAATGTTGTTAATTAACGATATCTATGTACTTCCGACAGGTTCAGAACGTCGTTTTCAGCTTCAAATCGAGGAAGATAACCGATTTGGACCTCGGCGAACAGATTCTCCCGCTCGATTTGGACCTCGACGAAGATTCAGAGGAAGGATTCTTAGTGGCGGAGAATCCGAGGTTCAGCGTCGACAATGGGCGGCGCCACAGCAGCTTCGTGAGGGAGGATCGAGAGACGGTGATGGTGTCGAGGAAGAGCGTGGACATAATCCCCGACACGCGCCGCCGGATGGGTAAGCCGCCTCCCCACGCGCCGCCGAGACGTATGGTGGCGCCGCCGCAGACGAAGGAGAAGGAGTACGTGAAGAACCTCCGGCCGGTGATCTGGCTGACGGAGCAGTTTCCGCTGAAGACGGAGGAGCTGACGCCGTTACTGGACATTCTGGCGAACAAGGTGAAGGCGGTGAGGCGGATGAGGGAGCTCCTAACGACGACGTTTCCGGCCGGCACGTTTCCCGTGAAGGTGAATAACCGTTACTACTACTTTTTTGAATTTCTTTTGCTTTAATTTTAATCGGTTTCCTTCTTTTGATGCGTAATAAATTCTCACTACCTGGAGACAATCGTAGCTTTATGTCTGGCCCCACCCTTTATGATGACGTGTAATCATTCCATTGGTATGTTTTGAGTGTTGTGGATCCCACCTTCTTGAGAATGGAGATATCTTCACCTAGGAAATGGAGTGACTTAACCTTAAAATCATTTTCCAAAGTTAGGATCCTAATTGCCTTTTAGAATTCATTAGCCTTGTAATCACTAATTAGTAATTACCAACATTTACAGTGGCAGAATCAGAACAAATATTTAGGAGATATGACACAAAAAACTGAAATGAGTAAGCGAAATGCTAGATTTGGTGGTACATTTTTAATAATTCGACCATTCGTCACCAAAGATTATACTCTCTCTGGTTCACTAGGTTTGACACTAGACTATTACATAATATTTGTTTCAATTTTATCTGTAGATTTGAAGAAGTAATATCATCGCGTGATACATTTTTTGAAGGTATTAGACATGCATTTTCAAAATTATAAATTTTATTAATACACGTCATAAAAATTATTGATGATCAAATCTACCGTCAAATAGTATTTCTGATCATCTGAGCCAAACAAACTGAAGCAGAGGTGGTAAATGACTTGGGTCATTTCTAATATCTATGCACTTCTAACAAGCTATGATTGACTCTATGGCATGGACTTTGATTGTGATGACAAGTAGTAATAGATTTTAGGCTTTTATGATATTGATGACAAGTAGCAATAGGTATTCTGCCCATTATAGGCTTTTATGGCACATCAATTTCTTCACATGCTTAGTTTTATCTCCATTTGTATGAACATCCATAAAGGTATGTATCTAAAGTGTTTGACATGAATGTTACAGATTACAATCCCAGTGGTGCCTACAGTGAGGGTGGTGATAACCTTCACAAAGTTCGCCGAGCTGCCGCCAGTCGAGGAGTTCTACACCCCTGTTTCAAGCCCTAGACACCTAGCCAACGGCGCGAAAGAAGACCTAGCTAATGAGGTGGATAGTACTTTCGTGTCGGCTTCCTCCTCGTCTTTCTCCTGGTTATCAAGCAGTAGCGGCACCAGATCGTGCTCTGCAGCTTCCAAGAAGTCACAGAGCACGACGGCCGATCCCTTTGCGATTCCGAGCGGGTACCGTTGGAGCAGGATGGATGATAAAAGTAGAAAGATGAAGAAATCCAGGTCTACTAGAAGGGCTAATAAGTAGAAAGTTTTTTACTTTTTTTACCGTGCTATATTACTAGAAAAGGAAATCTGGATTCTGCAATCATTCTTCCAAATCACCTCAAAATTAGCGCCAGGGTAGATTGTGAAAGGGGTAAAGAATGGCATTTTCTTTTGAGGATTTGCCTGTCTTCAAGGGAGCAAGATTAGCTTTGAGTTAGGGCTTCTTTATATTCTGTCTTGTTTACTTTAGTTGCTTTATTAGCTAGAGGCATCCATAATGGTTAATAGTGACTACAATGTGATAGCTTTCATACTTTACTTGGGTTTCTTACCATTCGAAATATATACAGTTTAAGCACGGAAAATGAGTTATTCTTAGGCTTACGATTTGAAACAGGACACAAAATTTTGATCTGAACCGAACATGAATTTAGTGAGATTTGGTCGATATGAAATAAGGCATGTGTCTATGTTGAATTAGACACAAATGATCTGAAAATGAATGTGTTAGATTCAGGGCAAATTCTTGGGTTAAATGAGTCACTTATTTGACCCATATATTTAAGGTGTAGTTATGCAAATTATTAAAATTGACTTTATAGATAAGATCAAATTCTCTAATGCCAAAATTATGGAAATAGCTCTAATTTATGATGAAATTGAGAGATAATTCTTGATTTAGTTTCCATATATCATGATAATATAAGTACATAAATTTTAAAGTTCTGTTCATGTTCTGTCCCAGTACAAATAAATATGTTTCATGGATTGAATTTGGGGTATCCGAGTTTTTACTAGATCTGGACCGAATCAATGTCCTGTGACCAGAAATATTATTGGATTGAGTTTAGCATTTTCAGCCCAGCAACCCACCAAAATCAATCTATGAACCCAATGTGCTTGACAAATCTGGAAAATTTTCTTATGGTATGTTCGAATGATAAACATATCTTACTTCTTGATAAGTATAAATTATTCTTCAAAAGATTTTAATTCTATAAATAAACTATTTCGCATTATAAATAGAGTTGTCTAGCCTCTTCATAATTCTCTTCATCTCACCAAAAAAGCTCAACTTCATATAAAGGTATGTGTAGATTATATAGAGGCTTACATTTGAATCTGTTTAGCTTTCATGAATGTTTTCTTTAAAAGATTATGTTCAATTAACAATTAAATTTTATTAACATCAAAGTGCATGTTCATAGAAGAATATTCTAATCATGCTCTATACACTTTATATGAACTATTTTTAGTTATCAGTCTGTTCAGTTCAATATTTTTTGGTTCAGTTATATACACATTCATTTTTATTTAAATTCAGTTCTGTCTAGTTCAAGAAAACAACCACCAATGTTAAGTTTTTCTTAGATTTTGGAATCCATCATTATCACTTTTGTTCATAAGTTTAGCTAATAGTAATAAAGAAGGGAAATATAGTGTAATATATTGCACTAACTTTGCTTAAGGAGTAGGTTATTGTGAGTTGGCAGAATGTCTTTTCCAAAAGGCCACATTAACATCAGACAAATTACTAGCCAGGCTATCCACATGCAAAAGATGCCCTTTAATCCCTAATTATACCACACCTCCCCACAAAACTTTTCATTTTCATCACCACACTTCTTCTCCTTCTTCTTCTTCTTCCCTCAAATCCAAGGTACAGTCAAAACAGACTGTTTTTTGTTTGAGTTGTTTGAGGTTGATTGTCCTAATCATATTTTGAATCTGTGTGCTTTTCAGATCCAAGAAAAATGGCTTCTGATGGTCCCAGCTGGGCAGATCAGTGGGGTGCAGGAGGGATTGGTGCTCTTGATGAAGATGATGGCACAGCAGCCAATAAAGAGGCTGCAAATAACAAGAAAAGTGGTTCTGGAGGGCTCAGCAAAGCCAAGTCTTTTGCAAGTTCTGGAGCTCAGAAGTTCAAGAATGGCACTGCAATGAGCTTTAAGTGGGTGAAGAACAAGTGCCAGAAGAAAAACACCTCCACATGATTGATATTTTTAGTATATAAAGATAGCTTAAGTTTCTTTGTTCTTGTTAAGGTTTTTTGTTCATCACTTTCACTTGTTCTTATGCCTGTGCTTTGAAGATCAATGGATTCACTGATTTTGTTCATCAGTTTTTTAGCTTTCAAACAGAAATAACTGATTAACAGAAATATAACAAACTGGCATGAAAATGATGAACCAAGATACCTATATTTAAATGGTAGAGTAGAAGTAATTAGAAGAATGTCATTTAGGAGAGATTAAGAGATACTAGTAGAAGTATTGTTGGATTAGTTCAAGGCGTCGATGACATCAAAAGACAGAATGCTAACAAGTTTGATGCTTTCCCCACAAACAATGGATTCCGAGAATGGATCCAAGGGGAAAGGATGATTCAATCTTTCCTATATTTACACAAGTTCGGGGCACCATGATCATCTTCTTCACTGCATCTCGGGGAAACCAAAGGTGTTCTCGCCACTGTAGCTCATGTAGAGAAAACCGTCCTCGTCCTTGTTTTCCTCGTAAATGGCGGACAACAGCGCAGCTGTAAGATTTAGAGAGGAATGATTAATGAAATACATGTTACTAATATGAAACATGATAATCATTAAGATGTTTATATTTACCGGTGGGAGGGAGAGTGTTGTTCACGAATATGAATATTGCCTTTTCTGCATTGAGCTTGATCCTCTTACGAACAACATAGACAAACTGACCAACAGTCAAGTCAGCAGGGACAAGGTACCTACGCAAAGGGAAGCCATACGAACCATATGAGGCTAAAGTTTATTGCACTACAAATTCAGGCACGAGCAAGTTCATCAACTTCATGAACCAGAAAGAATAGATTTTACACTTAAAAGAAACCATCAAAGCTTTCCTTAGAAATGTTGATGTATTATACTAATATGGTAGAAGCTACTCAAGTTTCAACGTTCACTAAAAAGAATAGATTTTACACTCAAAGAAACCATCAAAGGCTCTCGATATATTATACTGATATGGTAGAAGCTACTCAAGTTAGTTAACTCAAGGAGTATTGACAGTGAGAGAATATGTAGGGTTAGGGATACAAATGAAACTACATGCAAACTTCGCGATACTCAGAACAGAAAAGATAACTTAAATATAGGGATCACAGATAACAGTTATTAGCAGGATGTATCACAAGTTCCAAACCAAATAAAAATAGACAAACTGCATAAGAGGAAGATGTAAGATAACCTACTTCTTCTTATCAATGTCAGGAACATCACTTTTTTCTGCCTTCTCCACAATCACCTGCAAGATTAACAATTTTAGTACGAGCAACATAAGCCTTTACAGTCCCAGCAGTAAGCAGAACATATTATCTTACCGGAACTCTATCCGGGTACTTGTCTCTGATGCGGGATGATTCCTCCTGCCTCCTTTCTACAAAGTACATTGAAAAGCCCCATAAGCAACAATTTAATCATAACCAAATCTCCAAATTCAGAAACAAATTAAAGCATCATTACTCTTCTCAAACTTGACCAATTAAACGCACTCTTAACAAAAAATTCAACAACATTCGAATAAAGATTCAAACTTTCAGATAAATTCAACCAACCACATCATAATTGTTGATTATAAGCCCCATTAGCAACCAACCAAATATCATAATTAAATCTCCAAATTCAGAAGCAAAGCATCATTACTCTTCTCAAACTTGACCAATTAGACAAAAATGGTTAACGAAAACAATCTCTGAACAAAAATTCGACAAGATTCGAATAAAGATACAAACTTTTAGAACTAACATGACCAAATCCATAAAAAAACAGCAACAAGTCCATTCTCAAACACAATTAACCAAAAAATCCCTGTAAAATCATACCCAGGGGATGCTCAGACTTGAAGGAACTCTTGGCCATGGGAGCAAGTTTCAAACTTTGATTTCCTCCTGCAAATTTAAGGCACTTAAACATCACGAAAAACCCAAAACACCTTCAACCACACAATCGTAACAAGCACAACACAATATTAATAACTGCATTCTATATGTATAGCAAAGAGAACAAGAAAGGCAGCTTCTTACGCAAAAGGGTTTCTTTCTAATTACCCAAAAGTGGCAAAACAACCAAAAATGAACACGAAAAGCAGCTCAGATTGCTGTTCTTTTTCCAGGAAACAAATTCGATTATGAAAGCGATGATTGCTTGAGATGGGGTATTATAGATTGGAGAGATAAATACCTTAAAAATGGAGAGGGGAATTCTTACACGGAACCGAGTGGATCGAGAGGCTTTGGCTTCCAAGGAAACGGTGGTGGTTGGATTAATGAAACCCCGAGTAGTTGTACTATGATTCTAGGGCAATACGACGTCGTATAGTTGATGAAATAGGTGGAAGGTACTTAGCTTGTCCTCTATTCTTTGGTGTTTGCTCTATACATGTCCAGTTTAGTTCTGCATGTCCAATGAAAGTGTTAAAATATCATAATTACCATTCACTCGTTTATTCATTTTTACAAATATATTTTTAAAATTCTAACCCTGAATGTATAAGCCCGTTTATGTAATGATTGAACACGAGTTCAAATTATAAATTATTTTTTCGTGAATTACTAATACATATTTAAAAGGGACATTATTATCATTTCATATTTAATTTGGATCTGCATTTAAAACCACCCTATTCTTTTTGCCTATTTTGTATATATGTAAAGTAACACGCATAAGAAATTGTCTTCTCCTTTTTAGTTAATTGTGTTAAAATTGGTATTTTTCTTATACATGTATGTTTCTTTAATGTCTACTTTTGTAAAATTAAACCGAAATGAATGTAGATAAATGGTAAAGAACATTTCCGGTAATTTTTTTAAGAGTATTTGTTAAGTCTTGCCAAAAAACACACCCTTTTCTTATGAATTATTGCAAAAACAAAGAAGCACTCTCTCTGAGAAAGAAAGTTTCTGAAACTCCCAACTTTCCTGACTTTCCATAAAAGTTTTTATACGTTTTAACTTATACAATAATTTGAACCGTATATTTTGTTATTTCAAAATTTTTAAATTTTTACATAAAATTTTTAAAATTTTTACACCAAAATATGTTTTACCATATATTTATTTTAAAATGATCAACGTTTTAACACAAAATTGTATCACTTGAGTCTAAATATATAATGGTAGTTCCATAACACTTAGGAAAGTTGGACTTTCTAGAGAGTTTGCACTCTTTTTAATTGAGATCCCTAACCAAGAAATGTTCTTTAATTATGTCATAAGTGATCTCATAGTTAACATCAAACTAGGCCCTATTTAATCGGTCTTATTTATTGCTAAGTTAAACCGAACTGAATTGAACTGATGTTAAAGTCGGTGTAATGAAAAATGAAATCAGTTTAGTTAAGTTTTATCTGAATTGAACTGATCTACAGATAAGTCCAACAATAAAAACAACTAGAAATCAGCAAAAAGTTTGTAAGCAAGATTAAGAGTTCTACCATATAGAATGAAATCCAAATCTTATTTAAGTATTATTCCAAATCCATACTGAAAAGAAACAAATACAATGCATAGCCAGCAATTAGGGATACATGCCCAGGAATTTACAATTAAAGATCCTATTTACAGAACTTTTAGAGTCATCGGTAAGTCCAGGGCATCATCTTCTTCTTCTTCATCATCACCACAAGCTCATCACTGAAACTCGGGGAATCCGAAAGTTTTTTCACCGCTGTAGGTCATGTACAGAAACCCGTCATCATCCTTGTGTTCCTCGTAGATTCCAGACATCAGGCTCTCTGTAAAATGAGCAAAGAACAGATTCAATACGAAGTTTTTCCAGCACAGAATAATAACTGCAGTAAAAACTTACGGGTAGGAGGCAGAGTGTTCTTGACGAAAATGAAGATCGCCTTCTCAGCACTAAGCTTGATCCTCTTGCGCACAACGTACACAAACTGGCCAACAGTCATGTCACCTGGGACAAGGTACCTGAACGAGAGAATGTATCATGGAATCAGACCGTGAAACATTATAAAATGGCCAAATCCTTGGATAGTCATTAGACGAAGAAAAGTTTTATCGGAGACTAGAAGAATTCAAGACCAAATCCTAACAAACGGAATCAATTCACATCTAAAGGCAATGATTATAACCATTTATGCAAGGGTTTAGCTGTTCTAGAACACAACTTAGATTCGATATTTAAGATAAATATTCTGACAAAGAAGAAGATAAGGGAAAAAAATGATGACATACTTCTTCTTATCAATATCAGGAACATCAGTGTTTTCTGACTTCTCAACGATCACCTGCAATCGTTCATGTTCAACCATAAAGTTAAAGACTCGAAGATCTAACAAGAAAACAAAAAAGTTAAACAAACGGCAACTGTATCAAAAGATCTTACAGGAATTCGATCAGGGTACTTCTCTCTGATGCGGTTAGCTTCAGCCTGTCTCCTCTCTACAGTATAAAAAAGCAAAAATATCCATCGATATGGCAATACAATACACATTCATAATCACAAGAAGTTCTCAAACACATAATATATAATTACAATCGGTCCACGAAAATATCCATCAAATACATTCACAACTTGTCAAGATCATATCTTTATGCTAGACCAATACTAGCACTACTCACAAGATGACATCTTTATGCACAAAAACTAAGCATGCATCCAAAATCAAAACTAATAATCAAGCACTCAAATTTCATGCTTCACAAAGAAGATCTATCAGAGCAACACACAATATATATACCTCGTACAGCCAGAATAAAACCTAGGAGACATCAAAATTCAGTAAAGAACAGAACACATACCCAAAGGAAGTTCAGCCTTGAAGCAACTCTTAGCCATAGCAGAACTCTTAGCCATAGCAGCAGCAAGATCCAAGCTTTTTCCAGACACCTATAAAACAACACACTGATGATCAATCCACTGAAAAAAAAAAAAAAAAAAAACTCAATTATTTCGCAATTTCTCAAAAGGGTTTCTTTCAAACTCACCAAAGACCGAGAACTTGCGATCAGTTGCTGAGATCAAAGACGGTCAGGAGTTAGGTCTAGCAGTGTATTATGGGTGGGTCGAAGTTAAGGAATGATTTCCGATGTAAAAATAGCAAATTGTAAGAGAGTTTTGTACGCAACTCGCAACAAGAAACCAGATGGGAGAAGACGTTTAGGCTTAGAAGGAACCTAGGAGAACATTGCGGGAGAAGATACCATACGACGTCGTCTCGCAACCAAACCACATCGCATGTTTGGGCCTGCGTCGTCTGGGGAAATTTCTGGGCCAAAAACCGATTATGGCCTGTTTTTTTGCTTCTTATCTAGTTTGAATTAAGTCCTGATCAGTTTAGCTGGAACTGAACTGAATTAAACGTTAACGAAAAAAAAAACTGAATTAAAATATATACTACTGATATATATTAAAATGTGAGAGAATAAATGGTTGAACTGAACTGAATAGAAAAGTGTTAAAATCAGTCTGGACATTTAGCTCGGTTCTAATCCTGTTCAATTTAATTCAATACAATTCAAATCAACTGTTAGTCAAACAAACTGAAAAAAAAATGACTTAAATTTTTCCATAAATTTTGTTTCTTTCTTAATTTGATTATCACCAATCATCACTTTTTATTAAAAATAATTTAGTAATTTTTGTTACCATATGCATTGCAAATTTAAAATGCATTTTAAATTATACCACTATAGTACACAATTTTTAAAAATCAGTGGATTCAAAGAGAAAAACGTGACTCAAAGTTCATGTTACGCAATGAAGGACACACGAGATAAATATTGTATCATCACGCTAATCGAAAAAACGTAAATCATAGAATTCATGTCCAAATACACTTCTTTTTTATGTATAAATATGAGAAGTAATCTCACATACAATTACGAATAGATTGTTAAGAAGAGTTGAAGATGTGTCGATTTTGTTGCCGGAGATCCGGATTCCGGCCAAAACAATCGGAGAAGGATGGTGAGGATGGTGATCGGGGAAAATGGAGCTTGAACTTGAAAAGAAAGTTTAAGGAGCAAAAGACCAAGCTTTACATCATCACAAGATGCATCTCCATGTTGGCACCTTGGAATCCCTTGTAGATCTAATGAAAAACCATGTCTTTGAATGATGTACATGTACCATGTGTATAAATAATGTAAGATGTAACATCTGCATTTTATGTATTCGGTTTGGATCAGTTCAGTTAATGAAATTTGGGTAATGTACAATGTAACGTCTGCATCTTATGTATTCGATTTGAATCGTTTAATGAAGTTTATCTGATTATGATTACGGTTTTTTGTTCATTTTATTTCAGTTTAATTTATTTTAGTGTTAAATCAGACTAAAAGAGTGCATCCACATCGTGGTTCAAGTTAAGATTGAAGTTCTAGTTAGGGCTTGCGTGCAAGAACTCTCTATACACAAGATCACGGTGCTAGATTATGTGTATGGTTTAGTTGGTTGGATCTCCTTTACTTATATTGTGTTGGTAGACTCTAAAAATTCTTGACTGTATTATTATTATTATTCATTTCAGTTTAATTAAACGTATGTTCTATTGATTTTATGTTATAATATCAGTTTAAATCGATAAATATATAAAGATATTCAACTTGTTTTAATCGTATGAATTGCATTCTCAACTAAAATTATTGTTATAGATCTTACAAGGACTTTATTCAATAGATTATGGTGGTTTGATTATGCCTATGGAGTTTTCTTTCAGTTAGATGTTCTTTTAGGGTTGAAAATAAATATTTTATGGGAAAATACATATTTTATGGAAATTTTAAGGTAAAATTATTATTGGGTTGGTATAGCATTGAATCGATCAACTCATCTCCTGGATTTTCATGTGAAGAGTACAAAAAGGTCCCATGAAATATTCCTCATGAATGTCTCGTGACCAATTAGTACATTTCTTTAATCAGCACATAATTTATATAGTTCCTAATTAATACTACCTTTTACAATAAAAAATATTGCAATACAGGGGCCACCAATTATATATACTAGCTAGTAAATAGTTTTTTATAAACACAATAGATTTAATAACCATTTGTAGCATGAGTTTCAAGAATATTATGCAAGTGAATCTTTCAATAAAAATACGATCAACCCATGCAACATCTTATAAAAATATAGGGTTTAGGGTATGATATTATTTATTACTACTTGTATGCAACATTAAATTTATAGTTCAATTAAATGTGACATATAAAGTATGAGAGCTTGCAATGGATAAAAAGTGTCATTTGTGGGGATCCCTAAAATCCCATTCAAATGATTCATGGCGAGCAGGATAGTCCTAAACTGTGCGCCACTTTAATTGACAAAGTTAAATCGAGTTTTGATAGAAGAACTTTTAAATGACCATGCTGAATATCAATGAACGATAATATATATGGATGCACATATGTTGTGTAGCAATCCTGATAGCATAGAGTGAAACTATACACTCAACATTCATTTTGTCAAACATTAGTAGAAGTTTTCCAATAATTTGAAATGATATACATTACTTTTCAAATAAAGAATAATAAAAACATCGACAAAATCAAAGGTAGAGCATGTCACTTTGTGACAAGTATGACAACTATCAATGTAAGACGGTAATGAAATATTTACTCGTACCCTTAATTTAAGATGTTAACACAACTATTTATATAAGATGGTAATGAAATATTTACCCTTTCCCTTCTCCTTGAGGGCCGACTCTCTACAAACGTGGTAAAAAGATCCTCGTCTTTTCTTTACATTCATCTTCGCCTGTTCGACAAAACATATCGTTCAAAAGACAATAAATCTTTTTCACTAGTTCAAAAATTAATCTGACATATCACGGTGATTTCAGATACACATACTAATTATCAATATAGTGTAATTAATGATGCTGGAGTGGGAGAGCAGCAAGAATTCAATCAAGTTAATAAGGCCATACTCAGACCAGCAGACATGTAGTTGGGCTACAAATTATTTCTGTTACTGTAAATAAAACATGCATCATTATTGAAATAGAAAGCAAAATCTTAAAATGACTACACACTTGAAATATTTAGACCTATTTTTCTCGTTTTATTTTTGCTGAACTGATCAAAAGTAAATTAAACTAAACCGATTTTTTTAATTTTAATACTACTATGGCAGTGGGGTGATGTTTATAGGCACTGCACCTTCAAAATGCCCCTCATTAGGGTTTTGCAAAAAAAAAATTGAATTTCTATCCATGTTTATTCCCACAAGTATGTTAGGGATCCCTTTAATTTGCAGATGGAAGAATCCATTATTCGCAAATAATTTAGCGACGCAAAGAGAATTAAATTGAACTGAATAAAATCTATTGAACTGAAATAAATATTACATTGGATTAAAATAAATATAAAATGAAGCTAAATTAAAAATATTATAATTTTTCATTGTTTCATAGCTTTTGAGTAAATATACCCAACCTCCTTTTTGTTGTTGGGTTGTTGGGAAAAAATTCAATGGCCATCTTATATCAACATCTCTTTTTTGTCCAAATATTTCTTTATAATTTTGTCCCACTCAATCTTCCCTTTCTTCTTTTGCAAACATCACATTTTACTAACTATATATTATAGTGTCTTGTCTACCTAGTGCATGCTTCCATAACATTTCTTCTATACATATGTTGGTTTGTTTGTGATCATAATCATTCCATCTTTTCCACATCTCCTTCATGCATGGCTATATATAAGCTTGATGATTTGATACTCTTTGGCATCGATCCATTCAAGTTTTAGATAAGTTTTCTTTCTGTTTTGTTTAGATCTAGTGATCATCTCCATAGAGATCTGATGCGGGGTATTGGTGCGATTCAATTTGAAAATCACGCTCTTAACAGAAGAGGTTTGTTATCGGCATCTATTCATTCAAGTTTTAAATAAGTTTTCTTTCTGTTTTTGTTTAGATCTAGTGATCGTCTCCATAGAGATCTGATGCGGGATATTGGTGCGGTTCAATTTGAAATCACGCTCTTAACGGAAGAACGTTGTTATCTAATTGAGCCGTGCCAATATCACGCTGATTCTTCCATCGATGATAGTCGCGTTTCAGTCAAGGTCTTGTGAACGTATCTGCAGATTACACAGTTCATATTGAAGAATTCTTGTGATCTTCGGTACGTTTTTTTGCAGAATTCATCAGTGGACTGTGGCATAATATTATCTAAGATTTGGTGGAAATCAAGCTGGAAAGAAAAGGAATTCGTTTTTGTTTGTTTCATTATTAGTTTATTTAATTGCAGCTTAAAGGCTGTCTCCTTTTCTTGATATAGTGGTGTGGCAGGTAAATGATTAGATTTTATCCCTTTTTCTTTCATTTTTGTTTTGGAGAAGATAAATTAAAGTCTAATCACTGATTATAGAAAGCTAAATAATTCTGTCTTCAAAAAAAATTATTTTCTCCAAATTTATTTTTAAGACAAATCAGGTCTGAATCACTATATTACAAGAAGGAAAACTATAAGTAATATCTATTTTTGTTAATTTTTGTTCAACTGAACTAAACCGAATAGAAATAAATATTTATACATTGAATATAATAATAGTATAGTTAAGTTAATCATGATTTCATTAAATAAAATTTTATTAGAATTACATTGAAATGAATTAAACTAATTGAGTTGAACTAAATTGAATTAAAATGAATTTTTAAGATTTTCACAATGACTAATGTTCTATACAACTTATTATTTCTTAACTGTAAAACTGAAAATATATTAAGATGAGTTGGTGAGTACATATTGTAAGTGCACTAAGCGTCATTAGAAAAACATTTATCTAAAAGTGAAATTAAAGTAATAATTTTTATAAATTGTGTATTTGCAAATGGAAATTAATAAAGACAGAGTATGAAGTACTAGTATTATTTTTTCAATGGTTTGCAAATCAGTGATCTTGAGAAATTCCTTTCAAAAAAGAAAAAAAAAGTGATCATGAGAAATTAAATGTATTATATAGATAAATTTCACTTATTTCTTCTTTAAAAAAAACAAATCAGATTATGTGTTCCAAAACAGTCTATATACCTAAATTTCCTGATTATCCTTAATGAAATGTTGGTTTATTGTATATTATAGGATGGGCGGTGGAAATAATAACATTACGAGTAAATTAACTTAAATTTCGTCAAATTACTTTTCACAAAACCAGGGGCAAACCAGGAGCAAGTTTATAAAAACCAGGGGCGGAGATAGGAAATTAATTTAATAGATCATATTTTTATATAAATGATAATAGTTGATAAAAAAGTATTAAATTTGTATGTCAAACTTAACTAAAATAAAATTATACCTATAAAATTTCAAAAAAATTTGCATAAGCATAAAATCGCCTCAGATCAAAACTAAACTGAACTGATTTAAATTAAATTAAATTATTTTTTTTACTAAAATAAATTGGAAAAATATTCATTTAGTAATTTCAACACCTAAATATGTAGTGAATTATATAGATAACTTTTACTTTTTTTTTTTAGGACAACAATTTGAGTTTCATCTATCTATTTTAATTTGAATTACGTACGTTACAACCGAATTTGGTTTAGATTAATTGCGTTTTCCCAACCAATTTATTAAAAGCAAATTCACCTAACGACTCCGATTATCCCTATAAATAGTGTAGAAAGAGACCAGATAATTCACACAGAAAAGCTAGAAAGAGATCAGAAAAGTCAGACATTTAAGATGAAATCTTTCCTGAAAAATGTGTTTGGTTGTTTTTTAGCAGGTTCCAGCAAAGTTGATGACCTGGAAACGAAGAGCGAGCAGTCTCGTCAGGACATGAATGCTAGGGATGTTCGTCAGGAGACTCTGGACAGACAGGCTAGGTACCAGCTTCGTCAGTACATGGATGTTTTGCAGCAGCAGATAAATATGAACAATGCTTACATTGCCGGATTCTGATCGGAAAATATTTTTCCGATCAAAACTCATGTTGAAAGTTGTTATGTCATATGTATGGAATGTAATAAACAGAATTGTTTTTGATTTATAATCTTTCACAAGATTATAAGAAAACAACTCTAAAAGGATTGAATTTTAAGGTTAATTGAATTGTCTGCAACTTCTTTTCATTCAAATCATAGGAGTTCCTTTATTTGGTCTGCAATTTTATTCAGGAGATAAGATTTAATCATGTCTTTTAGTTTCAATCTCTATATCAGAAGACTTTTCAAATCTATCAAGATTATTGATATCATGCTTAGGTCCTGGTAATTTGAATCTATCAAGACTTTTCAAATATCAAGATTTTAGGTCCTGGTAATTTGAATATCTATCAAGATTATTGACATCATGCTTATGGACTATACATATCAATATATCATACACTAATTTATAGGGAAGAAGTCATAGAACGGACTGCAAACATCATGCTTCTGCTTATGGACTATTCTTCTTTCCCGAAAATAATACGGACTGCAAATATAAAATAGATATAATACTATTTACAATTTTTTTTACTAATTCAGTCTGTATTTTGATTGGAACTGACAAAATTGCCTTACTAATTTATCTTGTTTAAACTTTAATTACTTAATTCAGAGTGTATTCGTTTTTCTTAAAAATAATACGGATTGCAAAAGAATCTCAACTAGCATTGTCCTAAATAAAATCTTCTGTAACTGACGGGAAATATGGATTTATGCCGACCAAAATTGAAAAACTTTGTTGACCAAAATTTATAATGGATTATCAAAAATGTTTGGTGGATTTTTTTATTCATTTGTTGGTGGGATATATATAATTAAATGCAATTTGGTTGTAACGTAATTTAAAGTAGATAGTATGTCAAACATTGTGCTCTTAGTTTCGTATAAATTACAAATTGAGGATTTACAAATTGAGGATTTTCAAATTAAGTGTGATTACATTATTACATAAATCTTCTTTGAAATTGTTTTATCAAAGAGATACTTAAAGTGTATCTCATAGTTTAATCGGAACACTTTAACTTATAATTTTGACTATAATAGTAGTTAATGTTTTTAATTAATCACTAAAAGTGACTAAAAGTTTACTAACACATAGTGCCAAAAATTTTTAATTACCTTGCGAGTTTATATATAGACTGTCTTTTCAGTCTAAAAAGTCTAATTTGTAGAATATATTACTTGTTTTTTTTAAACTATTTTCATGATTCTACAAAATCTCGATTTCATTCTAAAATGACTATATTTTAATATGAAATATTTCTTTTAACTGATTGTGTTTTTTAAAAGGTCAAAATATCCATAATTTAGAATAACACGTTTCTTTATTGAAGGAATCATACTCAAATCTTACAAAATATCATTGGATGAAAAACTATCTATCAAACTTTGCCATGCTACAAATACTATGTTTAACGAAATAAATTGCAATTTTTTTCTAACCAAAAGAAAGGCGCGGCATACAAAATGCTAGTTAAGAAAATTATAATGATGATGAAATTGAATAATCAATAAAATTCTTCAGGTTAGACCGTTTCCTAGGTTTAAACGGATATATTTTTTGACGAGAGCTGAAAATTAGCCATTTCCAAGAGATAAAAGGATATATTGTGCGGTGACCTACGGCTTATATATACAGACCATGCCTCTTACCTATGTCCTCATCAATCGCAGTATATTCCCATCAGTTTTGTTGCTTGTTCCAACTAATAATTAATAATGTCAACATCAACGAAGATGATCGTGCTAACAAGTTCCGACGGTGAAACATTTGAGATCGAGGAATTGGTAGCGCAAGAATCTCAGACCATAAAACATATGATTGAGGATGATTGTGCCGACAACATTCCTGTCCCGAACGTAACAAGCAAGATCCTTGTAAAAGTTATTGAGTACTGCAAACGTCACGTACATGCACAGACAACTAACGAGAGTGGTGAGAAAGTTTCAACTGATGAGGATCTGAAATCTTTCGATGCCGACTTTGTCAAAGTGGATCAAACCACCCTCTTTGATCTCATTTTGGCTGCTAATTACCTAGATATCAAATCCCTTTTGGATCTCACTTGTCAAACCGTTGCTGATATGATCAAGGGAAAAACTCCCGAGGAAATTCGCAAGACTTTTAATATCAAGAATGATTTTACCCCTGAAGAGGAAGAGGCGATTCGCAAGGAGAATGCTTGGGCATTCGAATAAACCTGTACTTTATTAATTTCTAGTTTTTTTCCCTTTCAATTATAGTTGTACGTTCTTCATGATTTTAACGTGAAATAAAAGTTAAGATTCAAAAATATAAATTTATGTGACTTCATATCTCTTTTTTCAGCCTCGATTTGGGATTTATTTATGTTGTTCTTCAGGTTCATGTTGAGTCTAATAAATTTTTCCACCATGGTATGATTTAGAAAGAGTAAACTTGATCAAAACTATGTTTTGTAAGAACTCAATACCTGATCTCAGTTTCAGTTTTCACGAATGAACCAAAATATAATATATTATATATATATTTGAACCCAAGAATATTACATTTATATTTCCCATTTATGGTTTGTATTTTTCATCACGGAAGAAAGAAGAAAATAAATGACATGATTCAAAAGAAATAGATGAAATTGAGTATGAATTTATCATTACAATTCTTCAGTAGCTAGGTCTTAATCATACAAAATATGATATGAGTTTACAGAGAGACTTTTGGGGCATTGACACGCTCGCATTCATCGAGCCACTCGTGGTAAACGTCGACGGGCTCCGTCAGGCGATTGGCTCCGGTGACGTAGACGGTCTTGCAGCTCCAGCAGTTAATCGTTCCGATCAGTTTGTTGCTAACCGTCTGGATCTTCACGTCGACGCAGTTGCCGCCGGCGGAGCAGAACAGGCACTTGAACTCCGCCGACTCGATCTTCAAAACCTTCTTCGTCGGCTTCAAAGCCTTCTTTGCCTTTCTCTTTCCCATTTCTTACTTCTTCAACTATTTCTGATTGCTAACACATATGGGATGGGGTAGTATTTATAGGTGAAATAACTTTTCCGTATCCCCTATGTTTTCCCATTACAAAATCCGATATTCATTTGGATTCTCGCTTATACGGGAGGCCTTCCGAGGAAAATTTGGAAGTGTATAACTTTAAATTGAATTTTCAAAAAATAAACTTATGTTCATATAATATAGTTACCGATTTCTATATAAAAATAATATAATTATTGAGTTATAGATATTTAAACACTTTTAATTCAATTTATCTTCGGTTTAAATAAATCCTTTTAGTGATCTTGAGAAACTTATGTACAAATTATTTAAGTCATACTTTGACCTTACATGTCGTAGCGAGCTTTGAATAGATTTTCGAGATGTGGTGGCCCAAATGTTACAGACCATCAGGCATATGATGGTGTCAAAATATTCCCAAACTTTACAAGCAAGATCCTTGCGAATGCATAAAACACTGATGAGAGAGGTGATAAAATTTCAAGTGACGAGAATCTGAAATCTTTTAATGCTAACTTTGCTAAAGTGGATGTTAAGGAATCCTCTTTGTACAATCATGGCTGTTAATTACATGAGCATATCAAATTGTTTTTGGATCTCACCTCACAAAGGGTTGCTGATCATATGATTAAGGGAAAAACTTGTAAGGATAACCGCAAGACTTTCAATATTAAGAATGATTTTACCCTTGAGGAGGAAGAGGAGGGTCGCACGAAGAATGCTTGGGCCTTTCAGTGAATTTTAATATAATTAATTTGTTCTTTTTCCCTTTTCAAATTTTTAGTTGTTCTTCATGATTTTAAGATGAAACTAAAGTTTAAACTTACAAATATATTGAGCAATTATTAATGATTTTTAACTTTGTTCAATCTTACGTCAGCCTCGATTAGGATTTTATATTGTTCTTCAAATGTGTGCAATTCTTCATGTTTCTACTACCTTTTTCACCCGTGTATCCACAAAAATCCAGCTCTTGACACATAAAAGTTCTCCATGTCAGAGAATTTGTAAATTTAAACTTTAGTTCTCCATGAAGATTTCACAATAGCAAAAGTTATCATGGAGAATTTAAACTTTAGTTCTCATGGAGAATTTGTAAAAGTTCTCCATGTTTATATTTCACATTTGATCCACTCAGGTCGCGGATTAATACTTTCCCTTTCTCTCTCTGACAACCTAAGTTTGTGTTTACAATAGCAAAAAGTGTTTAATAGTCGAGGGAAAAACATGTGGTTACTCCGAATACACAATTAAGTACGGAGGTACATGGATTTATATGTTACTCCTTGGCTTTTGTATAGAGTCCATATTAGACAAGTATGGGATGTGAAAATTTTCCATAATGAATGAATGAATGAAAATGCTTACATTTCAGGAAAAGAATAACTCCATGCAGTATAAGAAACAAAAGCGAGTCTAAAATACAGGTAGAAGATAATCGCTCTGAAAGGTTCCGGCGGTGAAACCTTTGAGGTTGAGGAGGAGGTGGCGCAAGAATTTCAGACCATCAAGAGCATATGATTGAGGATGATTGTGCCTACAACATTCTCGTCCCAAACGTAACCAACAAGATCCTTGTGAAAGTTATCGAGTACTGCAGACGCCACGTGAAGACACAGAAGATTAACGAGAGTGGTGAGAAAGCTTCATCTTGGCTGCTTATTACCCGTACAACAAGTCCCTTTTGGATCATTTACCAAACTGTTGACATGATTTAAAGAAAAATCCCTGAAGAGATCCGCAAGACTTTCAATATCAAGAACATATTACCTCTGCAAATGAAGAGGCTTTCGGGAGAACGTTTGAGCATTCGAGTGAACTCCAGCCTAATTAATTTTTAATTATTTTGTTTCCATTTTAGTTGTTCATCATAATTTTGAATTAACATCTATATTGTATAATAAATTTTTTTAAGCTTCACATTGATTTCTTTTATATTAATTCTAGTTTTCATGTATAGTTGTGGATTTCTCATTTCAACTTATCACTACTCATTCTATTTCTTGACTTGTTCCAAAATAGAAATAAGTTGAGAGTGATTCGCCGAAAATTTAAGCCAAAACAATTTACCAAAAAATATAGAAATTGTTCTATTAAGTTGCATAACTAATATTTTATTTTCTCCAAGATAAATTCATCACTTGCAAAATGAACCTATATTGGAGTTCATTGCAATATTCCACTAAATGTTTCTAAAAACGAATTATGATTAAAGGAGCCATGATATGGGGGTTTAAATCCAAAAATGTAATCAATTTTGCTTTGGGAGGATTTGTTTCAGAGAGAAAATGTGTGTTAATTTTGTTTTAATTTTAATAATTGGTTGTACTTTTGGTCTTTGAAGAGTTTCTTCTTTTTATTGATTATTTTAATTGCTAGTCTCGATTTTCAAAGATATAATATATATTAATTGAATTATTTTTAAATTAGTAATTTTTATACGTTACGATCTTATCTTAACAAAGAAGACTCTAGTGACACCAAAAACAAAAACCTCCTTATCACATTTTCCACGCCATATTCTTATCTTAAGTTGGCCTCTTTTTTATTATTTACTTATTTCGAAAGATCTAGAATGGGTTTTAACACCCTCTTAATCTTGTATCTAGTCTTAATTCAGGATTTATTAATTGAATTAGAGAAAGTTTTGTGGGTTATAACTTTTTCACTGAATTTCACCAAACAAATTTTTGTTTTTTCAACCAATGATTATAAATTGAGGTGAACTTGTGGCTTGTTCATTCATCCACTAATCCTCTTTACTTTAATTATTGTTAGAATGTCAGGATACATAAGCTTGCGGGATTTCTTACCAGGGATAACATTTGAGAGTGATGGAGAAGAAGAAGAGGAAGAAGAGGAGGAGGAGGAGGAGGAGGAGGAGGAGAAGCTCCCGGGTGGAGATGAAGAATCACATAAAGAGGAGCTCCCGGGTGAAAATGCAAAATTACAGTTTGATCCTCTTCGACTGAGCTCTATTCTATCTATAATGGATATAGAAGACGACGGTGGATTTATTCCGCCTCATGAGTTTATCATGAGAAGCACTATAAGGGAAAAATTTCCTAGCTTCTCTATGATACACGGGGCAGGGAGAACCTTGAAAGGACGAGATCTCATAGCAACTAGAGACACAGTTCTTCGTTTAACTGGATTCTTGTGAATTCATGTACTATTCTGCATGTTTATGTTTACAGATATATTGTTATGTTATGTTTATTTTTTAATAAATTTAATTTTCTTCTAAAGCTTATAATTATATAATCATATTAACAGCTCAAATTTATATTTATGTTCTCTTTCCAATTTAAGGCGAGCCTTATCAAATCGCTAAATCTGAACTTGAATCCAAAAATCAAACAAAACAAGGATATACTCATTATATGCTTCATGTTTCTAAAAGTCTATCTGAAAAATCATGTAACGTCGAAAAGAATTTCATTTGTCCCATTAATTCTATTCTCATCCTAAACTTTTCATCTGAAATTCATATCCATTTTCTTCTTCACAAAACAATCCTCCATATTTAGATTAGATTTAATCTTTTTCGGTGGCATACATCGCCGTTAAACACCTCAAACAAATCAGCAATTCACCAACCCATGTCCCTCCATTTCCCCAACCGGTCTTTGATGATTTTTTTATCACCTACAACTATTCTAATCCAACCTAGTCTATTGATCCTATACTAGTCTTGCATTTTGAGTGGGGTGAGGTTTCACACTTACACCCTGATGCATTTCGTCTCTTTACACTTCATGCGCCCATGCCTCTTGCAGATGGAGGGGATGGAGACTTTTGGAGACTAGGAGAGAACCCAGAGACTAAATTGGGGTGAGGGGTTAACCCCGGACCTCTCGCTAGCCAAGTTTATTTGGAAGATGCTTTTGCCCAAATGAGCTGGGCCATTTGGTTCGGTCTTTGATTCAATTTTGCTTATTGTAGGACTTTTTTTATATTATTATTTTTAACTTTGAATTGATTGGGGTTTTGATTTAATTTTGAATGGTTGGGATATAGATTGGGATTGATTCTAATTTGATTGGACTTTATGTTTTTTTTTTTTTTTAAAACGGACTTTATGTTTGATAGTGTTGAATTAGATTTGGGGCTTGGAAACTTGAGTAGGGATGGGGACTCCGCAAATCACACAAGAAAATTAATTTTATACCCTTCATAAATTAGCCTATATGGTTATACATTGTTCAAACACTTTTTAATTTTACTGAATTATAAACAAGCCCTAAATGTTTTTATAAATATAACATGTTTAAATTTAACATCAACCATGTATAGTTTTTCTTGTTTGGCACCAAACAAAAGCTTACAACCTTATAATGTATAGTTTTACATATATTTATATTTATATTTTTCTCAATTTTAGTTCAATTTATTTTTATTTGAATTATTAAGAACTATATCATTAATTTAATTTAAGAAGTAAACTTTAATAAATCCTGAATTAAGACTAGATACAAGATTAAGTAAGTGTTAAATCCTGAACTAAGACTAGATACAAGTCATTATAAAAATATCTATCTAACAATGAAATGAAAATAATTATTATTATAAATTGTGTATTTGCAAATGGAAAGTAATAAAAGACAGAGTATGAAGTAGTAGTATTATTTTTTCATAGGGGTGCAAATCAGTGATCCAAAATTTTCAAAAATCAGTATTATATAATAATTTATTCTAATCAGTATTATTCTAATTTATACAAATCAGTGCAAATCAGTATTATTTTATTTTCTAAAATTAAACAATGTATTATATAATAATTTAACCTATTTCTTCTAAAAAAAAAGAGTAAGCAAATCAGATTATGTGTTCCAAAAACAATCTACCTAACAATTTTGATAATCCTTAGTGAAACGTTTATTTATTATAGAATGGGCGGTGGAAATAGTAATATTACTTATAAATTAACTTAAATTTCATCAATTCACCTTACAAAACCAGGGGCGGTTTTATAAAAGTGCCCCTGGTTTTGATAAAACCGCCACTGGTTTGGTTTTAATTGCGTTTCCGCAACCAATTTCATAATGCAAAATTCACCTAAACAGGCTGTGATGAAACGATTAATAAAAGGACATACAAAATTTGATTACATATATATTACACAAAATTCGTTGACAAATCTATATCATAAACATTTGTAGTGGTTTGATAGGTTGAGGGACGAGCATTTTGAGAGCATTTTGATATCATGGATTCTGGTGACAAGGGCCACCATCGCCGCCACACGAAGGAACAAATCGATGAACTTGAGTGGTGAGTTTATTTTCTCTACTAAATTGTTTGGATGGTGAAGAATAATGTTAAATTGTTGAAATGAATGCAGTTTTTTCAAGAACTGCCAGCACCCGGATGGCAAACAAAGGAAACAGCTCGGCCAGAGATTAACTTTGGATCCCTTGCAAGTTAAGTTCTGGTTTCAGAATCGCCGATCTCAGATGAAGGTTAAAATCTATGTCATCCCTTCTACATGCTTATGTCGCGCAACGCTTTTTTAGTACTATAAAAGTGTTTGATTATGTGAACTTCACTAAGTGTGTAAAATCGCTTTTACAATCAATTTCCTTTCTGTAACGCGGGTTTTGGCTCGGGATCATTGGTTTTTTATATGCAAATGTGACAACATTTAGTAGTATAACAAAATTGCGCCGTGTGTTGCGCCGTGTGTTTGTGCCTTGTTGTGTTTCAGGCGCAGCATGAGCGCCATGAGAACACATCATTGTGGAATGAGAATGAGAAGCTGCATGCCGAGAACATTCGCTACAAGGCTCTCATCAATGGCGCCACTTGCCCTAACTGTGGCGAGATGTCCTTGGATGAAATGAGGATCGAGAATGCTCGCCTCAGGGTAAAGGTTAGCAAAAATTCATATCCCACCCCTTCCATTTACTTCAAAATTTAAATCCAAACTCTTTTAATACTTTTATTTTGTGCATTTTCTTTAAAAATATTATAAATGATCATCAAATATATGAAATGAGAAGTTGCATTATTTCATTTCTCAGATAGACAGGAATGCAGCTAAGTATGCTGGAAAGGTGCCTATGCTCACATACCCAAACCTCCCCTCTGGATCATCTCGCGGGCTGGATCTCAGAATGGGGAGTTTTGGGCAACAATCAGGCCCTACTGGGGAGATCTATGGGCCTGCTGGTGACCTTCTCAGGTCAGTTTCAGGCCCTACTGAGGCCGAAAAGCCCGTAATCATCGAGCTTGCTGTGGCTGCCATGGAGGAGCTGGTTAGGATGGCTCAGTCTGGAGAGCCTCTGTGGATACCAAGCAATGACAACTCAACTGAGACTCTGAATGAGGATGAGTATTTCCGGGCTTTTCCTCGCGGCATTGGGGCCAAACCCATGGGATTGAAATCTGAAGCTTCTAGAGAAACCTCTGTTGTTCTCATGAAGCATATTAACCTGGTTGAGATCCTCATGGATGTGGTAAGCATCAAACTACTCTTACATGACTATCTTAATGTTAAAACAATGATTCATGGTTTTTTCTATATTATCTCTTTATTGTGTTACATAACATCCTTAAATTACTCAATCAACTTTTGTTTTTCCTTAATCTACCAGAATCAATGGTCAAGTGTGTTCTCCAGCATAGTTTCTAGGGCACTGACCTTGGAGGTGTTGTCAACTGGCGTGGCAGGCAACTTTGATGGAGCTCTTCAAGTGGTAAGTGAAAGTACTAGATTACTTGTTCTCCTGAGACAATATTAATTGAAACAGTTTTATGTATGGACATTAGTACATGGCTAAATCATATGTTACATGTGTTTTTCAGATGGCGGCGGAGTTTCAGGCGCCCACACCCTTTGTCCAAACTCGCAAAAACTATTTCGCGAGATACTGTAAGAAGCATCCGGATGGAACCTGGGCTGTCGTCGATGTGTCTTTGGATCATCTGTGCCAGACATCTGTTGCCTGGTGCAGAAGAAGGGCTTCTGGATGTCTGATTCAAGAACTCCCCAATGACTGCTCTAAGGTACAAATCTCTATTTTCTAGAACAAGACATCTAAAAAAAAGTAAACCCTAATTGAAAATGAAAGAAATATTTAATAAGCCCTAAATCCAAGCTCTAAAGAAATGAAAGAATCAATTTGGAATGATACTTGAAAACTTTTGTTTTCTTGCATGAGACACCCATTGTAGAGAAGTATTTACAGAAAATAAATTAATGAACTTCTATTCTCTTGCAACTGATATCTATAAATTAAACCCTAATTGAATGTGACTTAAATAAATTTTTGAATTTTAAGCCCTAATTAAGCCCTGATTGAAATTTACTTGACTAATGCCCTTTGCATAGATGTATTCAAAATGCAGGTCACTGAAAGTTTGTAATGTTTTATAGGTTATGTGGGTTGAGCATGTCGATATTGACGACAGAGCAGTTCATAGCATGTACAAAGCCCTAGTTAACTCAGGCCTAGGGTTTGGTGCAAAGCGCTGGGTAGCCACGTTAGACCGCCAATGTGAGCGACTCGCAAGTGCAATGGATAACAGTGTTCCTGGAGGAGATGCTGGAGGTAAAACTTATTTATTTATCAAGGGTTTAGGGTTTAGGGTTTAGGGAAATTTAGGGAAGATCATCAAATTAAACATGCTAGTTTATATGTAACTGTGTGTGTGTGTGTGTGGGAAATTTCAGTGATAACTAGTCCAGATGGTAGAAAGAGTATGCTGAAGCTGGCTGAGAGAATGGTTATGAGCTTCTATTCTGCTGTTGGTGCTTCCACTGCCCATACATGGACAACATTCTCGGGAAGTGGCGATGATGATGTTTGGGTTATGACTAGGAAGAGTGCAGATGATCCAGGCAGCCCTCCGGGTCTTTTATTGTGTGCAGCAACCTCGTTCTGGCTCCCCGTCCCGCCCAAAACAGTTTTTGATTTTCTCCGCGATGAGAACTCAAGAAGCAAGGTATATATTTCTCCCTCACTTAGATTGATAACCATAAATGATCAGTTAGGGGTGACATTATGCCCCTCTTAAAAACCTTGGTTTGGTGTTAGAATATAAGTTATATAGTATTCTTATAGCAACTTAGAAGAGGTTAACTTAATATTTCTTTGATCATCCATATAATTAGGACTACTTGATTACATAGTCAATTCTTGCTTCTGTAAATTGAGTTTGTAACCAATCACAATAGAAAATGAAGAGAATTAATGGCGGAAAATTGATTCTTTAGCATCACAAATTTGGTTAAAATATGATTGATTACATGTTACATCTCGCTTTTAAATGAAGGATCTGTCCTGACTCTTTCCTTGTATTTTTTAGTGGGATATACTCTCAAATGGTGGCCTAGTTCAAGAGATGGCACACATTGCTAATGGCCGCGACCCTGGAAACTCTGTGTCCTTATTGAGTGTCAATGTAAGCCTATGATATATTCCTATACTTGATTTAATTGTTTTACAAAAGTATGTACTAATGCTTTAAAAAAATTTGGTCACCAGAGCGCGAACTCAAGCCAAAGCAAGCTGATACTTCAGGAGAGCAGCACAGATGCAACTGGCTCGTATGTTATATACGCTGCTGTGGACATAGACGCGATGAATGTTGTATTAGGCGGGGGAGATCCCGACTATGTGGTTCTCCTCCCTTCTGGTTTTGCTATTCTCCCTGATGGGAGTGGAAATGGAGGATCTCTCTTGACTGTTGCATTTCAGATATTGGTGGATTCAATTCCAACAGCTGAACTTCCTCTTGAATCAGTTGATATTGTTAACACCTTCATCAAGTGCACTGTTGAAAAGATTAAGGTTGCCCTGTCATGCGACGCATGACCATGGTATCTTTCAGGCAAGTAATTATTACAAACACTTACTTTATAAACATCCGCATGAATCTTTTAACTTAGATGATTGATTTTTTTCCGTACTCTGAATATTCGAGGTTAACAAGTAAGGGTTTCATGTCAAATCCATGTGTTATGGTACTAATTGCCAGCTTAAACCTATCATATTTGATTGTTATCAGTTATATATTCCTTCAAACTGGCCAAGTAGAATCATCCAAACTGTTGGCTTGCTAGGGTTTTTGCTCCAAGTTGTGTTCGACATTTTTCAATCGCTTTTCACATCTTCATTGTTTGGTGATTCGATATATTCATGATTGAGGGCCTGTAGTTTTACTTTGTTAAGTTAGTGACTTAGTGTCATGTGCATACCATTGGTTTTCTAGGGTTAATGCTTGTTCATAAACTTGTATGATTCTAATAAATGTGTAGTATATATGTTTAGCCTGTCAAATGAGTTCTTATTTTGGTTTATGGTGCATCTATCACATCTGACATTGAGTGTTGACATATATTGCAGGTAGGCTAAGAAAAATAATGGGAAGAATGGTATGTTTACTTTTACATTCAGACGGTGGAGAGGGCTATGGCGAAGAGTCAAGAATGAACCATCTACAACCCTTGCTTTATGGTGATTGCAAAACATATATGTTGAATGTAGCAGCGAGAGATAAAGAGACGAGAAAGCATTTCACTACAAATTTTAGCCCTAACAATCCTTATGAGTATTTAAGTCTACAAACCCCCTTTTCTCTCCAGATCAGAAAACAAACTGCATTTTTATTTTGTTGAACTGGAATTGATAGGGACTTCCTTTTGATCAATTCCTGCTTTGTAATGTGTTGTCGACTCATCGGAGATGTTTTGGAGCAAACTTTTCTAGTTAGCTGTGTTAGATGCTAACATGGCATGTTATAACTTTTGATGCTCAGTGGTGATAGGGGTTTTGGTCCATATCTAGGCTCCGGCCCAGAGAGTAGTCCGGTCCACATGACGTCAGCTAGAATGGCGTTATCCGGTCCACTGCCTCTGGGCCTGGGGCTGACCACTCACACCTATAAATACAGCTTTGGACTTGTGGAGAAAGGTATGTTCTATCAGATAAAAACTCTCTCAATATATCTTTATTCTCTCTCCTATTCAAAGACCCCTCTTTCATCATCACGCCGGAGTAGCTATCCTCGGGATACTCCGGGGCGTTGTTTTGCAGGGCTTTAGGTGAGAGCGCGCGTAGCACGGACAAAAGTCTCATCCGGACCGGAGACTCACCATTGATCCGGACCGGGACTGGAAGCTGGTAGCATCAGTTGGCACGCCCAGTGGGACCCATAAAAAATTCCAGTTGTAGGTTACGTTCATGCCGCCGCGCGGACGACCAAGAAAGAACCCTCTCCCGGCGGAGGAGGATGCAGGAGGAGGGCCAAAAACCAGAAAAGCCGCTACAGTTAGAGCTCAGAAGATAGCGGCCGAGAAGGAACGGATTCTCCAAGCCAAACAGGCGGCAGCGGAGAAGAAGGCCGCAGCTGAAGAGCGTCGGCGACAGCGCCTAGCAGCTGAAAAGGCAAGAGGGAAGAGGCCGGCTTCCGAACGAACTCTGGCGGACATACAACGCGAGGCTAGAGAGCGTCAGCGAGCGGCGCGAGAGGCGCGGAATCAGAATCAGGATGATGACCAGGAGTCGTCGGAAGGGGATGAGACGCCCGATCCGGATCGTCCCGAGGGATCTGGTTCTGAGGAAGCCGAGGATTATGAACCTGAGGAATCTCCGGAAGGGTATAGCACGGAAGGCGATGCTCAGAGCCGTTCGATTCGACCTCGAGTTGGGCGGAAGGCCGGACGGGAGGAGCGTAAGCGTCATGATTCCGGACTCGGAGGCAACATCCTGAGGACAAACATGGCGGAGTATCAGCAGTTCCAAGAGTGGAAGGCCGCTCAACGAGGTGAGGCAGACAAGCCGCCTCCGGACCAACCAAGAGCACCAAACCTAAACCCTTACCCGGGCGGACATCAACAGCAGACGGCTGGTTTGAATCCGAACGCACCGCCTTACTGGGGAGCACAAACCCAGCAGGGATACGGTACCCAGCAGGGCTATGTGAGGGATGCACCCGGGGGACAACCTGCCGGAGGACCCGGGGGTCAGCAGCAGATGATGTTTGGGATGCAACCTGCCGGAGGACCCGGGGGTCAGCAGCAGATGATGTATGGGATGCAGCCTGCCGGAGGAGGATTCCCTGGAGGTTTTGGTTTTCAAACACCTTTCTGTCCGGATTCCATTGAAGACCGACTCAATCGCCTAATCGGACGGAATGGGATCGGGCCACAGTCACCTTGGGTTCCGGAGGTGTTAAGTTTTAAGTGGCCAGCCGGAACCAAGGCTCCGGACGGACTACCTACCTACAACGGAGAAGGTGATCCGGAGGAGTTCGTTCATACTTATGCAAGTATCATGATTGCTAGGGATATTCCGGAAGAGCTACAGTGTAAGATGGTACCTTCATACTTACGGGGCAACTGCTTAACATGGTTCAAGGGTCTGCCGAACGGTACACTCCGACATTTTTGGGATTTCGCCATAGCCCTGGTCCGGCGCTATTCTGCTATGAAGCACACATTTGTAAACCTCGCCACGGTCCTGGCAATGAGGCAGCTGGAGACGGAGACTACCTGGGAATTCTACACCCGGTACATAGCTGCGACGATGAAGGTGGTGGACCGGCATTTGCAGGAGAAGGCCATTATCCACAACTTCGTCAACGGACTGAGGGACAACTCTTTCTACATCGAGCTCATGAAGAATATGCCTACGTCATATTACCACCTCCAGTTGGTAGTAGAGATGCATTGTACGGTGCATGATGCCAACCAAGTCCGGATGACAACAGTGGGCTTTTTCGAGCAAAGGTCTCTCACGGTGACAGGGACCCAAACCACTGCTGCAAGGGCTCCGGCCCGTACGGATCAAGTCAGACGAGTACCCGCCCCGGCGACAGCGGCACCAGCACCGGCAGCCGCTGTTCGTCCGACCTACACCCCTCTCTCAAAGACCCGTACGGAGATCCTTGCGGTTCACCGAGGTTTGTTTACGGATCCGCAGCCCATTGTTGGCGTGCCGGCACCAGCCAATGCGGATAAGTGGTGTGAGTTTCACAAGTCACATGGACATACCACGGAGGGATGCAGGGCGCTTCGTTGGGATATTGAAAGGTTAATCGGAGCAGGCCAGCTAAGAGATTGCGTGGCGGGAGAAGGACCCGGACGCCCGGCCCAAGCCCCGGCAGCGGCAGCCGGACAGGGTCGAAAAAGGAATAGGAACAATCGCCCCCGAGGGGGGAATCAAGCTAATCCGGCAAACCCGGCACCAAGACAGGCTGCACCAGCTCCGCCCCCAGCTCAGCCTCGGGTGATCAATGTGATAAACGGAATCGTCGGCGACGGACTTTGTTCCATGACGGCGATCAAAGCCAAAAGCAGATACGTGCCTCCGGGCGAGATACAAGAAAAGAGGTTCAAGCCAAACGAGACTATCACCTTCTCGGATGAGGATCCGGTACCCCCACAGGTTCCCCATTCGGATCCGATGGTGGTAATGGCGGATGTCGAAGGCGTGCTGATCAAACGAGTGTTCGTAGATGACGGAAGCAGTGTGGAGATCATGTTCGCAGCATGCTTTGATCAGCTCGGGATCGGACGACAAAACCTAAAACCGTGTCAGACCCCCCTTTCAGGGTTCACCGGACGGACTGTCCATCCGCTCGGAGTCATCCCTTTGAAAGTCACCCTGACGGATTTCGAGGACTCGACAAAGCGGGCTACGGTGGAGTGTAACTTCGCCGTTATTGATGCTGTTTCCCCTTACAACATGATCATCGGAAGACCTTGGCTGTCACAGGCACGGGCTATATGTTCACCTTTCCACTTGATCATGAAGTTCCCCACGGAAAACGGTATCGCATCCGTTCGGGGCCACCAGCAAACCGCTCGAAGTTGCATGCTGACCGCCATCAAGGATGCCCGATCCGGGGAGGGCCAACCCAAGCTGTCCGCCTCGGACAAGGGAAAAGCCAAAGCGGACTTGGTAGGAGCTATCCACGGAGAAGCACCATCTTACGAAGTGGAGGATATGATGGTCGGTCAGAAGGGGGTAGTCAGTGTGGGGAAGAACATGCCGGATGACGTTAAGATGGAGTTGCGAAACCTGTTGGCGGAGTACGAGGATGTGTTTTCCTGGGGGACGGAGGACTTGACTGGCGTTCCGGAGGAGATCGCAGTCCACAAGCTCAATGTCTTTCCGGAGCTGAAACCAATCAGGCAGAAGAAGAGGCCCCTCGCCCCGGAACGCGTGGAGGAGATCCGGGCGGAGGTGGGTAGACTGTTGAATGCCGGAATCGTGGAGGAGATATCATACCCGGAGTGGATAGCAAACCCAGTTCTGGTAAAGAAGCACGATGGCTCGTGGAGAATGTGTATTGACTTCACAGATCTAAACAAATGCTGTCCGAAAGATAGCTACCCGCTCCCCTCCATCGATCAGCTGGTCGAGGCTATTACTGGTTACCAAGTGTTGGCATTCTTTGATGCGCACCGAGGGTACCACCAGATTACGATGGCCAAGGATGACCGCCCCAAAACATCTTTTATCACTGACTTTGGTACCTTTTGTTACAGGAAAATGCCTTTCGGACTGAAAAACGCAGGTGCAACATACCAAAGGATGGCGGACAAGCTGTTTCGGAACCAGATGGGACGGAACTTGGAGGTCTATGTGGATGACATGGTGGTCAAGAGCCGGACGTACGAATCTTTTTTGTCCGACCTCCGGGAGATGTTCGACGTGCTCCGGATGGCGAATCTCAAGCTCAGCCCAGGAAAAAGTACCATCGGAGTAGGAGCAGGGAAGTTTCTTGGCTACATGGTGTCGGCTCGAGGAATCGACGTCAACCCGGAGAAGATATCGGCCCTTATGGAGATGCCTCCTCCGAGAGGGGTGAAGGACGTACAAAAACTGACCGGGTCGCTAGCCGCTTTGAGCCGATTTCTCGCTCGGGGGGCTGAGAAGCAGCTCCCGTTCTTTAACATACTCCGGAGAGCCAAGCCTTTCGAGTGGACCGAGGCATGTGACCAAGCGTTCACGGATCTCAAGGCTCATCTAGCAAGCCTCCCTACCCTTTCCAAGCCGCTGCCCGGAGAAGAGCTTTTCCTCTACATAGCAGCAACGGAACACGCTATAAGTTCTGCTCTGGTCCGAGAAGATGGAAAGGTACAGCGTCCGGTTTACTTTGTGAGCAGGGCACTCCAAGGTCCGGAAACAAGGTATACCGCTTTGGAAAGGCTGATATTGGCATTGGTCCATGCTTCTCGGCGCCTCCGACCATATTTCCAAGGCCACCCGGTCACGGTTCTGACGAATCATCCGTTGAGACAGATCATGCTGAAACCAGAAGCCTCGGGACGGATGATGAAGTGGGCAGTTGAGCTTGGAGAGCACGAGATCAAGTACCATCCCCGGAGGGCTATTAAGGGACAAGCCCTGGCGGACTTTTTGGTAGAAATGACTGAACCTTCAGGAGAGCCGTCCGGATCGGAACCACCCTCTGACAAATGGAAGTTGCATGTGGACGGATCGTCGCATGCTAACGGGGGCGGGGCTGGTGTCCTGCTTACTAGCCCACAAGGAATGGAGTACAGGTATGCTATCCAGTTCGCTTTCCGGGCAACTAACAATGAGGCAGAGTATGAGGCACTTCTGGCCGGACTCCGACTGGCGTTGGAGATAGGGGTCACGGACGTTGAGGTGTACAGTGATTCTCAGATTGTGGTTCAGCAGGTGAATGGAGAATATGAGGCAAAGGAGCGGAGTTTGCAGAAGTACCTTGAGGCGATTAAGCCATTACTGGTCAAGTTCCGTGGCGTTACCATAACACAGATCCCTCGCGAGGACAACGGTAAGGCGGACGCTTTGAGCAAACTTGCTTCTTCTGAGATCAAGCCAGACGCGGAGAGCAACCTAATGATGGAGACCCTATCCGCCCGGAGTTACGACGTCCCACTAGTGGCAGCAGTGGAGGTGCAAAAGGAGTCATGGATGGCCCCCTTCTTCGACTATTTGCAGCACGGAAAGCTCCCGGAAGACAAGGCACTGGCACGGAAAATCCGACAGAAGGCACCGCACTACACCATAGTTGATGGAACCCTGCTCAGACAAGGATATCTCCAACCATGGTTAAGGTGCGTAGACTCGGATGAGGCAGCTCGGATTGTGAAGGAGATGCACGAAGGACCGAACGGTAGCCACCAGGGAGCCCGGACCATAGCGAGAAAGATAATGTGCACAGGCTACTACTGGCCGACCCTGTTCGAAGAGGCACAGAAGTACGTCCGCTCCTGTGTGCAGTGCCAAAGGTTTGCTCCGCTCATTCATGTTCCGCAAGAAGAAAGGGTCGGGATCACCGGCTCGTGGCCTTTTGATAGATGGGGCATCGATCTGGTCGGACCCTTCCCCTCCGCTCCGGGAGGATTCAAGTACCTGATAGTAGCAATCGACTACTTCAGCAAATGGGTTGAGGCCGAACCTCTCACGAACATCCGTGGCAGCACTTGCGTTAAGTTTTGTTGGAAGAACATCATCTGCCGCTACGGAATCCCCAAGTACATCGTCACGGATAACGGAGCTCAGTTTGAGAATGACCCGTTTCGATCTTGGTGTAAGGAGTACGGAATTACGCAGCGACTCACATCGGTTTACCACCCGCAGGCCAACGGTCAAGTAGAAGTTACCAACCGGACAGTGGTGAACGGATTGAAAACTCGTTTGCAGGGGGCACGAGGAAACTGGATCGATGAGTTGCCAAGCGTTCTTTGGGCATACAGGACGACCGAAGGATCCGCCACGGGCCAGTCGCCGTACAGTTTGGTATACGGGGCGGAGGCAGTCATACCAGCTGAAGTGGGAGTCCCCAGTCTCCGGACCCTAACTTGGGATGAAGACCAAGCCGGACGGAGCTCTCCGCTCGGATCGAGCAGGCTGCTGGATTTGGACCTCTTGGAGGAAAAACGAGAGCAGGCAGCGCTGCATGAGGCCAAGGTGAAGGAGCGGATGAAGCGTTACCACGACAAGCGTGTCAGGAAGGAATCATTCGTCCCCGGAGATTGGGTGATGAGGAGGAATGATAAAAGTTTGAAGGAGGCCACTGGCAAACTGGCACCTAACTGGGAAGGTCCGTACCAAGTCACAGCCACATATCCGGGTGGGAGTTATGAGCTGGCGGATCAGTCCGGACGTGTAATCCCCAGAAGGTGGAACATCACCAACTTGCGAAGGTTTTACGGAGCATCCTGAGTAGGTATGCTTTCCGATAGAGTTCTTTAAACTGTTTTATTTTCAACAAGTATGTAGTTCCGGGTCCTCTGGCTAGGGTTGAGCCTAGGATTCCGTTTCGATCTATTTACTATGTACTTGTCTCCGGCCGCATTTAGACAAAGGGTATGTCTAGCCGGAGTACGATTATTCGAATGAAGAGTTGTTAAATTTTATTTTACTATGTACTATTTTTCAATTCCGCACAATTAGAATCCTCCGGATCGTTTGGACAAACGGACGGAGTGAGCAAAGTCGAATAAATAAAGTCCTCCGAAGTGTTTGAATAAACCAACGGAGGTGAGCAAAACAAAAGGATAAAATGGTTTGATCAGACAACAAGGAAAAGCGCTTGAATAAGCTATCTCGACATACAAAGAAATTACATTTGAATAAATGATACATTGGTACAATCTGCTACGTCCGGACGGACGCAGAAACGAAAAATAAAACCTATCTATTCGGCCACGGTATATCCCAATCGATAGGAGGAGAGGTGGGCTCCGGAGTAGGAGGTTCCGGAGTAGGAGGTAACATAGCTCCGTTCTCTGGAGATGGAGGCCTTGCGTCTGGAACCCTTTCCTGATTCAGGGCAGTAGGAGTCTGCTCCGGAGTGTTGTCCTCAAGATCGTGGACCTCATTCTCACTGCTTTGAGCCACTGGTCCTCGATACGGAAAGGGAGGAATGGGCGGAAGTTCCGATGGACCAGCTCCATCCGGATCAGAGCCAAAGATCTCGTCAGAGTCAGACTCGGAGGACTGCATGGTCTCCTTTGTGGCTTTGGCCTTTCCTTTACCCTTGACCAGAGGTCCAGCTCGAGACGGACGGAAGGGGTTCTGGCTCGGATATCGCGAAGGAGAGCGAATCCGAACGGGGACTTGGGGACGGCGAGCTGGTTGGATGCTTCTTCCCCTTCCCCTTGCCGCCTGTTGGGCACCCCTCCCCCTTCCCCGTGCTGACTGCTTCGCCATTCGGTTAAGGACAGAGTTGAGGCCTCGACTGTTCCCGCCACGAGAATTCTGGCTCGCCCGGACACGAGTATTCTGTTGCCCCCGGAGACGAGCCTGACGTCGCCTCGCCAACTCAGCTAGTTCCCTAATGATGAAGGGACGAATGACGGAGGCATCTTGACGGAGCCGATCTACGCGACGGGCAGACTCTTCCGGATCAACAGAAACCTGGATGCCAGTATACCTTTCGAAGGTGAAGTCTATCGCCACCTGGCTCGGAATCAGGGTCAGCGAGGGAGGGAGGGAACTGCCAGCATGCATCCGCTTCCACCACTCAACGGCCTCCTCGAACGCAGGACGATACGGAGACTCCCGATCGTTCCACCCCAACTTGAACATCCGGATGATCAAAGCACTGACGTCACGAGGGAAGTTGCGGTATATGGTCGGAGTGACGAGTCCGAGGCGGAGTCCGGTCAGATGGTATGAGAGCTGCAGGGTCATCAGATTCTCTCGGAGGACCATCACCCGGCCGGCAAGCACTTCATTTTCTTCTTCCAGCTTAAGATAATCTCGTTGAAAATCCGTCCGGCTGGCCAGCCACTTCAACTTCTCGGCATAGAACGGAAGCAAGGACCAGACTAAATCCAACTCGGTTTTTAGCTTGGCCTTGTAGTCTTCATGCTCCGCTTGCAGCATGGAGATCGTCTCGTCCGCATCACTGGTCGCGCTGATCCGCTCGCGAGCAAAATCCCGGCATTGGGACAGAGTACCGAACTCCTCCGATATCTCCCGGAGGCAAGTGGCCAGAGACGGAATGTCTTTGAACTCTTCTATTAGAGGCTCCATTCCGGAGCGAATAAAAAGTTCACGAGTCCGCTCTCCACCCATAGTCCACCCGAAGAGTTCAGACTCCAACTCCGCGCATCGGGAGCACGGAGGGCTTGTTGAATGAGAACTGGCTGGTGAAGTACGAACATCCGCACCTCCGCTTCGGAGCACCGGACCGGAATCTTTGGGCTGCGGACAAGCACGGATATGAGAAGAATAGCCAAACAATATAAAGAGAATAAACACACAAGTAGAAGGAAACTCGTTTTATAAATAGAAGAGAATTACATCGTTCGGAGGGTTGTCATTCCCATCCGAGTCGTCGCTACCATCCTTCCTACACTAAATAAAGCAAAATTAGAACTAGGACGGAGGTAACTACAAAAGAAAAAGGACTAGGAAGTTATTCTACATCAGTCTCCTCGCTGTCCGTGTCACCGGGCTGACGACCATCCCCGTCTCCTCCACCTTCGCCCTGATCGGTATCTTCGTCCACGGAGGGATACATCTTCAAGACCTCAAGATATTTGGGCTTGGCAGGGGATTCCGGACGGCTGCTCTCTTCAGGCGGGGGTACAGCAATACTTAGATCCACCAACCCCTCGCCATAGGCGCGGATGGCCCCAGCCGACACCGGCTCTTCAACATTCTCCTCGAAGATCCCCAGCACGGAGGGATTCATCTTCTCAACTCCGCCCCGGTAGAACTGATCCACATCGAAGTTGTACTGATGGGCGGCTGTTGGTTTGTAATAGCACTTGGAGAACCGCTCCCTCTTAGGCTCCGGGACCCAACCCTTCATGCTCTGGTAGACTTGATGGGCGGAAATCTGGTTGGAGGAGCGGAGAAGGCCAGTCAGGCTGCTCTCAAAAGCCTGGCTCCGGAGTACCTTATCGGTGAAGGCAACACACATTTCTCGCTGGGCGGACGGAGACACCAAACTCTCCAGCTCCTTGATCCGGGCATCCGCCTCGGCAGCTCGGATCTCCGACGCCTCGAGCTGGCGACGGAGAACCCCATTGGCCCTCTCAAGTGCGCTCCGCTTCTGAGCTTGCCTTGTTTGCTGAACATGAAAGGCCTTGTTGATGGCCTCGGACACCCCCGGCTGAGCGATTAAATAAGCGGCGAAGTCCTAAAGAAAGAAAACAATGAGACTCTGAACAAAACGAGAAAGCCGAAACGGAAAAGGAAATGTCACTTACCCTGCTAGTATCGCCCCGGCTGCCGCTGTGAGTATGCTCCGGGTGTGTGCTGTCGGGATCGATCGCCAGTTTCCTCCCATCCCCCTGATGATCACCAGCGCGGGAATGCTCACTTTGCTCTGGGATTCTAGGAGATTTAGGAATCCGGAGCTTTGCGCGCTTGCGGGAACGGGAGGACTCCCCTCCCTCCTCATCGGAAGAAGACGGGACACGGATTTGAAGGAGTTCGGCCCTATTCCCGGCCGAATCCGCGGTGGTGTGAGTGGTCGCTCCTCCCGCCTTCTTATCCGCCTTCTTGGGCACGGTTTCATCCTCCCTGTTGGTCGCGGCCTCCCTACCCTTCCGAACCGAGGCTTCCTTTTCCTTGACGGACGCCTCCCCCGCCTTCTTATTCGCGGTCTCCTTCTCTTTGATGAGCGCATCTTCTTGAGCGCGCTTCCTCTTCTTCTCCATCTCGGATTGCTTGTCTGTCGGTATTTTCAGACCGGTTACCGAACCGGTTGGTGGAGTTTCCACCTTGTTGGTTTTGGGTTGGCGTCCGGACGGATCAACGCCATTCCCTATCTCCGGATAAACTAGCAACACCCGAAACGGATTAGAAAAAAGCGCGAAAAGCATAAGGTAAAACAGAAGATACAAAAGCAACTTACTTGATGGATCCCGGGGGACATAGAAGCGACACTTCACGAACACCTCCGGCTCGTATGCCCTCAAGGGAAAAACGTACTTCCCTCCTTTCCAGAACGGATCTAGGTCGATCTGATTGGCGGCCAGTTTGGCGATGTTCTCCTCCTGCCCCTCCGGACAGAACACCGTCTTTTCCTCCTTCTTGGCAGTGTGACCCCAGACCGGGCACGGATACTTGTCGAGGTCGAAGATGAAATAATGTTTCTGCCAATTGGAGTAGCTATCGCGCCGACCCTTGCTCGGATCCTTTACCCCCTTCCGCCTCTGGAAAGTGAAAATCCCCTCATCTTTAGTGCCCTCCAAGTGGTAGAAGGCCCGGAACAAATCTATACATGGCGTCACCCCGCATCTGTAACAATTCAAGAGAAACGCCCGGACTACGGCAACTCCGTTCGGTTGTAGTTGGGCCGGAGAGATGCCGAAATGATGAAAGATGGCGGAGTAAAGGGGGGAGAGTGGGAAGGTTATCCCGTAAAGAAAATGGCTCCGGGGGATGGCTGCAACAGTGGTAACGTCGCCCGGAAATGAGCTCAGTTTGGCATCGACGGCGAGCGGAACCACCATCGCCTCCACCAATTCCCTTACCGCCGGGGTGATATCGACATCATCACCCTCATCGGGATCGCCAACTTCCGGCTCCGGATTCAGGCCGATCTCCACTTCCCCACCCGACAAACCGGCGAGCTGTTTGTTATCTTCATTTTCCATTGTATGCGAAGGGTGAAGAGCGCTAACGTGCTTGTCCAAAGAGAATATAGCGCAGAGGGGAAAACAGAGAAGAAATGCAAAGAGTGAAAAATTGAGAGTGAAAGGGATGGTCCAGTATTTATAAGAAGAGAAGTCGCATAAAAGCAGGACCGAGTCCCAAGGCAACATGATTGCTTTTTTTTTTTGAAAAAAAAGGGGTGAACAGAGAATTTCTCGATTAGACAGCTCATTTATGACGGTATAACACGCCTCATAAATGCGCCCATAAACACGCGCGCAGGAAACCCAAGCGCCGAGCGCGTGTTCTAACGCACCGCGCACAATCCAGATATAAAGATCCGGGTCGGATCGCATGCCTCCGGGCGGATCCCGATGGTTAGATTAGACGTGAAGAGACACGGGACCCATCTCCCGGACGAGACCTTCGGACGGATCCCATGTCTCGGGGGGCTAGTGGTGATAGGGGTTTTGGTCCATATCTAGGCTCCGGCCCAGAGAGTAGTCCGGTCCACATGACGTCAGCTAGAATGGCGTTATCCGGTCCACTGCCTCTGGGCCTGGGGCTGACCACTCACACCTATAAATACAGCTTTGGACTTGTGGAGAAAGGTATGTTCTATCAGATAAAAACTCTCTCAATATATCTTTATTCTCTCTCCTATTCAAAGACCCCTCTTTCATCATCACGCCGGAGTAGCTATCCTCGGGATACTCCGGGGCGTTGTTTTGCAGGGCTTTAGGTGAGAGCGCGCGTAGCACGGACAAAAGTCTCATCCGGACCGGAGACTCACCATTGATCCGGACCGGGACTGGAAGCTGGTAGCATCACTCAGAGAATTGGTTTTTTTTACTTCATATTATGCTTCATTTTGAGTTAGACTAAAGTTTTCTGTAATTGCTTTAAAAAAAAAAATGTTTTCTGTAATTAGATACCATTTACAACGGATTTTAAAATTTGCAGTAATTTGATGCTCAGAGTATTTCTTTCTTCATTTGTTACAGTTAAAAGAATATTAAATTTTCCAAGAATGTTTCAATAATAAAACATCAAACAGTAATATCTATATTCTACCTCACTATTCAAAGAATGTTAAATTTTCCAAAAATGAAAAGTTTCAAAAATGAAACATCAAACAACAATATCTATATTGCAACTTGAGTTTGACACCAAATTAAAACAGTCAAGTTGTCTATTACTATTAATTTTGGCTTTGTCAATTGAGAGATTTAAGAGCCTACTTTGAAATTTTTTTTTTTGTAGAACTGTATTTTCATAAAAACAAATCAAAGAAAAATATAGGTTTTGTGAGTAAATTCTATCCGCTATTCCCGCGAGAATAGTTTTGTTATTTAATTAGCTCAAGTAGTTTTAAATTCATTTCACTCTTTCAACTAAAAAATTCTCAAATAGTGGGAAGTGTTTTTGCATATTAGTAAAATCATTTTTCAATAATCCCAATGCAGCTGATCGGATATGGCACATTTTAGGATTTTCTATTTTATATTAATCCGCAGATCATGTATTTATTAAGTCTGATGAGGAAAAATAAAAGAAATTGACACAGAAGTTTGTTTTGATCATGTATTGATCAAAATAAAAGAAAACTAATTTCATAGCTATGATTTTATCTCATACTGAAATAATAGAATAATAATATCTAGTTTATAATTATGAGCATTTGCTCATTAATTCAGATGAAAACCCCGACCTCTTAAGGTCATGTACGCCCATCACTATATTTGCTGGTCTAACAAGGCCCACTAATGATTCTCCCTCGTGAGGGCAACCTACCCAGCCTAACCCCCCATCCCCAAACCCAGCTTTTATTTTTAATTGATCAAAATAAAAGAAAGTTAATTTCATGGTAATATTTTTATCCCACATCAAAATAATATAACAAAAATATCTAGTTTATAATCATGAGCATTTTCTCATGAGTTCAGATGAAAATCCCGGCCTCCTAAGGCATGACCATGTATTAAGCAGCCAAAAGCCCATCACTATATTTGCGGGCCTAGCAAGGACCATTAATGATTCTGCTCGTGAGGGCAGCCTACCCAGCCTAATCCCAAACCCAGCCTTTTATTTTTATTTTTTAATTGATCAAAATAAAAGAAAGTTAATTTCATGGCTATATTTTTATCCCACATCAAAACAATAGAACAAAAATATCTAGCCTATAATCATGAGCATTTCCTCATGAGTTCAGATGAAAACCCCGGGCTCTTAAGGCATGACCATGTATTAAGCAGTCAAAAGCCCATCACTATATTTGTGGGCCTAGCAAGACCCATTAATGATTCTGCTCGTGAGGGCAGCCTACCCAGCCTCTAACCCCCCATCCCAAGCCCAGCCTTTTTATATTTTTTAATAGATCAAACTAAAAGAAAGTTAATTTCATGGCTATATTTTTATCCCACATCGAAACAATAGAACAAAAATATCTAGTTTATAATCATGAGCATTTCTTCATGAGTTCAGATGAAAACCCTGGCCTCCTAAGGCATGACCATGTATTAAGCAGCCAAAACCATATCACTATATTTGCGGGCCTAGCAAGGCCCATTAATGATTCTGCTCGTGAGGGCAGCCTAACCCCCAATCCCAAACCCAACCTTTTATTTTTATGTTTTAATTGATCAAAATAAAAGAAAGTTAATTTCATGGTTATATTTTTATCCCACATCGAAACAATAGAACAATAATTTTAGTTTATAATCATGAGCATTTCCTCATGATAAAACCAGGGGCGATTTTATCAAAACCAGGGGCGCTTTTATTAAACCAGGAACGGAGATAGAAATTTTAATTGGATAGGTTATATATATATATATCCCTGAGTTTATAAAAGCGCCCCTGGTATTGATAAAACCACCCCTGGTTTTGTGATATATATATATATATATATATATATATATATATATATATAATTGATAAATATAAAATTTGTATGTCAAACTTAAAAATTAAATAAAATTACACCTATAAAATTGTAAATTTTCTAAAAGTTGGTAGGTCCCAGGACCTGCACACATCTACCTTATCAAAACTGAACTAAACTTAATTAAACTGAATTTAATTAATTTTTTAATAAAATAAACTGGAAAACATGCATTTAGTAATATAAACAACTATTATACGTAGTGAATGTGAATCATCTAGATAACTTTTACATGGTAATGTAGGACAACTTATTTGAGTTTCATCTATCTATTTTAATTTGAATTACGTTACAACCGAACTTGGTTTTAATTGCGTTTCCCCAACCAATTTCATAATACAAAATTCACCTAACAGGCTGTGATGGAACGATTGTACGTGGTAGTGGAATTAACAAAAGGACATACAAAATTTGATTATACAAAATTCGTTGACAAATCTATATCATAAACATTTGTAGTGGTTTGGTAGTCATCAATTAATACTTTAAAATATTTATATCTCCTATAGAAAACTTGAAAAAAGCTGTAAATCTACAAAATGATATAATATATTACACAAATCTCCATAGGAAAATAAAGATAATTAGTTTGTTATGATATCAGAGACTTTCAAAATTTCCCATGTAATCAATAACCTTTGACAAATTGTATCTTATTGATAAGCTATGTAGATGTACAAAATCATATTACACAAATGTGATATGATAAGCTATGTTTCATAATAAAAGAAAAGTAAATAAAATAAATTTCATAGCTATGTTTTTATCCCACATCGAAATAATAGAAGAATAATATCTAGTTTATAATCATGAGCATTTCCTCATAAGTTTAGATGAAAACTCAAGCCTCATAAGGCATGCTCATGTATTACGCAGTCATAAACCCATCACTATATATTTGCGGGCCTAGCAAGGCCCATTAATGATTATGCTCGTGAGGGCAGCCTGCCCAGCCTAACCCCCCATCCCAAACCAAGCATTTTTTTAATATTTTTATAACTGATCAAAATGAAAGAAAATTAATTGCATGGCTATGTTTTTATCCCACATCGAAATAATAGAACAAAAATATCTAATTTATAATCATGAGCATTTCCACATTAGTTCAGATGAAAACCCCAGCCTCCTAAGGCATATGACTGAGGATGATTGTGCCGACAACATTCTTATCCCGAACGTAACAAGAAAGATCCTTATAAAAGTTATTGAGTACTGCAAACACCACGTACATGCATATAAAACTAACGAGAGTGGTGTGAGAAAGCTTCAACGGATGAGGATCTGAAATCTTTCGATGCCGACTTTGTCAAAGTGGATCAAACCACCCTCTTTGATCTCATTTTGGCTGCTAATTACCTGGAATCAAATCCCTTTTGGATCTCACTTTTCAAACCGTTGCTGATATGATCAAGGGAAAAACTCCCGAGGAAATTCGCAAGACTTTTAATATCAAGAATGATTTTGCCCCTGAGGTGGAAGAGGCGGTTCGCAAGGAGAATACTTGGGCTTTCGAATAAACTTGTACTCTATTAATTTCTAGTTTTTTTCCCTTTAATTATACTTGTACGTTTTTCATGATTTAACCGTGAAATAAAAGTTAGGGTGTGTTTGGTTGGACAAGTTTTTGCAAAACTTGGACTATCCAAGTCTAGTTTTGTAATATCTTGTTTGTTTCACCAAGTTTTCCAAAATCCAGACTTGCAAAATCCTAAAAACCAATCGAAGATTTTGTTCTATACTCACAAACTCAACCCAACCAAACATGGATTTTGCAAAACCAGATTCTCAAAATCTCAAACAAAAACTCAAACTCTCAAAAACTCAAAACAAAATCCAGACTCTCAAAAACCTTGCGAACCAAACACACCCTTAAGATTCAAAAGCATAAATTTATGTGAATTCAATTCATATCTAGTTTTTCAGCCTCGATTAGGGATTTGAACCCAAAATTTATGTTGTTCTTCAAATGCGTGCAATTCTTCAGGTTTCCACTACATTTTTCACCGTGTATCTACAAAAATCCAGTTCTTCACACATAAGTTCTTCATGTCAGAGAATTTGCAATGTATTTGATGGCAGGATTTTTTTTAATGCTATAATGATAGACATACTCCTCCCATCACCTAAGCGGAAAACTAGGGTGAACGGAATTTTTGCAATTTTTATTTTCCCATATAGGCTTAGGTTTCACATTTGTTCCACTCAGGTCGCGGATTAATATTTTCCCTTTCTCTCTATGACAACCTAAGTTTGTGTTTACAAGCAAAAGGTGTTTAATAGTCAATGGAAAAATATGCGGCTACTTCGAATACACAATAAAGTACAGAGGTACACGGATTGCATGTTAGTCCTTGCTTTTTGTATAGAGTCCATATTAGAAAAATATGGTGTTAGAGTAAATCCCACATCGGAAAATGACATAGTATCAGCCTTTTACCGATCCTCTCTCTTTTTTCTCTAGGGTTTGCGCAAAACCTCTTCTTCCTCCTTCTAGCCGCCGCCGTCGGCTGTCCTCCCTCCCCTCGTCAAAATTTTTGCTTTTTGTATTTTTCCTGCTCTACGATGGCTTCTAATGGACGTCATGAGAAGTTGTCCATCAATACGATGATTCATATGCTTAACACTAAACTTGATGCTACTACGTATCTCCAGTGGAAGCAACATGTTCAGTATGTTCTTTGCCCTCAAGGTTTGTTTGGCCATCTTGATGGCTCATCTCCCTGCCCTGAGCTTCCGGTGCTTGTGCCACCGTCCTCCTCCACCGTTCCTCCGGATGATGCTGCTAAGTTGAAGGCCAAGGAGGCCTATGATGCTGCCAAGGTGGCGTATGATGCCTGGATGGATGATGATCAGGCTATTTGTGGTGTTCTGTACTCCTCGCTTACCCCAGAAGCGAAGAATGAAGCTTCCCAGTGTCACACCGTCAAGGCAATGTGGGATTCACTCTAACATATGAGGCGAGAAAGTTTTCCATAATGAATGAATTATGAGAATGCTTACATTTCAGGAAAAGAATAACTCCATGCAGTATAAGAAACAAAAGCGAGTCTAAAATACAGGCAGAAGATGATCGCTCTGAGAAGTTCCGACGGTCAGACTTTTGAGGTCGGGGAGGAGGTGGCACAAGAATCTCAGACCATCAAGAGCATATGGTTGAGGATGATTGTACCTATATACCACATTCTCGTCCTAAACATAGCAACAAGATTCTCGTGAAGGTTATCGAGTACTGCAGACGCCACGTGAAGACACGAAAGACTAACGAGAGTGGTGAGAAAACTTCATCTTGACTGCTTATTACCCGGACAACAAGTCCCTTTTGGATCATTTGCCAAGCTGTTGACATGATTTAAGAAAATTCCCTCAGGAGATCCGCAAGACTTTCAATATCAAGAACTTATTGCCTCAGGAGATCCGCGTGTTTCAGGCGCAGCATGAGCGCCATGAGAACACATCATTGTGGAATGAGAATGAGAAGCTGCGTGCCGAGAACATTCGCTACAAGGCTCTCATCAATGGCGCCACTTGCCCTAACTGTGGCGAGATGTCCTTGGATGAAATGAGGATCGAGAATGCTCGCCTCAGGGTAAAGGTTAGCAAAAATTCATATCCCACCCCTTCCATTTACTTCAAAATTTAAATCCAAACTCTTTTAATACTTTTATTTTGTGCATTTTCTTTAAAAATATTATAAATGATCATCAAATATATGAAATGAGAAGTTGCATTATTTCATTTCTCAGATAGACAGGAATGCAGCTAAGTATGCTGGAAAGGTGCCTATGCTCACATACCCAAACCTCCCCTCTGGATCATCTTGCGGGCTGGATCTCGGAATGGGGAGTTTTGGGCAACAATCAGGCCCTACTGGGGAGATCTATGGGCCTGCTGGTGACCTTCTCAGGTCAGTTTCAGGCCCTACTGAGGCCGAAAAGCCCGTAATCATCGAGCTTGCTGTGGCTGCCATGGAGGAGCTGGTTAGGATGGCTCAGTCTGGAGAGCCTCTGTGGATACCAAGCAATGACAACTCAACTGAGACTCTGAATGAGGATGAGTATTTCCGGGCTTTTCCTCGCGGCATTGGGGCCAAACCCATGGGATTGAAATCTGAAGCTTCTAGAGAAACCTCTGTTGTTCTCATGAAGCATATTAACCTGGTTGAGATCCTCATGGATGTGGTAAGCATCAAACTACTCTTACATGACTATCTTAATGTTAAAACAATGATTCATGGTTTTTTCTATATTATCTCTTTATTGTGTTACATAACATCCTTAAATTACTCAATCAACTTTTGTTTTTCCTTAATTTACCAGAATCAATGGTCAAGTGTGTTCTCCAGCATAGTTTCTAGGGCACTGACCTTGGAGGTGTTGTCAACTGGTGTGGCAGGCAACTTTGATGGAGCTCTTCAAGTGGTAAGTGAAAGTACTAGATTACTTGTTCTCCTGAGACAATATTAATTGAAACAGTTTTATGTATGGACATTAGGACATGGCTAAATCATATGTTACATGTGTTTTTCAGATGGCGGCGGAGTTTCAGGTGCCCACACCCTTTGTCCAAACTCGCAAAAACTATTTCGCGAGATACTGTAAGAAGCATCCGGATGGAACCTGGGCTGTCGTCGATGTGTCTTTGGATCATCTGTGCCAGACATCTGTTGCCTGGTGCAGAAGAAGGGCTTCTGGATGTCTGATTCAAGAACTCCCCAATGACTGCTCTAAGGTACAAATCTCTATTTTCTAGAACAAGACATCTAAAAAAAAGTAAACCCTAATTGAAAATGAAAGAAATATTTAATAAGCCCTAAATCCAAGCTCTAAAGAAATGAAAGAATCAATTTGGAATGATACTTGAAAACTTTTGTTTTCTTGCATGAGACACCCATTGTAGAGAAGTATTTACAGAAAATAAATTAATGAACTTCTATTCTCTTGCAACTGATATCTATAAATTAAACCCTAATTGAATGTGACTTAAATAAATTTTTGAATTTTAAGCCCTAATTAAGCCCTGATTGAAATTTACTTGACTAATGCCCTTTGCATAGATGTATTCAAAATGCAGGTCACTGAAAGTTTGTAATGTTTTATAGGTTATGTGGGTTGAGCATGTCGATATTGACGACAGAGCAGTTCATAGCATGTACAAAGCCCTAGTTAACTCAGGCCTAGGGTTTGGTGCAAAGCGCTGGGTAGCCACGTTAGACCGCCAATGTGAGCGAATCGCAAGTGCAATGGATAACAGTGTTCCTGGAGGAGATGCTGGAGGTAAAACTTATTTATTTATCAAGGGTTTAGGGTTTAGGGTTTAGGGAAATTTAGGGAAGATCATCAAATTAAACATGCTAGTTTATATGTAACTGTGTGTGTGTGTGTGTGGGAAATTTCAGTGATAACTAGTCCAGATGGTAGAAAGAGTATGCTGAAGCTGGCTGAGAGAATGGTTATGAGCTTCTATTCTGCTGTTGGTGCTTCCACTGCCCATACATGGACAACATTCTCGGGAAGTGGCGATGATGATGTTTGGGTTATGACTAGGAAGAGTGCAGATGATCCAGGCAGCCCTCCGGGTCTTTTATTGTGTGCAGCAACCTCGTTCTGGCTCCCCGTCCCGCCCAAAACAGTTTTTGATTTTCTCCGCGATGAGAACTCAAGAAGCAAGGTATATATTTCTCCCTCACTTAGATTGATAACCATAAATGATCAGTTAGGGGTGACATTATGCCCCTCTTAAAAACCTTGGTTTGGTGTTAGAATATAAGTTATATAGTATTCTTATAGCAACTTAGAAGAGGTTAACTTAATATTTCTTTGATCATCCATATAATTAGGACTACTTGATTACATAGTCAATTCTTGCTTCTGTAAATTGAGTTTGTAACCAATCACAATAGAAAATGAAGAGAATTAATGGCGGAAAATTGATTCTTTAGCATCACAAATTTGGTTAAAATATGATTGATTACATGTTACATCTCGCTTTTAAATGAAGGATCTGTCCTGACTCTTTCCTTGTATTTTTTAGTGGGATATACTCTCAAATGGTGGCCTAGTTCAAGAGATGGCACACATTGCTAATGGCCGCGACCCTGGAAACTCTGTGTCCTTATTGAGTGTCAATGTAAGCCTATGATATATTCCTATACTTGATTTAATTGTTTTACAAAAGTATGTACTAATGCTTTAAAAAAATTTGGTCACCAGAGCGCGAACTCAAGCCAAAGCAAGCTGATACTTCAGGAGAGCAGCACAGATGCAACTGGCTCGTATGTTATATACGCTGCTGTGGACATAGACGCGATGAATGTTGTATTAGGCGGGGGAGATCCCGACTATGTGGTTCTCCTCCCTTCTGGTTTTGCTATTCTCCCTGATGGGAGTGGAAATGGAGGATCTCTCTTGACTGTTGCATTTCAGATATTGGTGGATTCAATTCCAACAGCTGAACTTCCTCTTGAATCAGTTGATATTGTTAACACCTTCATCAAGTGCACTGTTGAAAAGATTAAGGTTGCCCTGTCATGCGACGCATGACCATGGTATCTTTCAGGCAAGTAATTATTACAAACACTTACTTTATAAACATCCGCATGAATCTTTTAACTTAGATGATTGATTTTTTTCCGTACTCTGAATATTCGAGGTTAACAAGTAAGGGTTTCATGTCAAATCCATGTGTTATGGTACTAATTGCCAGCTTAAACCTATCATATTTGATTGTTATCAGTTATATATTCCTTCAAACTGGCCAAGTAGAATCATCCAAACTGTTGGCTTGCTAGGGTTTTTGCTCCAAGTTGTGTTCGACATTTTTCAATCGCTTTTCACATCTTCATTGTTTGGTGATTCGATATATTCATGATTGAGGGCCTGTAGTTTTACTTTGTTAAGTTAGTGACTTAGTGTCATGTGCATACCATTGGTTTTCTAGGGTTAATGCTTGTTCATAAACTTGTATGATTCTAATAAATGTGTAGTATATATGTTTAGCCTGTCAAATGAGTTCTTATTTTGGTTTATGGTGCATCTATCACATCTGACATTGAGTGTTGACATATATTGCAGGTAGGCTAAGAAAAATAATGGGAAGAATGGTATGTTTACTTTTACATTCAGACGGTGGAGAGGGCTATGGCGAAGAGTCAAGAATGAACCATCTACAACCCTTGCTTTATGGTGATTGCAAAACATATATGTTGAATGTAGCAGCGAGAGATAAAGAGACGAGAAAGCATTTCACTACAAATTTTAGCCCTAACAATCCTTATGAGTATTTAAGTCTACAAACCCCCTTTTCTCTCCAGATCAGAAAACAAACTGCATTTTTATTTTGTTGAACTGGAATTGATAGGGACTTCCTTTTGATCAATTCCTGCTTTGTAATGTGTTGTCGACTCATCGGAGATGTTTTGGAGCAAATTTTTCTGGTTAGCTGTGTGCTAGATGCTGGCTGACAGAATGTGGATGGTTTGTTTAATGTTGTGAACATGGCATGTTATAACTTTTCATGCTCAGAGAATTGGTTTCTTTTTAACTTCATGTTATGCTTCATTTTGAGTTAGACTAAAGCTTTCTGTAATTGCTTTCAAAAATTAACAAGTTTTCTGTAATTAGATACCATTTACAACGGATTTTGAACCGATTTTCTTTAACTTCGTTTTCTAAAGTTTGCTGTAATTGGATACATTTTACAACGAATTCAAAAAAGAGTTTTCTGTAATACCATTTACAACTGATTGAACCGATTTTCTTTAACTTCGTGTTTTAAAGTTTGCTGTAATTGGATCCATTTTACAACGAATTGCAAAATTCCTTGATTTTACCTATAAATATATGATCTCCTTTTCCAGCTTTGAACAGAAGTGGAACCCCAAATCTACAACTCACTGAGTTTATTGACTGTGCTATGGAACTCAATAGATCTCGGGTTAACCAAGTCAATACTCGCTCAGTTTAGATCGGGTTGGCTCAGATTCTGAACCCGGGTTTTTTAATTGATTTTTATAATCGCCGTTTTTCGAATGCTTTTCGCAAATGAAAGGGTTAAATATCATAATATTAATGTGAATTAATGTGTTGTGTTATGTAGGATTTATAATAATTCGTATGTGGGTGAAATTTTCATAAATAAATTCTCAAAAACAACGGACAAATCATCATAGTACAATGGGTTTACTTTCAATAAAAAAATATCCGTATTTTAATGTACATCATATTAAAAATCACACATTTTACTTTTAATTAATAATGTCCGTGTTTTAATCCACAATTTATTAAAATAAAATATTTTATTTATAATTAACGACCTCCGTGTTTTAATATACATCATATTAAAAAATCAAACATTATAATTTTAATTAAAACATCAGTGTTCTAATATACTACGTATTAAAAATCAAACATTCCAATAATAATGAAAAACATTTTAATTTACAATGTATTAAAATAGTACCGGGGTGTGAGTAGTACTTGGACATGAATAGAATTGGGCCGTGAATAGTGCGCATGTGAATAATAATTTTCTAAATTGCAATTAAGGACCTCATTATTTTTATTTAACCGTATATTTACTACTTAGTCCCCGATTGATAATATAGATGGTCTCTCACAAGATTAACTCCATTCACAATGGGTGAAAATAATAAAAGGACAGACAAAATTTGATTACATATATATTACACAAAATTCGTTTCGCTAAATTTTGTACCATTTTATAAGTTTGATTAATTAAACTCCTTTTGGTGAGGCTTTGGTTGATCAAAGCATTAAGAATATGCAATTCCAGATTTAAATTTGATATGCAACAACAAAAATTAAGAATATATTCAAAGAAGTTTTTTTATACAAAACTTAAATACCAAAACTTAATGAATATCTAAAATAATTCATATTAAAATGTATATTATCAAAAATTATAGAAGTTTTATAGCCATTTTATCCTACTGGGACACGCAAAAAAGAAAAGTGTGCTCATTCAAATGTAATGGAGGAAGTATTCAAAATTTGATTGGGATTGAAAAGTGATTACTCTAATTTAAAGAATATAATATTAAAATAAAATAAATTTATCTAAATTGAAATAAAGTGAGTGGTTACACCCTTAATTTCTTATTTTTAAACAAAACCACTTATTTTTTTGTAAATTGCATGTTTTAGACAATGCATATCCAAAAATTTGATTAGATTTCAGTCATTAGTACTATAAAATAGTCATATAAAAATTAATGTATGGCCAATGACTTTAACAAACTGTATCTTAATAATAATTGTAGATATATAAAAGTATATTACCCAAATCTATGTTTTAAAATAAATATTAAATTATTAAAATTTATAACAGATATTCGCAGGCGATAAGTACTACTCTCTCCATCTCAACAAAAAAAATTGAGTTGATTTTCAAATCAAACAACACACCCTGTTTTCCAAAAATATCTCCATATGTATGTGTAAAAAATTAAAAGAATATTAATAATTTAAAAATATATGCATAATAATAAAAAATTATGCATACTATAATCATACAAAAAATATATTTTTTTAGAGTAACAGTCAAATTGAGTTTATTTTTTATTTTGGAAAGTCAACTAAATAACTTTGTTTGAAACGGAGGAAGTATATATAATAGTGAGTGACAATAAAGATTTGCATAATTAGATACTAGCAATTTTGTTAATATGAGGACACACAATTTGTAGAAAAGTGTGTATTATCGAACTTTATCAGCCTTTTATAGTCATTAATAATTTGAAATATTAATATCTCTTATAAAAAAACTTAAAAAATAATAGTAGATACGAAATTATATTACAATAAAACGCAAATCTCCATTAAAAAAAGTTGTGTTTGTTATAATATATATATAAGAGATTTTTGTGAGATAGTCATATAGAAATTTCCTATATAATTAATAATCTTAACAACATGTATCTCATTGATAATTGTAGATATACAAAATTATATTACACAAATCCATGTTCTAAAACTAAAACTTATATTATTAATATTTACCACGAATATTCTCTCGATAACAACTATAAATATAATGGTGAGTGTTAATAGAGCATAGCATCTACTAGCATTCAAATTAACATTTTTACCGATTATCAAACAGTGAGTAATGGAGAAATCAACCAAAATTATTATCGTGATTGCTCTGTTACTTATCACATCTGGTACGTCTTCTTATGTTTGTTTTCAACACAAAGTTATTTTCTCTTTGTGTGTGAGTATTTTGAACCTAAAAAATGCATATTTCAAATCATTAACGACTGATTATGTTTAATTCTATTCGCAGATTGGTCACTCTCAGAGGTTTATGGAATAGAAAAAGGTTAGAATTTTTAACAACACAAAATATAATTTTGATACTTTAATATTTTTTGTGTTGATAATTTCTGAAAGTCTCGCAATTTTTTTTTATTATTATATTTTTCGTTCATTATAATTATTTATCTTACAAACCTTTTTAGGCTCGAATGGAAGAGATCTTGTCCGTTCAAAGGAGCAGATTGATAAGAAAACGCCACATTGCAAAACTGACGACGACTGTAACAAAAGAACACTCTCTCTCGAAATGAATGGCACTTGTAACTGCGAGCGTGGAATCTGCATTTGTAATTAGGAATTGATAGTAATTAAGTTTGATGAATGAATTGATGCTTTGGTTGATTAAATTAATCTTGTCACCTTAATTACATATTCATCTATCAAAATTGCAGGTTATTTCAGATGAAAAAAATTAATTATTACAAGTAATTGGGTGAAATTGAATTTTCAAAAAGATATTATTTATTAGTTAGTTTATTACTTAATTTTCCTCCATCATCAAAATATATAATAACCAGGCTGGTAAACAGGATATTAAAAATATATAATTTGAAATCCACCAAAAGCTTAAACCTCTTCTACGTACAAAATGTATTTAAACAGTTCTAGTGTTTTATATTTTTTGAAAAACTAAGGTTATTTATTCATTTAAAAATATAATTAATTCATATAGAATCTTTGTTTCTTCAATATTTAACTTGATCAGTCAGAAAGTATTTACACGTTTTAATTTAAATTTTATAACTATAAATTTAAACTGTATATTTTGTAAGTTATAACTTATAAATTTTTATATTAAATATTTTACTTTTTACATTGAAACATGTTCTACTATAAATGTTTATTTTAAAATAATTTTTAATTAAAACTTAGTGTTTAACCTTATGTATAGTAGTAGTTTCATTACCCTTAGAAAATTTTGACTTTTACAAAACGTTGCCATAATAAATAAATAAAAAATTTAATTAACTAATATTAGGAAGAATATGGTATACCGCGTGATGCGTGGTCTTTTAGGTTGAATTTAATTTAACAAAATTGTATAACATGCATTCAACAATATAAATAATTCATATGAAATCAACAACGTTACTGAGAATTATTAAGTATGCAGTATCAAATAAAATATAACAATACACATAATTATCAAATGTGAATAAAATAGATAATCAGAATTCCTTCACACTATTTATTATTAAACTTTGACCGCTTATTTAAATAGATATATCATTAGTATTATCATATTTGGTATCATTAGATTAATCACAACATAGAGTATTCAAATATCAAATTTTAATTTTTTTCAATAATATAAGTAAATAAAGATATTCTTGGTCAAAGATGTGTGTTGGATAGTGTGAAAATTCAATTGTGTTGATCAGGTTGAGACAGAGATAGTAAAATTTATAGTATTATATTTCCAAAATACACAAACAAATCAAAACATTTATGGTCAAAATCGTCTCAATTTGAAAAGTCAAACCATACGTTTTGGATGGGATTGATGGAGTATTAAATAACATCTCAAAATGTTACAATTTAATGAAACTACTAAAACGAAATAATGTAATTAAAATTTGGGGTTCAATTTGATTTTGACTGGTTCCCATCTTCGAAATATGTTGAAACTATAAATTGTGCATTTAATGTTGAGGTTAAAAGTTGTTCTTTTGACAAACGTTGGAGCCATAAAAATTAATTTAGTCTAATTAATATTAGTAAAATTAGATGGTACACCGCGCATCGCGCGGTCTTGAAGGTTGAATTAATGTAACAAAAATGTGTATCATCCATTCAGCAATATAAATAATTCATATGAAATCAACAATATTGCTGATAATTATTAAATATGCAGAATCAAATAAAATATAAAAATATAATTAATTATCAAATATTAATAAACTAAATAATCAAAACTCCATTTGTCCGGTCAAAATATCTTCTTTGACTTTTCAAAGTCAAATAAAGATAACTTTGACCAACAATTATTATCATTTAATATTTTAGACGATTATCAGTTCATATATGGTTGAATTCATAAATATATATATATATTTGTAAGTATTATTTTTCCATAAACATTTTACACAAAGAAATGGAAATTTTCATGGTCAAAATTGTTTCAATTTGAATTTGAAAATTCAAACCGTACATTTTAAAGGAGAAGTAGGGAATATTAAATAACATCTCAAAATGTTACAATATAATGAGACAACTGAAACGAAATAATGTAATTAAAATTTGTGGTTCAATTTGATTTTGATTGGTTCCCATCTTCGAATTATTGCCACCTTCATTATATATCATCCTTAAACATTGCAATTCCCTTGAAATTTTCTATAGATCAGGAGTCTAAATTTTTTTTTTAGTTCAATAAAAATAAATATTTATGAAATTTGGTATGTTTTATTTCAACTCATTTTGACTGATCAATTCAATTTTATTCAATTTAGATAGGTCCTAAATGGGACATTTCGGGTAGGCAAACTATTCCATCCGAATTGTTTTTTGTGGCACATAGATAAAGGTATCTGTTTTTTCAATATCATACAATTTCCAAGCATTATTCATTGCATAATATCACATTTCTCACTTTCTTTAGATCAAAATTTAGGAGAAAATTAAGTAAACCAAGATACTACTAGCAAGGCTCATTAATGATTCAATTCGTGAGGGCACCCTAGCCAGCCTAACCCTTTATCCAAACCCAACCTTTTTTAATTTTTTAATTGATCAAAATAGAAGAATATTAATTTCATGGCTATATTTTTATTCCACATAGAAAGAATAGAACAAAAATATCTAGTTTATAATAATCATGAGCAATTCCGCATGAGTTCGGATGAAAACCCCAACCTCCTAAAGTATGACCATGTATTAAGCAGTTATAAACCCATCACTATATTTGCGGGTCTAGCAAGGCCCGTTAAAGATTCTACTCGTGAGGGCAGCCTACCCAGCCTAACCCCCCTCCCAAACCTAACCTTTTTATTTTATTTTTTAATTTGTCAAAATAGAAGAAAATTAATTTGATGACTATATTTTTATCCCACATCGAAAGAATAGAACAAAAATGTCTAGTTTATAATCATGAACATTTCCTCATTAGTTCATATGAAAACCCCAACCTCCTAAGGCAAGACCATGTATTAAGCAACCATAAACCCATCACTATATTTGCGGGCCTAGCAAGGTCCATTAATGATTCTGCTCGTGAGGCAGCCTACCCAGCCTAACCCCACATCACAAACCCAGCCTTTTATTTTATTTTTTATTTGATCAAAATAGAAGAAAATTAATTTCATGGCTATATTTTTATCCCACATCGAAAGAATAGAACAAAAATGTCTAGTTTATAATCATTAGCATTTCGTCATGAGTTCAGATGAAAACCCCAGCCTCCTAACCCCTTACCCAAACCCAACCTTTTTTAATTTTTTAATTGATCAAAATAGAAGAATATTAATTTCATGGCTATATTTTTATTCCACATAGAAAGAATAGAACAAAAATATCTAGTTTATAATAATCATGAGCAATTCCGCATGAGTTCGGATGAAAACCCCAGCCTCCTAAAGTATGACCATGTATTAAGCAGTTATAAACCCATCACTATATTTGCGGGTCTAGCAAGGCCCGTTAATGATTCTACTCGTGAGGGCAGCCTACCCAGCCTAACCCCCCTCCCAAACCTAACCTTTTTATTTTATTTTTTAATTGGTCAAAATAGAAGAAAATTAATTTCATGACTATATTTTTATCCCACATCGAAAGAATAGAACAAAAATGTCTAGTTTATAATCATGAACATTTCCTCATTAGTTCAGATGAAAATCCCAACCTCCTAAGGCAAGACCATGTATTAAGCAACCATAAACCCATCACTATATTTGCAGGCCTAGCAAGGTCCATTAATGATTCTGCTCGTGAGGCAGCCTACCCAGCCTAACCCCACATCACAAACCCAGCCTTTTTTTTATTTTTTATTTGATCAAAATAGAAGAAAATTAATTTCATGGCTATATTTTTATCCCACATCGAAAGAATAGAACAAAAATGTCTTGTTTATAATCATTAGCATTTCGTCATGAGTTCAGATGAAAACCCCAGCCTCCTAAGGCATGAGCATATATTAAGCAGCAATAAACCCATCACTATATTTGCGGGCCTAGCAAGGCCCATTAATGATTCTGCTCGTGAGGCAGCCTACCCAGCCTAACCCCCATCCCAAACCCAGCCTTTTTTTATTTTTTAATTGATCAAATAGAAGAAAATTAATTTCATGGATATATTTTTATCCCACATCGAAAGAATAAAACAAAAATGTCTAGTGTATAATAATGAGCATTTCCTCATTAGTTCAGATGAAAACCCCAGCCTCCTAAGGCATGACCATGTATTAAGCAGCCATAAACCCATCACTATATTTGCGGGCCAGCAAGGCCCATTTATGATTCTACTCGTGAGGGCAGCCTACCCAGCCTAACCCCCCTCCCAAACCCAACCTTTTTATTTTATTTTTTAATTTGTCAAAATAGAAGAAAATTAATTTCATGGCTATATTTTTATCCCACATCGAAAGAATAGAACAAAAATGTCTAGTTTATAATAATGAGCATTTCCTCATGAGTTCAGATGAAAACCCCAGCCTCCTAAGGCATAACCATGTATTAAGCAGCCATAAACCCATCACTATATTTGCGGGCCTATCAAGACCCATTAATGATTCTGCTCGTGAGGCAGCCTACCCAGCCTAACCCACCATCCCAAACCCAACCTTTTTTTTATTTTTTTAATTGTTCAAAATAGAAGAAAATTAATTTTATGGCTATATTTTTATCCCACATCGAAAGAATTGAACAAAAATGTCTAGTTTATAATCATGAGCATTTCGTCATTAGTTCAGATGAAAACCCCAGCCTCCTAAGGCATGACCATGTATTAAGCAGCCATAAACCCATCACTATATTTGCGGGCCTAACTAGGCCCATTAATGATTCTATTCGTGAAGGCAGCCTACCTAGCCTAACCCCCCATCCCAAACCCAACCTTTTTTTAATTTTTATTTGATCAAAATAGAAGAAAATTAATTTCATGGCTATATTTTTATCCCACATCGAAAGAATAGAACAAAAATGTCTAGTTTATAATCATGAGCATTTCCTCATGAGTTCAGATGAAAACCCCAGCCTCCTAAGGTATGACCATGTATTAAGCAGCCATAAACCCATCACTATATTTGCGGGCTTAGCAAGGCCCATTAATGATTCTGCTCGTGATGCAGCCTACCCAGCCTAACCCCCCATCCCAATCCCAGCCTTGTTTTTTTATTTGATCAAAATAGAAGAAAATTAATTTCATGGCTATATTTTTATCCCACATCGAAAGAATGGAACAAAAATGTCTAGTTTATAATCATGAGCATTTCGTCATGAGTTCAGATGAAAACCCCAGCCTCCTAAGGCATGAGCATATATTAAGCAGCAATAAACTCATCACTATATTTGCGGGCCTAGCAAAGCCCATTGATGATTCTGCTCGTGAGGCAGCCTACCCAGCCTAACCCCCATCCCAAACCCAGCCTTTTTTATTTTTTATTTGATCAAAATAGATGAAAATTAATTTCATGGCTATATTTTTATCCCAAATCGAAAGAATAGAACAAAAATGTCTAGTTTATAATCATGAGCATTTCCTCATGAGTTTAGATGAAAACCCCAGTCTCCTAAGGCATGACCATGTATTGCATGCCCAACAGTTACTCTATAATAGAGTTTTTAGTTAAATTTACTCTATTTTGCCTATATTATGGTTTCCAACAACTACTCTATCCCATACTCTAAAATAGAGATATGGTAAATCTGGAATATTGAAAAGGCATATGAGCATACTTCTTTCATACTCTAAAATTTAATGTTATCATTGATTCTTATCTCTTCTTTCCTTTTTTTTACTCTATACTTTCTTAATCATTCATATCTTTACAGACATAAATATATTAAAATCATAAATTTGCAAATAAAATTAATACTTTGTTTGCCGGATCTTATAAATAGAGAATTTAGTTTAATTCAATTCAATGCAATTTAGTTTAATTCAGTTCAATAAAATATAATCTGATCGAATTCAAGTAAATTTGATCATAAATAATTTGATTATTTCTGATTATAATTTTCAAAACATGAATTTCACTTCAGTTCAGTTCAATTCAGTTCAATTCAGATTGGTAAGAAATAAGCTCAGACAAACAGACCCTAATTGTGTGCTCTTGGAAGTTTCAAACAGAATTAAATATAACTATTAATATTTATGGCAATAAATTAATGAAATGGTAAAATAGAGCAACTGTTGGATGAGGACAAAATAATTATGAAATTTTTGGAATTTGGTACTCTATTATAGAGATTGATTTGGAGTAGCTGTTGAGCTTGCTCTTAAGCTGCCATAAACCCATCACTATATTTGCGGGCCTAGCAAGGCCCATTAATGATTCTGCTCGTGAGGCAGCCTACCCAGCCTAACCCCCATCCCAAACCCAGCCTTTTTTTTATTTTTTATTTGATCAAAATAGAAGAAAATTAATTTCATGGCTATATTTTTATCCCACATCGAAAGAATAGAACAAAAATGTCTAGTATATAATCATGAGCATTTCGTCATGAGTTCAGATGAAAACCCCAGCCTCCTAAGGCATGAGCATATATTAAGCAGCAATAAACCCATCACTATATTTGCGGGCCTAGCAAGGCCCATTAATGATTTTGCTCGTGAGGCAGCCTACCCAGCCTAACCCCCATCCCAAACCCAGCCTTTTTTATTTTTTAATTGATCAAATAGAAGAAAATTAATTTCATGGATATATTTTTATCCCACATCGAAAGAATAGAACAAAAATGTCTAGTTTATAATCATGAGCATTTCCTCATTAGTTCAGATGAAAACCCCAGCCTCCTAAGGCATGACCATGTATTAAGCAGGCATAAACCCATCACTATATTTGCGGGCCTAGCAAGGCCCATTAATGATTCTACTCGTGAGGTCAGACTACCCAGCCTAACCCCCCTCCCAAACCCAACCTTTTTATTTTATTTTTTAATTGGTCAAAATAGAAGAAAATTAATTTCATGGCTATATTTTTATCCCACATCGAAAGAATAGAACAAAAATGTCTAGTTTATAATAATGAGCATTTCCTCATGAGTTCAGATGAAAAGCCCAGCCTCCTAAGGCATGACCATGTATTAAGCAGCCATAAACCCATCACTATATTTGCGGGCCTAGCAAGGTCCGTTAATGATTTTGCTCGTGAGGCAGCCTACCCAGCCTAACCCCCATCCCAAACCCAGCCTTTTTTTTTTATTTTTTAATTGATCAAAATAGAAGAAAATTAATTTCATGGCTATATTTTTATCCCACATCGAAAGAATAGAACAAAATTGTCTAGTTTATAATCATGAGCATTTCCTCATGAGTTCAGATGAAAATCCCAGCCTCCTAAGGCATGACCATGTATTAAGCAGCCATAAACTCATCACTGTATTTGCGGGCCTAGCAAGGCCCATTAATGATTCTGCTCGTGAGGCAGCCTAACCCCAATCCCAAACCCAGCCTTTTTTTTATTTTTTAATTGATCAAAATAGAAGAAAATTAATTTCATGGCTATATTTTTATCCCACATCGGAAGAATACAACAAAAATGTCTAGTTTATAATCATGAGCATTTCGTCATGAGTTCAGATAAAAATCCCAGCCTCCTAAGGCATGACCATGTATTAAGCAGCCATAAACCCATCACTATATTTGCGGGTCTAGCAAGGCCCATTAATGATTCTGCTCGTGAGGCAGCCTACCCAGCCTAACCCTCATCCCAAACCCAGCCTTTTTTATTTTTTAATTGATCAAATAGAAGAAAATTAATTTCATGGCTATATTTTTATCCCATATCGAAAGAATAGAACAAAAATGTCTAGTTTATAATCATGAGCATTTCCTCATTAGTTCAGATGAAAACCCCAGCCTCCTAAGGCATGACCATGTATTAAGCAGCCATAAACCCATCACTATATTTGCGGGCCTAGCAAGGCCCATTAATGATTCTACTCGTGAGGTCAGACTACCCAGCCTAACCCCCCTCCCAAACCCAACCTTTTTATTTTATTTTTTAATTGGTCAAAATAGAAGAAAATTAATTTCATGGCTATATTTTTATCCCACATCGAAAGAATAGAACAAAAATGTCTAGTTTATAATAATGAGCATTTCCTCATGAGTTCAGAAGAAAAGCCCAGCCTCCTAAGGCATGACCATGTATTAAGCAGCCATAAACCCATCACTATATTTGCGGGCCTAGCAAGGCCCGTTAATGATTTTGCTCGTGAGGCAGCCTACCCAGCCTAACCCCCATCCCAAACCCAGCCTTTTTATTTTATTTTTTAATTGATCAAAATAGAAGAAAATTAATTTCATGGCTATATTTTTATCCCACATCGAAAGAATAGAACAAAATTGTCTAGTTTATAATCATGAGCATTTCCTCATGAGTTCAGATGAAAATCCCAGCCTCCTAAGGCATGACCATGTATTAAGCAGCCATAAACTCATCACTGTATTTGCGGGCCTAGCAAGGCCCAGTAATGATTCTGCTCGTGAGGCAGCCTAACCCCAATCCCAAACCCAGCCTTTTTTTTATTTTTTAATTGATCAAAATAGAAGAAAATTAATTTCATGGCTATATTTTTATCCCACATCGGAAGAATGCAACAAAAATGTCTAGTTTATAATCATGAGCATTTCGTCATGAGTTCAGATAAAAATCCCAGCCTCCTAAGGCATGACCATGTATTAAGCAGCCATAAACCCATCACTATATTTGCGGGTCTAGCAAGGCCCATTAATGATTCTGCTCGTGAGGCAGCCTACCCAGCCTAACCCCCATCCCAAACCCAGCCTTTTTTTATTTTTTAATTGATCAAAATAGAAGAAAATTAATTTCATGGCTATATTTTTATCCCAAATCGAAAGAATAGAACAAAAATGTCTAGTTTATACACTAGTGGAAAGGGTGTCTTTCACGGCTGCAGATAACGGCGTTTCTTCGTAAACGCCGTATTTTTTAACGTTCCGATATCGGAACATTGGTGACGTTGTTGGCCAAACGGAATTTACGGCGTATGGCTCATAAACGCCGCACAGTTTACGGCGTTAACATGTTAACGACGCCTTATTGACGGCGTTTGTTCAAGAACGCCGTGTCGTTTGTAGGTTCCGTAATCGGATCTAACCAGAAATTTGTTTTGCATTGAACGGGTCCCACTTGTGAAGTCATAACATTTATGTTGGAACAAGAAAACCCGTGTTATATGGTTGAATATAGTGTGGTTCCGGTTGAGGAACACGACATGATATATAATCATGGCCAGCGGATAAAGATGCTATCTTTCTACCCACAATCTTATCTTCTCACATTCATCCCCAATTCTCCCAACTTTCTCCCAAATTTATTTCTATCTTTGATTCTACTCAAAATCTCAATCCCAACCACTCTCTTCTCTAAATGTTAACTAGTTTTCCTTGATTTCTTAACGATCTTCCATGGAGATTCAACCATAAAGAGGTAATTTTCATTGATATTTTTGTGAATTTTAGTTTCTTGTTTTTGATTGGATCGGAACTCATTTCAAATTTATGTATCTAATCGATGAATTTGTTGTTGTTGAAGTGTTAGAATATAACGTTGGTGATGGATCTCTTTAAATTTGTTGTTGTTGATGAATTTGCATAAAGATTAGTTTTTTGTGATTGATTTGAGGATGAACTTTAATTTTGGTGATGAATCTATTATTGATGAATGTGTTTTTGAGTATGAAGTTGTTAGTGTGATTTGTAGGTAAATTTCTTGATGTTAGGATGAATATGTTCTTCTTATTGTTAGGATCGATAGATCTGTTCTTGATATTCTTTGTCTTCTTCATGTTCATCTGGATTTTTTTGGTGTTCATCTGGGTTTGTTCTTCGTGTTCATCGTGTTCTTCGTGTTCATCTGGGTTTTCCGATTCAATCGGAAAGCCCAGATTTTTTTATTAAATTCTGAACTAGGTTCCGATATCGAAACCTATAAACGGCGGTTCCATGAAACGCCGCTAACGGGTGACCCCTACCACGTCGCAGCCACCAACGGCGGTCAGAAACGCCGTTGTAGGGGTTGATCTTGCGCCGTGATTGCCATATGCGTCCAGTAGTGATAATCATGAGCATTTCGTCATGAAGTCAGATGAAAACCCCAGCCTCCTAACGCATGACCATGTATTAAGCAGCCATAAACCCATCACTATATTTGCGGGCCTAGCTAGGCCCATTAATGATTCTACTCGTGAAGGCAGCCTACCTAGCCTAACCCCCCATCCCAAACCAAACCCTTTTTTTTAATTTTTATTTGATCAAAATAGAAAAAAATTAATTTCATGGCTATATTTTTATCCCACATCGAAAGAATAGAACAAAAATGTCTAGTTTATAATCATGAGCATTTCGTCATGAGTTCAGATGAAAACCCCAGCCTCCTAAGGCATGACCATGTATTAAGAAGCCATAAACCCATCACTATATTTGCGCGCCTAGTTAGGCCCATTAATGATTCTACTCGTGAAGGCAGCCTACCTAGCCTTACCCGCCATCCCAAACCCAGCCTTTTTTTAATATTTATTTGATCAAAATAGAAGAAAATTAATTTCATGGCTATATTTTTATCCCACATCGAAAGAATAGAACAAAAATGTCTAGTTTATAATCATGAGCATTTCCTCATGAGTTCAGATGAAAACCCCAGCCTCCTAAGGCATGACCATGTATTAAGCAGCCATAAACCCATCACTATATTTGCGGGCCTAGCAAGGCCCATTAATGATTCTGCTCGGGAAGCAGCCTACCCAGCCTAACCCCCATCCCAAACCCAGCCTTTTTTTTATTTTTTATTTGATCAAAATAGAAGAAAATTAATTTCATGGCTATATTTTTATCCCACATCGAAAGAATAGAACAAAAATGTCTAGTTTATAATCATGAGCATTTCGTCATGAGTTCAGATGAAAACCCCAGCCTCCTAAGGCATGAGCATATATTAAGCAGCAATAAACTCATCACTATATTTGCGGGCCTAGCAAGGCCCATTAATGATTCTACTCGTGAGGCAGCCTACCCAGCCTAACCCTCATCCCAAACCCAGCCTTTTTTATTTTTTAATTGATCAAATAGAAGAAAATTAATTTCATGGCTATATTTTTATCCCATATCGAAAGAATAGAACAAAAATGTCTAGTTTATAATCATGAGCATTTCCTCATTAGTTCAGATGAAAACCCCAGCCTCCTAAGGCATGACCATGTATTAAGCAGCCATAAACCCATCACTATATTTGTGGGCCTAGCAAGGCCCATTAATGATTCTACTCGTGAGGGCAGCCTACCCAGCCTAACCCCCCTCCCAAACCCAACCTTTTTATTTTATTTTTTAATTGGTCAAAATAGAAGAAAATTAATTTCATGGCTATATTTTTATTCCACATCGAAAGAATAGAACAAAAATGTCTAGTTTATAATAATGAGCATTTCCTCATGAGTTCAGATGAAAACCCCAGCCTCCTAAGGCATGACCATGTATTAAGCAGCGATAAACCCATCACTATATTTGCGGGCCTAGCAAGGCCCGTTAATGATTCTGCTCGTGAGGCAGCCTACCCAGCCTAACCCCCATCCCAAACCTAGCCTTTTTTTATTTTTTAATTGATAAAAATAGAAGAAAATTAATTTCATGGCCATATTTTTATCCCACATCGAAAGAATAGAACAAAAATGTCTAGTTTATAATCATGAGCATTTCCTAATGAGTTCAGATGAAAATCCCAGCCTCCTAAGGCATGACCATGTATTAAGCAGCCATAAACCCATCACTATATTTGCGGGCCTAGCAAGGCCCATTAATTATTCTGCTCGTGAGGCAGCCTACCCAGCCTAACCCCCATCCCAAACCTAGCCTTTTTTTTATCTTTTAATTGATCAAAATAGAAGAAAATTAATTTCATGGCTATATTTTCATCCCACATCGAAAGAATAGAACAAAAATGTCTAGTTTATAATCATGAGCATTTCCTCATGAGTTCAGATGAAAACCCCAGCCTCCTAAGGCATGACCATGTATTAAGCAGTCATAAACCCATCACTATATTTGCGGGCCTATCAAGGCCCATTAATGATTCTGCTCGTGAGGCAGCCTACCCAGCCTAACCCCCCATCCCAAACCCGACCTTTTTTTTTATTTTTTTAATTGTTCAAAATAGAAGAAAATTAATTTATGGCTATATTTTTATCTCACATCGAAAGAATAGAACAAAAATGTCTAGTTTATAATCATGAGCATTTCCTCATGAGTTCAGATGAAAACTCCAGCCTCCTAAGACATGACCATGTATTAAGCATCCATAAACCCATCACTATATTTGCGGGCCTATCTAGGCCCATTAATGATTCTACTCGTGAAGGCAGCCTACCCAGCCTAACCCCCTCCCAAACCCAATCTTTTTTGTATATTTTAATTAATTGAACTAGTTTGCTATGTGCAGTACGTATTTTTATTAAATAATTACAATTGCATTTAATAGAAGTAGAATACATGATTTATATAAATATGGTCGCTGGTCGTCGGGAAATTCAAACTTGCTGAATTCAAGGGGGTTCTATATTTATTAAGTCGGCTTGCTTTATTATGTTAGGGTTCATGTTGGGTTTGCTATAAGGAGTTGAAGAAATTTCGGGGTTTTATCGAAATTATATGTGTAGGTACATTCTGATATTTTACTCTTACAATTTGGAGGCAGCTGGTGCTTCCATTGACCGACGGCCTTCCACCACAACCTTCATTTTTAGTATCTAAACCTCCCTCTTTTGTCTCATACTGCGAGAGTCGGTCTGGTCGGTCAATTTGGTTCTGATCTGTTTGTGTGGGTTCTTGATAGAATATCATAATAATCTTAATATTATCGTGATTGATTTATATATATTAATATATCTTATTTAGACTAATCTAGATATCAAGATTATTGTGATATTCTATCAGAATGAAACTGCGGCTAGCATGTCATACATAATAGTGGTACAAACATACACGTTTACTAAAACAAAAATAACAACAACATGGTTGCTGACAATCATATAACTCCATATCTAAACATAATAGAAAGCATAAAGAAAGTCCCTGGACCATGCAAATGAACATTACTGAGCAAAAGTTGAATTACTGAGCACTAAGATATTTAAGACCAAAAACCACCTAGCACCAAGTTGTTAGATAACTATAATATGGAACACTTAATTTTTTCAGCTGGCCTCTAATAAGAAAAAATTAAAATGAAAACAACAAAATCCTAAATCACCAAAATCAGTTTTCAGAATGAGAATGGTTTTTTTTTAAAAGCCGATTCCTAAACCTAAAAAGATATATTTTTTGACCGTTTCCAAGAGATAAAAGGATATATGATGCGGTGATCTATACATTATATATAGACCATAGTTATAATTCTATTCCCATCAAAATTTGTTGTTTGTTCCGATTAATAATCAATAATGTCAAAATCGGCGAAAATGATCACACTGAAAAGCTTTGACGGTGAGACCTTTAAGATTGAGGAGGCGGTGGCACAAGAATCGCAGACTATCAAGCATATGATTGAGGATGACTGTGCCGATAACATTCCCGTCCCGAACGTGACCAGCAAAATTCTTGCAAAGGTTATCGAGTACTGCAAACACCACGCGGAGGCACGAAAGACTAACGAAAGCGGTGATAAAGCTACAAGTGACGAGGATCTAAAATCTTTTGATGTTGACTTTGTCAAAGTGGATCAAGAAACCCTTTTCGATCTCATCTTGGCTGCTAATTACTTGGACATCAAATCCCTTTTGGATCTCACTTGCCAAACTGTTGCTGATATGATGAAGAATAAAAATCCTGAGCAGATCCGCCAAACTTTCAATATCAAGAATGATTTTACCCCTGAGGAGTATGAGGAGATGGTCAAGGAGAATGCTTGGGCCTTCGAATAAACTTCAACTTAATTGATTTCTTGTTCTTTTCAAGTTTACTTGGTTCATCATGATTTAGTATAATATAAAATGTTAAATTCACATATATTAAGTGCAAAGTTGTTATTATTTTCTAAAGCTTATAACTATTAAAATGTGATTTGTTCCATATAAATTTGTTGTTCTTCTTCAAGTAATAAACATCAAAAATTTCATGCTTAGATCCTATCAGTAGAACAACGAATGAATATGGCTAATCAGTTGGATTATTAATTCATTGATGAATTGGAAACTATTAACTAAATTAACCATGGAAATTAGTATTGAACATTTTTCCATAAGTCTGTCCTAAAACTAAATTAATCTTTCAATTTGCAACGGATTCCATATTTTTATCTACATTCATAAGTGTCACTAAATCTTTAGGGCTTGTGAGTCAAATTATTTAGTGACACACGTATGTGACTCTGTGTCAGTATCTTCAGTGACAGTTGAAGGGAGCGCATAATACTCGCAACCCTAATTTTCTGTCACTAAATTCAAGCAATCTTCAATTTTGTTTTGCTTTCTATTCTGTACATGGTGATAATCATTATTGCAAGATTCAGTTACTACATTTCCCACTCAGGTAGTCAGGTCAGATTTTCGGAGAAACTTGTGAATCTATAAAGACTTGCTATGAAGTGTGACATATATACTTAGGATGGATGCGATTCAAAACATGTTAGAGTATGGTATAGTAATTGATTTTAAAAAACCTATTTCTTAATCTTACCAGTGATTATTCATTTTGTTGCAGAGGCCTTATATCACCGGCAAAAAACACCCTTTTCTATACCGGTTTAAGAAGAGTGGAGAAACATTTATGCCTTATTATGAATAGAAACAATAAAGCGTTTATAGACGTTGCGATATAAAACAAGAACACTCATCCGAGCCGCGAAAACATGAAAATACGAGGATTTCCACCTTGTTGAAGATCTAGTGGTGCTCTTAAATGAATAGCATGTACTGCTGTTAAGCACAACCAAGATCCAATGATAAATTGCGCGTAATTAACCTCTAGTCTTTAATTGACATCAAGAGATGGCTAAATCAAACATGAAAACATTTATGAAAATTAGAAATGTAACTTCAATTCTAGGAGACCTAGAACTTTGGGGAAAAAAATGAAATAGCTAGCAAAAATATTAGCACAGTAGAAAGTAAACATAAATTTGATTATTCTTACATGTTTTCCAGAACAACACTTTTAAAAAACAATCTTGACATGAATCCCAAAATTAAAAGAACAAAATAAAGTTTCTTGGATATCGTCTTAGTTATATAGAAATCAAAAGAACTCTTCTGCAGCATCAAATGCTGTGGCTTTTACCCAGATATCGATATTCCTTCAGGCTTTCTTCTGATGAGGATTCGGGGACCATGTTCAGGTCGATGTTTCTTGGCTTTTTTACCACCGTTGAAGCTTTGACCATGGCCATTTCTGCAACAGAATTATGCCGTTAAACCCTAAACTATGTTAAGGATCCGAAATTTGAAATATATTTGGTTTCTGCCATTACAATATCAACTTACCTTGGCATTGTGCAGGCTGCTGATCGAAGTTGCCCCTCATCGTTGGCTGTTCATTTCCCACAGTAACAATCTCTGCAACCAAAACACGATTGTGAGATATACAATAAAAGTACTAGATATGTAATTAAACAAACAATTCAATAAATAAACCTACCGTTGTTAGGTTTGAGTTGATCGGAATCCACAACAGCCTTCCCGTGGTTAGGTTTGAGTTGATCGGAATCCACAACAGCCTTCCCGCGGTTAGGTTTGAGTTGATCGGAATCCACAACAGCCTTCCCGCGGTTAGGTATGAGTTGATCGGAATCCACAACATCCGATCTCGGCTTCCTGGTCACCAACACGCCGCCGCCAGATTTGCGCCCCACTTTTACCATCTCTGCAACCAATTTGTTACGTCAAACCCTAATTAAATGTGAGATAGTATACAATACTAGATAAACAAATACATGATTAAATATTTAAAATATCCCTATATATAACCCTAATTACCCTGGAGTTGGGTTGACAGATCAAAGTTACCCTCTGGAGAATCCGCTCTCAGCTGATCAATTGGATGTTCCTTTCTCACAGGGACAATCTCTGCAACAAAATCATGATTTTATACAATAAATTAAAGTACTAGATATGTAATTAAATAAACAATCACTAATTTAGGAGATCTACCAGGACTGCGATCATCATAATCCGCGATGTTCTGGTGGATCTTCTCTGGAGTAACTGCTCTCGGCTTCTTTATCAGTAAGACCCCGCCGCCAGTAACGCGCTTCTCTGTTACCATCTCTGCAACCAATTTATCATGTTAAACTGTAATTAACTGCAATATATACAATAAATGTACTGGCTAAACAAATAATTAATTTTTTAAAAAATATCCCTATCTAACCTAAATTTATAAATTCTACCAAAATAAAATTACAAAATTACGGATGTAAAATTTGAAGATCAAAGTTACCCTTTGGAGAATCCACTCTCAGCTGATCAATTGGATGTTCCTTTCTCACAGGGTCAATCTCTGTAACAAAAAATCATGATGTTATACAATAAAAGTACTAGATATGTAATCAATTAAACAATCACTAATTTAAGAGAGATCTACCGGGACTGCTATCATCATAATCCACGATGTTCCGGCGGATCTTCTCTGGAGTAACTGCTCTTGGCTTCTTTATCAGTAAGACACCGCCGCCAGTAACGCGCCTCTCTGCTATTACCATCTCTGCAACCAATTTATCATGTTAAACCCTAATAACTGTGATACCTACAATAAATGTACTGGATAAACAAATACATAACTAGATATTTAAAATATCCCTATGTGACCTACCAAAATAAAATTACAAAAATAGGGATGTGAAATTGAAAGATAATCTACCTTGGGGTGACATGTGCAATAAAACTTCTACACATTCAAATAATAATTTAATATTTAGATCATCCATCAATTATAAGTTAAATTTACAAATGTGAAACTTAACCTACCTTGTTCCGGTTCAGATCCCGGGTAGATATTCTTCTTCGGAGATTCAAATCTCGTCGTCCTCACTAAGCCGCTGCCGCCAGAAAACCCCCTCTCTGTTACCATATCTGCAACAAATTTGTCATGTTAAACCCTAATTGACTGTGATATATACAATAAATGTACTAGATAAACAAATACAAATTTAAATTAAAAAAAAAATCCTACCAAAATAAAATTAAAAAATAGGGATGTGAAATTTGAAAGATATTTTACCTTCGGGTCGGGTATGGTACTGATCAAACCGGCGCTTCTTGATTTCCTTAGGTTCATCCCTTCTTCTAACCATATCTGCAGCCAAATAATCAGAAGATCCATCAATAATAATAATAATAATTTAATGTGCAAGAAAATTAACCTATACCTCTTTGCTGTTCAAAACGAACAGCATCTTCGCCGAGGATCAGTTCCACCAGTAAGTGTGCATCCTGTAGGTGGCTGAACAGAAGAAAGTCGCCCTCTCTGAACCCGTTTTCTCTGAAGAAGTTGGACCAGCCATCTCCGAGATACATCTTTTCCCCTCTTCTGGTTAAATCGACAAACCAATGCCGACGGTCTTCGAGGGATCTCGTCAGGCAGACTGGAAGTCGCACGTTAACGTTTCTCTTGATGATATTCCAGAATCGTGGCGGGAGTTCCTGAATTTGAAAAAAAATAAAAAAACACATATTAGAAGTTTATATAAAATAAATCAAAACTTAAGGGACCATTTCACAAATATTGAAATTAAGTCAAAATCCCTAAAATCTAATCCCAATAACTGAAAGGGAGGTGTTATGGACAGAACTATTATTAGCTTCCCGAGACTTTCTTAAACTATTGAGACTAGCTAGTGTGTTTTGACTAACTGCGAAAAGATTGGAATCGGTGTTTTGACTAACTTTGAATAATTTAACCGTAAAAAACTCAAAAAGGATGTCCTCAATCAAAAACCCTAGATGTGTTTGGTTGGACAAATTTTTGCAAAATTTGGACTATCCAAATCCAGTTTTGTAAAATCTTGTTTGGTTCACCAAATTTTCCAAAATCCAAACTTGCAAAATTCTAAAAATCAATCAAAGATTTTGCTTCAAACTCACAAACTCAACCCAACCAAACAAGGATTTTGCAAAACTAGACTCTCAAAATCCCAAACAAAAACCCAAACTTTCAAAAACTCAAAACAAAATCCAAACTTTCAAAAAGCTTGCGAACCAAACACACCCTAATTCATCCAAATCCCTAAATCACGAAAAAGGTTTAAAAAATTAAAACTTTTACCCAAAAAAAATATTTCTGATCCTATCAGATTATCTGGGTTAAATCAAAAGCCAAAATAATCCGAAAAACCAAAACAATTGTCAAAAATGTATAAAAGAACGGGTAGAAAATTCTGACCACTTCTCTGCCGTCTCTGGAGCTGTCCTCAATCTCCTTGCCGAATTGAGGAGCCTTGACTAGCAGCTGGGCGATATCAGACATTATAGAACTGAGAAAAAGTAAAAAGTAAAAAGTAAAAACTGAGAAATTCTAAGAGATGATATGATAAACCGATTTCTTCCATCAAATTTATAGAACGATGCCAATTATCAATATTAATTACAATATCAATATCAATAATTATATTATACTTTTCCCACCTCCACATTTGACCCACCAAACATTTGTTTTACTTTTCTTCTTCAACATTTAATCTCGATTAATCACCAAATTCAGATGTTTTCCAAAATTACATTTAAAATGTAATAATAAGGGAAATATCTGAATTAAAAAATTATTAATGTATCCTTATTAGGACAATGTAATTATTCAAAATTAATTCTTGTTTCCCAGATAACCATTTGACACACCTCCCACCTAACCTTTTCTTTTTTCTTCGAGATTTTCTCTTGATTTATTATTAATTATCAACCAAATTAGGATCTTTCCCGAAATGATTTATAAATAAAACACTAGAGGAAAAAAAATCTATATTCTTTACATATTTTGACCACCAAACAATCAACATCGTATAATTTTTTAAAAAGAATTTCTTTATCAGACTCACAATTATATTCTTTCAAAAAAATCACAATTATCCAACACATCACTTTAATCGTTAAAATCTTTGATTTTAATATATAATCAAATACTATGCATTGTAATCAATATAATAGTATCACATTTGATATCATTGACGGTTATATTTTTATTTAAATATATCGCCAATTATTAATAATGAATCGTGTTAAAGTTAAAGTGTGAATAATAGGTTGGGAAGGAAGAAGTATCAGACAAGTTCATTGTAACTGTATTACAGACTCAATACTATAATGGTATCAAAGCAATTTTTATGATATATAATTCTCCCTTGATTTATTTTAAAAACTCTTATTAAACTATGTATAATTTGTACCACAACATACTAAGATAAAATGTAGTAAATCACTGATATTTCATATAACCAATAAAGAATTTCCATTTCTTAATTAACATAGTTGCTTGTAAATTTGAAGTTAGATTTATAAACTCCATCAAAATTAAACTAAACCAAATGCTGCGTCGAGGAATATATTCAACCATACATTTTATTTATAATATTATTAATTGGATTGAATTTAATTTTTTTTAATTGAAACAACTAAATAGTAGAGTGGATTTTATTAGACTCGCCGCAACTTTTAAAAAACCTCATAAGGCACCAATGTTTACAAATATGTTCATACATTATTGAGAAATGTAATTGATCTATAATTTTAGTTTTACTTTATATCCATGGCTACTCTTGCAGTTTAAACAATTTTGGAATTGAATTCAATTATTCTCATATATGTGTCTCTCTTCTTATCTTTGTTTTATTTTAAAATTCTAACTAAAATTATGGTTTAGAAATTTGAGATGATAAAAATTGCATATTAATTTGTCCAACTCAACTATGATGATTTCATATGTTGTCATCTCTTTCCCTTCATAACAATTCTAGGGGGTGTGTATAATAATAATTTTCACTTCAATGAAAATAATAATTATTTTTATTTATTTAAAATTTGTAACTAAAATTATGGTTTAGCAATTTGAGATGATAAAAAATTGTATTCAATTTGTCCTATTCAACTATTATGATTTCATATGTTGTCATCTCTTTTCCTTCAAGGAAAATATTAAATTATATCAATTTTAGTTGGTGTATAAAATGAGAGAATAATAATAAAATATTAAATATAGCTGGCATTTTATTTCATAAAACAAAACTAATTATAATAATTATAGCTTGTACATATCCAAACCTCTCAACAAAAATTACATCAGCAAACAAAATACAACATAAAATGATGCAGAAATTGCTCGATTTATTACGATACATATGTTAAAATAAAAGCATATTCCGGTCATAGGTTTATAGTTCCAAAGCTCTTAATTAAAATCCCCAGGAAATTAAAAGAACATGAATCTGCCAGATTTCATGGGACTCTTCAGTAAACTTTTCATCATCTTCTTCACTCTCCCAAAGATCCCAACCAGGAAAGCCATATCAACTCGGAGCAATGTTTTCTGCACTCCACCACCACCCCATTTCAGTTCAACAACCGGCGGATTAAAGAAGAGTTTGATACTCTTACCAATCGGGATGATGAATTCTGGCACTTTCGATTCGGTACTAGGTTTCTCTGGGGAAGCTTCTTGAACTGAGATCTGGAGAATCTTGATCACCTTCTCATCATCCTTCTTCGATCCGGCTTCTCCGTCGACGGATTCATCCTCGCCGTCGCTCTCGAACGCGCTCTCCGGCAGCAGATCTCGGAGGCTGACGTACCTGGACATTTCTGCAATATTAAGAGAGAGAGAGAGAGAGAGAAAAAGTTGGGATGGAAATGGTGGATGGAATTAATTTATGAAGAGGTTGTGAGGTTATATGAGGTCAGGCTCTCAATATATAGATGCCAGTGGAAGTGTATAGAACACATTGGAAGTGTGTGAAAAACGTAAATCACCAGACTGTTATTGCATGCAAAAAAACAAAAGATTTAACATATTTTAATCGTAGAAGCCACAAGAAATGTGATGTAATTCAAGAAACGGAGTTTTTTTGTTTTGTTTGGTGACAGTTAAAAGCAAAACCAGCATCATCATAGTAAAATTAAATGACAGTTAAATAGTTAAATCTATGTACTCATTAATTCCATGGGCAAGCCTCATTTTGGCTGTAAAAGAGCTTAATTTTATGAGGATTTAGTACATAATTACTTGCATTTAGTAAGAATTAGCCACCAGATTTCTATCTTGGATCAGATTTTCGACAATCTTTCGATACCTAAGTGCAAATTGATAGAATCGAAAAGAAAATACCCGAATCTATTCCAATTCAAATCCATATAGACACCATATTTTACTTCAAGATTTAACTGAATCTATCTCTAAAACTACAGAATTTTTGTTGACAGATGCAATGAGAAAGTATCTGCTCTAGGCTATGTGTTCTTGTATGAAGTTGTGCCATGGCGACCTCGCTTTATTCACTTATTTGTATCCATCTCAGTCTATCGGGACAAAAAAACTATATCGGGAGCTATACTGAACTGTACAAATGATCATGAGATTGAGCTTTTCTCAACTCTTTATAGTTTCCGGGCTGCATGATAGAGCTCCATGTAGTCAAGGGCCGGGCGGTTCCAGGACCAGTCTTGCTCCATCACTAGTTTACACAACGATTCAAACCACTCCCGGCTCTCATACCAAGCTGATAATGCTCTGAAACACCATTAATGAACATAAAATTACATTGTATTTGCACTCAGTATGTAGAATATTGTCACTGATCGGGCACAAATTAATACACTTACCTATTGAGTGCATAATCAACTCCAGCTGCATCAGCTCCGTCAAAATTGAACCCATTTGGCTCCAATCCACGTTCCCGGGCTCTATCTTTGTCATGGTCAACATCGAAGACAGTGTCATAGAGCCCTAGAACAAGATAGTTAAAAAATCAATACTGAGCTGAACCAAAGTTAATGACATGCACAATTTATCAACACACCTCCAGTTTTACGGACAACTGGAATTGAACCGTATCTCATTGCTGTAAGTTGGGTGAGTCCACATGGCTCGAAAATAGAAGGGACCAATATAAAATCAGAACCAGCATAAATCTGCAAAGCCAAAAGAAGCCAGATTTTAGGTCCATTTGGTTTTCGTGCATATACAAAGAGATGGAAGGAGAGATTATGACTAAATACCAAGTGAGAAAGAGGTTCATCATAGGTAAGGCAAAGGCGAGCTCTGTCATTATGAGAAGAAAGTAACTGATTTGCCAAATGAACAAATTCATTTTGAATGCGAGGATCAGGAGCTGAACCAAGCAATACAACCTGCAGCAGACTCCAACATTAGCCTATCGTTGTATTCTACACTTCTGAGACAGGTGGACGATGGGAATCGAATATAGATGCAAAAAAGTAGAACAAGGGGTGATTTGGAGGGACTAATCCCTATGTTAATACTAAATAGTTAATTTCGGTTCAATGGTTTGTCTTATATTTTTTCCTTTTTTGCCCTTTTGGGTTTAATTATTTGGTTTCGATTATGATTCTACTTCTTCCCTTTTGTATTTAGATTATGATTTAGTTTATTACTTAAAAAAACCGCGCATTGCGCGGTTTATCCATGCTAGTAAACTTTTTAAGAAGGTAAAAATAAAAACACAGAACCTGTCCACCACGGTCTAGAGTGCGCCAAATTGCATGCTTTATTAGGTGGATCCCTTTTTGATGAGTTAACCGGGTAACAATTCCTAAAAGAGGCAGGTCTGCCTTTTTCAAGCCAAGTCTTTCTTGCAAAGCTTCTTTGGCACTCTTTTTCCCTTCAGCAACATTTTCAGAAGTGTAGGAGATCTGCAAAATACGTACACAATTCAGACATATCAGACTCACTACGAACCAAAACTGTCAAAAAAAGACTGAACCTTTTCCACCAAATGAAAGAAACGCGCTTAAGACTCTCTTAACATGTATTTTAGTATCAATCCATAGCACTCCAAACATATGAAAGGACGGATAATAAGAGCACCCAAATTAACTTGGAACTCACCAGAAGATATTTGTCATTATAAGGGTCCCATATATCTGGGTCAATGCCGTTCAGTATACCGTGGAACTTGTATAGATGAGGAGCAACAACCGGGTTGCCAGCAACCTCCATGGCGTAAGTTGGGGAGACCTGAAACAACCAAGCATAATGTTTATCATTACAATTTTTCATATTTCATCGAAGAAGCTTTCTTTAGGGTTTATGATTATCATATCAATCCTAATTTCAAGGAAACTCAGATAACAGTTTAAAGGAAACTAGGCATAAGAAGCAAGCACATTGAGTAACAGGTTAGGAACTTACAGTCGTTGATTTGTCTGAGTGACCAATTGCTTTGCCAATTAGCTGTGCTCCGAATTCAAGATTGTGTATAGTAAAAACGACACGAGCTTTACTTAGGCCATAATGCATATACTGCTCTTTGAACAACCATGCAACTGGAGCACTAGACCAATCATGGCAGTGAATGATATCCTGACAAGGAAATGGCAAGCAGTAAATATTATCTAATCATGGAATCGTACTTGCTTATTTATAATCACTTTAATTAACCCGTAGCTCAAAAAATCTTTGTTTTAACTGCTACTGTTACATGCAGAAGTTTATAAATCATGGAAAATGGGCTGAGTTATTTAATATTCTACAACAATTATTTAAGAAAGCCTCCATCCATATATAGTAATAGAGCGAATATTTTTTAATCATCAAAAACTAGAAGCGAGTACCAAAAAAGAAACACAAACAGTTATAACTTACTGGATGAAATCCACTTTGTAAGAGGAACTCCAAAGCAGCATTACAAAAGAAACCAAATCGCTCACTATCATTCCGACATCCATATATGCACCCTGCCCAGAAAAATCTGCCACGCGAAAAAAACTGAACTCGTTGATTATCCCCCTTTAAGAAGTGTGTGGAATAACAATACTTCAAGCAATACTGTTAATAAGGAAATTGGAAGTGCACTAAACACAGATCCATTTAGTTCTGCTGATATTATAACATTGGAAAAGGAGTTAAACTGCTTATATTGAAAAAATAGTCAAACTGAAGAATCAAACAAAAAATTGTAGAAGTTTCTTTCATCTAAAACACACTTGCATTAGGTAAGTTAGAGGCCAAAAATCATACATTATCGAATAAAAAGTTTAAAAAATCGAACATATTCATTCAGCAAACTTTGGAGTTATAAGGAATTACCCATTCAAAGGCTCCAAAAAGTAGACAGACAGTCCTTCCACCTTGCCAAACCAAACTTTTATTTCCGTCCCACCCCAATAATAGCTCTTTTGAAAATGAAGGTCCTTTATCTGTCTCCAAAACATTTAAATAAATAAAATTCCTCATAAGTGAAGCAAAAATTATTACAGGCAGGATCGATAAATAGTTCTTATGCATATGCACCTAATTGTAACTAAAATTTACTTCATGGTATAAAAAGACCATACAGCACAATCCAGTCCAGCCATTATTACTGTTATAGATATGACAAGATAATCGGAAACCAACAGAATCTTACATGGCTTGTGTTCATACAGTCATACTTGGGAAGAATAATATCTACACTGTGGTTCAAATCCTGCACAGCTCGAGAAAGACTCGTGACAACATCACCGAGGCCTCCCACCTGCGAAACCATGAAGACAATGTTTGAAGCAATCAGCTAGTAATTTGAAGATCTTCATGCGAGGATCTGTACACATAACTCTCTGAATCAAATTTTATAGTTAGCCGACATAATATCAAATTATATTTTAACATCTTGTAACTAAAACATTTTTTGAAATTGTTGTGAAATAAGTTGAGCCATTAAGGATATCAAAGGGCATACTTTTTTTACACATCCAAGATAGCGATATTTATTACCTTGGCAATAGGAGCCATTTCAACTGCAATATGCACAATATGCATTGGAGGTTCTTTTGATAATCCACCTGAGACAGGTATGTGATAATCCATGCCATTCTTGTTGTCAAATATTCCACCAGTCTCACTTTCAGAGAATACAAAGTCCATCATATATGCATCCAAAGGAACCTTCACTGAAAAAATAACAGGGTTATAGAGGATTCCAGATAATTGTATTCATAGATCATGAGCACCTGAGCATACTAATGAACACTGACACGATCTTAATCCCATTTAACTGTAACGAAACATAAGTGCACATACTCCACACCAGATATGGTACAACATCAATATTTTTTCAGGTTGTAAGAAGAATAAATAACAGTAAGCCATTCTGGTAAAATTCATAAATTTTGGTTGTTTGCAAAATTAGTTGTACAATTTCAGAAATTTCTAATTATACCACAATTAACATCATGAACATGTGAAATAATCAGATGTTAGATTACATGCGTCAAATGGAAATACGTACAGCCAATATGCTGGTATGATATAAAAATAAGCTAGTCAATCCGAAAAAAGTTGCAGTGCCATTCTACAATGTAGGAAAACTCTTATAAACTTGTAACACGTTAAGATTGAAAATCGAGGAAAATAAAATGGCTAGCAAACATTTAAGTTGGATAGGGAACCAAGTAGTAAAAATACTAACCAGTTGCTTTAACATGTGGTCCACCTTCTACAGGCAACATCTTTTGCGGAGGTAGTGGTCCCATGCGATGAGTCCATCGATTGAATGAGCATCTGAACCAAATTTCAGGTTTACCAGTTAAGACTGTATTGCAAGGATTATAGAATACAGTCACACTACTGCCAGCCTTGACAACTAGAGGCTCGGTGTACACAATTTCCTTCTGAGATAGTAAAAATGTTTTCAAAGTCCTTTCCTTTGTCTCTGCTTTCATGCGTGCTGTCTTCTCAGCCTAAATGGAAGAAAATAAATGATTAGGAATTTAATGAACCAGAAAATTGAAATGCCACAGAAGATAGATGTATTTCAGAGAATCCCCGAAAGGAGTAAAGGAGTTCGATGTTATTCCATCTGAAATGTGAAGCAATGGTGCCATTTTTTATAATGACATTCGATAGATTTACACTACTAGTTCATTAGTCAACACTTCCCACTCAATTATAATTCTTTTAAAAATTAACCTTTGCAATGATGGCTTCCGCTCTCAGTTGTCTCTCCTCTCGTAGTTTCTGGTAAATTAGGCGCTCTTCCTCAACCCAATAGCGATCTTCCGGAGTTCGTCGGGGAACAATAGCATGGAAATCCTGTCGATTGTTGTTGTCATAGACCTTTGCTTCCTGAGGGGGGCCGTCAGCAAAAACCCAGTCCAAGACAAGGGCTCGATCAGGAACGGTAACTAAAAACACGAGTAGTATGTCAGATGCTTCAAAGATATGAAGATATGTGCACTTTTTAAACCAAAAATCAAATTAACTAAATCAAATCAACTATTGATACAAAAATTTCATTAGACCTAAGTGGGGATATTAAAGCCCAAAAAGAACATTTCGGCATCTAAAGATTCTTCACAAAACTGTATTAGGACATCATATCAGTAAGTATGACAAAAGAATAATTCAATAGCTAATTTGTTCACTCAAACATTTAGTGTAAATCAAATGCAATCTTACCCTCTATGAAATAAAGATTCTTTATCAGTTCACCACTTTAATTGCTTCAAATCTTACAACTTACAAACAGACATGCAAATCTATAAGAATTTTTTTTTTCTGAAAATTGCAAATCTATATGATTTGGAGCAGTAAAGCAACAAAACCCTTTAGAACTAACTTGGTACTTGACAGTTGAAGTGCATTGCGTATCAAAAAATTGTAGATGGAGTCCTACTTACCTTCACTGTACCACCAGTCCCCCTTTCTTGTCACGTCTTTGACAAGCTTTGTGATTATGGCGAGGCCATCCTTCCACTTATTGTGCCCTGCATGAAGCCATACATCCTGGGATTGCATCAACGGGCCTGAGCTCTTGTTGTAAAACAACCTGACCTTTTCACCACCTCTGAAATCACTAGGTTCAAAGTGCCAAACATTGTCAACAAACTTCACAGCCTTCTTGGCCCACTCTTTCATTACTACCCGACTCATTGCTGCCTCCTCTTTTGCTTGAGCTTTATCAGCCTCAAGTGCTGCTTTCTCTGCTTCTATTCGCTTTTGTTCTTCTTCCTGTCTCTTTTTTTCAGCTTGCTCCTTGGCAATTTTCTCCAATTCTTTACGTTTCTCCTCAAGCAAGAAGTCTTCAAATTCATCAGCAGTCATGCCACCGTCAATGGTGATGCAGAAATCATTGTTTCCATTGTTATCATAGACATCTTCTCCATTATGGAAGACAAAGTCCAGCTTATATGCTTCCATCGGAACATGAACCTGGCAAGCCCACCAATCCCCAGGAAGATGAGTCTTGTTCAACTTTAAAGTAAAAGATTTCCACCGCCAACCATTGAATGCCCCCATGATCATGACATCATGTTCATTATCAAGAGCTGACAAACTTCTGTTGAAAAACACTTCTATATCTTGATCTGGTTTTACCACCTCAGGATAGTGGAATAATCTGTTTCTTTTCAAAAGGTTTTCCTCAGCAAGTCTTTCAACAGTCTGATTCCGTAAAGCTGCCTCCTTCTCCAACTTTAACTCTATAGACGACTCATAATTGTCCTCCTTTCCCACTACCTTAGAATTCCACGGCTGTGCGTCACTGCTTTGAATGCGTTCTGGAACGGTGTCTTTGAGAGCATTAAACTCCTGGTCTTTTAATGATGTTCGACTTAAATGATCAACCTCACTTTGACTTTCAGTTCCTTCTACCTTTGTCTCAATGACTTCCTTTTGTTCCTGGCTCATTCTTCCATTGTCAGTTAGCTGGCTTATTTTAGTAACAGGTGACAATTTCTCGCTTGGCCTGCTTTCGACACTACCTCTTTCCTCAGTTTTGTTTAAGTCAATTTCTTGTTGAGAAGATTGTTGCACGTTGTCCCCGATGTTCTTCTGATCCTTTTTCTGGGTGCTGGTCCCTACCCGTGTTCTTGGTGCAAACCCCTTTGGGTTAGAGTCAGGAGTTTTAGACGTTGCTATTCGTTTTGGTCTTCTCTTTGAAAAATCTACATGGTGCAACAAATGATTAACAAAGCAACATATATTAGAGAAGTGGCTCAAAAGCAACAGCTTTTATGCTAATTTAACAAACACAAACATAAAACCAACCTGCAGTTGCAGCGATCCGAATAGGAAACTTCGAACCAGCATAATTCTCGCTTGAAGAAGAATACTGCATAGTGGATCATGAACAGAAAATCATAATGCAGCAGACTAGCCAGTTTGATAAACTAACGACTAACCAAAAAAAGTGGACAGCTCACCCTACCACATTCAAACAAAACCTTGGAAAAAAAAATGCAACCATAGTTCTTAAACCATCGATCTTAAAACTAAAAGCCCACATTTCTTCAAGGTACAAGAAATCGACATAACATGCTGAAACCAGTAAAGACAGAAACTTTTACACTTCATAAAACAGCAGAAACTTTAACACCAGTAAGGCAGAAACAATCCCCACACAATCATTACAAAAAGCAGAAACTTTAACACTTCATTTTGCACTCTGCAACATTAACATAAAACAAAATCACTCCTGCCACCATCAACATTGAAGTTTCGAAAAACAGCAAACAAACTTTATGAAACAAAAGTCAAAAAGAATCCATTTTTCGAGCCAAAGAGCTAAACAAGTAGAATGGATGCCTTCCCACCTCAAGTTTGAATCTTTTACAAGCAAATGAAACAGTGGATACTTTATACCAACACTTTATAACACAAAAGTTTGAATCTTTTACAAGCAAATGAAACAGTGGATGCTTTAGACCAACACTTCTAACACCAAAATCTCAATCACCAATTCATCAATTACTGAACTACATTTCAAGCAAATCAAAGGGGGCTTCTCCTCAAAATAAATGTAACAACATTTACAACAACAACTTACATGGGATGATAGAAAGCTGGTCCTCCCATAAGACAAGAATCCCAGAAAAGGCCTAATCTTTGGATGATTGGTCCCGCTCTGATTGAGCAAAGCCCTGCCACTCAATGGGAACTCCATTGATGAAATTCAGAAATGGTCTCCTTCGGAATCAGCAGTTCATGTGTCCGAAATGCTCTTCTGCACCTATGACTGTGTGTAATCTGGGAGCAGGAATATAGTATTTTATTACACAGGGAATTTTCGATGTGATAAGAATGTATGAGTGCTAATGTTGAGGAGTTCGAGAAAAATAATGACTAAACAACAATTGCAGGAGCTGAGGTGTACAGTCAGACTCAGGTCATCGGGTTTTCAGCGCTCGCAGATTACACGTTGGAGTGGAGACAGTTCTCAAATTCTGGGCCATTAAATCAATTTTCAAAATATTAGGATTTACCGAAAACAATTTCATGTCTTTATTTTTATATTTTTTTAAATAACAATACCCAATACTATAATAATGTGGCTGAGAAGTGAAATTTCAAAATTTATTTTTAAATTTGCATCATAAGATACTCAATTTTTCAATACTATTCCAAATGATAGTATACATTATCTGCAATAATACATGTTAAGTGGAACAATAAAATAATATATCTTCTACTTTAGAATATCATATATCAATGAAATATTGGCTCATAGTTAAAAACTTCAATAAAAGGTTATGGGAGACACCATCCTAAGATATAATTGTGGTAGGATGAAGAAGTTCTCATAAATTTATTAGCACAATTTGCGTGTTTGTAATTTTTATTTGTTATTTTGACTCAATTAATTTATGAGTTGGTCTCTTGAGTGATGGTCACTATATAGTGACGAAATATTATATATATTGAAATATAGAAGGAAGGAGGTCCTTACTAGCAATTTTGACAAAAATGCACTATTCACTCACGCACACTGTTCACACGCGCACTGTTCTCTTAGTCTAAAAATAGACGTTAGCAAACATATCCACACAGTCTACAAAAACATGCATTTTATTCTAATAAACAACCTGTTAAGCGTGAAATACAAGCATGTTGTAAAAAACTACCTGTTTGGTTTTTAAAACAAGCATTCAAGGGTAAAATTCAAGCATGCTCTATAAAACCATCTTTTTTTGCTTCAAAATACATGAACTCTAAAATGCAACCTGTTAACTGTGAAATGCAAGCATTCTCTAAAAAACAACCTGTTTGGTCTAAAAAACAAGCATTTTAGTCTAAAAATAGACGTTAGCAAACATATCCACACAGTCTACAAAAACAAGCATTTTATTCTAATAAACAACCTGTTAAGCGTGAAATTCAAGTATGTTCTAAAAAACTACCTGTTTGGTTTTTAAAACAAGTATTCAAGGGTGAAATTCAAGCATGTTCTATAAAACCATCTTTTTTTGCTTCAAAATACATGAACTCTAAAAAGCAACATGTTAACCGTGAAATGCAAGCATTCTCTAAAAAACAACCTGTTTGGTCTAAAAAACAAGCATTTTAGTCTAAAAATAGACGTTAGCAAACATATCCACACAGTTTACAAAAACAAGCATTTTATTCTAATAAACAACCTGTTAAGCGTGAAATACAAGTATGTTCTAAAAAACTACCTGTTTGGTTTTTAAGACAAGCATTCAAGGGTGAAATTCAAGCATGTTCTATAAAACCATCTTTTTTTGCTTCAAAATACATGAACTCTAAAAAGCAACATGTTAACCGTGAAATGCAAGCATTCTCTAAAAAAAAACCTGTTTGGTCTAAAAAACAAGCATTCAAGTGTGAAATTCAAGCATGCTGAATGCAATTTGCATAAATTGCAGGAAAAACCCCATGCGTGAATGCAATTTGCATAAATTGCAGAAAAACCCCCGTTCCAAACTTCTTTGTATATAAACCCCGTCACTATATGGTGATCGTCACTCCCAAGACTAATTATTAATTTATTTACAATATTTATAAAACTAAAAATGCTATAAAAAATATTAGAAAATGAAGGAAATATAATAAAATAGGAAATGATGACACAAACACCGTAACTAACTATATAGACATATTTACAACATTTTAAATGAATAATGTGTTATTAAAAGTATCACATTAAGATTCTAGTGTGACAAACACGTAAACTAATTTCATAAAAATGTATAAGCATGATTGTACATAACATTTTATAATATTATTATGTATAATTGAAAATAATATTATGTATCTTTGTTGATTAATAGTGATTTACCTTGTAAGTAGACCTTGCTAAAATACCATGCCATCTTTATAGGCCTCAAAGTCATCTCCACTCAATGTCCTTGTTCCAAAACAACAACTTCTCTAAGTTCTCAAAATATTGAATCAAGAATTCCAATTTTCTTTACAAATTTTTTATAACCAGATAGTTAAGATTTGGACAAAGTAACAATTCATTAGTCAAGTAGCGGCTAAAACTTCATAACTTACCTAGTCAGTGTCAGAAATTCAAGAGTGAAACTCGTTGCATTTTCAGTAGGTTTCTTTCCAACCTCATATAGTAGAATTTCATGCATGTATTGAAACATAATTTTCTTTCTCGAATATTTTTCAGTTAACCTTCAGACATAAAGAAAAGCGGATATGAAATTTCGTGTAAAGTTTTAACTTCAAAGGGTTATTAACATTGACACATCAATCATAGTGAAATGATAAAAAAATAAAAACATGACTTACTCTTACGCTACCATCAGTATTCTTTGCAACAACCAACATCATCCAGTTAACCTTCAGACATAAAGAAAAGCGGATATGAAATTTTGTGTCAAGTTTTTAACTTCAAAGGGTAATTAGCACTGACAAGTCAATCATAGTGAAATGATAAAGAAATAAAAACATGACTTACTATTACGCTAGCATCACTATACTTTGCAACAACCAACATCGATGATGTGATAAGATACATATCATCGATCATTACTCACAATACAATTATGGATACAAATCGTTGCACTATTCAATGGAATCAAATAAAGTCAACTAAATAAAATGGTTACAATCTAATATCCATCTCCATAAATTTGAAATCAACAACCATCGGTCTCCACTATGTATTTAACATCCTTGATATGGTGTTAATAACTCCCACCAAACACATTTAATATAATCTTAACTTATTATTGACATTTGAAAAGAATTACACTATTTCTATCTCAAGCTAGAAAACATTTTAGATACTTTTATAATTACAAAGAGATGAGTGGAAATAAATAATTTGGAAGAAAAAGTAAAATAAAATACCGTCCCAATTTTTTCCCTCCCAAAAATTCCCAATTTTCGCCATTTTCCCGCTTCTCAAACTTCTTCTTTAAATTTCGCCTCCCTCCATTCCCAATCCACATCTAGGGTTCCTCTCTTTCTCTCTCACACAGTCACACACTCACACACACTAGCCCAGCCGCCGCCATGAAATCCAGAGCCAGATGCTGCAGCATGAGATCCACCACCGCCACTTCCTCGCCGTTCTACCTGAAGCCGGGAGCCCTGGCCCAGCTGAGGAACTCGAAGATCACCGCGAAATCCGTCGCCAAGAAGGCCTTGCTGACGGAGCTGGCGGCGGTGGCGGCGGCGGTTTCCACCGCGCCGCCGCCGGTTAGCTACGAGTCGATGGAGGCGATCCCGTTCTTTGGGTCGCGATCTGCGATCGGACGGCCGAGATGCCTCCTGAGGAAGAAGCTCGCCCCCATGGCGCCGGTGTTTGCAGATTGAAGGATTTCTCGTGTGTGGGCTGTGTATGTAGAGCTGTTGTGGGATATCCCTGTAATTTAATTACATCACCAGTATACTAGGAATTGAATAAAGCATGGATTTGTTGTATTATTGCTGTGAAAAACCCCCAATTTATTGAAGGAATAATTGTATGAGAATTATTAGCTTCTGAATTTGGCTGATTTGGTGAATTATTGTGATAAGAAAGAAGCAATTTGGGGGAAAATTAGGCCTAATCGTCAGGATTTCTATGTCCTAATCTACTGGATATGGAGAAATTTTGGTTTAGATCATGAGCATTTGAACTTCAATGGTTCGATGATTAGCGTTAAAGATGATCCAACATCGATATCGTGTAATCTTCAATGTCGATAGATTCAACGAGGTTAAATGGAGTTCATTCAACTCTGTAAACCCTATCTTCGATACAAATGGTAAAGTCTTCTGCAAAACTATTTTGAGCGTGTCTATTCGAAAGTTCTGCAGTTTTGATCGGAATTCATTCATTTCTAGGCTTTTTTCGATACAGATTCTTGATACAAGTTTGATATTTGTCATGAAGTACCTGAAAATGGGAAGGTCAGAAGATCTTTGTACTATGAAACAAGTATAACTACATAAAAATATGCATAAAGAAGAAGCTTGCAAAGATGAAAGAACAAAGTTCAATGATTATTCTCATATATGCAATGTATATCGAAATGGCAATATTACACTTATGCATCATCATCATCTTTAAGCATATAACTCACAGGAAATGATACATGTTTTTGTGGCACAACAAACAAAAGCACATACAAATCATCTGCTACTGAGATGCAGGGGAAGCTGAGCATCTAGGATCATAGCAGGATCAAGCTCATTTTGAATGATCGGAGAATATCTTTTTACCAGTTTCAGTCCTCATCGTATCTCTCTCCACAGTAGTTTCCCTTCCTTGGTTGTCAGCCTGAAGAATTCATCTTCAGCAGCATCAGTGCAGGTGCCATTATCAAAACCTTTTCTAGTTGTGTATCGAATAAGGCCTCCTGATTTGCTTCTGCTGTTAACTCCCTTTTGAATCAGCACGCACTCGATCCAGAAGAGGAGCAACAATAGCTTCATAAGTCCGATTATCTGGCACAACTCCATGAAGAACCATGAAATCATGCAACTCAACCACTTTCTCAGCTCGGCTCATCTTCAACGCACTAGTAACAAGAGTCGTGTACGTAATCCCATCCGGCTCAAATCCATGAGCGATCATCACATCCACGAGTTTCTTCGCTTGGTCGATAAGCCCTAGCTTACAAATAAAGTTTACCAATATATTAAAAGTAACCCCATTGAAAGAAACTCCTTCCTTCTTCATACTAGCAAGCAAATTCATAGCATCTTCTGCCTTTCCACTAGCACAGTACCCATTAAGTAGAGTATTGAAGGTTATAGTATCACATAAACCTGCTTTTTTCAGACCATCTAGCAAAACTTTCCCCGAATCCATGGAATTCTCTCTGCAAAAACCATTCAATAAGGTATTGTAGATCACCAGATTAGGGTTCTTTTCTGATACTATCATATCACTGTAAACCTTGAGGGCGTGGTTTATGTTTCCAGCCTTGCAGAAGGAATCGATCAGTGAACCGTAAGTTGCCACATCGGGAAGCAGTCCATGCACAAACATGTTACCTAGAATTTGATTCGCTTCGCGTAAGTTGCCAGTTCTGGAAAGATAGTTGATGACGATGTTATGCGGGAAAACATCCTTGACAAGATCCTTTTCAAGAATCCACTTGTAATACTTAATCGCTTCATTCATTTGGCCATTTATGAAAAGCCCGTTTGCCAAGATGGAATAAGTATGTTCATCCAACGAGACGTTCCTCTTAAACATATCAGCTATTAGTAGTGAAGCTCCATTGATGTCGCCTTCTACGTAAAGGGAGTGAACAACTGAATTATAAACAACCGAGTTTGGCTTCAAACCTCTTTCCTCCATCGTATTGCACAGCCTAAACGCCTCCTCCAAACACCCATTTCTAGCATATCCATCGATTATTGTACCATATGTTCTTACATTTGGCTTAATCCCTTTCTCGAGCATCTCATCAAGAAATTCCTCTGCAAATCTCACACTACCCGACTTGAAAAACCCATTAATGAGACTATTGAAACTAACCAAATCGGGAGTAAGGGCTCCATTTGACATGGTGCCTGCCTTTCTCAAAAGCTTCAATCCCAGGTTGCAATCACCTTTCCTGCATGCCCCATCTATGAGCATGTTAAGAGCCACAACATTCGGAATAATCCCATTTTTCAACATCCTATAGAATACGGAGATCGCTTCAAGCAGTCTATATTCCTTGCAAAGAGCATAAATCATTGAATTATACGTATTCATATTCTCATAATAGCCATTAGAGATCATCTCCTTGTATACCATCCAAAACTGAGCTACATCATCCATTTTAAGCAGATGACTCAAAAAGTGATTCCACGCATGAATGGAGACCTGAAATCCCTTCACCCTCAACTGCTCCATCACCTCACGAGCATCCCTTGTCGAGCCGAACTGAGTGCAGGCCCTAATGAGAGTTTCAAAAGCAGCATCACTTGAAAATAACATTCCACGGCTATCAAACAACGTCTTCAAAACATCCAACGGTGAGTAGCCTTTGGAGATCATCAGCTCCTTGATCAAGAACAGAGCTTCATCATATCTTCCACTATTCACCAGCAAATGGATGACAATACCACAACAACTTGGAGAATCTAAAACATACTCGTGTCCCCCAATCCTGTTGTAAAACTCTAAAAGCACTGTCGGAGAGCTTTGAAACTCGCAAAAAACACGGTGAACTATGGAATTTGTCATCCTTGGCAATGTGCTGTCCAGGAGCTTCCATTTCTTCTGCTTTATATTTACACAAATTGCCTTAAAAACAATATCCTCCGCACTGGGGTTCGTGAACTGTTTACCCAAATGAAGACCTCTGACAAAAACACGACCGCTCTTTGGTGAAAGCAAGCCTAAAAACATAGAATTAGAAAGGCTACTTCATAGCACAGCCCCTCCTATCAACAAAACAAACAGCAAGAAAAAAAAAACTCAGGAAACACTATACAATAAACATAACATTAGCAAAAACTAAAAAGATAAAGAAATCCATGAGAGGAAATACATATAAGAATGCATAGAACAACAGAGGAACAAATTCTAGTGAAGTAACTTTCATTGAGGCATTTCATCAAACACTTTGTGAACAAGAAAAAAACTCTCTTCATCTTAAGATAATGTGCTTGATTATGACAACATTGGTTAAGAAGAACAAGTTTCAAGTGTACCTCGGAGGCTAGCGCCGATTGTACGACGTCTTCTACAGCCAATGTGAATTTGTTTCCGGTGGCGAGGCTCAATAGAATGAGGCGGCGGCCGGAATGGTAGGCTTATATATTTTTACTCACATTTTATTTTCCTCAAATAATATACTGGAACTTTTCCTAAAAAAACTTCAAACTATCTAACCAAATTAATGTCTCCTTAACCATATTTAAATAAAATTGATTTTGTAAATTCGTTAAATTAACTACCGAGTTACCTAATTTTGTAATTTAGGTGAATAGTTTGTGTATTTGGGAAATAATTTGTTTATATTCAATTAAAGGAAATTCTACTAATTTAGCTAAAAAATATCAAAATTGAATAAATTGAAAATAACGAACATATAGGAAGAACATGTCCTTTGTCCCTTAATCAAGTTCTACCATAAAAAAATTATATTTGGCAAGCGCAATTTATTAAAATTAGATTCTCCCGAATTTATATTTTGCTAAAATAAATTGAGCTAACATATATAATTAAATGTGTATTAAAAATAATCAAAATATGACTAGTACAATCTGAATCCCATTAAATTATTTTCTGACTTAATGAATTGAAATGCAAAAAGTTCAACATAACATGCCTATTGCCTAGTATAGATTTAAAAGAGTTGTGCTACAATTTGAAAAAATAAAAAGGTAAAGGACTAAATGTAAACTATAGCCACTTTGCTAAATGCAATTGACCTAGATACACCTATCCAACCTTTTCAAAAGAGCCCTAAAACTAGTGGGGACTCAAAAGGTAAAGTATGTAGGGACCTCGAATTTCCGCTTTTAGTCCTTGTATTTTCGTTAATTTCACAATATCAAATTTTATTGACGTGGGATTTCGAGGTCGTTTGAATTTAATTTCCCAATTATGGAAATTTCATTTCCTTAAAGTTAATTGTAAAAAGGATCTGGGAATTTATTTACATTTTCGGTATCAACTATATATTATCTGAAGTGCTTTACACAATCTAATATTTTATTCAGTATAGTCTAAAATATCAATAAAATGACACAATCACCCCTGCAAGTTGGCTGGTTTATCAAAAATTCAATAAGTTGAGGTCATTTTCGTACTTTTACACCGTATTCTGGACTTTGAGAGTAAAATATTAGACTGCGTATAACAACACTTAGGGTCTGTTTAGTACAACTTATCTGGATATTTTTCAGTTCAGTTCAGTATTTTTCAGTTCAGTATCTTTCAGTTCAGTTAAGTATTTTTCAGTTCAGTGCATTGTACTTTTTAGAAAAGTAAACAAATTAAATGTTAATAATTCAACACAAATAAATCCAGCTTAGAGAAAATATAATTTATATCAATTCAGTTCAACGAAAATATAATTTAACGATTTTAATTTTTAAGTTCATATTGAAGTTCTAGCTCATTCAGTTATGTGTAGCTCAATTCAGTTCATTTTAGTTATGTATGGTTCAGCTCGCGCGGTTCATTTCAGTTAAGTGTAGTCCAATTCAGTTCAGTCGGTTCAATTCAGTTCTATTTTCTATTCTTGATAAAATACAACCTTATTGTTATATCAATGCATAATCGTTTTCTTCAATTCAGTTCAATGAAAAATATAATTTATATAATTTAAGTTCATATGGAAAATCCAGTTCATTTCAGTTAAGTGTAGTTAAATTCAGTTCATTTTAGTTAAGTGTGGTTCAACTTGGTTTCATTTCAGTTAAGTGTAGTCCAATTCAGTTCACTCAGTTCAATTCAGTTCAGTGTAGTTCAATTCAGTTCAGTTTTATATTCTTGATAAAATACAACCTCATTTAGGTATATCAATGCATGGATCATTTTCTTCAATTCAGTTCAGTTAAGTTTAGTTCAGTATGATTCAGTTCAATTAAGTTTAATTGGATTAGTCCAATTAAGTTTAATTCAGTATGATTCAGTTCAAGTCCGTTTATAATTGATGAAATATGATTTGATAAACATTTTCTAATTAAATTGTATCAATGCATACTTTTGTAAGTTCAACTTAATTAAATTTGGTGCTAATAAAATTTCACTTGATAAAATATATCAATTCAGTTCAATAAAGTTTAGTTCAGAATACTTCAGTTCAATAAAGTTCAGTTCAGTGTATTTCATTTCAATTATGTTTAACTTCTAGGACAATGATGAAATATAAATTTGATGAAATTTAGCTAATGTCGATGTAGTGATTTGTTTCTTCAATTAAGTTTTGTTCAATTCAGTTAAGTTCAATTCAATATAGTTCAATGGCTTGTTCAGTTCAGTTCAGATCAGTTCAGTTCAATTCAATGTAGTTCAGTTCAGATCAGTTCAGTTCAGTTCAGGTGTATTAAACAGACGCTTATAGCTATAAATAGGTATATTCGATCGGCGCAGGGGGTTTACTATGTTTTCTTCTTAAGACACAACAAATTGGATCGTTTGTTTTAGCCCCAAAAAATCTCGTCACTCGCGCCACCATGAGTTCCGGTAGGAATTCTCGACTTCTTACCTCGTCAATTCCGAAATTCTTATTTATTCTCGATGTTATTTTAAAACCCAATTACTGATTTATGTTATTATTTTGATCGGCGCAGACGAGGATTACGGATTCGAGTACTCCGATGAGGAGCTCGAAGATCAAGATGTTGATATCGAGAATCAGTACTACAACTCCAAAGGTCTGTCTCTCTCTTGCGTTCTTACAACTTCTCCGACATTAAAAATTTGTGTTTTTGCTCTAGGGTTTTTTGGGGGTTTTTGCTCTTGGTTGTTAAATTCGGAGACTTTGATTGGGTTTGTAGCATTTGAGGAAACATGAATCTAGGTTTAAGATTTGTTCTTGTATATGTGTCTGATCAAAATCATACATACATTTGATTGTGTTTGAATCTAGGTTTAACATGAATCTGTCTGCATTGGGTTTTTGGGGCTTTTACCAATTAGATAGAGAATGTGATCATTTTCTTAACTGTTAAATTTGCGACTTTGATTAGGTTTGGTACCATTTGAGGAAACATGAATCTAGGTTTAAGATTTGTTCTTGTATGTGTCTGATCAAAATGATACATACATTTGAATGTGTTTGATTAATCTAGGTTTAACATGAATCTGTCGGATTAGAGTTATTGTTTGTTTGAGGTTGGTGTTTCATACAGTGTATTGATCTGTCTCAATGTACATACATAGGTTTATCTCTCTTGCGTTCTTACAACTTCCCAGACATTAAAAACTTGTGTTTTTGCTCTAGGGTTTTTTGGGGGTTTTTGCTCTTGGTTGTTAAATTTGGAGACTTTGATTGGGGTTGGTACCTTTTGAGGAAACATGAATCTAGGTTTAAGATTTGTTCTTGTTTGTGTTTGATCAAAATCATACATATATTTGAATGAGTTCTTGCCTGTGTCTGAATCTAGGTTTAACATGAATCTGTCTGCATTGGAGTTATTGTTTGTTTGAGGATGTATGAGCTTGGTTGTTAAATTTGGAGACTTTGATTGGTTGTTAAACATGAATCTAGGTTTAAGATTTGTTCTTGCATGTGTTTGATCAAACTCATACATTTATTTAAATGTGTTTGATTAATCTAGGTTTAACATGAATCTGTCGGATTGGAGTTATTGTTTGTCTGAGGTTGTTGTTAATTTCATACAGTCTATTGATCTGTCTCAACATACACACATAGGTCTGGTTGATACTGATCCCGAAGACGCACTTAAGGGTTTTGCCGAGGTAGTCACCATGGAACCTCAGAAAGCCGAGTGGGGGTTTAAGGCGTTGAAGCAGACCGTGAAGCTCTACTATAAGTCGGGGAAGTACAAGGAGATGATGGATGCTTACAAGGATCTTCTGAGCTACATAAAATCCGCTGTGACTCGAAGTGTGAGCGAGAAAAGCATCCACAGCATTATGGACTTTGTTTCCGGGTCCTCGGGCCACAACTTTGACATGCTGAGGGAGTTCTACGAGACCACTCTGAGAGCCCTCGAGGGGGCGAGAAATGAGAGGCTGTGGTTCAAGACAAACCTCAAGCTCTGCGGGATATGGTTTGCGATGCGCGAATTCACGAGGATGTGCAAGATCTTGAGGGAGCTGTATGGATCATGCCAGAAGGAGGATGGTTCTGATGATGAGAGGAAGGGAACACAGCTGTTGGAGATCTATGCTGTTGAGATTCAGATGTTCACTGAGATGAAGAACAACAACAAACTCAAGGTTAGTTGTCGATTATTCGCTTCATTTCTTCTGAAAGATACACGGATTGAATATTGTGTGTCGTGTCTTATCCTGATATCTGACACACAGGGACATGGAATTTTAAACAAATTTATTTTGTGTGTCGTTCGTGCATATTTCGTGCATGTGTCGGACACGGAATTAAACTGCCGTGTCGGAAATAAACATTATTCTTACATTGTGTGAAATTTGTTTAAAGCAATATATTTCGTGTGAAATATTTTGTGTGTCGTGCATATTTTGTGTGAAATATTTTGTGTGTCGTGCATATTTTGTGTTGTGTGGTGTATGTGTCAGACACGGAACCAAACTGCCATGTCGGAGCAACCTAGTCCGTAAACATTATTCTTACAGTATGTGAAATTTGTTTAAAAGCAATATTTTTTGTGTGAAATATTTCGTGTGTCGTGCATATTTCGTGTGAAATATTGTGTGTCGTGCATATTTTGTGTTGTGTCGTGTATGTGTCAGACACGGAACTAAAAACATTATTCTTATAGTGTGTGAAATTTGTTTAAAGCAATATATTTTGTGTGAAATATTTTGTGTGTCGTGCATATTTTGTGCGGAATATTTTGTGTGTCGTGCATATTTTGTGTCGTGTCTGACACATATTTTGTGTCGTGCATATTTTGTTCAGTGTCTGACACATATCTGATACGGAACTAAACTGCCGTGTCGGAGCAACCTAGTCTGTAAAAATTATTCTTATAGTGTGAAATTTGTTGCTGTACAATGTCTACAGAAGATATAGTAGTAAATTTAGTTCATCTTAGGAGGAAGGTGATTTTTCCATATATCTAGGGTGTTGTGAATATTAATTCATACAGGATTCAGGTCTTCTGAACTGAAATTTCAGGCTAAATTAGACCACATGTCCATATATAGGCCTTTTATAATAATCTCAAACTTTTCTTAGGGTTTCAAATTCATACCATGATTTAGATACTGACATACATGTGATGCATCTTGCAGGAGCTATACCTCAAAGGCCTGGCAATAAAATCAGCCATACCTCATCCGAGGATCATGGGGATCATTCGGGAATGTGGCGGCAAAATGCATATGGCTGAGCGGCAGTGGGCGGAGGCAGCCACAGATTTCTTCGAGGCTTTCAAGAACTACGATGAAGCAGGAAATCAACGCCGAATCATGTGTCTGAAATACCTAGTTCTTGCCAATATGCTCATGAATTCTTCGGTAAACCCCTTTGATGGCCAAGAAGCAAAGCCCTACAAGAACGACCCGGAGATATTAGCCATGACCAACCTCATAGCAGCATACCAGAGAAATGAGATCCTCGAATTTGAAAAAATTCTCAAAGGTAACCGGAGAACCATAATGGATGATCCTTTCATAAGAAACTATATCGAGGATCTTCTCAGAAATATCAGAACTCAAGTGCTGCTGAAACTCATTAGGCCATACACGAGGATTCGCATCCCATTTATATCCAAGGAGCTTAACATACCGGCAAAGGAAGTTGAGGCATTGCTGATTTCTCTTATCTTGGATAATCAAGTCCATGGCCATATCGATCAGGTCAACCAACTTTTGGAGCTCGGCGACAGGAAAAAGGGAGTGAAGAAGTATGTTGCAATGGACAGGTGGAATACGCAGCTCAAGTCTTTCTCCGAAACTTTCTGCAATCGGTTTCCTGGACCATAAATGGGAATGAAGAAGTGTCTGTTTCAAACGATATGTAATCGAGTTTCTGTGTTGTTTTTATATGTTGTAACTTAAACTTCAATTATAAATGCTCAGCTCATCCTCATGAACATACATTAAAGAAATTTGTTTAATTATATGATGAAAGAAACAATCTGTGAGCACTTGCCTGATTTTCTTTCGCTTTAAATGCAGTTTCTAATAATTATAATTTTGATAAAATACAAATGGCAAGATATACATCATTGAATTTATTCCAATATATATATATATGTATATATATATATATATATATATATATATATATGTACATGTACTTTACATATGATTTTTAGCAGCAACAGTATATAAGCAAATATAGCAGCACAAGCAGTACAAAGATCAGAAGCATTGTAAACATAAAATACGGCAGAAGCACAAGCAAATGTGCAGAAGGGAAGAAATTTGCAGCAGAAAAAGCTTTTCTGAGAGGCTATGTCTTCATCAATGGTCCAATGACGAACAGTCGGTGCTTGCAAAACACACGAAAATGAAGCATATACATACCAAAAAAATACAGCTATAAAATTCACACGTTTGTAATAGAAAATGCAAAAATTTATACACAAGAAAACATAGCAAATTCTACACCAGAAAATGCAGTAAGATATCACTGGAATTATATCAGTATATGCATACATTAAGACCAGCGAAAGCACGAAATTCATAGCAGAAAATGCACAAAAATATCCCTTGAAAATGCAGCAGTATATGCTCTCATTCAAATCAGAAAAACGCAGCATAAAATGCACCAAGAAATGCTCAGATTCTGCACCAGAAATGTAGTATAATATCCCTTGAAAATGCAGCAGTATATGCTCTCATTCAAATCAGGAAAATGCAGCATAAAATGCACTCAGATTCTGCACCAGAAAATGCAGTATAATAGACCTAGAAAATGCAGCAGCATATGCTCTCATTCAAATCAGAAAAACCTCAGCCTTGACAACCTCCAGAATGTGAATTTGTTTCACATAATTCTTGTAAACCCTTTTGAATCAAATTGTGAAGCAATATGGTTTTCTGATAACAATTTCAATACACTCAAAAATGACATAAGTAGCATGAACTTGAAGCTTTGTCTTCTCTGTGAGCAAACTTGCACCATACAAACTGAATCATCAAACACACTCAAAATTGCAGAACAAAGAACAGCACTAATAGAGAGGAAGCATTATATTACCAAAGCATCTGAATTGCATTTGAAAACTCCCAAAGTTGCTAAACTGCATCACAAAAAACACTAACAATATAGACATCCCCAAAACATGATAAAGGCAGCACCTGAATTGCGTTTAATCTCCCAAAGTTGTAAAATTATAGCACAAAAATATCACAAATGGAGATGAAGAATTACATCACCAAAAATTGAAAAAAAAAACAGCACCAAGAATCAGAATTACAACAAAAAAATATCACCAACATAGAGGAAGAATTGAATCACCAAAAGATGAACAAAAACACAAAAAACAGCATAATATAAGAGCACATGTCAGGGAACCTAACTGCACCAAATTAACAACACCAGTTAAACCCTTTAAGTTACAGGTTTCAATCACCATGTTAGCCTTTGTAGTTTAACCTTTCTTTGTTCATTTAAGGGAAAGGACACCAAATGTTTTTTTTTTTATTTTGATGAAAACATAATAAAGGAAAAGAGTGAATGAAAGAAAAACAACCTAAGAAGTCCAGATACTAGATTTGAATCGAATAATTTGCACATATTATAAGATCATCGAAAAAACCCTGTACAGTTTAATCAAGATCAAATTTACAGGAAAATATAACTGGTAAAAAACAATTACTTTGGATTCTCGACGCCCTATTTGACATCTGCGCTGAATTTGTTTCCCATGTCAGAGTGACTATTATAGTTAACTTTTGGATTGGTGGAATATTTTTAGGAAATGATGCTACCAGCTTCCAGTCCCGGTCCGGATGATGACGAGTCTCCGGCCCGGATGAGACTTTGTCCGTGCTCCGCGCGCTCTCACCTAAAGACCTGCAAAACAACGCCCCGGAGTATCCCGAGGATAGCTACTCCGGCGTGATGATGAAAGAGGGGCCTTTGAATAGGAGAGAGAATAAGGATATATTGAGAGAGTTTTTATCTGATAGAACATACCTTTCTCCACAAGTCCAAAGCTGTATTTATAGTTGTGAGCGGTCAGCCTCCAGCCCAGAGGTAGTGGTCCTGTTCTTTTGTCCTTACCCGGGGACAGGTCATATTCATGTCCCCTTGTCCCCGGATAGCGCCATTCTAGCTGACGTCATATGGACCGGGTTACACTCTGGGCCGGAGCCTAGATATGGGCCAGAGCCCATATCACCACTAGCCCCCCGAGACATGGGATCCGTCCGGAAGAGCGATCCGGAGGAGGGATCCCGTGTCTCATCACGAACGCTTTTCTTTTCTTGGTCTTATCCGGACGGAGGCATGCAGTCCGTTCCGGGAGCGCAATACCTACCCAGATGCGTTTGGGTACGCGCTCGCCGTTTGTACTTCTTGTGCGCGTGCTTTTAAGGCGCATTAATGAGGCGTGCTTGCTGTGCCATAAATGCGCTGTCAATTCAAAAAAGTTCTGTTTTTCCTTTTTCCAAATAAATTCCTTTTCTCTTTTTTCCAGAGAGCAATCATGTCGCCTCGGGACTCGCTCCCTTTTTTATCTGCTTTATGTCTATAAATAGTGAGTTGCTTCCATCATTTTCGTTTTTCACTTTTTTTATCTCCTGTTTTTCATTCTTCTGTGATATCTCTGTTCGCCCTTCTCCCGAAATACTTCTTCTTTTTCATTCTTTTTCCTCCTTCAATCATAATGTCTGCTGAAGGTGTTGATGTCACGATAGGGATTAACCCTGAGCCAGAGATCGATGATCCGAAAGCCGGAGAGATTGTCAACATCGATCCCACTGTCAAAGATCTAGTTCGCGCTATGGTGGTTCCTCTTTCCGTCGATTCCCGCTTAACGCCGTTCACCGGGGACCATACCGCGGTCGCTGCCATCCCCCGAAGTCATTTTTTCTACGGGATCACTTTCCCCCTTCCCCAGCTGTTTTTGGACATCTTCGATCATTATCAGATCTCCCCTGCTCAGCTTCAACCCAACTGTATCGCCGTCGTCCGGGCCTTTCTGCTGAACTGCTACCGGTGCGACATAACTCCGTCCCTCGACTTGTTCCGAACCTTTTATCATTTGGATGCCACCAAGGACGAGAAGGTCTTCACTTTCCAGAAGCGGAAAGGAGTGAAGGACTGCAGCAAGGATCGTCATGACTACTATGCAAACTGGCAGAAGAACTACTTCATCTTCAACCTGGACAAGTATCCGTGCCCCGTGTGGAATGACAAGAGGGGGAAGGAAGACAAGGAAGTATTCCGTCCGGACGGCGTTGACGTGGCGAACATCAACAAACTGAGCCACAACCAGATCGATCTGAACAAGTTTTGGATCAACGGGAAGTACATATTCCCACTGATGGCGTTTGAGGAGGCCGTTTATACCCGGTGCCGCTACTACTTCCCCCGGGATACTTCTTGTGAGTTTCTTTTCTTTTTACTCCTTGCTTTATGCTTCTTGTCGCTTATCCCCTTCTGTTTGTTTGCAGTGTATCCTGAGATCGAGGCGGGTGTGGACCCTCAGTCCGGATCCAACAAGAACAAGAACACGGGCGGAAATCCTCCGCCCGGACAAAAAACTGCAAAAACTGCAGACAAGGAGAAGTCGGCAACCGGTTCGGGGACCGGCATGAAAACCCCAACTACTGAAGAAACAGAGAAAGACAAGGAGAAGAAGCGGAAGCGCCAGTTAGCGCTGCTCGCGGAAGAGAAGGCCAAGGCGGAGGCCTTGAGGAACATCGCGGTTGCGTCCGCGAAACAGCCCTCCATTTCGGGCGGCGGGGCTGGCAACAAACAGTCCTCCGTTTCGGGCGGCGGGGCTGGCAATCGAGCCGCTGCCATCACCCTTGAGGACCCTCCGTCTACCGATGAGGATGACGACCTCCCGTTGTCAAAGAAGCCGAGGAAGAGGATTCCGCCCCATCGCCGCGAAATCGAAACAACTGGGCGGACCGAAACGGGCCAGCATTCGTCCGCGGAACAGATCGTCCAGCAGGTGGAGATTCCGGACCTCCCCGCGAACAAGGACACTCCGGACAGTAGCTATGCTTCCGGCCGGACCAGCCAGGCAGAACCTCATTTGTTGCTTATCTTTTGTCCATTTAGTAGATGGTTGTCTAATTTAACTCCTTGTAGGATTTTGCTGCTTATCTTATCGCTGCTCCGGGTGTTTCTGCGGCCATCAACAAGGCTTATCACGCCATGCATACTCAGCTATCCCAAAAGATAAGTGGGCTGCAGCGGATAAGGGGGAACCTGACCCGTGAGCTGGCTGCTGCAGAGGCCCGGACAGCTGAGGCCGAGGCCCGGGCGACCAGAGCTGAGGCCCGGGTCCGGGAGCTAGAGGACCTTTCCTCTCCGGGTGCGCAGCGTGACCTATGTGTTGCCTTCGCGGATAAGGTACTTCGAAGCGAAGCGTTCGAGAAGAACCTGCAGGGTCTTTGCCTCGAATCCAACAAGCTCGCTGCCCACCAAGTCTATAGGAAGATGCGAGGCTGGGTTCCGGAGGTCCAAAGGGAGGCGTTCACCAAGTTCTACTATCATCCGGACGCCCAGGCCCAATACAACCATGATCTGGACCAGTTTTACCGCGGGGGGGGGGGGGGGGTCGAGAAGATGCAGCCCTCCGTGCTATCGGTGTTTGAAGCCCGCCCAGAAGAGAGCCCAGCCTCGGTGTCGGCTGAGTCAGTCCGTGCCTTCAACGATGGGTTGGTGAACTTGCAAGTCGAGGTGCCCCCCATCCCAGAAAGGACCAAACCGGAGTCTCCTGTCAAGGCCAAGTACCTTGAGGTGCTTCAGCTGTACGGCTCTCCGGATGTCAATGAGGGCGAAGGCGACGATGGCCAGCTCAGGGATGACGAGGAAGAAGATGGCCGTCAGGATGACAATAACCACAGCGAGGACTCCGATGTAGAGCGCACTCCTTAGCCTTTTATTTGTTCTTTGTAATAGCTCTTCATCCGGATATGTCTGATCTTCCATTGTTTAGTGTAGGAAGGGCAATAGCGAGGACTCGGATGGGGATGACAACCCTCCGGATGATGTAATCTTTCTACCCTTTTATGAAACAAGTCTTTCCTTCTTCCCATACTTGTGTTTTATTTTCTCGTATTCATTGTATTTTTACTTGTCCGCAGCCCCGAGGTCCGAATCCGGTTCTCCGGACCGGTGACTCAAATGACCATCGTTCGCCAGCTAGCTCTCATTCTACGAGCCCTCCATGTCCTAGGTGCGCGGAGTTAGAGGCGGAACTTTCCGGATGGACGATGGGTGGGGAGCGAACTCGCGAACTCTTCATCCGATCCGGAATGGAGTCCCTAATGGAAGAGTTTCAGGATATTCCAACTTTGGCCGCTTGCCTCCGAGAGATATCAGAGGAGTTCGGCACTCTGTCCCAGTGTCGGAATTTTGCTCGAGAACGGATCAATGCAACCAATGACGCGGATGAGACAATCTCCATGTTGCAAGCGGAGCATGAAGACTACAAAGCCAAGCTGAAAATCGAATTGGATTTAGTTTGGTCCTTGCTTCCATTCTATGCTGAGAAGTTGAAGTGGCTGGCCAGCCGGACGGATTTTCAACGAGATTATTTGAAGCTGGAAGAAGAAAATCAAGTGCTTGCCGGCCGGGTGATGGTCCTCCGGGAGAATCTGATGACCTTGCAACTTTCATACCATTTGACCGGACTACGCCTCGGACTCGTCACTCCGACCATATACCGCAGCTTCCCTCGTGACGTCAGTGCTTTGATCGTCCGGATGTTTAAGTTGGGGTGGAACGATCGGGAGTCTCCATACCGTCCTGCATTCGAGGAGGCCGTTGAATGGTGGAAGCGGATGCATGCTGGCAGTACTCTCCCTCCCTCGCTGACCCTCATTCCGAGCCAGGTGGCGATAGACTTCACCTTCGAGAGGTATACTGGCATCCAGGTTTCCGTCGATCTGGAAGAGTCTGCCCGTCGCGTAGAGCGGCTCCGTCAAGATGCCTCCATTATCCGTCCCTTTATCATTAGGGAGCTAGCCGAATTGGCGAGGCGACGTCAGGCTCGTCTCCGGAGGGTCCAGAATGCTCGTGTCCGGGGGAGTCAGAATGCTCGTGGCGGGAACAGTCGGGGCCTCAACTGCGTCCTTAACCGAATGGCGAAGCAGGCAGCAAGGGGAAGGGGTAGGGGAAGGGGTGCCCAGCAGGCAGCAAGGGGCAGGGGAAGAAGTATTCAACCAGCGCGCCGTCCCCAAGTCCCCGTTCGGATTCGCTCTCCTTCGCGATATCCGAGCCAGAATCCCTTCCGTCCGTCTCGAGCTGGTCCTCCGGTCAAGGGCAAAGGGAAGGCCAAAGCCATAAAGGAGACCATGCAGTCCTCCGATTCTGACTCTGACGGAATCTTTGGCTCCGATCCGGATGGAGCTGGTCCATCGGAACTTCCGCCAATTCCTCCCTTCCCGTATCGAGGACCAGTGGGTCAAAGCGGTGGGAATGAGGTCCACAATCTTGAAGACGACACTCCGGAGCGGACTCCTACTGCCCAGAATCAGGAAAGGGCTCAAGACCCAAGGCCTCCGTCTCCAGAGAACGGGGCTATGCTACCTCCTACTCCGGAGCCTACCTCTCCTTCTGTCGATTGGGACATACCGTGGCCCAAATAGATAGGTTTTATTTTTCTTTTGTATCTGCGTCCGTCCGGACATAGCAGTTTGTACAATTGTATCATTTATTCAAATGTGATTTCTTTGTATGTCGAGATAGCTTATTCAAGCGTTTTTCTTTGTTGTTTGATCAAACCATTTTGTCCTTTTGTTTTGCTTACCTCCGTTAGTTTATTCAAACACTTCGGAGGATTTTATTTGTTCGTTTTTGCTTACTCCGTCCGTTTGTCCAAACGATCCGGAGGATTCTAATCGTGCGGAATTGAAAAATAGTACACATAGTAAAATTGAACAAGCATAAAATTTGACAATTCTTCATTCAAATAATCGGACTCCGGCTAGACATAACCTTTGTCTAAATGCGGCCGGAGCCAAGTACATAGTAAATAGGACGGGACGGAATCCTAGGCTCAACCCTAGCCAAAGGACCCGGAACTACATACTTGTTGAAAAGAAAAGACAGATTAGAGAACTCTATCGGAAAGCATACCTACTCAGGATGCTCCGTAAAACCTTCGCAAGTTGGTGATGTTCCACCTTCTTGGGATTGCTCGTCCGGACTGATCCGCCAGCTCATAGCTCCCACCCGGATATGAAGCTGTGACTTGGTACGGACCTTCCCAGTTTGGTGCCAGCTTGCCAGTAGCCTCCTTCAGACTCTTATCATTCCTCCTCATCACCCAATCTTCGGGGACGAACGATTCCTTCCTGACACGCTTGTCGTGGTAACGCTTCATCCGCTCCTTAACCTTGGCCTCATGCAGCGCTGCCTGCTCTCGTTTTTCCTCCAAGAGGTCCAAATCCAGCAGCCTGCTTGATCCGAGCGGAGAGCTCCGTCCGGCTTGGTCTTCATCCCAAGTGAGGGTTCGGAGACTGGGGACTCCCACTTCAGCTGGTATGACTGCCTCCGCCCCGTATACCAAACTGTATGGCGACTGGCCCGTTGCGGATCCTTCGGTCGTCCTGTATGCCCAAAGAACGCTTGGCAGCTCATCGACCCAGTTCCCTCGTGCCCCCTGCAAGCGAGTCTTCAGTCCGTTCACCACTGTCCGGTTGGTAACTTCCACTTGACCGTTGGCCTGCGGGTGGTAAACAGATGTGAGCCGCTGCGTAATTCCGTACTCCTTGCACCAAGATCGAAACGGGTCATTTTCAAACTGAGCTCCGTTGTCCGTGACGATGTACTTAGGGATTCCGTAGCGGCAGATAATGTTCTTCCAACAAAACTTGACGCAAGTGCTACCACAGATGTTTGTAAGAGGTTCAGCCTCCACCCATTTGCTGAAGTAGTCGATCGCTACTATCAGGTACTTGAATCCTCCCGGAGCGGAGGGGAAGGGTCCAACCAGATCGATGCCCCATCTATCAAAAGGCCACGAGCCGGTGATCCCGACCCTTTCTTCTTGCGGAACATGAATGAGCGGAGCAAACCTTTGGCACTGTACACAGGAGCGGACATACTTCTGTCGGATTTTCCGTGCCAGTGCCTTGTCTTCCGGGAGTTTTCCGTGCTGCAAATAGTCGAAGAAGGGGGCCATCCATGACTCCTTTTGCACCTCCACTGCTGCCACTAGTGGGATATCATAGCTCCGGGCGGATAGGGTCTCCATCATCAAGTTGCTCTCCGCGTCCGGCTTGATCTCAGAGGAGGCAAGTTTGCTCAAGGCGTCCGCTTTACCGTTGTCCTCGCGAGGGATCTGTGTTATGGTAATGCCACGGAACTTGGCCAATAATGGCTTAACCGACTCAAGGTACTTCTGCAAACTCCGTTCCTTCGCCTCATATTCTCCGTTCACCTGCTGAACCACTATTTGGGAATCGCTGTATACTTCAACGTCCGTGACCCCTATCTCCAATGCAAGCCTGAGTCCGGCAAGGAGCGCTTCATACTCTGCCTTGTTGTTTGTCGCTCGGAAACCAAACTGGATAGCATACCTGTACTCCGTTCCTTGTGGGCTGGTCAGCAGGACTCCTGCCCCACCCCCATTAGCGTGAGACGATCCGTCTACATGCAACTTCCATCTTTCGGAGGGCGGTTCCGATCCGGATGGCTCCCCCGAAGGTTCTGTCATTTCTACCAAAAAGTCCGCCAGGGCTTGTCCCTTAATAGCCTTCCGGGGATGATACTTGATCTCGTGCTCTCCGAGCTCAACTGCCCACTTCATCATCCGACCCGAGGCTTCCGGCTTCAGCATGATCTGTCTCAACGGATGATTCGTCAGAACCGTGATCGGATGACCTTGGAAATATGGTCGGAGGCGCCGGGAAGCATGGACCAACGCTAGTATCAGTCTTTCCAAAGCAGTGTACCTTGTTTCCGGACTTTGGAGTGCCCTGCTCACAAAGTAAACCGGACGCTGTACCTTACCATCTTCCCGGACCAGAGCAGAGCTTATAGCGTGTTCCGTCGCCGCTATGTAGAGGAAAAGCTCTTCTCCGGGCAATGGCTTGGACAGGGTGGGGAGGCTTGCTAAGTGAGCCTTGAGATCCGTGAATGCCTGGTCACATGCCTCCGTCCACTCGAACGGCTTAGCTCTGCGGAGTATGTTAAAAAACGGGAGCTGCTTCTCAGCCCCCCGAGCGAGAAATCGGCTCAAAGCGGCTAGCGACCCGGTCAGTTTTTGTACGTCCTTCACCCTCCTCGGAGGGGGCATCTCCATAAGGACCGATATCTTTTCCGGATTGACGTCGATTCCTCGAGCTGACACCATGTAGCCAAGGAACTTCCCTGCTCCTACTCCGATGGTACTTTTTCCAGGGCTGAGCTTGAGATTCACCGTCCGGAGCACGTCGAACATCTCCCGGAGGTCGGACAAAAAAGACTCGTACGTCCGGCTCTTGACCACCATGTCATCAACATAGACCTCCAGGTTCCGCCCCATCTGGTTCCGAAACAGCTTGTCCGCCATCCTATGGTACGTCGCACCTGCGTTTTTCAGTCCGAAAGGCATTTTCCTGTAACAAAAAGTACCAAAGTCAGTAATAAAAGATGTTTTGGGACGGTCATCCTTGGCCATCGTAATCTGGTGATACCCTCGGTGCGCATCAAAAAATGCCAACACTTGGTAACCAGTAATAGCCTCGACCAACTGATCGATGGAGGGGAGCGGATAGCTATCTTTCGGGCAGCATTTGTTTAGGTCTGTGAAGTCAATACACATTCTCCAAGAGCCATCGTGCTTCTTCACCAGAACTGGGTTTGCTATCCACTCCGGGTAGGATATCTCCTCCACGATTCCGGCACTTAACAATCTACCCACCTCCGTCCGGATTTCCTCCACGCGTTCCGGGGCGAGGGGTCTCTTCTTCTGCCGTATCGGTTTCAGCTCCGGAAAGACATTAAGCTTATGGACTGCGATCTCTACCGGAACGCCAGTCAAGTCCTCCGTTCCCCAAGAAAACACATCCTCATATTCAGCCAACAGGCTTCGTAACTCCATCTTAACGTCATCCGGCATATTCTTTCCCACGCTGACTACCCCCTTTTGTCCAACCATCATATCCTCCACTTCATAAGACGGTGCTTCTCCATGGATGGCTCCTACCAAGTCTGCTTTGGCTTTCCCCTTGTCCGAGGCGGACAGCTTGGGTTGGCCCTCCCCGGACCGGGCATCCTTGATGGCGGTCAGCATGCAACTCCGGGCGGTTTGCTGGTGGCCCCGGACGGATGCGATACCGTTTTCTGTCGGGAACTTCATAATCAAGTGGAAAGGTGAACATATGGCCCGTGCCTGTGACAGCCACGGTCTTCCAATGATCATGTTGTAAGGGGAAATAGCATCAATGACGGCGAAATTACACTCCACCGTGGTCCGCTTCGTCGGGTCCTGGAAATCCATCAGGGTGACTTTCAGGGGGATGACTCCGAGCGGATGGACGGTCCGTCCGGTGAACCCCGAAAGGGGGGTCTGACAAAGTTTTAAATTTTGTCGCCCAATTCCAAGCTGGTCAAAGCATTCCGTGAACATAATCTCCACACTGCTACCGTCATTTACAAACACTCGCTTGATCAGTATTCCTTCGACATCCGCTATTACCACCATTGGATCCGAATGGGGGACCTGTGGGGGTACTGGATCCTCATCCGAAAAGGTGATAGTCTCACTTGACTTGAACCTCTTTTCTTGTATCTCACCCGGAGGCACGTATCTGCTTTTGGCCTTGATTGCCGTCATAGAACAGAGTCCGTCGCCAACGATTCCGTTTATCACATTGATCATCCGGGGCTGAGCTGGAGGTTGTGCTGGTGCGGCCTGTCTTGGTCCCGGGTTAGCTTGGTTTCCCCCTCGGGGGCGATTGTTCCTATTTCTTTTCCGACCTTGTCCGGCTGCAGCTGCCGGGGCTTGGGCCGGGCGTCCAAGTCCTTCTCCCGCCAAGCAATCTCTTAACTGGCCTGCTCCGATCAACCTTTCAATGTCCGAACGGAGCGCCCTACATCCCTCTGTGGTATGTCCGTGTGACTTATGGAACTCACACCACTTGTCCGCGTTTGCTGGTGCCGGTACGCCAACTATGGGTTGCGGATCCGTAAACAGACCTCGATGCACTGCGAGGATCTCCTTACGGGTCTTTGAGAGAGGGGTGTAGGTCGGACGAGCGAGGGCTGCCGGCGCTGGTGCTGCTGTCACCGGGGCGGGCACTCGTCTGGCTTGATCCGTCCGAGCTGGAGTCCGTGCAGCGGTGGTTTGGGTCCCCGTCACTGTGAGAGACCTTTGCTCGAAAAAGCCCACCGTTGTCATACGGACTTGGTTGGCGTCGTGCACCGTACAATGCATCTCTACCACCAATTGGAGGTGATAGTATGATGTAGGCATATTCTTCATGAGCTCGATGTAGAAGGTGTTGTCCCTCAGTCCGTTGACGAAGTTGTGGATAATGGCCTTCTCCTGCAAGTGCCGGTCCACCACCTTCATCGTCGCAGCTATGTACCGGGTGTAGAATTCCCAGGTAGTTTCCGTCTCCAGCTGCCTCATTGCCAGGACCGTGGCCAGGTTCACAAATGTATGCTTCATGGCGGAGTAACGCCGGACCAGAGCGACGGTGAAATCCCAAAAATGTCGGAGCGTACCGTTCGGCAGACCCTTGAACCATGTCAGACAGTTGCCTCGCAGGTATGAAGGCACCATCTTACACTGCAACTCCTCCGGAATGTCCCTAGCAATCATAATACTTGCATAAGTATGAACAAACTCTTCCGGATCTCCTTCTCCGTTGTAGGTTGGAAGTCCGTCCGGAGCCTTGGTTCCGGCTGGCCATTTGAAACTCAACACCTCCGGAACCCAAGGTGACTGTGGTCCGATCCCATTTCATCCGATGAGGCGATTAAGACGGTCTTCAATGGAATCCGGACAGAAAGGTGTTTGAAAGCCAAAACCTCCGGGAAATCCTCCTCCGGCAGGCGGCATCCCAAACGTCATTTGCTGTTGTCCCCCGGGTCCTCCGGCAGGTTGCATCCCGAACATCATTTGCTGCTGACCCCCGGGTGCACCCATCCCATAGCCTTGCTGGGTACCGTATCCCTGCTGGGTTTGTGCTCCCCAGTAAGGTGGTGCGTTCGGATTCAAACCAGCGGTCTGCTGTTGATGTCCGCCCGGAAATGGGTTTAGGTTTGGCGCCCTTGGTTGATCCGGAGGCGGCTTGTCCGCTTCAACTCGTTGAGCTGCCTTCCACTCTTGGAACTGTTGATACTCCGTCATGTTTGTCCTCAGGATGTTGCCTCCAAGTCCGGAATCATGACGCTTACGCTCCCCCCGTCCGGCCTTTCGCCCAACTTGGGGTCTAATTGACCAGCTCTGAGCATCGTCTTCCGTGCTATACCCTTCAGGAGACTCATCAGGTTCATAATCCTCGGCTTCATCCGAGTCGGATCCCTCAGGACGACCCGGATCAGGCGTTTCTTCCAGGTTGTCATCCCCGTCCAATGACGCCTGGCCGTTAAACTGGTCCTGGTTCCGTGCCTCGCGTGCCGCTCGCAGTCGCTCCCTAGCTTCGCGCTGTATATCAGCCAGAGTCCGTTCGGGAACCTGCTTCTTCCCTTTCGCCTTCTCCGTTGCCAGGCGTTGTCGCCGACGCTCCTCAGCCGCGGCCCTCTTCTCTGCTGCCGCCTGTTTGGCTTGGAGAATCCGTTCCTTCTCGGCTGCTATCTTCTGAGCTCTAACCGTAGCGGCCTTTCTGGTTTTCGGCCCTCCTCCCGCTTCTTCCTCTGCCGGGAGTGGGTTCTTTCTCGGTCGTCCGCGCGGCGGCATGAACGTAACTTGTAACTGGAAATATTTTTAGTGTCCCACTGGGCGTGCCAACTGATGCTACCAGCTTCCAGTCCCGGTCCGGATGATGACGAGTCTCCGGTCCGGATGAGGCTTTGTCCGTGCTCCGCGCGCTCTCACCTAAAGACCTGCAAAACAACGCCCCGGAGTATCCCGAGGATAGCTACTCCGGCGTGATGATGAAAGAGGGGCCTTTGAATAGGAGAGAGAATAAGGATATATTGAGAGAGTTTTTATCTGATAGAACATACCTTTCTCCACAAGTCCAAAGCTGTATTTATAGTTGTGAGCGGTCAGCCTCCAGCCCAGAGGTAGTGGTCCTGTCCTTTTGTCCTTACCCGGGGACAGGTCATATTCATGTCCCCTTGTCCCCGGATAGCGCCATTCTAGCTGACGTCATATGGACCGGGCTACACTCTGGGCCGGAGCCTAGATATGGGCCAGAGCCCATATCACCAGGAAAAACGTTAGTCAGGTTGGGGTGGCAAGAGAAATTTACGACAAGGAATATTGGATTGGAGATGCTCTCAAGTGTCATCCATAGGATTTCTTTTTGGACATAATGGTAAGTTTTTATTTGGATGTGAAAGTATTGGTAGGAACCACTAGGGGTGTTCAAAAATACCCTTCCCTACCTACCCGCCCCATTGATCCGGTGACCCGGCATAAAATAATCGGGTACTTTCTTATATTTTACGGACGGGTACACGGCCTGTTAATTTCATAAATTACCGGGTCCGGGTCACATAAATGTCATTTTCCGGGTACCCGGAAACCCGGTATAATATGTATTTATTTAATTAATTATAATTTTAATTACAATTTTACCTTTTAATATTGACATTTTAAAAAATTAAATACCAATTCATCCTAACTAGATTCAACTTCTTAAGTTTCCAATCCACCTCTCCAACAATTTAGTCTTTTATTTTGATATTGCTACCTTTTCTTCAACACAAGCGCACAACCGCATCCCACACTGCATTGGAGTACATCCACTAATTTGCCTCGAATGATAACTATTCATAATTTTATTGATATTATCATAGTAAATAATATTTAATTAGTTTTGAACTTTTATACTGTTAAAGTATATTTATTATTAAATAATTAAATGTATCTTGTAGCACTTTTTATAAATAATAAAACAAAATAGGGTACCCGGTTACCCGGCCCGCATAATTGGGGTACCCAGTTGTACAGGTACCCGGTATTTCCGGGATGGGTCGGGTCGCATTTTCAACTAATCGCATGTATGGGTACCCGTACAACCGGGTACCCGGAAGTACGGGTACCCGGTGTTTGAACACCCATAGGAACCACCATGGTACATTTGTACTGAAGAAATAATAATATTAATTAATTAAATAAGTTTAATTTATTTTTTCAATAAAACCTTACTGACGGCCAGCTTCGGGCATGTTTAATGGTACGCCTGAACTGAACTAAACTGAACTAAAAAATACTGAATTGAACTAAAATTCATTTGAATTTTTGATAAAAATACATTTATATTCAATATTTTGATTACAAAATAATAAAGTTATATTAATTTGAACTTACTAGAACTGAACTAAACTGAACTAACAAATCACTGCATAATATAACTAAATTAGCTAACTTTTATTAAATCATATTTAATCATAATCAAACTTAATAAACAGAACCTAGATAATGAACAAATTGAGCCGAATTACACAAAACTGGATCTGTCTTATTAAACTAAATTGAACTGAATCATGATGAACTGAAAGAAAACAATCAATGCATTAATATAACTGATGAATCTATATTATATCAAATCATATTTCATCATATATGAATTAATAAAGTGAATTTAGCTTAATGGACTAAATAGAACTGAGAGCATGACTGAACTAAAGGCAAATTAATGTATTGATATAACCAAATTAAGTTATATAAATCATATTTTCATCAGAACTAAACTTAAGAAATTAGATATGGCTTATTAAACTGAACTGAATTAAACTCTGAATTGAAGAAAATAAAATAAATGCATTGATATAACTGATGAAGCTATATAATATAAATCATATTTTATATTATATGAATTAATAAACTGAACCTAGCTTAATAAACTAAACTGAACTGAAATATGTTGAATTTAATTGAACAAAACTAAGCTAAACTAAACTGAGTATAATTGAACAGAGCATGACTGAATTAATGGCAAATTCATGTATTGATATAACCAAATTAAGTTATATTTTATCAAATCATGTTTTCATCAGAACTGAACTTAAGAAATTGGATATGGCTTATTAAACTGAACTGAACTGAATCATGCTGAACTGAACTTAATTGAACTGAATTGAAGAAAAAGATTATCAATGCATTGATATACTGATGAAGCTATATTTTAACAAATCATATTTCATCATATATGAATTAATAAACTGAACCTAACTTAATAAACTAACCGAAGTATATTGAACTTAATTAACTTAAATGAACTTAACTGAACAAATTTAACTAAAGTAAACTAAGCTGAATAGAATTGAACAGAGTATGAATGAATTATGGGAAAATTCATATATTGATCAATAGAACTGAAATGAAATTCACTTAAATGAATTGAACTACACTCAACTGAAGTGAACTACACTAAACTGAAATAAACTGAATTTTCGATATAAATTTAAAATCATTAAATTATATTTTCACTGAATTGAAATGAATTAAAGTTAAGTTTTCTCTGAATTGAACCGAATGATTAACATACAATTTGTTTTTTAAAAAATAAAAATATATCGTAAACAGGCCCTTCTTCACTGAAGTCTTAGAAAACTAGCCTGACGCTGATTGTCACTAATTTACTGACGTATAATCGTCGTTAAATAAAGGGTCCCGTTTAGTTTTTTTTTATCACAAACCAAACTATTTATTCAATATAATTTAATAAAGTACATTTAGCCAGCTCATCCGCTAGCTTGACCTCATCTCTAGCAACCTTACATATTACATGAAAATGAAAATTTGACAATAAACTTCTAATATCTTCAATAATACTAGCCACCTCAAGATTAGGTATTGATTTCCCTGTTACTGCTTCCATGAGACCAGCATTGTCTGAGTAAATGCGAATCATATCAGCTCTCAGCTCCAAAGCTTCTTCTAAACCCTTCAACACGGCTAAGGATTCTGCGTGCAAAGATGAAAACATATTCATTGCAACTGATCCTTGCGTGATTAAACCTTGATTCTGATCCGCAATCACCCAAGCCGAAGCTCCCCTTTTAAGTTCATTTATGTAAGCTCCATCGGCCACTAAGCTCCAACCCGGACCATTTCCTGTTTCCAGTAAACACTGTTTCCTGTCTATGCTGCATACTAGAACATGTCACCGCCAAAGACAACCCTCCTGTTTTCCAGGCATTAAACTTATTCTTCATCCTCATTAACACCGAATGGAACAACCTTTTCTTGTGTCTTGGAGTCATTATATCCAATCCCAAATACTTATCTGGCAGACCTGTTGATGGATATTAAGTGCATATGACACATACTCCTTTGAAGCCTATTCAGCATTTGGACTGAAAAGAATGGAGGACTTTGAGAAATTGACACGTTGACAAGAAAAACACGCAAATGTGTCCACAATTCTGGCAAACCTTCTAACCACAGACTGCTTACATTCCAGAAAAATAATGCAATCATCGGCATACATTAGATGTGACAACTTCATACCACGAGGCTTCACTGAAAACCCAATACCATCATTTTGTTCTCTTCTGGCTGTTAACATTGAAGAGAAAACCTGCTGCATGAGGATAAATAAATAAATAAGGTGATAGTGGACATCCTTGTCTAATACCTTTGTTAGGCTGGAAACTTTCTGACTGCAAATTGTTTGCTGAAACAACGTATTCCAAAGTATGATCTTATTTTGCATATATAATGGTAAATATCTCTTTCCCAATGTGCAATCATGCATATATAGTATAACAAGTCAATATTTTGATGTCTAATTGGAAGAAATTTAAAAATATTAGAGTAGAATAAACTTGGTTAGATGTAAAACCTGAGAGATATGTGCTGAAACTGCTGGTTTCTGATATTGACCATGGTGGTCAGAACAAGGGTTTCCAAGTGTTCCTGCCCCAACTTTATTCCCTGTGCCAGTGATAGCGTAACCCCGGGCCTGGCTCTTTCGTCTGATAGCCTTAAATCTTGCCTGCATTGCTTCATGTTCATCACCTTGTTCAGTGATGAATCAGAGGCAGCAGCCTGCCAAGAACGGCAAACCCTAGCCGCGTGGTTGAGCCTGTCAAGCATGCTGAGGAGAGAGAAGATGAACACCAGGACATCCCGAGGCATGTTAGCCCAATCACGACGAGTCACTGCCATTGCTTGAGATACCTAAATTAGTTGAAGAAATCTGTTAGGAAACAATCGTATACATACTAGCAATCAACTAATTGAACTGTTAGATCACCGGAAATGGATCAGTTGAACTAAAATACAAGACACCACAAATATCTCACCGGAAAGCTTCACCGGAAAACTTATGGAATTGTGGAGAGAATTGTGCAGAATGAGATAAAAGTGAATTTAGGTCTGCTGTTTTTATACATAGCTAGTTCGATACAACCGATGAGAGGTAAAGTACAAAACCGTTCAACTTTGCCCATCACCTCATGAATTACATGCATGTAATTAATTGTCTTTTCTTCCTTGTTTTTTTGTGTTTTATTATTATTCCCATGAACTTAGCAATAAATTCCAATTTCACCAACTAATTCGATGGATAAAAGTGAAGACTTAGGCTATCTTTAGTTGAAACACAAATCACGAGAAGCACAATTTGTGCCAATTTTTTCCGGGGTTTAGGGCATCTTTTAAATATTCTCCAAGAACCCTCCAAAACACTCACCTAAATTCTCATAAAATCCAAACATAAACCACGTTAGCTGGTCAAAGAAAATAAAACCACCTTATCTTTTTGTATGACACACTAAACATTTATCTCCAAGAATGTTATCTTTTACCAAATCAAATTAATTTCAAAATAAATATATATGGATGTTATGTAAAAAATATTTAATTTAGATATTTAACTAAATGTAATTCAACAGAAAATGTGTTTGCTTAAAGAGTTGAAATTAATGTAATGTAATTAATATGTAAATGCATAAATATACAAAAATTTTAAAGAAATTAAGAAATAACTCACACAAAACAGACTTATGTAATTAACGTGTGAGTATATATATTTCTTTCAATTAAACTGAAATTTATTACTTCTATGAGATTGCTGATCGGAGAATTTCACTAGTAGAACGGCAAAAATTAAAAGTTGGTATCGAAAACCTGTTTTAGAACAAGATTGCAGTTTCACAGTCATTTATCCATACTTATGTGAAAAGAGATGCATAAATTATGTGGCTCAACTTTTTTTTAGTGTGACTCTGGGAAATGTTGGTCTCTTTAGTTATATGTTGGGCTTTTTTTGGTCTCTCTAGACTCCACGCTAGATTGAACCACACTTCACCTATTATGGTTTGTTGGATTTTGTGGAAGACTGGGATTAAATTATTTTTTTGAGAGCAAGCCTCTGGACCCAGGTAGAGTCTGCTAAAAGAACTCCAAGAATCTATATACTTCTCGTTACGTAGAAGTCCAATTTTCATATCTAGGACAGTGGACAATGAACTTGCCCTATTAGATTGTATCCCTCCCAAGTCAAACATCAGTCCTATTTAGTCTAAACCTCTACATGGCATTAAGATCAATGTAGATGCTTTTTAGATCCAAGGCAAAGCTGAAATTGCACCCATTACTAGAAATAAATTTGGGAATATATTTGGACATAATGCAAAAGATTTTCACAGTGGCTCTATTTCTGCACTTCATGCTGAGATCATCGCAATAGAGCCCAGTTTGATTAATTGACTATTATATGAAACCTATTCTTTCATTTGAGTCTAACTGTTTCCAGGTATCGAATACGATTTTAAATCCATCTCTTAGACATTTGAAAAAAAATTCGATTTCTTGGACAATATACATTCATTACTAAGAAATAATTCTCTACGTAACATTCTGAGAGAAGGCAATCAGCCTGCTGAGGAGCTATCTAAATTGACTTCACTGAATAAGCGCAATCTCAGTTTTCAAAACTCCTTATGCCATCCAAACTGAGAGGTTTGTTCCAGATGGATAATGTAGGAGTTTCTATTGTGAGAATCCATCTTAGTTACCACTGTTACTAATAAACTATGTACATTTCCTCAACATAGAAGATTTGCTTGCACTTCTATGGCTACACATATTCAACTATTATCACCAACTCTCTCAAACTCATCTGTTGATGCTGATAATATGGAGGACAGGATTTCGAAGGACTCTCGTGTCTCCAAATTCCAAAGATGGTGCCTTCTACCAAAATTTTGTTTACACTTATACTCTTATTAATTGGGTGCCGTCTTGTACTTTACTTTGGAAATTCTTTAATAGGTTTTCCAACTATCGTTAGAGGAACTCATTATTTTGTTAAATGTATAGAGGTAGATTTAATTCCATCATTCTTCTGAAGCATTATCATTCTTTATGGGCTCTTTAACTCAATCTTTGCCGTACTTAAGATGTAAAAAAATATTGCTACTTATGTGGTTTTTGAGAGGCTGGGGAGTCTAATAAAATTCCCTCCATTATTTGGATGGTTTATTTTTCTAACAGTTTCACAACCAGATTATTTGAGCGTAGTGTCACAATAATTGTACCTCATGATGGATCAATTCTAATTTCACAGGTTATGAACAATCAAGATGCATAAATGTGATCGGTCTGAAAACATGCATCTCAAAATATATAACTTTAGAGAATAATGAACTTAATTTTTAAATTTCGAAAACTAATTTCATAACCATTCGGGATAAAAAAAATTTAAGTCTATAAATTAATGACAAAAAGAGAGGAATATGGTCATACAACCGGCCATGGTAATATGACTAAATTATAGTTTCATACATGAAATTCAATAATGGAGTCCATTAGAGGGTGTGGAGACAAAAGCACAAGGCCTAAACTAGTCCGTTACACAAGTCTCAATGATATTCCATCATAAAACTTAGAGATAAACATGATGACTAGACAACCAAATCATATATTGAATATCTAACCCACAAAACATCCTCACGCAAGTGCAATGGCCCATCATGAGCAGTGCCGGTCTTGACTTTTTTTAGACCCGAAGCGAACAAGTAAATAAAGGCCTCCAATATATTTAAAACATAGTAAATTTTACAAAATTGGAAAGAATGCTAAATTCCAAAACTTCTTTAGCAATCAATCACTTTGTTTTTCTAAGCATATGATTATTCAATTCAAAATTGTTTACAATCACTTATTATGACAATATATATGTAATCGATTTCGACTTGAAAGAGAGATTGAAAGATATCAAAACTCACTTAATTTGGATTTGGTGGATCGACCGAAAGGAGGAGGAGGGATTAGAATAGGCTAAACTTAGAAGAAAATAAAAGGACTCTTATTATTAAACCATTTTTTAGATTTTTATATTTATTTTTACATGAAAATACGAAGGGATTAGTTTAAATATAGAAGAAAAAGTTAATCAAGAGTTTACTATGTTTAACCGTGGGCCCATGCAGAATTTACCGTTAAATTTTCAGCTTTATCCTAAAGGGAACTAGAAGAGTTATTGCTCCGGTCAATAAATAAATTAATAAAAAAACCTGAAAAAGGATTAAACTACGTAGTTTTGACTAAAACCACCACATAACCATCGCAAGTTTACCATATTCCGGCGCCTACCATTTTCATATATTCCATTTTTTATTTCTTTTAATTTTATTGTTTTTTCCGAAAGTGTTCCCTTCTTCTATAAATTTCATTCTTTTTAATGCATGATGAACGAATTACACATGAATTACAACTCATTCCAACATTCTATAAATAAAATATTAAATGCGTGAATAATAATCATTCGAGATACAAACAAACCTTCATCAAAATAATTGATTTTTAACTGACTTTATATATTCACTAGATACTTATTTTTGGTAGATGATATGATACACATATATAATTTTTCCTTTTATTGTAACAACACAATATATTATTTACTTAATTTAGTATAATATTTACTCATGTCATGATCATCTAGTCGTGATTTTCGGTTGAAAATATATATCATCAGTGAAGAATACAGTGTACGCATCTCCAGAATCAATCATCTTACATTCAATCATGTTCTTTCTGCTTCTATTTCTCTCTAATTATTACGTAGCACTTATAGATGTTTGTTTTTGCATATATGTTGCATATTTAGCTATATATCGTAACGTGTTTGTTTGGAGGGAACTGATGTTCGATGATGGAACCACAGCTGCGGACCCTGTTGGGGCTCACACCATCAGCCGCTGCTTTCGGTAATTAAACACCTCCTAACCTATAATTTCAGTAGAAATCCATTCACATTATGATTTATGTATGAAGGACAAAAGATCAAATTAGAACCACCGAGCAGGTCAATGCTACTCTCGAAAACTGCAAAGCTTTAAAGTTGGATGGCCTTGTCGTCGTTAGAGGTATTTTCTCTCTTGTAACCCAGTTTTGCTAAATTGATGAACAAAATCACAATTCAAGAACCGACTTTTGATAGGATAATTGTCGTGTATAGGTAGTTGTTATTATAATTTGTTTTTTAAAAATTAAAAATATATTGTAAACATGCCCTTCGTCACTAAAGTCTTAGAAAACTAGCCTGACGTTGACTGTCACTAATTTACTGACGAATAATCGTCGTTAAATAAAAGGTTCCGTTTAGTGACATCGTCACTATTAACATAGCAGTGATGAATGATGATACCAGTAACGAATGAGGCCCATAGTAACGCTAGAATATTCGTCACCATGAATTATGACGAAAGTTCGTCAGTAATATTAACATTACTGACAAAAGAACATTACGACCATTTTATATTTTTTCACAAACTGAGTTTTAATTTTATCAATTGATTTCTACTATGTTTAATTTTTAATCCTGTTAATATATATTCATAGTTATATATAAATCCTGTTAATTCTGTTAAATCCTGTTATATATTCACAAAACCTTATTTTATATTCACATTTTTATTTCATTTGGTGATCAATAAGGTTTTGTTCCCAATATATTTTTCTATAAAAATGGTTCATAGTTAAAGATTTTAACTATTTTATATATAATCAGTATAAGCTTGTATCAGTAAATATAAAATCCATTTGTATCAGTAAATATAAAAGAGATGTATTATTAAGAGTACACTTATGCTCTCTTACATTCCCACAATCCTCTTATTATTTGAAGTACAAACTTGATCACTAGAAAGGAAGTAACAGCGGAACTGGATCGCGTGCTAACTTAGAAGCCAAGCAAAAACATGGACCACTAGTCCACCTGCAAAGATGAAATGGTTGGTAGTCCGGGAACCCTTTCTCTCGCCGCGCTGCATTGATGATTCCCTGAAGATTATTGTGGTCCAGAGAGGGATAGACTCTGAAATGCGCGATGCACAGATAGACTTCAGAGATACTGGCATTGTTGGCGAAGGGCTTAACCAATTTTGAGTCTAATTGATCACAATGAACATGTAATACCCTCAAACTTGGCATGCATTGTGTTATGGCCTTGAGTTGTATGTCGCGAAACCGATGGCTAGAAATTTTGAGCACTCTCAAACTTCTGCAGTTTGAACCAATGGTCCTAATGATGCCAGAAGGAAGCTCCAAGCCTGAGGGCATCCAAAGAGTGTGGAGATTTCGCCATTGCCGGAAACCTTGGCTCAAGCATGCCTTTGTTACATGACTTGAAAAAGGCATGGTCAAATCTCGCAAGTTGGGACACCTGAAAAAAAATTCAATTACTTCACAAAAGTATCTCAAATAATATGATTTATGCAGTAAAGAGTTTGTGTTTCTCTGAAAATTTGCAATTTCGCTTCAGAAACTGCGCCGTATGGTAAGAGAGTATTTGGTGAAATTTGAAACATACTACTTATGTTATTTGGGAAAAAATTTCCATCTATCAAGAAACTAAAAATAACAAGCTATCTTCAAATAGGCCAAACCCTAATTATGCAGTAAAGAGTTTGTGTTTTTCTGCAACAACAAAAAATTTGCAATTTCAGTACTTGACTATACAATGTGTTTCAGAAACTGAGGGATATGGTAAGAAAGTATTTGGGGAAAAATTTTCCATCCATCAAGAAACCAAAAATAACAAGTGGTCTTCAAATAGGCCAAACACTACCATTAAATAATGAATATAATTAATAATATACCCTGAAAAGATGAAAATGGCCATCTTAGTTTAGCTGTTTTCTTACTGAACTAAACTAAGTGGATGTGAATTTTAATAAAACATATAACATATTTAAAATAGTGACATTATATATATGAGTAAAGTAAGTTGATCACAATAGATAGTAATGCAAAATTTGTCACAGATGTTAATCAATTTGGAATCCAAAGTATGATCTTATTTTGCATATATAATGGTAAATATCTCTTTCCCAATGTGCAATCATGCATATAGTATAACAAGTCAATATTTTGATGTCTAATTGGAAGAAATTTAAAAATATTAGAGTAGAATAAACTTGGTTAGATGTAAAACCTGAGAGATATGTGCTGAAAATGCTGGTTTCTGATATTGACCATGGTGGTCAGAACAAGGGTTTCCAAGTGTTCCTGCCCCAACTTTATTCCCTGTGCCAGTGATAGCCTAACCCCGGGCCTGGCTCTTTCGTCTGATAGCCTTAAATCTTGCCTGCATTGCTTCATGTTCATCACCTTGTTCAGTGATGAATCAGAGGCAGCAGCCTGCCAAGAACAGCAAACCCTAGCCGCGTGGTTGAGCCTGTCAAGCATGCTGAGGAGAGAGAAGATGAACACCAGGACATCCCGAGGCATGTTAGCCCAATCACGACGAGTCACAGGCACTGCCATTGCTTGAGATACCTAAATTAGTTGATGACAGAAGAAATCTGTTAGGAACCAATCGTATACATACTAGCAATCAACTAATTGAACTGTTAGATCACCGGAAATGGATCAGTTGAACTAAAATGCAAAGACACCACTAATTCCTCACCGGAAAACTTCACCGGAAAACTTATGGAATTGTGGAGAGAACTGTGCAGAATGAGATAAAAGTGAATTTAGGTCTACTGTTTTTATACATAGCCTAGTTCGATACAACCGATGAGAGGTAAAGTACAAAACCGTTCAACTTTGCCCATTACCTCATGAATTACATGCAGGTAATTAATTGTCTTTTCTTCCTTGTTTTTTTGTGTTTTATTATTATTCCCATGAACTTAGCAATAAATTCCAATTTCACCAACTAATTCGATGGATTAAGGGAAGACTTAGGCTACTTTAGTTGAAACACAAATCACGAGAAGCACAATTTGTGCCAATATTTTCCGGGGTTTAGCCATTTTTCATCAAACCCATATTTAAATATTCTCCAAGAACCCTCCAAGCCACTAACCTCACTCAAATTGTCATAAAAGGACAAAATCCAAACATAAACCACGTTAGCTGGTCAAAGAAAATAAAAACGTCTTATTTTTTTGTATGACACACTAAACATTTATCTCCAAGAACCTTATCTTTTACCAAATCAAATTAATTTCAAAATAAATATATTTGGATGTTATGTAAAAAATATTTAATTTAGATATTTAACTAAATGTAATACAACAGAAAATGTACATGTTTGCTTAGAGAGTTGAAATTAATGTTATGTAAAAAGTTTAAAGAAATTAAGAAATAACACACAAAACAGACTTACATAACTAATGTGTGAGTATCTATGAATAATTATATATTCAATTGAACTGAAATTTATTACCTTTTTAGGTTGCTGATCGGTGATTTTCACTAGTCGAACTGCAAAATTAAAAGTTAGTATCGAAAACCACCTGTTTTACAACAGGATTGCAGTTTCACGGTCATTTATCCATACTTACGTGGAAAGAGATGCATAAATTATGTGGCTCAACTATTTTTTTATTGTGTGAATCGGTGAGATAGATTAGGTATATGTTGGGCTTTTTTTGTTCTCTCTAGACTTCACGCTAGATTGAACCACACTTCACCTATTATGGTTTGTTGGATTTTCTGGAAGACCAGGATTAAAAAGCTTTTTGAGAACAAGCCTCTGGACCCAAATAGAGTATGCTAAAAGAACTCCAAGAATCTATCTACTTCTCACTATGTGGAAGCCCAATTTTCATATCTAGGTCAGTGGACTATGAACTTGCCCTTTTACATTGTATCCCTTTCAAGTCAAACATCAGTCCTATTTGGTCTAAACCTCTACATGGCATTAAGATCAATGTAGATGTTTCTTAGATCCAAGCCAAAGTTGAAATTACAACCATTACTAGAAATGAATTTAGGAATTTATTGGACATATATATAATGAAAAATATTTTCACAGTGACTCTATTTCTGCACTTCATGCTGAGATCTTGGCAATAGAGCCCAATTTGACTAATGAACGATTAAGTATACGAAACCTATTCTTTCATTTGAGTCTAACTGTTTCTAGGTATCGAATATGATTTTAAATCCATCTCTTAGACATTTGAAAAAATTTCAATTTCTTGGATAATATACATTCGCTACTAGGAAATAATTCTCTACGTAACCTTCTAAGAGAAGGCAATCAGCCTGCTGAGGAGCTATCTAAATTGACTTCACTGAATAAGTGCAATCTCAGTTTTCAAAACTCCTAATGCCATCTTTCTCTGAAACTTTCTTTAATCGGTTTCCTGGACCATAAATGGAAATGGGAGTTCATCAGAGCTCAAGTGTCTGTTTCAAACTATATGTAATCGGGTTTCTGTGTTGTTTTTATATGTTGTACCTTAAACTTCAATTATATAAATGCTCAGCTCATCCTCATGAACATACATTAAAGAAATTTGTTTAATTATATGATGAAAGAAACAATCTGTGAGCACTTGCCTGATTTTTATTCGCTTTAAATGCAGTTTCTAATAATAATAAAAAACCCATTAGTCATCATTGAATTTTGATAAAATAAATTTGATAAAATACAAATGGCAAGATATACATCATCGAATTTTTTCCAATATATATATATATTTGTACTTTACATAAGATTAGCAGCAACAGTATATAAGCAAATATAGCAGCACAAGCAGTACAAAGATCAGAAGCATTGTAAACATAAAATACGGCAGAAGCACAAGCAAATGTGCAGAAGGGAAGAAATTTGCAGCAGAAAAAGCTTTTCTAAGAGGCTATGTCTTCATCAATGGTCCAATGACGAACAGTCGGTGCTTGCAAAACACACAAAAATGAAGCATATACATACCAAACAAAAAAACAGCTGTAAAATTCTCACGTTTGTAATAGAAAATGCAAAAAGTTATGTACAAGAAAACATAGCAAATTCTACACCAGAAAATGCAGTAAGATATCACTGGAATTATATCAGTATACGCATACATTTAGACCAGCGAAAGCACGAAATTCATAGCAGAAATTGCACAAAAATATCCCTTGAAAAAGCAGCATTATATGCTCTCATTCAAATCAGAAAAACGCAGCATAAAATGCACCAAGAAATGCTCAGATTCTGCACTAGAAATGCAGTATAATATCCCTTGAAAATGCAGCAGTATATGCTCTCATTCAAATCAGGAAAATGCAGCATAAAATGCACTCAGATTCTGCACCAGAAAATGCAGTATAATAGACCTAGAAAATGCAGCAGCATATGCTCTCATTCAAATCAGAAAGACCTCAGCCTTGACAACCTCCAGAATGTGAATTTTGTTTCATATGATTCTTGTAAACCCTTTTGAATCAAATTGTGAAGCAATATGGTTTTCTGATAACAATTTCAATACACTCAAAAATGATATAAGTAGCATGAACTTGAAGCTTTGTCTTCTCTGTGAGCAAACTTGCACCATACAAACTTGCACCATGAACTGGATCATCAGCCCCAAGAGCACCTTAATGCATCCAAACACACTCAAAACTGCATCACAAAAAACACTACCAATATAGAGGAAGCATTACATCCCCAAAACATGATAAAGGCAGCACCTGAATTGCGTTTAATTGTAAAATTATAGCACAAAAATATCACAAATGGAGATGAAGAATTACATCACCAAAAATTGAAAAAAAAAACAGCACCAAGAATCAGAATTACAACAAAAAAATATCACCAACATAGAGGAAGAATGGAATCACCAAAAGATGAACAAAAACACAAAAAACATCATAATATAAGAGCACATGTCAGGGAACCTAACTGCACCAAATTAACAACACCAGTTAAACCCTTTAAGTTACAGGTTTCATTCACCATGTTAGCCTTAGTAGTTTAACCTTTCTTTGTTCATTTAAGGGAAAGGACACCAAATGTTTTTTATTTTATTTTGATGAAAACATAATAAAGGAAAAGAGTGAATGAAAGAAAAACAACCTAAGAATTCCAGATGCTAGATTTGAATCGAATAATTTGCACATATTGTAAGATCATCGAAAAAACCCTGTACAGTTTAATCAAGATCAAATTTACAGGAAAATATAACTGGTAAAAAAAAATACTTTGGATTCTCGACGCCCTATTTGACATCTGCGCTGAATTTGTTTCCCATGTCAGAGTGACTATCATAGTTAACTTTTGGATTGGTGGAATATTTTTAGGAAAAACGTTAGTCAGGTTGGGGTGGCAAGAGAAATTTACGACAAGGAATATTGGATTGGAGATGCTCTCAAGTGTCATCCATAGGATTTCTTTTTGGACATAATGGTAAGTTTTTATTTGGATGTGAAAGTATTGGTAGGAACCACTAGGGGTGTTCAAAAGTACCCGTCCCTACCTACCCGCCCCATTGATCCGTTGACCCGGCATAAAATAATCGAGTACTTTCTTATATTTTACGGACGGGTACACGGCCTGTTAATTTCGTAAATTACCGGGTCCGAGTCACATAAATGTCATTTTCCGGGTACCCGGAAACCCGGTATAATATGTATTTATTTAATTAATTATAATTTTAATTACAATTTTACCTTTTAATATTGACATTTAAAAAAATTAAATACCAATTCATCCTAACTAGACTCAACTTCTTAAGTTTCCAATCCACCTCTCCAACAATTTAGTCTTTTATTTTGATATTGCTACTTTTTCTTCAACACAAGCGCACAACCGCATCCCACACTGCATTGGAGTACATCCACTAATTTGCCTCGAATGATAACTATTCATAATTTTATTGATATTATCATAGTAAATAATATTTAATTAGTTTTTAACTTTTAGACTGGTAAAGTATATTTATTATTAAATAATTAAATGTATTTTGTAGCACTTTTTATAAATAATAAAACAAAATAGGGTACCCGGTTACCCGGCCCGCGTAATTGGGGTACCCAGTTGTACAGGTACCCGGTATTTCCGGGATGGGTCGGGTCGCATTTTCAATTAATCGCATGTATGGGTACCCGTACAACCGGGTACCCGGGTACCCGGTGTTTGAACACCCATAGGAACCACTATGGTACATTTGTACTGAAGAAATAATAATATTAATTAATTAAATAAGTTTAATTTATTTTTTCAATAAAACCTTACTGACGTCCAGCTTCGGGCATGTTTAATGGTACGCCTGAACTGAACTAAACTGAACTAAAAAATACTGAATTGAACTAAAATTCATTTGAATTTTTGATAAAAATACATTTATATTCAATATTTTGATTACAAAATAATAAAGTTATATTAATTTGAACTTACTAGAACTGAACTAAACTGAACTAACAAATCACTGCATAATATAACTAAATTAGCTAACTTTTATTAAATCATATTTAATCATAATCAAACTTAATAAACAGAACCTAGATAATGAACAAATTGAGCCGAATTACACAAAACTGGATCTGTCTTATTAAACTAAATTGAACTGAATCATGATGAACTGAAAGAAAACAATCAATGCATTAATATAACTGATGAATCTATATTATATCAAATCATATTTCATCATATATGAATAAAGTGAATTTAGCTTAATGGACTAAATAGAACTGAGAGCATGACTGAACTAAAGGCAAATTAATGTATTGATATAACCAAATTAAGTTATATAAATCATATTTTCATCAGAACTAAACTTAAGAAATTAGATATGGCTTATTAAACTGAACTGAATTAAACTCTGAATTGAAGAAAAAAAATCTATGCATTGATATAACTGATGAAGCTATATAATATAAATCATATTTTATATTATATGAATTAATAAACTGAACCTAGCTTAATAAACTAAACTGAACTGAAGTATGTTGAATTTAACTGAACAAAACTAAGCTAAACTAAACTGAGTATAATTGAACAGAGCATGACTGAATTAATGGCAAATTCATGTATTGATATAACCAAATTAAGTTATATTTTATCAAATCATGTTTTCATCAGAACTGAACTTAAGAAATTGGATATGGCTTATTAAACTGAACTGAACTGAATCATGCTGAACTGAACTTAATTGAACTGAATTGAAGAAAAAGATTATCAATGCATTGATATACTGATGAAGCTATATTTTACCAAATCATATTTCATCATATATGAATTAATAAACTGAACCTAACTTAATAAACTAACCGAAGTATATTGAACTTAATTAACTTAAATGAACTTAACTGAACAAATTTAACTAAAGTAAACTAAGCTGAATAGAATTGAACAGAGTATGAATGAATTAAGGGAAAATTCATATATTGATAAATAGAACTGAAATGAAATTCACTTAAATGAATTGAACTACACTCAACTGAAGTGAACTACACTAAACTGAAATAAACTGAATTTTCGATATAAATTTAAAATCATTAAATTATATTTTCACTGAACTGAAATGAATTAAAGTTAATTTTTCTCTGAATTGAACCGAATGATTAACATACAATTTGTTTTTTAAAAAATAAAAATATATCGTAAACAGGCCCTTCTTCACTGAAGTCTTAGAAAACTAGCCTGACGTTGATTGTCACTAATTTACTGACGAATAATCGTCGTTAAATAAAGGGTCCCGTTTAGTTTTTTTTTATCACAAACCAAACTATTTATTCAATATAATTTAATAAAGTACATTTAGCCAGCTCATCCGCTAGCTTGACCTCATCTCTAGCAACCTTACATATTACATGAAAATGAAAATTTGACAATAAACTTCTAATATCTTCAATAATACTAGCCACCTCAAGATTAGGTATTGATTTCCCTGTTACTGCTTTCACGAGACCAGCATTGTCTGAGTAAATGCGAATCATATCAGCTCTCAGCTCCAAAGCTTCTTCTAAACCCTTCAACACGGCTAAGGATTCTGCGTGCAAAGATGAAAACATATTCATTGCAACTGATCCTTGCGTGATTAAACCTTGATTCTGATCCGCAATCACCCAAGCCGAAGCTCCCTTTCTAAGTTCATTTCTGTAAGCTCCATCGGCCACTAAGCTCCAACCCGGACCATTTCCTGTTTCCAGTAAACACTGTTTCCTGTCTATGTTGCATACTAGAACATGTCACTGTCAAAGACAACCCTCCTGTTTTCCAGGCATTAAACTTATTCTTCATCCTCATTAACACCGAATGGAACAACCTTTTCTTGTGTCTTGGAGTCATTATATCCAATCCCAAATACTTATCTGGCAGACCCTGTTGATGGATATTAAGTGCATATGACACATACTCCTTTGAAGCCTATTCAGCATTTGGACTGAAAAGAATGGAGGACTTTGAGAAATTGACACGTTGACAAGAAAAACACGCAAATGTGTCCACAATTCTGGCAAACCTTCTAACCACAGACTGCTTACATTCCAGAAAAACAATGCAATCATCGGCATACATTAGATGTGACAACTTCATACCACGAGGCTTCACTGAAAACCCAATACCATCATTTTGTTCTCTTCTGGCTGTTAACATTGAAGAGAAAACATGCTGCATGAGGATAAATAAATAAATAAGGTGATAGTGGACATCCTTGTCTAATACCTTTGTTAGGCTGGAAACTTTCTGACTGCAAATTGTTTGCTGAAACAACGTACGACACCGACTGCACACAATTCATGATCCACTCCACAAATATGATAGGAAAATTCATTTCCAATAAAACATGTCTCAGAAATTTCCATGATACACGATCATATGCTTTGCTCATATCAAGCTTTACTGCTGCTAAACTGATCCTTCCTTTTCTTTTCTTCCTGATATGTTCAACCATTTCATGTGCTAGAAGAATATTTTCACGAATCAACCTCCCTGGCACAAATCCATTTTGTTGTTCATCTATGAGACATGAAATTACCTTTTTAAGCCTTGAAGCCAATACTTTAGCAATGATCTTGTACGTTGTGTTGCAAAGACTGATTGGCCTGAAATCTCCTGTAGAACGAGGTGTCTTCTTTTTCGGGATGTAAATGATATTAGTCTTGTTCCATTCTGGACCAAAAAGAAACTTTTCACACTCTTGAGAAGCAAACTTCTTATACTCAACCAGTGCTTTTGATAAAATCCAGGTGGAAAACCATCAATTCCTGAAGCCGCCCATGTTCTTAAATCATTTACCGCTTGAAGAATTTCCAAATCTGTCACCTCTGTAATCAACCCTGCAGCCTGTTGCACGTCTAACTTCATGGAAATTGCACCGAGAACCCCTTCTAACGAACCATGTAACTCCGCCATGTAAGGATAATGATCAGCTTGTGTGTAAATCTGACGTGTGTGGTTAAACATCATGGAATGAGCTTGTTCTTCAGTTGCTGCCCATTCTCCATCGTCACCTTGAATGTCCACAATTGTGTTTCTCATCTTTCTTCTGGACGCCCACTTATGAAAATATCCTGAATTCCGATCTCCCATATGTTCCCAAGTCAATCTGGATCTTTGTCTCCAATATTGAGATTGATAATCTTGTAATTTTATCAATTCTTTCCTCAACCCACGTTCTTTTTCATACATCGTCTCCAGTGAATGTGAGGACTGTATAGATTGCAACTCCGTCGACAACTCCTCAATCCTCTTGTCAATATTCCCAAACGAAGTCATGTGCCAGTTATGTAAATGCCTCATGGATACCTGCAATTTCTTATTCACTGCCTCTGATGCATTAGAGTCTTCTCTAACCTGATGCTTTGCCCAAACCTTTCCTACAATTAAGTGTGCAGCCTCCTCCTTTGCCCAAAAAGCTTCATACCTTTTAAACTGTATCTTCTTAAAATTTTGAGGAGTTACTTCTAGAATGATGGGACCATGATCCGAAATTGTGATCGGTAAGTTTCTAAGCACAGAATATGGGAAAAGGTCCTTCCATGCATGATTCATGAACACTCTATCCAACCTCTCATAAATCATATCTCTATCCAACTCCCCACATTTTCTAGCTCAGACATAGAAAGGGCATTTAATAATGCTTTGAAATCACCAGCAAGTTTCCGATTTACAAGATTCCCTCCCAGCTTATCCACTTCCTCCAAAACTTGATTAGTGTCTCCAAGAAGCACCATCGGATGATTGAGAAAATCTTGCATTACATATAGTTGATTCCACACTTGTTGACGCTTTGTGGCATCAGGATCCTAAGCAGAAGATTTGGATCTCTCATTGTGATTGCGATGACTGTTTTGGGACAGTCATCGGAAACCCCAGAGTTAAAGAAACACCAAAATCTGACACCGAGAAAATTCCATCCGCTGGCACTTGAGAAAGCTGCTGCAATTGCACCCTTTGAGTCAAACCTTTCTTGGCTGCCCCCCATTCATGCTGCCCCCTTTCAGCCGTTTGCACTATTAACAATTAACATATCAGTGATGAATGATGATCCCAGTAACGAATGAGGCCCATAGTGACGCTAGAATATTCGTCACCATGAATTATGACGAAAGTTCGTCAGTAATATTAACATTACTGACAAAAGAACATTACGCCCATTTTATATATTTTCACAAACTGAGTTTTAATTTTATCAATTGATTTCTATTATGTTTAATTTTTAATCCTGTTAATATTCATGGTTATATATAAATCCTGTTAAATCCTGTTATATATTCACAAAACCTTATTTTACATTCACATTTTTAATTCATTTGGTGATCAATAAGGTTTTGTTCCCAATATATTTTTCTATAAAAATGGTTCATATTTAAAGATTTTAACTATTTCATATATAATCAGTATAAGCTTGTATCAGTAAATATAAAATCCATTTGTCAAGAAAATAACTTATATAGTACCAAAGGGGGAAAAGAGATGTATTAATAGGAGTACAATTATTCTCTCTTACATTCCCACAATCCTCTTATTATTTGAAGTACAAACTTGATCACTAGAAAGGAAGTAACAGCGGAATTGGATCGCGCGCTAACTTAGAAGCCAAGCAAAAACATGGACCACTAGTCCACCTGCAAAGATGAAATGGTTGGTAGTCCGGGAACCCTTTCTCTCGCCGTGCAGCATTGATGATTCCCTGAAGATTATTGTGGTCCAGAGACGGATAGACTCTGAAATGCGCGATGCACAGATAGACTTCAGAGATGCTGGCATTGTTGGCGAAGGGCTTAACCAATTTTGAGTCTAATTGATCACAATGAACATGTAATACCCTCAAACTTGGCATGCATTGTGTTATGGCCTTGAGTTGTATGTCGCGAAACCGATGGCTAGAAATTTTGAGCACTCTCAAGCTTCTGCAGTTTGAACCAATGGCCCTAATGATGCCAGAAGGAAGCTCCAAGCCTGAGGGCATCCAAAGAGTGTGGAGATTTCGCCATTGCCGGAAACCTTGGCTCAAGCATGCCTTTGTTACATGACTTGAAAAAGGCATGGTCAGATCTCGCAAGTTAGGACACCTGAAAAAAATTCAATTACTTCACAAAAGTATCTCAAATAATATAATTTATGCAGTAAAGAGTTTGTGTTTTTCTGAAAATTTGCAATTTCGCTTCAGAAACTGCGCGGTATGGTAAGAAAGTATTTGGTGAATTTGAAACACACTATGAAATTGGGGAAAATTTTTCCATCTATCAAGAAACTAAAAATATATAACAAGTTATCTTCAAATAGGCCAAACCCTAATTATGCAGTAAAGAGTTTGTCTTTCTGCAACAACAAAAAATTTGCAATTTCAGTACTTGACTATACAATGTGTTTCAGAAACTGAGGGATATGATAAGAAAGTACTTGGTGAAATTTGATACATATATACTATGTTATTGGGGAAAATTTTTCCATCCATCAAGAAACCAAATATAACAAGTGATCTTCAAATAGGCCAAACCCCATTAAATCAATATAATTACTAATATTCCCTGAAAAGATGAAAAATGGCCATCTTAGTTTAGGCAGATACGGCTTCTTTCTTACTGATCTAAACTAAATGGATGTGAATTTTAAATAAAACATATAATATATTTAAAATAGTGACATTATATATATGAGTAAAGTAAGTTGATCACAATAGGTAGTAATGCAAAATTTGTCACAGATGTTAATCAGCTTGGAATCCAAAGTATGATCTTATTTTGCATATATAATGGTGAATATTTTAGTCCCTCTTTCCCAATGTGCAATCATGCATATAGTATAACAAGTCAATATTTTGATGTCTAATTGGAAGAAATTTAAAAATATTAGAGTAGAATAAACTTGGTTAGATGTAAAACCTGAGAGATATGTGCTGAAACTGCTGGTTTCTGATATTGACCATGGTGGTCAGAACAAGGGTTTCCAGGTGTTCCTGCCCCAAGTTTATTCCCTGTGCCAGTGATAGCCTAACCCCGGGCCTGGCTCTTTCATCTGATAGCCTTAAATCTTGCCTGCATTGCTTCATGTTCATCACCTTGTTCAGTGATGAATCCGAGGCAGCAGCCTGCCAAGAACGGCAAACCCTAGCCGCGTGGTTGAGCCTGTCAAGCATGCTGAGGAGAGAGAAGATGAACACCAGGACATCCCGAGGCATGTTAGCCCAATCGCGACGAGTCACTGCCATTGCTTGAGATACCTAAATTAGTTGAAGAAATCTATTAGGAACCAATCGTATACATACTAGAAATCAACTAATTGAACTGTTAGATCACCGGAAATGGATCAGTTGAACTAAAATACAAGACACCACAAATATCTCACCGGAAAGCTTCACCGGGAAACTTATGGAATTGTGGAGAGAATTGTGCAGAATGAGATAAAAGTGAATTTAGGTCCGCTGTTTTTGTACATAGCCTAGTGCGATACAACCGATGAGAGGTAAAGTACAAAACCGTTCAACTTTGCCCATTACCTCATGAATTACATGCAGGTAATTAATTGTCTTTTCTTCCTTGTTTTTTTGTGTTTTATTATTATTCCCATGAACTTAGCAATAAATTCCAATTTCACCAACTAATTCGATGGATTAAGGGAAGACTTAGGCTATCTTTAGTTGAAACACAAATCACGAGAAGCACAATTTGTGCCAATCTTTTCCGGGGTTTAGCCATTTAGGGCATCTCTTTTTCATCAAACCCATTTTTAAATATTCTCCAAGCCACTAACCTCACTCAAATTGTCATAAAAGGACAAAATCCAAACATAAACCACGTTAGCTGGTCAAAGAAAATAAAAACGTCTTATCTTTTTGTATGACACACTATACATTTATCTCTAAGAATCTTATCTTTTACCAAATCAAATTAATTTCAAAATAAATATATTTGGATGTTATGTAAAAAATATTTAATTTAGATATTGAACTAAATGTAATTCAACAGAAAATGTGTTTGCTTGAAGAGTTAAAATTAATGTAATGTAAATGCAAATATACAAAAAGTTTAAAGAAATTAAGAAATAACTCACACAAAACAGACTTACATAACTAACATGTGAGTATATATATATATATTTTCAATTAAACTGAAATTTATTACTTCTATTAGATTGCTTATCGGCGAATTTCACTAGTAGAACGGCAAAAATGAAAAGTTGGTATCGAAAACCTGTTTTAGAACAAGATTGCAGTTTCACAGTCATTTATCCATACTTATGTGGAAAGAGATGCATAAATTATGTGGCTCAAGTTTTTTTTAGTGTGTGAATATGTGAAATCTTGGTCTCTTTAGTTATATGTTGGGCTTTTTTTGGTCTCTCTAGACTTCACGCTAGATTGAACCACACTTCACCTATTATGGTTTGTTGGATTTTGTGGAAGACCATGATTAAAAAGTTTTTTGAGAACAAGCCTCTGGACCCAAATAGAGTATGCTAAAAGAACTCCAAGAATCTATCTAGTACTTCTCACTATGTAGAAGCCCAATTTTCATATCTAGTCAGTGGACTATGAACTTGCCCTATTAAATTGTATCCCTCTCAAGTTAAACATCAGTCCTATTTGGTCTAAACCTCTACATGGCATTAAGAATTTAAGATCAATCTAGATGCTTCTTTGATCCAAGGCACAGTTGGAATTACAACTATTACTAGAAATGTATTTGGGAATTTATTGGACATAATGCAAAAGATTTTCACAGTGACTCTATTTCTGCACTTCATGCTGAGATCTTGGCAATAGAGCCCAATTGGATTAATGGACGATTAAGTATACGAAACCTATTCTTTCATTTGAGTCTAACTGTTTCTAGGTATCGAATATGATTTTAAATCCATCTCTTAGACATTTGAAAAAATTTCAATTTCTTGGATAATATACATTCGCTACTAGGAAATAATTCTCTACGTAACCTTCTAAGAGAAGGCAATTAGCCTACTGAGGAGCTATCTAAATTGACTTCACTGAATAAGTGCAATCTCAGTTTTCAAAACTCCTTATGCTATCTTTCTCTGAAACTTTTTGTAATCCGTTTCCTGGACCATAAATGGGAATGGGAGTTCATCAGAGCTCAAGTGTCTGTTTCAAACTATATGTAATCGGGTTTCTGTGTTGTTTTTATATGTTGTACCTTAAACTTCAATTATATAAATGCTCAGCTCATCCTCATGAACATACATTAAAGAAATTTGTTTAATTATATGATGAAAGAAACAATCTGTGAGCACTTGCCTGATTTTTATTCGCTTTAAATGCAGTTTCTAATAATAATAAAAAACCCATTAGACATCATTGAAATTTGATAAAATAAATTTGATAAAATACAAATGGCAAGATATACATCATTGAATTTTTTCCAATATATATATGTACTTTACATAAGATATTTAGCAGCAACAGTATATAAGCAAATATAGCAGCACAAGCAGTACAAAAATCAGAAACTTTGTAAACATAATATACGGCAGAAGCACAAGCAAATGTGCAGAAGGGAAGAAATTTGCAGCAGAAAAAGCTTTTCTAAGAGGCTATGTCTTCATCAATGGTCCAATGACGAACAGTCGGTGCTTGCAAAACACACAAAAATGAAGCATATACATACCAAACAAAAAAACAGCTGTAAAATTCTCACGTTTGTAATAGAAAATGCAAAAAATTTATACACAAGAAAACATAGCAAATTCTACACCAGAAAATGCAGTAAGATATCACTGGAATTATATCAGTATATGCATACATTAAGACCAGCGAAAGCACGAAATTCATAGCAGAAAATGCACAAAAATATCCCTTGAAAATGCAGCAGCATACGCTCTCATTCAAATCAGAAAAACGCAGCATAAAATGCACCAAGAAATGCTCAGATTCTGCACCAGAAATGTAGTATAATATCCCTTGAAAATGCAGCAGTATATGCTCTCATTCAAATCAGGAAAATGCAGCATAAAATGCACTCAGATTCTGCACCAGAAAATGCAGTATAATAGACCTAGAAAATGCAGCAGCATATGCTCTCATTCAAATCAGAAAAACCTCAGCCTTGACAACCTCCAGAATGTGAATTTTGTTTCATATAATTCTTGTAAACCCTTTTCAATCAAATTGTGAAGCAATATGGTTTTATGATAACAATTTCAATACACTCAAAAATGATATAAGTAGCATGAACTTGAAGCTTTGTCTTCTCTGTGAGCAAACTTGCACCATACAAACTTGCACCATGAACTGGATCATCAGCCCCAAGAGCACCTTAATGCATCCAAACACACTCAAAACTGCATCACAAAAAACACTACCAATATAGAGGAAGCATTACATCCCCAAAACATGATAAAGGCAGCACCTGAATTGCGTTTAATTGTAAAATTATAGCACAAAAATATCAAAAATGGAGATGAAGAATTACATCACCAAAAATTGAAAAAAAAAAACAGCACCAAGAATCAGAATTACAACAAAAAAATATCACCAACATAGAGGAAGAATTGAATCACCAAAACATGAACAAAAACACAAAAAACAGCATAATATAAGAGCACATGTCAGGGAACCTAACTGCACCAAATTAACAACACCAGTTAAACCCTTTAAGTTACAGGTTTCATTCACCATGTTAGCCTTAGTAGTTTAACCTTTCTTTGTTCATTTAAGGGAAAGGACACCAAATGTTTTTTATTTTATTTTGATGAAAACATAATAAAGGAAAAGAGTGAATGAAAGAAAAACAACCTAAGAATTCCAGATGCTAGATTTGAATCGAATAATTTGCACATATTGTAAGATCATCGAAAAAACCCTGTACAGTTTAATCAAGATCAAATTTACAGGAAAATATAACTGGTAAAAAAAAATACTTTGGATTCTCGACGCCCTATTTGACATCTGCGCTGAATTTGTTTCCCATGTCAGAGTGACTATCATAGTTAACTTTTGGATTGGTGGAATATTTTTAGGAAAAACGTTAGTCAGGTTGGGGTGGCAAGAGAAATTTACGACAAGGAATATTGGATTGGAGATGCTCTCAAGTGTCATCCATAGGATTTCTTTTTGGACATAATGGTAAGTTTTTATTTGGATGTGAAAGTATTGGTAGGAACCACTAGGGGTGTTCAAAAGTACCCGTCCCTACCTACCCGCCCCATTGATCCGTTGACCCGGCATAAAATAATCGAGTACTTTCTTATATTTTACGGACGGGTACACGGCCTGTTAATTTCGTAAATTACCGGGTCCGAGTCACATAAATGTCATTTTCCGGGTACCCGGAAACCCGGTATAATATGTATTTATTTAATTAATTATAATTTTAATTACAATTTTACCTTTTAATATTGACATTTAAAAAAATTAAATACCAATTCATCCTAACTAGACTCAACTTCTTAAGTTTCCAATCCACCTCTCCAACAATTTAGTCTTTTATTTTGATATTGCTACTTTTTCTTCAACACAAGCGCACAACCGCATCCCACACTGCATTGGAGTACATCCACTAATTTGCCTCGAATGATAACTATTCATAATTTTATTGATATTATCATAGTAAATAATATTTAATTAGTTTTTAACTTTTAGACTGGTAAAGTATATTTATTATTAAATAATTAAATGTATTTTGTAGCACTTTTTATAAATAATAAAACAAAATAGGGTACCCGGTTACCCGGCCCGCGTAATTGGGGTACCCAGTTGTACAGGTACCCGGTATTTCCGGGATGGGTCGGGTCGCATTTTCAATTAATCGCATGTATGGGTACCCGTACAACCGGGTACCCGGGTACCCGGTGTTTGAACACCCATAGGAACCACTATGGTACATTTGTACTGAAGAAATAATAATATTAATTAATTAAATAAGTTTAATTTATTTTTTCAATAAAACCTTACTGACGTCCAGCTTCGGGCATGTTTAATGGTACGCCTGAACTGAACTAAACTGAACTAAAAAATACTGAATTGAACTAAAATTCATTTGAATTTTTGATAAAAATACATTTATATTCAATATTTTGATTACAAAATAATAAAGTTATATTAATTTGAACTTACTAGAACTGAACTAAACTGAACTAACAAATCACTGCATAATATAACTAAATTAGCTAACTTTTATTAAATCATATTTAATCATAATCAAACTTAATAAACAGAACCTAGATAATGAACAAATTGAGCCGAATTACACAAAACTGGATCTGTCTTATTAAACTAAATTGAACTGAATCATGATGAACTGAAAGAAAACAATCAATGCATTAATATAACTGATGAATCTATATTATATCAAATCATATTTCATCATATATGAATAAAGTGAATTTAGCTTAATGGACTAAATAGAACTGAGAGCATGACTGAACTAAAGGCAAATTAATGTATTGATATAACCAAATTAAGTTATATAAATCATATTTTCATCAGAACTAAACTTAAGAAATTAGATATGGCTTATTAAACTGAACTGAATTAAACTCTGAATTGAAGAAAAAAAATCTATGCATTGATATAACTGATGAAGCTATATAATATAAATCATATTTTATATTATATGAATTAATAAACTGAACCTAGCTTAATAAACTAAACTGAACTGAAGTATGTTGAATTTAACTGAACAAAACTAAGCTAAACTAAACTGAGTATAATTGAACAGAGCATGACTGAATTAATGGCAAATTCATGTATTGATATAACCAAATTAAGTTATATTTTATCAAATCATGTTTTCATCAGAACTGAACTTAAGAAATTGGATATGGCTTATTAAACTGAACTGAACTGAATCATGCTGAACTGAACTTAATTGAACTGAATTGAAGAAAAAGATTATCAATGCATTGATATACTGATGAAGCTATATTTTACCAAATCATATTTCATCATATATGAATTAATAAACTGAACCTAACTTAATAAACTAACCGAAGTATATTGAACTTAATTAACTTAAATGAACTTAACTGAACAAATTTAACTAAAGTAAACTAAGCTGAATAGAATTGAACAGAGTATGAATGAATTAAGGGAAAATTCATATATTGATAAATAGAACTGAAATGAAATTCACTTAAATGAATTGAACTACACTCAACTGAAGTGAACTACACTAAACTGAAATAAACTGAATTTTCGATATAAATTTAAAATCATTAAATTATATTTTCACTGAACTGAAATGAATTAAAGTTAATTTTTCTCTGAATTGAACCGAATGATTAACATACAATTTGTTTTTTAAAAAATAAAAATATATCGTAAACAGGCCCTTCTTCACTGAAGTCTTAGAAAACTAGCCTGACGTTGATTGTCACTAATTTACTGACGAATAATCGTCGTTAAATAAAGGGTCCCGTTTAGTTTTTTTTTATCACAAACCAAACTATTTATTCAATATAATTTAATAAAGTACATTTAGCCAGCTCATCCGCTAGCTTGACCTCATCTCTAGCAACCTTACATATTACATGAAAATGAAAATTTGACAATAAACTTCTAATATCTTCAATAATACTAGCCACCTCAAGATTAGGTATTGATTTCCCTGTTACTGCTTTCACGAGACCAGCATTGTCTGAGTAAATGCGAATCATATCAGCTCTCAGCTCCAAAGCTTCTTCTAAACCCTTCAACACGGCTAAGGATTCTGCGTGCAAAGATGAAAACATATTCATTGCAACTGATCCTTGCGTGATTAAACCTTGATTCTGATCCGCAATCACCCAAGCCGAAGCTCCCTTTCTAAGTTCATTTCTGTAAGCTCCATCGGCCACTAAGCTCCAACCCGGACCATTTCCTGTTTCCAGTAAACACTGTTTCCTGTCTATGTTGCATACTAGAACATGTCACTGTCAAAGACAACCCTCCTGTTTTCCAGGCATTAAACTTATTCTTCATCCTCATTAACACCGAATGGAACAACCTTTTCTTGTGTCTTGGAGTCATTATATCCAATCCCAAATACTTATCTGGCAGACCCTGTTGATGGATATTAAGTGCATATGACACATACTCCTTTGAAGCCTATTCAGCATTTGGACTGAAAAGAATGGAGGACTTTGAGAAATTGACACGTTGACAAGAAAAACACGCAAATGTGTCCACAATTCTGGCAAACCTTCTAACCACAGACTGCTTACATTCCAGAAAAACAATGCAATCATCGGCATACATTAGATGTGACAACTTCATACCACGAGGCTTCACTGAAAACCCAATACCATCATTTTGTTCTCTTCTGGCTGTTAACATTGAAGAGAAAACATGCTGCATGAGGATAAATAAATAAATAAGGTGATAGTGGACATCCTTGTCTAATACCTTTGTTAGGCTGGAAACTTTCTGACTGCAAATTGTTTGCTGAAACAACGTACGACACCGACTGCACACAATTCATGATCCACTCCACAAATATGATAGGAAAATTCATTTCCAATAAAACATGTCTCAGAAATTTCCATGATACACGATCATATGCTTTGCTCATATCAAGCTTTACTGCTGCTAAACTGATCCTTCCTTTTCTTTTCTTCCTGATATGTTCAACCATTTCATGTGCTAGAAGAATATTTTCACGAATCAACCTCCCTGGCACAAATCCATTTTGTTGTTCATCTATGAGACATGAAATTACCTTTTTAAGCCTTGAAGCCAATACTTTAGCAATGATCTTGTACGTTGTGTTGCAAAGACTGATTGGCCTGAAATCTCCTGTAGAACGAGGTGTCTTCTTTTTCGGGATGTAAATGATATTAGTCTTGTTCCATTCTGGACCAAAAAGAAACTTTTCACACTCTTGAGAAGCAAACTTCTTATACTCAACCAGTGCTTTTGATAAAATCCAGGTGGAAAACCATCAATTCCTGAAGCCGCCCATGTTCTTAAATCATTTACCGCTTGAAGAATTTCCAAATCTGTCACCTCTGTAATCAACCCTGCAGCCTGTTGCACGTCTAACTTCATGGAAATTGCACCGAGAACCCCTTCTAACGAACCATGTAACTCCGCCATGTAAGGATAATGATCAGCTTGTGTGTAAATCTGACGTGTGTGGTTAAACATCATGGAATGAGCTTGTTCTTCAGTTGCTGCCCATTCTCCATCGTCACCTTGAATGTCCACAATTGTGTTTCTCATCTTTCTTCTGGACGCCCACTTATGAAAATATCCTGAATTCCGATCTCCCATATGTTCCCAAGTCAATCTGGATCTTTGTCTCCAATATTGAGATTGATAATCTTGTAATTTTATCAATTCTTTCCTCAACCCACGTTCTTTTTCATACATCGTCTCCAGTGAATGTGAGGACTGTATAGATTGCAACTCCGTCGACAACTCCTCAATCCTCTTGTCAATATTCCCAAACGAAGTCATGTGCCAGTTATGTAAATGCCTCATGGATACCTGCAATTTCTTATTCACTGCCTCTGATGCATTAGAGTCTTCTCTAACCTGATGCTTTGCCCAAACCTTTCCTACAATTAAGTGTGCAGCCTCCTCCTTTGCCCAAAAAGCTTCATACCTTTTAAACTGTATCTTCTTAAAATTTTGAGGAGTTACTTCTAGAATGATGGGACCATGATCCGAAATTGTGATCGGTAAGTTTCTAAGCACAGAATATGGGAAAAGGTCCTTCCATGCATGATTCATGAACACTCTATCCAACCTCTCATAAATCATATCTCTATCCAACTCCCCACATTTTCTAGCTCAGACATAGAAAGGGCATTTAATAATGCTTTGAAATCACCAGCAAGTTTCCGATTTACAAGATTCCCTCCCAGCTTATCCACTTCCTCCAAAACTTGATTAGTGTCTCCAAGAAGCACCATCGGATGATTGAGAAAATCTTGCATTACATATAGTTGATTCCACACTTGTTGACGCTTTGTGGCATCAGGATCCTAAGCAGAAGATTTGGATCTCTCATTGTGATTGCGATGACTGTTTTGGGACAGTCATCGGAAACCCCAGAGTTAAAGAAACACCAAAATCTGACACCGAGAAAATTCCATCCGCTGGCACTTGAGAAAGCTGCTGCAATTGCACCCTTTGAGTCAAACCTTTCTTGGCTGCCCCCCATTCATGCTGCCCCCTTTCAGCCGTTTGCACTATTAACAATTAACATATCAGTGATGAATGATGATCCCAGTAACGAATGAGGCCCATAGTGACGCTAGAATATTCGTCACCATGAATTATGACGAAAGTTCGTCAGTAATATTAACATTACTGACAAAAGAACATTACGCCCATTTTATATATTTTCACAAACTGAGTTTTAATTTTATCAATTGATTTCTATTATGTTTAATTTTTAATCCTGTTAATATTCATGGTTATATATAAATCCTGTTAAATCCTGTTATATATTCACAAAACCTTATTTTACATTCACATTTTTAATTCATTTGGTGATCAATAAGGTTTTGTTCCCAATATATTTTTCTATAAAAATGGTTCATATTTAAAGATTTTAACTATTTCATATATAATCAGTATAAGCTTGTATCAGTAAATATAAAATCCATTTGTCAAGAAAATAACTTATATAGTACCAAAGGGGGAAAAGAGATGTATTAATAGGAGTACAATTATTCTCTCTTACATTCCCACAATCCTCTTATTATTTGAAGTACAAACTTGATCACTAGAAAGGAAGTAACAGCGGAATTGGATCGCGCGCTAACTTAGAAGCCAAGCAAAAACATGGACCACTAGTCCACCTGCAAAGATGAAATGGTTGGTAGTCCGGGAACCCTTTCTCTCGCCGTGCAGCATTGATGATTCCCTGAAGATTATTGTGGTCCAGAGACGGATAGACTCTGAAATGCGCGATGCACAGATAGACTTCAGAGATGCTGGCATTGTTGGCGAAGGGCTTAACCAATTTTGAGTCTAATTGATCACAATGAACATGTAATACCCTCAAACTTGGCATGCATTGTGTTATGGCCTTGAGTTGTATGTCGCGAAACCGATGGCTAGAAATTTTGAGCACTCTCAAGCTTCTGCAGTTTGAACCAATGGCCCTAATGATGCCAGAAGGAAGCTCCAAGCCTGAGGGCATCCAAAGAGTGTGGAGATTTCGCCATTGCCGGAAACCTTGGCTCAAGCATGCCTTTGTTACATGACTTGAAAAAGGCATGGTCAGATCTCGCAAGTTAGGACACCTGAAAAAAATTCAATTACTTCACAAAAGTATCTCAAATAATATAATTTATGCAGTAAAGAGTTTGTGTTTTTCTGAAAATTTGCAATTTCGCTTCAGAAACTGCGCGGTATGGTAAGAAAGTATTTGGTGAATTTGAAACACACTATGAAATTGGGGAAAATTTTTCCATCTATCAAGAAACTAAAAATATATAACAAGTTATCTTCAAATAGGCCAAACCCTAATTATGCAGTAAAGAGTTTGTCTTTCTGCAACAACAAAAAATTTGCAATTTCAGTACTTGACTATACAATGTGTTTCAGAAACTGAGGGATATGATAAGAAAGTACTTGGTGAAATTTGATACATATATACTATGTTATTGGGGAAAATTTTTCCATCCATCAAGAAACCAAATATAACAAGTGATCTTCAAATAGGCCAAACCCCATTAAATCAATATAATTACTAATATTCCCTGAAAAGATGAAAAATGGCCATCTTAGTTTAGGCAGATACGGCTTCTTTCTTACTGATCTAAACTAAATGGATGTGAATTTTAAATAAAACATATAATATATTTAAAATAGTGACATTATATATATGAGTAAAGTAAGTTGATCACAATAGGTAGTAATGCAAAATTTGTCACAGATGTTAATCAGCTTGGAATCCAAAGTATGATCTTATTTTGCATATATAATGGTGAATATTTTAGTCCCTCTTTCCCAATGTGCAATCATGCATATAGTATAACAAGTCAATATTTTGATGTCTAATTGGAAGAAATTTAAAAATATTAGAGTAGAATAAACTTGGTTAGATGTAAAACCTGAGAGATATGTGCTGAAACTGCTGGTTTCTGATATTGACCATGGTGGTCAGAACAAGGGTTTCCAGGTGTTCCTGCCCCAAGTTTATTCCCTGTGCCAGTGATAGCCTAACCCCGGGCCTGGCTCTTTCATCTGATAGCCTTAAATCTTGCCTGCATTGCTTCATGTTCATCACCTTGTTCAGTGATGAATCCGAGGCAGCAGCCTGCCAAGAACGGCAAACCCTAGCCGCGTGGTTGAGCCTGTCAAGCATGCTGAGGAGAGAGAAGATGAACACCAGGACATCCCGAGGCATGTTAGCCCAATCGCGACGAGTCACTGCCATTGCTTGAGATACCTAAATTAGTTGAAGAAATCTATTAGGAACCAATCGTATACATACTAGAAATCAACTAATTGAACTGTTAGATCACCGGAAATGGATCAGTTGAACTAAAATACAAGACACCACAAATATCTCACCGGAAAGCTTCACCGGGAAACTTATGGAATTGTGGAGAGAATTGTGCAGAATGAGATAAAAGTGAATTTAGGTCCGCTGTTTTTGTACATAGCCTAGTGCGATACAACCGATGAGAGGTAAAGTACAAAACCGTTCAACTTTGCCCATTACCTCATGAATTACATGCAGGTAATTAATTGTCTTTTCTTCCTTGTTTTTTTGTGTTTTATTATTATTCCCATGAACTTAGCAATAAATTCCAATTTCACCAACTAATTCGATGGATTAAGGGAAGACTTAGGCTATCTTTAGTTGAAACACAAATCACGAGAAGCACAATTTGTGCCAATCTTTTCCGGGGTTTAGCCATTTAGGGCATCTCTTTTTCATCAAACCCATTTTTAAATATTCTCCAAGCCACTAACCTCACTCAAATTGTCATAAAAGGACAAAATCCAAACATAAACCACGTTAGCTGGTCAAAGAAAATAAAAACGTCTTATCTTTTTGTATGACACACTATACATTTATCTCTAAGAATCTTATCTTTTACCAAATCAAATTAATTTCAAAATAAATATATTTGGATGTTATGTAAAAAATATTTAATTTAGATATTGAACTAAATGTAATTCAACAGAAAATGTGTTTGCTTGAAGAGTTAAAATTAATGTAATGTAAATGCAAATATACAAAAAGTTTAAAGAAATTAAGAAATAACTCACACAAAACAGACTTACATAACTAACATGTGAGTATATATATATATATTTTCAATTAAACTGAAATTTATTACTTCTATTAGATTGCTTATCGGCGAATTTCACTAGTAGAACGGCAAAAATGAAAAGTTGGTATCGAAAACCTGTTTTAGAACAAGATTGCAGTTTCACAGTCATTTATCCATACTTATGTGGAAAGAGATGCATAAATTATGTGGCTCAAGTTTTTTTTAGTGTGTGAATATGTGAAATCTTGGTCTCTTTAGTTATATGTTGGGCTTTTTTTGGTCTCTCTAGACTTCACGCTAGATTGAACCACACTTCACCTATTATGGTTTGTTGGATTTTGTGGAAGACCATGATTAAAAAGTTTTTTGAGAACAAGCCTCTGGACCCAAATAGAGTATGCTAAAAGAACTCCAAGAATCTATCTAGTACTTCTCACTATGTAGAAGCCCAATTTTCATATCTAGTCAGTGGACTATGAACTTGCCCTATTAAATTGTATCCCTCTCAAGTTAAACATCAGTCCTATTTGGTCTAAACCTCTACATGGCATTAAGAATTTAAGATCAATCTAGATGCTTCTTTGATCCAAGGCACAGTTGGAATTACAACTATTACTAGAAATGTATTTGGGAATTTATTGGACATAATGCAAAAGATTTTCACAGTGACTCTATTTCTGCACTTCATGCTGAGATCTTGGCAATAGAGCCCAATTGGATTAATGGACGATTAAGTATACGAAACCTATTCTTTCATTTGAGTCTAACTGTTTCTAGGTATCGAATATGATTTTAAATCCATCTCTTAGACATTTGAAAAAATTTCAATTTCTTGGATAATATACATTCGCTACTAGGAAATAATTCTCTACGTAACCTTCTAAGAGAAGGCAATTAGCCTACTGAGGAGCTATCTAAATTGACTTCACTGAATAAGTGCAATCTCAGTTTTCAAAACTCCTTATGCTATCTTTCTCTGAAACTTTTTGTAATCCGTTTCCTGGACCATAAATGGGAATGGGAGTTCATCAGAGCTCAAGTGTCTGTTTCAAACTATATGTAATCGGGTTTCTGTGTTGTTTTTATATGTTGTACCTTAAACTTCAATTATATAAATGCTCAGCTCATCCTCATGAACATACATTAAAGAAATTTGTTTAATTATATGATGAAAGAAACAATCTGTGAGCACTTGCCTGATTTTTATTCGCTTTAAATGCAGTTTCTAATAATAATAAAAAACCCATTAGACATCATTGAAATTTGATAAAATAAATTTGATAAAATACAAATGGCAAGATATACATCATTGAATTTTTTCCAATATATATATGTACTTTACATAAGATATTTAGCAGCAACAGTATATAAGCAAATATAGCAGCACAAGCAGTACAAAAATCAGAAACTTTGTAAACATAATATACGGCAGAAGCACAAGCAAATGTGCAGAAGGGAAGAAATTTGCAGCAGAAAAAGCTTTTCTAAGAGGCTATGTCTTCATCAATGGTCCAATGACGAACAGTCGGTGCTTGCAAAACACACAAAAATGAAGCATATACATACCAAACAAAAAAACAGCTGTAAAATTCTCACGTTTGTAATAGAAAATGCAAAAAATTTATACACAAGAAAACATAGCAAATTCTACACCAGAAAATGCAGTAAGATATCACTGGAATTATATCAGTATATGCATACATTAAGACCAGCGAAAGCACGAAATTCATAGCAGAAAATGCACAAAAATATCCCTTGAAAATGCAGCAGCATACGCTCTCATTCAAATCAGAAAAACGCAGCATAAAATGCACCAAGAAATGCTCAGATTCTGCACCAGAAATGTAGTATAATATCCCTTGAAAATGCAGCAGTATATGCTCTCATTCAAATCAGGAAAATGCAGCATAAAATGCACTCAGATTCTGCACCAGAAAATGCAGTATAATAGACCTAGAAAATGCAGCAGCATATGCTCTCATTCAAATCAGAAAAACCTCAGCCTTGACAACCTCCAGAATGTGAATTTTGTTTCATATAATTCTTGTAAACCCTTTTCAATCAAATTGTGAAGCAATATGGTTTTATGATAACAATTTCAATACACTCAAAAATGATATAAGTAGCATGAACTTGAAGCTTTGTCTTCTCTGTGAGCAAACTTGCACCATACAAACTTGCACCATGAACTGGATCATCAGCCCCAAGAGCACCTTAATGCATCCAAACACACTCAAAACTGCATCACAAAAAACACTACCAATATAGAGGAAGCATTACATCCCCAAAACATGATAAAGGCAGCACCTGAATTGCGTTTAATTGTAAAATTATAGCACAAAAATATCAAAAATGGAGATGAAGAATTACATCACCAAAAATTGAAAAAAAAAAAACAGCACCAAGAATCAGAATTACAACAAAAAAATATCACCAACATAGAGGAAGAATTGAATCACCAAAACATGAACAAAAACACAAAAAACAGCATAATATAAGAGCACATGTCAGGGAACCTAACTGCACCAAATTAACAACACCAGTTAAACCCTTTAAGTTACAGGTTTCATTCACCATGTTACCCTTTGTAGTTTAACCTTTCTTTGTTCATTTAAGGGAAAGGACACCAAATGTTTTATTTATATTTTGATGAAAACATAATAAAGGAAAAGAGTGAATGAAAGAAAAACAACCTAAGAAGTCCAGATACTAGATTTGAATCGAATAATTTGCACATATTATAAGATCATCGAAAAAACCCTGTACAGTTTAATCAAGATCAAATTTACAGGAAAATATAACTGGTAAAAAAAATTACTTTGGATTCTCGACGCCCTATTTGACATCTGCACTGAATTTGTTTCCCATGTCAGAGTGACTATTATAGTTAACTTTTGGATTGGTGGAATATTTTTAGGAAAAACGTTAGTCAGGTTGGGGTGGCAAGAGAAATTTACGACAAGGAATATTGGATTGGAGATGCTCTCAAGTGTCATCCATAGGATTTCTTTTTGGACATAATGGTAAGTTTTTATTTGGATGTGAAAGTATTGGTAGTAACCACTAGGGGTGTTCAAAAATACCCGTCCCTACCTACCCGCCCCATTGATCCGGTGACCCGGTATAAAATAATCGGGTACTTTCTTATATTTTACGGGCGGGTACACGGCCTGTTAATTTCGTAAATTACCGGGTCCGGGTCACATAAATGTCATTTTCCGGGTACCCGGAAACCCGGTATAATATGTATTTATTTAATTAATTATAATTTTAATTACAATTTTACCTTTTAATATTGACATTTAAAAAAATTAAATACCAATTCATCCTAACTAGACTCAACTTCTTAAGTTTCCAATCCACCTCTCCAACAATTTAGTCTTTTATTTTGATATTGCTACTTTTTCTTCAACACAAGCGCACAACCGCATCCCACACTGCATTGGAGTACATCCACTAATTTGCCTCGAACGATAACTATTCATAATTTTATTGATATTATCATAGTAAATAATATTTAATTAGTTTTGAACTTTTATACTGGTAAAGTATATTTATTATTAAATAATTAAATGTATTTTGTAGCACTTTTTATAAATAATAAAACAAAATAGGGTACCCGGTTACCCGGCCCGCATAATTGGGGTACCCAGTTGTACAGGTACCCGGTATTTCCGGGATGGGTCGGGTCGCATTTTCAACTAATCGCATGTATGGGTACCCGGTTGTACGGGTACGCGGTGTTTGAACACCCATAGGAACCACTATGGTACATTTGTACTGAAGAAATAATAATATTAATTAATTAAATAAGTTTAATTTATTTTTTCAATAAAACCTTACTGACGGCCAGCTTCGGGCATGTTTAATGGTACGCCTGAACTGAACTAAAAAATACTGAATTGAACTAAAATTCATTTGAATTTTTGATAAAAATACATTTATATTCAATATTTTGATTACAAAATAATAAAGTTATATTAATTTGAACTTACTAGAACTGAACTAAACTGAACTAACAAATCACTGCATAATATAACTAAATTAGCTAACTTTTATTAAATCATATTTAATCATAATCAAACTTAATAAACAGAACCTAGATAATGAACAAATTGAGCCGAATTACACAAAACTGGATCTGTCTTATTAAACTAAATTGAACTGAATCATGATGAACTGAAAGAAAACAATCAATGCATTAATATAACTGATGAATCTATATTATATCAAATCATATTTCATCATATATGAATTAATAAAGTGAATTTAGCTTAATGGACTAAATAGAACTGAGAGCATGACTGAACTAAAGGTAAATTAATATATTGATATAACCAAATTAAGTTATATAAATCATATTTTCATCAGAACTAAACTTAAGAAATTAGACATGGCTTATTAAACTGAACTGAATTAAACTCTGAATTGAAGAAAAAAAAATCTATGCATTGATATAACTGATGAAGCTATATAATATAAATCATATTTTATATTATATGAATTAATAAACTGAACCTAGCTTAATAAACTAAACTGAACTGAAGTATGTTGAATTTAACTGAACAAAACTAAGCTAAACTAAACTGAGTATAATTGAACAGAGCATGACTGAATTAATGGCAAATCTGTCACCTCTGTAATCAACCCTGCAGCCTGTTGCACATCTAACTTTATGGAAATTGCACCGAGAACCCCGTCTAACGAACCATGTAACTCCGCCATGTAAGGATAATGATCAGCTTGTGTGTAAATCTGACGTGTGTGGTTAAACATCATGGAATGAGCTTGTTCTTCAGTTGCTGCCCATTCTCCATCGTCACCTTGAATGTCCACAATTGTGTTTCTCATCTTTCTTCTGGACGCCCACTTATGAAAATATCCTGAATTCCGATCTCCCATATGTTCCCAAGTCAATCTGGATCTTTGTCTCCAATATTGAGATTGATAATCTTGTAATTTTATCAATTCTTTCCTCAACCCACGTTCTTTTTCATACATCGTCTCCAGTGAATGTGAGGACTGTATAGATTGCAACTCCGTCGACAACTCCTCAATCCTCTTGTCAATATTCCCAAACGAAGTCCGGTGCCAGTTATGTAAATGCCTCATGGATACCTGCAATTTCTTATTCACTGCCTCTGATGCATTAGAGTCTTCTCTAACCTGATGCTTTGCCCAAACCTTTCCTACAATTAAGTGTGCAGCCTCCTCCTTTGCCCAAAAAGCTTCATACCTTTTAAACCGTATCTTCTTAAAATTTTGAGGAGTTACTTCTAGAATGATGGGACCATGATCCGAAATTGTGATCGGTAAGTTTCTAAGCACAGAATGTGGGAAAAGGTCCTTCCATGCATGATTCACAAACGCTCTATCCAACCTCTCATAAATCATATCTCTTTCCTGATTATTTGTCCATGTAAACCAACTCCCCACATTTTCTAGTTCAGATATAGAAAGGGCATTTAATAATGCTTTGAAATCACCAGCAAGTTTCCGATTTACAAGATTCCCTCCCAGCTTATCCACTTCCTCCAAAACTTGATTAGTGCCTCCAAGAAGCACCATCGGATGATTGAGAAAATCTTGTATTACATATAGTTGATTCCACACTTGTTGACGCTTTGTGGCATCAGGATCCCCATACATGAAGCAAAAATACATCTTCCTACCTAAGCTATCTACTAGAGTGGCAACTATTATATTCTTATTCGCGCTCAGGACAGACACAGTAACATCATGAGTCCACTTATTCATCACACTATCTACAACCCTTGTCTCCAATCCTAGAAACAGAAGATTTCACCAATCCTGCGTAGAGGGGCGGCCAAACCCTCTACAATTCCAACTTAAGACTCTCATTGTGATTGCGATGACTGTTTTGGGACAGTCATCGGAAACCCCAGAGTTAAAGAAACACCAAAATCCTGTTATATATTCACAAAACCTTATTTTACATTCACATTTTTAATTCATTTGGTGATCAATAAGGTTTTGTTCCCAATATATTTTTCTAAAAAAATGGTTCATATATTGATTTTAACTATTTCATATATAATCAGTATAAGCTTGTATCAGTAAATATAAAATCCATTTGTCAAGAAAAGAACTTATATAGTACCAAAGGGGGAAAAGAGATGTATTAATAGGAGTACACTTATTCTCTCTTACATTCCCACAATCCTCTTATTATTTGAATTACAAACTTGATCACTAGAAAGGAAGTAACAGCGGAACTGGATCGCGCGCTAACTTAGAAGCCAAGCAAAAACATGGACCACTAGTCCACCTGCAAAGATGAAATGGTTGGTAGTCCGGGAACCCTTTCTCTCTACGCGCGGCATTGATTATTCCCTGAAGATTATTGTGGTCCAGAGAGGGATAGACTCTGAAATGCGCGATGCACAGATAGACTTCAGAGATGCTGGCATTGTTGGCGAAGGGTTTCACCAATTTTGAGTCTAGTTGATCACAATGAACATGTAATACCCTCAAACTTGGCATGCACTGTGTTATGGCCTTGAGTTGTATGTCGCGAAACCGATGGCTAGAAATTTTGAGCACTCTCAAGCTTCTGCAGTTTGAACCAATGGTCCTAATGATGCCAGAAGGAAGCTCCAAGCCTGAGGGCATCCAAAGAGTGTGGAGATTTCGCCATTGCCGGAAACCTTGGCTCAAGCATGCCTTTGTTACATGACTTGTAAAAGGCATGGTCAAATCTCGCAAGTTGGGACACCTGAAAAAAAAATTCAATTACTTCACAAAAGTATCTCAAATAATATAATTTGTGCAGTAAAGAGTTTGTGTTTCTCTGAAAATTTGCAATTTCGCTTCAGAAACTGCGCCGTATGGTAAGAAAGTATTTGGTGAAATTTGAAACATACTACTTATGTTATTTGGGAAAAATTTTCCATCTATCAAGAAACTAAAAATATATAACAAGTTATCTTCAAATAGGCCAAACCCTAATTATGCAGTAAAGAGTTTGTCTTTCTGCAACAACAAAAAATTTGCAATTTCAGTACTTGACTATACAATGTGTTTCAGAAACTGAGGGATATGATAAGAAAGTACTTGGTGAAATTTGATACATATATACTATGTTATTGGGGAAAATTTTTCCATCCATCAAGAAACCAAATATAACAAGTGATCTTCAAATAGGCCAAACCCCATTAAATCAATATAATTACTAATATTCCCTGAAAAGATGAAAAATGGCCATCTTAGTTTAGGCAGATACGGCTTCTTTCTTACTGATCTAAACTAAATGGATGTGAATTTTAAATAAAACATATAATATATTTAAAATAGTGACATTATATATATGAGTAAAGTAAGTTGATCACAATAGGTAGTAATGCAAAATTTGTCACAGATGTTAATCAGCTTAATTGGATTCCAAAGTATGATCTTATTTTTGCATATATAATGGTAAATATTTTAGTCCCTCTTTTCCAATGTGCAATCATGCATATAGTATAACAAGTCAATATTTTGATGTCTAATTGGAAGCAATTTAAAAATATTAGAGTAGAATAAACTTGGTTAGATGTAAAACCTGAGAGATATGTGCTGAAATTGCTGGTTTCTGATATTGACCATGGTGGTCAGAACAAGGGTTTCCAAGTGTTCCTGCCCCAACTTTATTCCCTGTGCCAGTGATAGCCTAACCCCGGGCCTGGCTCTTTCGTCTGATAGCCTTAAATCTTGCCTGCATTGCTTCATGTTCATCACCTTGTTCAGTGATGAATCAGAGGTGGTGATATGGGCTCTGGCCCATATCTAGGCTCCGGCCCAGAGAGTAGTCCGGTCCATATGACGTCAGCTAGAATGGCGTTATCCGGGGACAAGGGGACATGAATATGGCCTGTCTCCGGGTAAGAACAAAAGGACAGGACCACTGCCTCTGGGCTTGAGGCTGACCACTCACACCTATAAATACAGCTTTGGACTTGTGGAGAAAGGTATGTTCTATCAGATAAAAACTCTCTCAATATATCCTTATTCTCTCTCTCCTATTCAAAGGCCCCTCTTTCATCATCACGCCGGAGTAGCTATTCTCGGGATACTCCGGGGCGTTGTTTTGCAGGTCTTTAGGTGAGGGCGCGCGGAGCACGGACAAAGCCACATCCGGGCCGGAGACTCGTCGTCATCCGGACCGGAACTGGAAGCTGGTAGCATCAGTTGGCACGCCCGGTGGGACCTCATAAAAAATATTTCCAGTCACGTCCATGCCGCGCGGACGACCAAGAAAGAACCCTCTCCCGACTGAGGAGGAAGCGGGAGGAGGGCCAAAAACCAGAAAAGCCGCTACAGTTAGAGCTCAGAAGGTAGCAGCCGAGAAGGAACGGATTCTCCAAGCCAAGCAGGCGGCAGCAGAAAAAAGGGCCGCGGCTGAGGAGCGTCGGCGACAGCGCCTAGCAACGGAGAAGGCGAAAGGGAAGAAGCCAGCTTCCGAACGAACTCTGGCTGATATACAGCGCGGGGCTAGGGAGCGTCTGCGAGCGGCACGTGAGGCGCGGAATCAGAATCAGTTTGATGACCAGGCGTCGTCGGAAGGGGATGAGACGCCTGATCCGGATCATCCTGAGGAATCCGGTTCTGAGGAAGCCGAGGATTATGAACCTGAGGAATCTCCGGAAGGGTATAGCACGGAAGACGATGCTCAGAGCCGGTCGATTAGACCCCGAGTTGGGCGGAAGGCCGGACGGGAGGAGCGTAAACGTCATGATTCCGGACTTGGAGGCAACATCCTAAGGACAAACATGACGGAGTATCAACAGTTCCAAGAGTGGAAGGCAGCTCAACGAGGTGAAGTGGACAAGCCGCCTCCGGATCAACCAAGAGCACCAAACCTAAACCCATACCCGGGCGGACATCAACAGCAGACTGCTGGTTTGAATCCGAACGCACCACCTTACTGGGGAGCACAAACCCAGCAGGGATACGGTACCCAGCAAGGCTATGGGATGGGTGCACCCGGAGGACAACAGCAGATGATGTTTGGGATGCAACCTGCCGGAGGACCCGGGGGTCAGCAGCAGATGATGTATGGGATGCCGCCTGCCGGAGGAGGATTCCCCGGAGGTTTTGGTTTTCAAACACCTTTCTGTCCGGATTCCATTGAAGACCGTCTTAATCGCCTAATCGGACGGAATGGGATCGGGCCACAGTCACCTTGGGTTCCGGAGGTATTGTGTTTCAAGTGGCCAGCCGGAACCAAGGCTCCGGACGGACTACCTACCTACAACGGAGAAGGCGACCCGGAGGAGTTCGTTCATACTTATGCAAGTATCATGATTGCTAGGGACATTCCGGAAGAGCTACAGTGTAAGATGGTACCTTCATACTTGCGGGGCAACTGCTTAACATGGTTCAAGGGTCTGCCGAACGGTACGCTCCGACATTTTTGGGATTTCACCATAGCCCTGGTCCGGCGCTATTCCGCTATGAAGCACACATTTGTGAACCTCGCCACAGTCCTGGCAATGAGGCAGCTGGAGACGGAGACTACCTGGGAGTTCTACACCCGGTACATAGCTGCGACGATGAAGGTGGTGGACCGGCACTTGCAGGAGAAGGCCATTATCCACAACTTCGTCAACGGACTGAGGGACAACGCTTTCTACATCGAGCTCATGAAGAATATGCCTACATCATACTACCACCTCCAGTTGGTAGTAGAGATGCATTGTACGGTGCATGACGCCAACCAAGTCCGGATGACAACAGTGGGCTTTTTCGAGCAAAGGTCTCTCACGGTGACAGGGACCCAAACCACTGCTGCCCGGACTCCGGCCCGGACGGATCAAGTCAGACGAGTACCCGCCCCGGCAACAGCAGCACCAGCACCGGCAGCCGCTGCTGTCCGACCTACACCCCTCTCTCAAAGACCCGTACGGAGATCCTTGCGGTTCACCGAGGTTTGTTTACGGATCCGCAGCCCATTGTTGGCGTGCCGGCACCAGCGAATGCGGATAAGTGGTGTGAGTTTCATAAGTCACATGGACATACCACGGAGGGATGTAGGGCGCTTCGTTCAGATATTGAAAGGTTAATCGGAGCAGGCCAGTTAAGAGATTGTGTGGCGGGAGAAGGACTCGGACGCCCGGCCCAAGCCCCGGCAGCTGCAGCCGGACAGGGTCGGAAAAGAAATAGGAACAATCGCCCCCGAGGGGGCAACCAAGCTAATCCGGCAAACCCGGCACCAAGACAGGCCGCACCGGCTCAACCCCCAGCTCAGCCTCGGATGATCAACGTGATAAACGGAATCATCGGCGATGGACTTTGTTCCATGACGGCGATCAAGGCCAAAAGCAGATACGTGCCTCCGGGTGAGATACAAGAAAAGAGGTTCAAGCCGAGTGAGACTATCACCTTTTCGGATGAGGACCCGGTACCGCCACAGGTTCCCCATTCGGATCCAATGGTGGTAATAGCAGATGTCGAAGGAGTACTGATCAAACGAGTGTTCGTGGATGATGGTAGCAGTGTGGAGATCATGTTCGCGGAGTGCTTTGATCAGCTCGGGATCGGACGACAAAACTTAAAACCATGTCAAACCCCCCTTTCAGGGTTCACCGGACGGACCGTCCATCCGCTCGGAGTCATCCCTTTGAAAGTCACCTTGACGGATTTCCAGGACCCGACGAAGCGGGCCACGGTGGAGTGTAACTTCGCCATCATTGATGCTGTTTCCCCTTACAACATGATCATTGGCAGACCTTGGCTGTCACAGGCACGGGCTATATGTTCGCCTTTCCACTTGATTATGAAGTTCCCCACGGAAAACGGTATCGCATCCGTCCGGGGCCACCAGCAAACCGCCCGGAGTTGCATGCTGACCGCCATCAAGGACGTCCGGTCCGGGGAGGGCCAATCCAAGCTGTCCGCCTCGGACAAGGGAAAAGCCAAAGCGGACTTGGTGGGAGCCATCCATGGAGAGGCACCGTCTTATGAAGTGGATGATATGATGGTCGGACAGAAGGGGGTAGTCAGTGTGGGGAAGAACATGCCGGATGATGTTAAGATGGAATTGCGAAGCCTGCTGGCGGAATATGAGGATGTGTTTTCCTGGGGGACAGAGGACCTGACTGGCGTTCCGGAGGAGATCGCAGTCCACAAGCTCAATGTCTTTCCGGAGTTGAAACCGATCAGGCAGAAGAAGAGGCCTCTCGCCCCGGAACGCGTGGAGGAGATCCGGGCGGAGGTGGGTAGGCTGTTGAGTGCAGGAATCATGGAGGAGATCCGGGCGGAGGTGGGTAGGCTGTTGAGTGCAGGAATCGTGGAGGAGATATCATACCCGGAGTGGATAGCAAACCCAGTTCTGGTGAAGAAGCACGATGGCTCTTGGAGAATGTGTATTGACTTCACAGACCTAAACAAATGCTGTCCGAAAGATAGCTATCCGCTCCCCTCCATTGATCAGTTGGTCGAGGCTATCACTGGTTACCAAGTGTTGGCATTCTTTGATGCGCACCGAGGGTACCACCAGATTACGATGGCCAAGGATGACCGACCCAAAACATCTTTTATCACTGACTTTGGTACTTTTTGTTACAGGAAAATGCCTTTCGGACTGAAAAACACAGGTGCAGCGTACCAGAGGATGGCGGACAAGCTGTTTCGGAACCAGATGGGACGGAACCTGGAGGTCTATGTCGATGACATGGTGGTTAAGAGCCGGACGTACGAATCTTTTTTGTCCGACCTCCGGGAGATGTTCGACGTGCTCCGGACGGTGAATCTCAAACTCAGCCCAGGAAAAAGTACCATCGGAGTAGGAGCGGGGAAGTTCCTTGGCTACATGGTGTCAGCTCGAGGAATCGATGTCAACCCGGAGAAGATATCGGCCCTTATGGAGATGCCTCCTCCGAGAGGGGTGAAGGACGTACAAAAACTGACCGGGTCGCTAGCCGCTTTGAGCCGATTTCTCGCTCGGGGGGCTGAGAAGCAGCTCCCGTTCTTTAACATACTCCGCAGAGCCAAGCCGTTCGAGTGGACGGAGGCATGTGACCAAGCGTTCACGGATCTCAAGGCTCATCTAGCAAGCCTCCCTACCCTTTCCAAGCCGTTGCCCGGAGAAGAGCTTTTCCTCTACATAGCGGCGACGGAATACGCTATAAGCTCTGCTCTGGTCCGAGAAGATGGTAAGGTACAGCGTCCGGTTTACTTTGTGAGCAGGGCACTCCAGGGTCCGGAAACAAGGTATACCGCTTTGGAAAGGCTGATATTAGCGTTGGTCCATGCTTCTCGGCGCCTCCGACCATATTTCCAAGGCCACCCGATCACGGTACTGACGAATCATCCGTTGAGACAAGTCATGCTGAAGCCGGAAGCCTCGGGACGGATGATAAAGTGGGCAGTTGAGCTCGGAGAGCACGAGATCAAGTACCATCCCCGGAAGACTATTAAGGGGCAAGCCCTGGCGGACTTTTTGGTAGAAATGACTGAACCTTCAGGAGAGCCGTCCGGATCGGAACCGCCCTCTGACAAATGGAAGTTGCATGTGGACGGGTCGTCTCATGCTAACGGGGGCGGGGCTGGTGTCCTGCTTACCAGCCCACAAGGAATGGAGTACATGTATGCTATCCAGTTCGCTTTCCGGGCAACAAACAACGAGGCAGAGTATGAGGCACTTCTGGCCGGACTCCGACTGGCGTTGGAGATAGGGGTCACGGACGTTGAGGTGTACAGCGATTCTCAGATAGTGGTTCAGCAGGTGAATGGAGAATATGAGGCAAAGGAACGGAGTTTGCAGAAGTACCTTGAGGCGGTTAAGCCATTACTGGCCAAGTTCCGTGACATTACCATAACGCAGATCCCTCGCGAGGACAACGGTAAGGCGGACGCTTTGAGCAAACTTGCTTCTTCTGAGATCAAGCCAGACGCGGAGAGCAACCTAATGATGGAGACCCTATCCGCCCGGAGTTATGACGTCCCACTAGTGGCAGCAGTGGAGGTGCAAAAGGAGTCATGGATGGCCCCCTTCTTCGACTATTTGCAGCACGGAAAGCTCCCGGAAGACAAGGCACTGGCACGGAAAATCCGACAGAAGGCACCGCACTACACCATAGTTGATGGAACCCTGCTCAGACAAGGATATCTCCAACCGTGGTTAAGGTGCGTAGACTCGGATGAGGCAGCTCGGATTGTGAAGGAGATGCACGAAGGCCCGAACGGCAGTCACCAGGGAGCCCGGACCATAGCGAGAAAGATAATGTGCACAGGCTACTACTGGCCGACCCTGTTCGAAGAAGCACAGAAGTATGTCCGTTCCTGTGTACAGTGCCAAAGGTTTGCTCCGCTCATTCATGTTCCGCAAGAAGAAAGGGTCGGGATCACCGGCTCGTGGCCTTTTGATAGATGGGGCATCGATCTGGTCGGACCCTTCCCCTCCGCTCCGTGAGGATTCAAGTACCTGATAGTAGCAATCGACTACTTCAGCAAATGGTTTGAGGCCGAACCTCTCACAAACATCCGTGGTAGCACTTGTGTTAAGTTTTGTTGGAAGAACATCATCTGCCGCTACGGAATCCCCAAGTACATCGTCACGGATAACGGAGCTCAGTTTGAGAATGACCCGTTTCGATATTGGTGTAAGGAGTACGGAATTACGCAGCGACTCACATCGGTTTACCACCCGCAGGCCAACGGTCAAGTGGAAGTTACCAACCGGACAGTGGTGAACGGATTGAAGACTCGTTTGCAGGGGGCACGAGGAAACTGGGTCGATGAGCTGCCAAGCGTTCTTTGGGCATACAGGACGACCGAAGGATCCGCCACGGGCCAGTCGCCGTACAGTTTGGTATACGGGGCGGAGGCAGTCATACCAGCTGAAGTGGGAGTCCCCAGTCTCCGGACCCTCACTTGGGATGAAGACCAAGCCGGACGGAGCTCTCCGCTCGGATCAAGCAGACTGCTGGATTTGGACCTCCTGGAGGAAAAACGAGAGCAGGCAGCGCTGCATGAGGCCAAGGTGAAGGAGCGGATGAAGCGTTACCACGACAAGCGTGTCAGGAAGGAATCATTCGTCCCCGGAGATTGGGTGATGAGGAGGAATGATAAGAGTCTGAAGGAGGCCACTGGCAAACTGGCACCAAACTGGGAAGGTCCGTACCAAGTCACAGCCTCATATCCGGGTGGGAGTTATGAGCTGGCGGATCAGTCCGGACGTGCAATCCCCAGAAGGTGGAACATCACCAACTTGCGAAGGTTTTACGGAGCATCCTGAGTAGGTATGCTTTCCGATAGAGTTCTTTAAACTGTCTTTTCTTTTCAACAAGTATGTAGTTCCGGGTCCTCTGGCTAGGGTTGAGCCTAGGATTCCGTTCCGACCTATTTACTATGTACTTGGCTCCGGCCGCATTTAGACAAAGGGTATGTCTAGCCGGAGTACGATTATTTGAATGAAGAGTTGTTAAATTTTATACTTGTTCAATTTTACTATGTACTATTTTTCAATTCCGCACAATTAGAATCCTCCGGATCGTTTGGACAAACGGACGGAGTGAGCAAAGTCGAACAAATAAAATCCTCCGAAGTGTTTGAAAAAACCAACGGAGGTGAGCAAAACAAAAGGATAAAACGGTTTGATCAAACAAGGAAAAACGCTTGAATAAGCTATCTCGACATACAAAGAAATTACATTTGAATAAATGATACAATTGTACAATCTGCTACGTCCGGGCGGACGCAGAAACAAAAGAAAAATAAAACCTATCTATTCGGCCACGGAATATCCCAATCGATAGGAGGAGAGGTGGGCTCCGGAGTAGGAGGTTCCGGAGTAGGAGGTAACATAGCTCCGTTCTCTGGAGACGGAGGCCTTGCGTCTTGAACCCTTTCCTGATTCAGGGCAGTAGGAGTCTGCTCCGGAGTGTTGTCCTCAAGATCGTGGACCTCATTTCCACTGCTTTGACCCACTGGTCCTCGATACGGAAAGGGAGGAATGGGCGGAAGCTCCGATGGACCAGCTCCATCCGGATCAGAGCCAAAGATCTCGTCAGAGTCAGAATCGGAGGACTGCATGGTCTCCCTTGTGGCTTTGGCCTTCCCTTTGCCCTTGACCGGAGGTCCAGCTCGAGACGGACGGAAGGGATTCTGGCTCGGATATCGCGAAGGAGAGCGAATCCGAACGGGGACTTGGGGACGGCGAGATGGTTGGATACTTCTTCCCCTTCCCCTTCCCCTTGCCGCCTGTTGGGCACCCCTCTCCCTTCCCCGTGCTGCCTGCTTCGCCATTCGGTTAAGGACACAGTTGAGGCCCCGACTGTTCCCGCCACGAGCATTCTGACTCGCCCGGACACGAGTATTCTAGACTCCCCGGAGACGAGCCTGACGTCGCCTCGCCAATTCGGCTAGTTCCCTAATGATAAAGGAACGGATGATGGAGGCATCTTGACGGAGCCGCTCTACGTGACGGGCAGACTCTTCCGGATCGACGGAAACCTGGATGCCAGTATACCTTTCGAAGGTGAAGTCTATCGCCACCTGGCTCGGAATCAGGGTCAGCGAGGGAGGGAGAGTACTGCCAGCATGCATCCGCTTCCACCATTCAACGGCCTCCTCGAACGCAGGACGATACGGAGACTCCCGATCGTTCCACCCCAACTTAAACATCCGGACGATCAAAGCACTGACGTCAGGAGGGAAGTTGCGATATATGGTCGGAGTGACGAGTCCGAGGCGGAGTCCGGTCAGATGGTATGACAGTTGCAAGGTCATCAGATTCTCCCGGAGGACCATCACCCGGCCGGCAAGCACTTGATTTTCTTCTTCCAGCTTCAGATAATCTCGTTGAAAATCCGTCCGGCTGGCCAGCCACTTCAACTTCTCGGCATAGAATGGAAGCAAGGACCAAACTAAATCCAACTCGGTTTTCAGCTTGGCCTTGTAGTCTTCATGCTCCGCTTGCAGCATGGAGATCGTCTCGTCCGCATCACTGGTCGCGCTGATCCGCTCTCGAGCAAAATCCCGGCATTGGGACAGAGTGCCGAACTCCTCTGATATTTCCCGGAGGCAAGCGGCCAGAGACGGAATGTCTTTGAACTCTTCTATTAGAGGCTCCATTCCGGAGCGGATAAAAAGTTCACGAGTCCGCTCTCCACCCATCGTCCACCCGGAAAGTTCAGACTCCAACTCCGCGCATCTGGAGCACGGAGGGCTTGTTGAATGAGAACTGGCAGGTGAAGTACGGACATCCGCACCTCCGCTTCGGAGCACCGGACCGGAATCTTTGGGCTGCGGACAAGCACGGATATAAGAAGAATAAACACAACATAAAAAGAACAAACACACAAGTAGAAGGGAACTTGTTTTATAAATAGAAGAGAATTACATCGTTCGGAGGGTTGTCATCCCCATCCGAGTCGTCGCTACCATCCTTCCTACACTAAATAGAACAAAATTAGAACTAGTAGGACGGAGTTAACTACAAAAGAAAAAAAAAAAAGACTAGGAAGTTATTCTACATCAGTCTCCTCACTATCCGTGCCACCGGGCTGACGACCATCCCCATCCCCTCCACCCTCGCCCTGATCAGTATCTTCGTCAACGGAGGGATACATCTTCAAGACTTCAAGATATTTGGGCTTGACAGGGGATTCCGGACGGACGCTCTCTTCGGGCGGGGATACAGCAACACTTAGGTCCACCAGCCCCTCGCCATAGGCACGGATGGCCCCAGCCGACACCGGCTCTTCGACGTTCTCCTCGAAGATCCCCAGCACGGAGTGATTCATCTTCTCAACTCCGCCCCGGTAGAATTGATCCACGTCGAAGTTGTACTGATGGGCGGCTGTTGGTTTGTAGTAGCACTTGGCAAACCGCTCCCTCTTAGGCTCCGGGACCCAACCCCTCATGCTCTGATAGACTTGATGGGCGGAGATCTGGTTGGAGGAACGGAGGAGCCCGGTCAAGCTGCTCTCAAAAGCCTGGCTCCGGAGTACCTTATTGGTGAAGGCAACACACATCTCTCGCTGAGCGGACGGAGAAACCAAACTTTCCAGCTCCTTGATCCGGGCATCCGCCTCGGAAGCTTGGATCTTCGATGCCTCGAGCTCGCGACGGAGAATCCCATTGGCCCTCTCAAGTGCGCTCCGCTTCTGAGCTTGCCTTGCTTGCTGAACATGGAAGGCCTTGTTGATAGCCTCGGACACCCCCGGCTGAGCGATCAGATAAGCAGCGAAGTCCTAAAGGAAGAAAACAATAAGGCTCCGAACAGAACGAGAAAACCGAAACGGAAAAGGAAATTCCGCTTACCCTGCTAGTCTCGCTCCGGCTGCTGCTGTGAGTGTGCTCCGGATGTGTACTGTCGGGATCGATCGCCAGTTTCCTCCCATCCCCCTGATGATCACCAGCGCGGGAATGCTCACTTTGTTCCGGAATTCGAGGAGATTTGGGAATCCGGAGCTTTGGGCGCTTTTGGGACCGGGAGGACTCTCCTCCCTCCTCGTCGGAAGAGGACGGAACACGGATTTGAAGGAGTTCGGCCCTTTTCCGGCCGAATCCGCGGTGGTATGAATGGACGTCCCTCCTGCCTTTTTATCCGCCTTCTTGGCCGTGGTCTCATCCGCCCTGTTGGCCGCGGCCTCCCTCGCTTTCCGGGCCGCGGCTTCCTTCTCCTTAACGGACGCCTCCCCCGCCTTCTTGACCGCGGTTTCCTTCTCTTTGATAAAAGCATCCTCTTGGACGCGCTTCCTCTTCTTCTCCGTCTCGGACGACTTCTCTGTCGGTATTTTCATGCCGGTTACCGAACCGGTTGGTGGGTTTTCCGCCTTGCTAGTTATCTTCAGCTGTCGTCCGGCCGGATCAACGCCATCCCCTATTTCAGGGTATACTGGCAACATCCGAAACGGGTGAGAAAGCAAGAAAGATAGAATAAAAAACAGAAGATTCTAAAGTGACTTACTTGATGGGTCTCGGAGGACATAGAAGCGACATTTCAGGAACACCTCCGGCTCGTATGCCCTTAGAGGGAAGACGTACTTCCCTCCCTTCCAGAACGGATCCAAGTCAATCTGGTTGGCGGCCAACTTGGCGATGTTCTCCTCTTGTCCCTCCGGACTGAACGTCGTCTTGTCCTCCTTCTTGGCACGATGACCCCAGCCCGGACACGAATACTTTTTGGTGTTGAAAGTGAAGTAATGCTTCTGCCAGTTGGAGTAGCTGTCGCGCCGGCCCTTGCTAGGATCCTTTACTCCCTTCCGCCTCTAAAAGGTGAAGATTCCCTCGTCTTTAGTGCCCTCCAAGTGGTAGAAGGCCCGGAACAGGTCCAAGGATGGCGTCACCCCGCACCGGTAGCAGTTCAGGAGAAACGCCCGGACTACGGCGACTCCGTTCGGTTGTAGCTGGGCCGGGGAGATGCTGAAGTGATGGAAGATGGCGGAGTAGAGGGGGGAGAGGGGGAAAGTTATCCCATAAAGAAAATGGCTCCGGGGAATGGCAGCAACAGTGGTAACGTCACCGGCAAACGAGCTGAGCCCAGCGTCGATGGCGAGCGGAACCACCATCGCCTCCACCAGCTCCCTCACCGCCGGGGTAATATCGACATCGTCGCCTTCGGCGGGATCGTTAACCTCCGGTTCCGGATTCAGGCCGACCTGAACATCCCCACCAGACAAACCAGCAACCTGCCTGTTCTCTTCGTTCTCATTAGCCATATTGATGAGCAGATAAGCGTTTATGTGTTCGTAGAAGAAAAGAGAATACAGTGCAGAAAGGAGAAAACAGAGGAGAAATGCAAAGAGTGAAAAAATGAGAGTGAAAGGGATGGACCAGTATTTATAAGAAGGGAAGTCCCATAAGCGAGAAAAGGAGGACCGAGTCCCAAGGCAACATGATTGCCTTTTTTGAAAAAAAGGGTGAAAAGAGAATTTCTCGATTAGACAGCTCATTTATGACGGTATAACACGCCTCATAAATGCGCCCATAAACACGCGCACAGGAAACCCAAGCGCCGAGCGCGTGTTCTAACGCACAGCGCACAATCCGGAAATAGAGATCCGAGTCGGATCGCATGCCTCAGGGCGGATCCCGACGGTTAGAATAGACGTGATGAGACACGGGACCCCTCCTCCGGATGAGGCCTTCGGACGGATCCCATGTCTCGGGGGGCTAGTGGTGATATGGGCTCTGGCCCATATCTAAGCTCCGGCCCAGAGAGTAGTCCGGTCCATATGACGTCAGCTAGAATGGCGTTATCCGGGGACAAGGGGACATGAATATGGCCTGTCTCCGGGTAAGGACAAAAGGACAGGACCACTGCCTCTGGGCTTGAGGCTGACCACTCACACCTATAAATACAGCTTTGGACTTGTGGAGAAAGGTATGTTCTATCAGATAAAAACTCTCTCAATATATCCTTATTCTCTCTCTCCTATTCAAAGGCCCCTCTTTCATCATCACGCCGGAGTAGCTATCCTCGGGATACTCCGGCGCGTTGTTTTGCAGGTCTTTAGGTGAGGGCGCGCGGAGCACGGACAAAGCCACATCCGGGCCGGAGACTCGTCGTCATCCGGACCGGGACTGGAAGCTGGTAGCATCAAAAGGCAGCAGCCTGCCAAGAACGGCAAACCCTAGCCGCGTGGTTGAGCCTGTCAAGCATGCTGAGGAGAGAGAAGATGAACACCAGGACATCCCGAGGCATGTTAGCCCAATCACGACGAGTCACTGCCATTGCTTGAGATACCTAAATTAGTTGATGACAGAAGAAATCTGTTAGGAACCAATCGTATACATACTAGCAATCAGCTAATCGAACTGTTAGATCACCGGAAATGGATCAGTTGAATTAAAATACAAAGACACCACTAATTCCTCACCGGAAAACTTCACCGGGAAACTTATGGAATTGTGGAGAAAATTGTGCAGAATGAGATAAAAGTGAATTTAGGTCTGCTGTTTTTATACATAGCCTGGTTCGATACAACCGATGAGAGGTAAAGTACAAAACCGTTCAACTTTGCCCATTACCTCATGAATTACATGCAGGTAATTAATTGTCTTTTCTTCCTTGTTTTTTTGTGTTTTATTATTATTCCCATGAACTTAGCAATAAATTCCAATTTCACCAACTAATTCGATGGATTAAGGGAAGACTTAGGCTATCTTTAGTTGAAACACAAATCACGAGAAGCACAATTTGTGCCAATCTTTTCCGGGGTTTAGCCGTTTAGGGCATCTCTTTTTCATCAAACCCATATTTAAATATTCTCCAAGCCACTAACCTCACTCAAATTGTCATAAAAGGACAAAATCCAAACATAAACCACGTTAGCTGGTCAAAGAAAATAAAAACGTCTTATCTTTTTGTATGACATACTAAACATTTATCTCCAAGAATCTTATCTTTTACCAAATCAAATTAATTTCAAAATAAATATATTTGGATGTTATGTAAAAAATATTTGATTTAGATATTTAACTAAATGTAATTCAACAGAAAATGTGTTTGCTTAAAGAGTTGAAATTAATGTAATGTAATTAATTAATATGTAAATGCATAAATATACAAAAATTTTAAAGAAATTAAGAAATAACTCACACAAAACAGACTTACATAACTAACGTGTGAGTATATATATATATATTTTCAATTAAACTGAAATTTATTACTTCTATTAGATTGGTTATCGGCGAATTTCACTAGTAGAACGGCAAAAATGAAAAGTTGGTATCGAAAACCTGTTTTAGAACAAGATTGCAGTTTCACGGTCATTTATCCATACTTATGTGGAAAGAGATGCATAAATTATGTGGCTCGAGTTTTTTTAGTGTGTGAATCTGTGAAATAGATTAGTTATATGTTGGGCTTTTTTTGGTCTCTCTAAACTTCACGCTAGATTGAACCAAACTTCACCTAGTATGTTTTGTAGGATTTTGTGAAAGACCAGGATTAAAAACCTTTTTTAGAACAAGCCTCTGGACCAGGTAGAGTATGCTAAAAGAACTCCAATAATATATATACTTCTTATTATGTAGAAGTCCAATATTCATATCTAGCTAGGTCATTGGACTATGAACTTTCCCTATTAGATTGTATCCCTCCCAAGTCAAACATCAATTATTTGGTCTAGACATTTACATGGAATTAAGATCGATGTAGATATTTCTTAGATCCAAGGCAAAACTGGAATTGCTACCATTACTAGAAATAAATTTGGGAATTTATTGGACATAATGCAAAAGATTTTCACAGTAACTCTATTTTTGCGCTTCATGCTGAGATCTTGGCAATAGAGCCCCGTTTGATTAATGGACTATTATATGAAACCTAGTCTTTCATTTAAATCTAACTGTGTTCAGGTATCGAATATGATTTTAAATCCATCTCTTAGACATTTGAAAAAAAATCAATTTCTTGCACAATATACATTCACTACTAGGAAATAATTCTCTACGTAAAGAAGGAAATCAGCCTGCTGAGAAGCTATCTAATTATATTGACTTTTCACTGAATATATAAGTGCAATCTGAGTTTTCAAAACTCCTTATGCCATCGAAGCTGAGAGGTCTGTTCCAGATGGATGTTGTAGGAGTTTCTGTTGTGAGAATCCATCTCAGTCACAACTATTACTAATAAACTATGTACATTTCCTCTACAAAGAAGATCTGCTTGCACTTCTATGGTTACACAGTTCAACTATTATGACCAACTCTCTCCAAACTCAATTGTTGATGTGATAATATGGAGGATAGGATTTCGAAGGACTCTCGTGTCTCCAAATTCCAAAGATGGTGCCTTCTACCAAACTTTTGTTTACACTTATACTCTTATTAATTGGGTGCCGTCTTGTATTTTACTTTAGAAATTCTTTAATAGGTTTTCAACTCTCATGAGAGGAACTCATTCTTTAGTTAAATGTACAGCGGTAGATTTAATTTCATCATTCTTCTGAAGCATTATCATGCTTTATGGGCTCTCTGACTCACTCTTTGCCATATTTGAGATGTAAAAGCATTGCTACTTATGTGGTTTTTGAGAGGCTGGGGAGTCTAATAAAATTCACTCCATCATTTAGATGGTTCATTTTTTCTAAACAGTTTCACAGCCAGATTATTTGAGCGTAATGTCACAATAATTGTACATCATCATAGATCAATTCTAATTTCACAAGTTATGAACAATCAAGATGCATAAATGTGATCGGTCTGAAAACATGCATCTCAAAATAAATAACTTTGGAGAATAATGAACTTTATTTTTAAATTTCAGAAACTAATTTCATAACCATTCGGGATAAAAAAATTTAAGTTTATCAATTAATAACAAAAATAGAGGAATATGGTCATACAACCGGCCATGGTAATATGGCTAAATTATAGTTTCATACATGAAATTCAATAATGGTGTCCATTGGAGAGTGTGGAGAAAAAAGCACAAGGCCCAAACTAGTCCGTTACACAAGTCTCAATGATATTCCATCATAAAACTTAGAAATAAACACGAAGACTAGACAACCAAATCATATAGTGAATATTTAACCCTCACATAAAACACCCTCACACAAGTGCAATGGCCCATCATGAGCAGTGCTGGTCCTGATTTTTTTGTGGCCCGAATCGAACTAGTAAAAAAAGGCTCAAATATATTTAAAGCATAGTAAATTTTACAAAATTGAAAAGAATGCTAAATTCCAAAATTTCTTTAGCAATCAATCACTTTGTTTTTCTAGACCTATGATTATTCATTCAAAATTACTTACAATCACTTATTATGGCAATATGTAAACGATTTTGATTTGAAAGAGAGATTGAAAGACATCAAGACTCAATTAATTTGGATTTGGTGGATCGACCGATAGGAGGAAGGATTAGAATAGGCTAAAGATAGAAGAAAATAAAAGGACTCTTAATTATTAAACCCTTTTTAGATTTTTTATATTTATTTTTACATGAAAATACGGAGGTTTGAAGAGTTTTGAAGGAGAGTTTTTGTTTTTTTGCTAAAAATATACTTTTATTTGGTCAAACAGTTACTTATGGTGTTTGGAGGGTTAAATTGGAAACTCATGAGTTGAGAGAGAGAGAGAGAGAGAGAGAGAGAGAGAGAGAGGGAGAGAGAGAGGGCTTTGATACTATATTACACTTGGACTAACAAACTTAAAGGCCCATGTCAATCATGTTATATGATACTATATTTGAAATCTATATGGGCATAATCTAATAATGGAGCCCGGTTACGAAGGAACAAGAGACTGTACAAAAAGAACGGACTAGAAGGTCCAAAATGATCCACTACACTAGTCAGGTAAAATTATATCATAAAATTAACTGGCCTTATAATAAAGGAGTAGCCCACTAAACTAGTATAGTGAATAATAACCTCTTTCATCCTATATACGTATGTGTAACATCCGTTACTACAATAATAGGCAGTGCCAGTCCAAAGATTTTGCGGGCCTGAAGTAAAAATAAAATAAGACCTATAAAATGAGAAGAGAGAGGGAGAGGGAGAGGGAGAGAGAGAGAGAGAGAGAGGGCTTTGATACTATATTACACTTGGACTTACGAACGTAAAGGCCCATGTCAATCATGTTATATGATACTCTATTTGAAATCCATATGGGCATAATCTAATAATGGAGCCCGGTTACGAAGGAACAAGAGACTGTACAAAAAGAACGGGCTAGAAGGTCCAAAATGATCCACTACACTAGTCAGGTAAAATTATATCATAAAATTAACTGGCCTTATAATACAGAAGTAGCCCACTTAACTAGTATAGTGAATAATAACCTCTTTCATCCTATATACGTATGTGTAACATCCGTTACTACAATAATAGGCAGTGCCAGTCCAAAGATTTTGCGGGCCTGAAGTAAAAATAAAATAAGACCTATAAAATGAGAAGAGAGAGGGAGAGGGAGAAGGAGAGAGAGAGAGGGCTTTGATACTATATTACACTTGGACTTACAAACGTAAAGGCCCATGTCAATCATGTGATATGATACTCGATTTGAAATCCATATGGGCATAATCTAATAATGGAGCCCGGTTACGAAGGAACAAGAGACTTTACAAAAGAACGGGCTAGAAGGTCCAAAATGATCCACTACACTAGCTAGTCCGGTAAAATTATATCATAAAATTAACTGGCATTATAATAAAGAAATAGCCCACTAAACTAGTATAATGAATTATAATAATCTCTTTCATCATATATACACATGTGTAACATCCGTTACTACAATAATAGGCAGTGCCAACCCAAGAATTTTGCGGGATTGAAGCAAAAAAAAGAAAAAGACATATAAAATGAGAGTTATATTAAAGTTTAAGGATAGGAATACTTCTCCTAACTAAAATAATTTCAGTGGCTCTAATTATTTTTGAATTATTTTATTAAAAAATTACTGGTTTCGTCACTAATGTCTTTGAAATTAACTTGACGTTGACTGTCACAAATTTATTGACGAAAAACTCGGCGTCAATAAAGTGGGTGACCTAGTGGCACCAGCGTCACACATTATTCGTCACTAAATATTGTGACGAATATTATTGGTCGTGTTTATTAACATTAGTGACGTGCGCGCCCATGAATTGCACGACCATTTCGCATTCTTTCACAAACTGGGTTTTAATTGTGAATGGAAAAAAGTTTTTTTATGAAACTGAATTTTTAATTGTACGTATAAATGATCCTATTATAAACTATAATAACACGCGCCATATTATTCCGATCAATGTTCTATTATGTTTAATTTTCCTTTAAATAGTCACTCTTACGGTAATGTATCAGGAAGAATACCAGGAATGAAAGCTGTTGGTTTTCTCCCCCAAAAAGCTAATTGAACTGTTTAGATCACATTGGAAGAAATAGTAGAAATGGAGTTGAACCAAAATACAAGAAGAATATGGCTTTTTTGGGGCAAAACTAGAAACATTTCTCACCGGAAAACTTCACCGGAAAAGTTATCGAAGAACTTTAGAATGTAAAGAGAGGAGAGAATTCTGCAGGATGAGAAAAAAAAAAGTGAACAGATGTGCTGTGTATACATAGCCTAGTTCGATGAAATGTTCTCGACGCGCAGCGTTGATGATGTCCTGAAGGTTGTTGTTGTCCAGAAATGGGAGATGCAAAGATGAACTTCAGAAATGCTAGCATTTTCGGCAAATGGCTTCACCAATTTTGAGTCCATGTAATATTCCTCAATCCTAGAGTTCTTAGCTTATTCAGATATTACATCATCATCAACCGATTATTTTTAATATATAACAAACATATAATTAATCAATAACAATCTGATTAACTAATAATTAACCAATGTCAACAATTATAACATTCATACATAAATTACATTAGGGCAATTTTGCGTGCATATGACGTGCACATTAAAAAAAATAGGCCATTTGCCATGGCGAAAATTAGGGCAATAGCATATATAGAGCATTTGTTGTGCTCATGTCGTGCATATAACGTGCATGGAAAAAAATAGAGTACTACTTGATTTGCTAATCTCGTGCATATAATTCAAAGCACGCCATATGCACGTACGAGATTAGTACATCAAGTGTCCTATATTTTTCGTGCATATAATATCCACGCGCGGCATGAGCACTTTTCCATGCTAATGTTTGGATATTAATTTTGAGTGTTTTTAAAATTATTTTTAACTTTTTGGAAAATTATCTCGACGCTATAAATTAAAATAATTACAAATAGTGTGTTGCAGCTGAATCATGATATTAAAACTCAAACTCATACTTTTTTCAGTGAGCTGTTTGAATAACTTGGAACTATATAACATATCTCCAGCCCTATAATTTAATTATAACATGTATGTTACTCTATATACATACATTTATTATGATTATAATGATAATATTCATTTAAAAAATCAAAAATTGAAGAGGAACAAATTCTGGATTATAGATACATAATTATTTGAAAAATTAGAAACACTAGCTAGCTAATTACAGAATCAGTATCAGTAACAGTAGGTGTAATCCAAGTCATCGTATTTCCGTACCTAATCTCTTCAAGCTCGCAAGAAGCTGTGTGATACTTTCCGGTATCCAAAGAGTAATACACCCCAACTCCGTTGATGATGGCCGGAAAATATATCTTGTTTCCGACGCCTTTTGTAGTAGCATCGCACTGCACATACGATCCATTACAGCTAACATACAAAATCTTGTCCCTCAGATCTTCATCTCCGACCGGATTCCATCCCCATCTTTCAGTATCCAGCCACAAAACCCTAATTCCCTGATAATCGAAGATTCCCAACAACTTCCCATCCACTTCGAGCAAAAAACTGTGTCGCAGCTTAGTGCCACATTCAAACAGTTTGGTGTCATGAAAGATTTATATGAAGTTCGTTTTAACAAAAGTACCGTCCTAAATTAGAATAATGAAGCTCCCTTTTCCCGTATTTGTCTGCGTCGACGTTCTCGATATTCAACCGGAAAAACTCATTGCTCCATGGATGATAACATTCGAGGTACGAGGTTTCATGGCCTGTTTGGATCGGAATCAGGATCGGAGAAGAGTGGCAAGGCGATGATGGTGAGCCGATAGGCACTGGGAGGAGTAACTTGGCTTCGTTCCAGGATCGGCACGTAGCTTTGAAGGCACATCTGGATTTAGGGGAAAGAAAATACAGCAACGATGATATGAAATTCAGAGGAAGACCGGACCAATTACAGACTCGAGACTCTTGGTCCTTTTCTCCCTTCATGTTTCCTTCCTCCATGTTTTTTTAGGTTTATATGAGAATAAGCAAACTTTTTATAAGACCCATATAGTAAAAAATAAGGAAAAGAAAAATTAAATTTGAACAAATAATAATCTATTTAAGCAATACCTTATATATGAAATTACCTTCCATACATAATATAATAAATAAATAATAATCTATACATAAATAACTCATCAATATATGAAAATAATTGACCACATGTCTTCTTCTTTTTTTGAAAACCAATTTATTACTTGAAACTAAAAAGTGTTTCTTATACTATTACATATATTTCTACTAACACTTGTGGCCAACTTATATTCCTCTAAAAGAGAAGAACGATGGACCTTAATTACTGTAAATTCCATTACAGAATTGAATAATTGCCTAATACTATTGATGATCCTTTTAACCTCCAGAGGAGCTGATTTGGAATTGTTGATTGATTGTTGTAGCTGCACTGAGTCCGTCACCAAATTTACTCGTTGGATGCCTTGTTTTCTGCCTGCCTTCAACGCTCTCCAACAAGCTTCCGCCTCAGATTGAAGTGGAGTTACCGCCGTAAAGAAGTCGGAGCCTGATCTGTGTCAACCCCCCAGCCTGGCTTCCAAATTCTCCAGCCCCCAGCTCCTAAATTCATCTGTTGTCGGAATGACCCATCAAAACTAATCACACAAGCCTGAGTTAAGCCCGCATTTGATGTCCCCTTTCTTATCATCTGCACAGAAAGTTGGCTACTCTCATTTTGGACAGACTCCCAAACTTGTCCTGGCTGGCATTCTACAGATTCCTCTTGGTAATGGCCATGGTTTTTTATAAAATCTAACTCTGCTTGTACATTCTGAGCACATTGTACCGGAGATCTATCTTGCTGCTCAAACACTCTCATGTTTCTCTGCTTCCAAATTTCCCATAGAATGACAATGAGTTTGATCACTTGATCAGTGTGCTGCATGTTCATCACCTCTTGGAAAAACCAACTGTTGAAAGGGGAATCATGAACTTGAGGCAACAGAATATTAGATGCAGTCCAAACCTGTCTGGTAACTCTGCATTCCAGAAATAGATGTTTTTCATCTTCCTGGGCACTCAAGCATCTGCAGCATCTGGCCATTGTTATCCAGTTTCCTTTTCACCCTATTGACCCCAGTAGCCAAATTTCCTGTGAGCAGCCTCCAGACAAAAATGAGGAGTTTCTGAGGGATGTTAAGCTTCCAAATTGTGGCCCAAAATTTTCTTGCTACTGGACTTAACCTCACTTGATGAAGGGTCTGATCCAATTCCCCCATTGCCTTGTAGTATCCAGATTTTGGAGTGTATTTGCCATCTAAATTGTGTTTTTGAAGATATGACTAATATAGTGTACCGAAAAAATAATTAAAATAAGTTAAAATTATGGGTTTTCTGGGTCTTATTTTGGCCTTTTTTAGAAAATATAGGGGTTTAAAGAAAAATATTTTTAAAAAAAGAACACCAAATTTGAGTTTTTTTATTAAAAAATGAGACCATATTTTAGCTCATTTTTTGGAGGTCTGAAGCGCAAGTTTCACTTGTAACGTGTGTTGGGCCGGATCTGTTGATAATTGAATTTTTTTGGACCGGATCCAATATGAACCAAACTAAAATCAACCGAACTAAACCAAAATCATTAATAGAAACTAAATTAGGTGTTTTAACTAAATTAACTAAATGCATCATTAATTAACTAAATTAACTAAATGCATCATTAATTGATTCAAAAGTGTTTTAGTTGAACTGAAACCTACCTAACCGACTAAATTGACACCAGTATTTATAGATTCAGAAATTGAACTTCATTTTTAATAAGAGACATAATGATTACCATTGAGGAAAAAATAACATTCAATAAAAATAAACAAAAATAATATATTATTATTATTTCCAAGATTTTTGAATCTCTTATATCAGTTAATTTAAATATAAAAGAAATTATGCATTTCAAAGTATTAGAGGACATGAAATTGACATTTTTTAGGGTCATAAACGATACATCGTGCGTGCGTATGACGTGCCATTATATAAATAAAATTTTACATGTTTTTCCATGCTCATAAAATGTTTATAATAATTCATAATTATGATGGTTTTTTGCTCGTGCTTGTATCGTGCTTATGACGTGCATGTGTATAAATAAAATTGTCGAACATGTTTCGCTTGTGCACATATCGTGCTGATGATATATGCTTGTAAATAAAATCACACATAATTTTTTATCAAGTATTACAATATTGTACAATAAAAAAATTGTGATACTTAGTTTTCATAAAATTAAAGATGCAAAATCATCTCATATATGAAATGAAACTATACAAAAAACAATTACTCACGTATGTTCTGCGCCAGCAAATAATTTATGACCAGCATACCCACAGATATTACACACTTCCACCGGAAATCAGAGCAGAAATCAGACAAATATGACATTAATCAAATTAAACATGATATTATAAGTATAACACCGAACATCACAATGCATTATTAATATATGTAATTTCATAAATCTGGATTCATATATAAACATGTTTTAAGAACACAAATGAAAATATAATAAAATACGGCACGTATCAAAAATTAAAAATGACGTGCATATGACGTGCGTGCTCGTGCATAAAAGAGCAATTTTATATGCAGGACATGTTCAGTTCACCGTGGCGATGATGTCCATCTTAAATATTTATTATAGTTTTTTGTTCAAAAGTGATCCACCAGCTTCTCTGCTTTTCGCCACAGCAGATGTCAAAAGTACCCACTTTTTTTTAAGGCATCGCTCCACCAAACACAATTATCCCACTTCGGGATCACCTGAAATCAACAAAATATTGAAAGCCAAAAATGGAAAAAAAAAAACCCTAAGTCAATATTTTGAAGTTTCTAGATTCAATATTTGTTATGTTCTTGTAAGGTTAAAGAGCAATATTCCCAAGTGATTCTTATTTTCGATTGATATGCAAAAATCAGGTTAATCAAGTACTGAAATGGATATATATATTCACACTGATAAAAGTTCTCATAAGTAAATGCTGCAAAACCTAAGTCAATCGCTAAATGATAGATATTATCATTAAATCTGGTACCATTTTTCTATATCATTGGAATATTAAAAAAAATTCAAAACCATACAAAGTAGCAAAGATGAGTTTAAAAAGAAAAACTAAACTTAAGACTAATCTTTGAAATAATCTTGTGTGCTCTTTGGCCATGAAGGAACACAGTTGGGGTTCCAAGCAAGCCAGCTTTCCAAATAGGACCATACTTATTTACATTCTCATGGCCTTTTAAAAATCTAGGGTTTGGCCTACAATGGGCAGCCCTAAGGAACCTGGGGGTACCCTCTTAGAGGTCCATCTTCTTGAAGATGTAAAGAGGGAATCAAGAAAATAAACAAAGCCAAGTAAAATGTAAATTCAATGTTAGGGAGAAAAGCTTGAGTTTGGTTGATTTAGATGGCTAAACAATGGCATCTATTTAAGGGCTAGTGCTGCTTATTACTGCTTACATAATAAATATATATATATATATATATATATATATATCTTAAACAACTGGAAATAATAATTAAAGAAACGGGACACATGCAAGAATTCCACTGAAACCCTACAAAAAACGGACTTTAAATTTGTTGAAGTGTTATATGCAATCGTATTTTCTTCATAGTACATAGTCTGAATTAAAATATTATTATAATTGCAACACCCCGTTGTATATTGCTAAGTTTCCCATATACGGGCACTTGCCGTGCATACGGCGTGCCAAGTGAAAAATAGATTATTAATTTGGCGTGCCAATCTCGTGCATATGGCACGGGCTGTAAAACATATGTCGTGCCAACTGATTCTGGAAAGAAACCCTATCCTCAGTCTTCTTCTTCTTCAAGAAGGAAACTTGCTGAAACTGATAAGGCAAAGACAAAGGAAAATTCGAATATTGAAACTATTTTCTGGGTAAAGTGTGTCTGCAGGTTCTTCTTCTTGGAATGGCAGCAGATACAACCATGGTTGTGCTTGATCTTGCTTTCAAGGAAACCTCGTATCATCGGAAATGGATACTCTCTTAACCGTGAAAAAGTCATCCCGATTGCCCGATTAATCTCTGTCACACGCCCAAAAAGTCGATAAAGATCAAGAGATGAAGGTCGGGGCTCTGTACAACAAACTCACGAAGAAAGAAATTCGCCGGGACGATTTCATCCGATCTCTGAGAAGAATCGCCGGCGCCGATACAATCGCCGGTTTATCAAATGGAGTCAAATTCTGGTCTGAAAAAGAGGCCCCTGATCGTTGACCTAGAAGATACTTCATCAGTAAGCAAGAACAAGAAGCCGAGGAAGTCATCGTTAAATTTACCAAGAAACAGATTACTTGGATTGAACTGCTCAGGTGCCTCTGTGGCGTTGCCGGAGCCGACACGATCAAGAACATTATCCGGCAGATTAATGGCAGCAGATACACCAGAACTTGTATCTGACTACTACATAGAGGAACCAATAGGGCTCATATGTCGCCTATGCTTTAACATCGAGTCTGAAATGAAAGACATTGATTTTCCATTTTTAAGTTTTAAATGCATTTCTTTTTCTAATATTGTTTTGTTTTCTCTTTTTTTCTCATGTGTATACGGTGGATTCAAAGGTTTTTATTAAAATACAAATGAAAGTATTAGAAAATACAGCGCCAAAAGTTTAAAATGGTAAATTAATATTGGAAAACTGGTGAAGAAAATAAGCACTGTGAAAAAAATAAATATAGGGCACTTGTCGTGCTCCCCTCGTGCATCGTTTTAATTAGGTCAGTTTCAGATACCTGAATTCGATTTTTTTATGAGAGAACCAAATGTATATTAGAATTATAGAATAAAATTAACAAGATACTATAAAAATACAAACAGATCATAATTTATTTTCAAATAAAATTAACATAGTTTTATTTTTTCAAAGCTTTGAATCTATCAATTAATTTTTTGCGAATGTCGTGCTCGTGTCGTGCATATATATAATGCACGTCCATTATAAAAAAAACTCTAATATTCTATGAAAAAATAAATCTGTATGATTTAATTCCAATAGGCATATTCAGTCCTCGATTCGCCAGATCTCATCTCAACCATCAATCTGATTTTGCTTTTAGCAGACTGAATCTCACAAACGGAAAGCAAAATTGATTAGGTTCCTGCCATGGCATGGTTCATTTTATATGCTCATTTCAAAAAAATATATGAACATCCATTTCCTGTGTATACTCACTGGCCGGTGAAACTTACAGAGGTGAAGAATGCAGAGATCTAAGAAGAAATCAGAATTTTCTGCAGCTAAAGTTGCGTTCCAAACCCTAATATACCAGGTATGGCTTCTCTTCATCATACTTCAAAGGAAGCTGTGATTGAGAATGTTGGGACCAAAAAGATCAGCCATCTCTAAAGAAAAGCAGGTGATTAGTTTTAATTAAATATTTTTAGACTCATGATCAAGTTTCTGCAATCCTGGATGAATTTGTTGCCTTCACTCAGTTCAGAAGTTACATTTTATATTTCCTATTGGTGTTTACCTGTTTAGTCATTTTAAAAAGTTAGACAACATTCGTGCGTACGTCCATAAAAAATTAACGCGTGCACTTGCTGTGCATCTGACGTGCCTGGTAAAAGTTACGGCATTAAAGGTATGTTTAACCATAAATTTGTTGATTAATATACATGTAATAATATTCTAATGTGAAATATTATTAGATTCACAGTGCACGCGATTTTTTGTTATAAAATTTTTTATATATGATTAATGACATTACTAATGGTTAAACATGACTTGAAAAAATAAAACTATAAAATTTAAACAGTAAGTGAAAAGAGTGAAAAGATGAGGTACTAAGTCTCTATCAAGTTCAACTTATTTTCAGTTTAACTGTGCGGAAGTTAGCTGATCTGCAGTTAGTTAAAGTCAGTTGAAGTTAGTTTAAATTAACTGCGAGATGGAAAATATAAGTTGAATTTGACAGGACATAAACTTCGTAACTATGCCATTCTAATTAAAAAATATATAGATATGTCACTCTCATCATACAGACATGAACCATATAATATACTTAGTACTGTAACCATGACAACAAAATCATCTAACAAATTAATTAAGTCATTAACTTTTGTGTTAGAAAGTTGGTTAGTTAAATGTGTAGGGGCATATGGCAGGGGGTTGTAACCCCCACATAGTTAAGTGATGCCCAACCATTTCAGTTGAGGTCATACATGTTCAAAATAAGTTCTTCATTGTGTTGCCTCAAATTGGAAATGTCTTTTGATATCCTAAGGCACCCACTTTTATGTTCTTCCTTTTAAATTGACAAAAAAATAATTCATAAAAGTTAGAAATTTTGAAGAAAAAAAAAATTCAGTATAAAGGATGTGTTTAAAATTTGTAGTTTTACCAAATTTTCAGATTGAGATATACTTATGAAGAACAAATAAATGTTTCAGAAGTTAAATACTCTATCCAATTTAGAGTAGTTGTTATAGTTTGACTGCGAACTTTTCTCTCTGTAACTTCTACGAAAATGAATGGAATAAAAGTTAAGTTGAGAAAACAAGTAGACTTGCGTGAGCAAATCAGTGACATTTCGAGTCAGTTTCACACCTGCAAAATCAAAATGTCTCTGCACCTAAAATCTTCATTTTTTTTTATCATGTATTCATTTATATTTCATGATACCTAGTTTTTGTATACTTATGCCACTCCATAAATAATTTTACTATTTTGAATTGAAAATTTACATTATTAAAAGGCAGAAATTGTAAAAAGTTAGAAGTTAAGGTGAGAACAAGTGGCTTTTGCAAAAGTTAGGTAGGGTGTTTTTTTAAGGTACATACACATAAGACAACATGTTAGGTTAGTTTCAAATACAAACAATGGTAAAAATCCAAAAAAATATTGCATAATCTTCATTGTTATGTTTTCATTCTGTTCTCCACTTCTTGAAATGTTTACAATCAGTCATGCCCTGCATACCATGGGAGGCACAGTGGCAGTGCTGCAGACAACTATAAAAACTGTTGGTAAATAAAATGATGAAATGGAACCACTAAATTAAAATGTGATATTATTATATATATGGGATGATGATCAGTTTTTAGTTCTTGGATTTTTATACCATATATAGATAGGCTTCATGTTCAACAAACTATCAAATCTGAGAACTACCAGTCTTGCTGCTTCAACAAGAAGTCTGCTGGATCATGACCAGTGGTTTCTCCTATAAATATGCCTCATTTCATCAGTTTCCACAGAGCAAACTCATCATTTTCAAGAAGTGATTTACACTTATAATTTTGAAAAACAAGGCAATGGGAGACTATCAGATGAGCCAGAATGATAGCAGTGATAAAGGTCTCAATCTCTTCATTTTCTAAGTTATTTTTTTCATGTGTCAATAAGAAACAGGAATTATACGTGCATGTCTGATTTGCTAATGTAGATCTGATTTTAACTTGATATACTCATAGATTTGGTAATGCGGGTCTAGACTGTAGTGAAATAATGAAGGGTAATTTTGTCATTTAGTAATGAAGGGTAATTTTGTCATTTTGACTCTACAATTTGTAAACTGAACCCACACGTATCAGCTCTTGTAAAAAAATGTGTACTGATGTTCCTCTATTCTTTATGGTCTCTCAGAAAATAAGGAGAGCAGGCCACAATTCTCAGAAGATGAATTGATGCTCATTGCAAGAATGTACAAACTGGTTGGACCAAGGTATGAATTAACTTTGTTTTTTTATACTATATTGTCGTCATTCTATAAAAGTCGTGTTTCTGATACTAAAATAATATTATTTTTGGATTAGGTGGTCGTTGATAGCCGGAAGAATACCGGGAAGAACGGCAAAGGAAATCGAGAGCTATTTCAGTTCAAAATATGCTTCATCAACAAGTGATTACCGGCACTGATCAAAACACAAGAAGCTGGTTTTTAAAATAAATTGCTAATTAGAAATGTATATGCTTCAATCTTGTAATAATTTGACCAATAAGATTGAATCGATACATGCTAGATGTTTGTATGAAAAATGGAAGCTGTAATAAATAAGCACAGTAAATTGTAACCTCGGTTGTAAGAAAATCACATGACCATAACATTATATGTACGATGAAAAGAATCGTGTTAATTCAATATTCTCACTAATTTAAAACTTATTCCAACTGACGCAAAAGTAATTTGTTTATTAAAAAATCCACTTTCAATGTACAAGGTAGGTAAAAAAGATGTTGACAGATGAATGACGGTAATTTAGAATGTTAGGTGAAATTTGAATTTTAAAAATCAACACCAATTACAGTTGAATTATAGTTGTGTAAATGAATGAGACTTCATTTACATTTTCTTTTTTACTTTCAATATTTACACGAGCACGTATCTGACCTGCGACCACGAAATCACTTTAAATCAAAATTGTAACCATAGACATTAAAAATCGAATTCAAAATGGTGTTAATGGCATCACAAATTGGAGATCAAACAAATTGGAGAAATTTGTGGGAGTAAACATGTAAAAAAAAACAATTATTTAATTGGGTGACTGGCTTTAAAAATTGGCGGGTCAACCCGTATTTTTCTAAATCGGGTGGCGGGTCAGAAACCCTACGAACTACGATTTAGGGGTTTAACAGTGAAGGTTTTAGTTAAGGCAGCTTTCAAAAAAACCTTACACCCAGAAAAAACCAGAGCAACAATGGAGTTTGCGAGGAGAAAGGCGGCAACTTTGGCCTCCATAGAATCCCCAGAGCCAGACAAGTCCCCAAAAGGCTCCATTGACAAACCCATCATCCCTCTCCTCTCCCTCATCAACTCCCACCCTTCATACTTCACCACCAGCTCCTGCTCCGGCAGGATCTCCATCTTCTCTCAGCCCTTAAACCCTACCAAAACCCCCAAAAACAAGGCCAAAGGAGGCACCTGGCTCTTCATCTCTCATGACCCTGTGAATCCCAGTTCAGTAATCCCACTCCTGTTCTCAGATTCCCAGAAAAATCAGCATCTTCTTCTTGAAAGTGGGCCTCACAGTTTGCTGTTCAAGTTTGAGCCTTTGATTGTAGCTGTGGAGTGTAGAGATGTTGGGGCAGCTCAGGCTCTGGTTTCGCTGGCGATTTCGTGTGGGTTCAGGGAGAGTGGGATTACTAGTGTGAGCAGGAGGGTGATCATTGCGGTGAGGTGTTCGATAAGGATGGAAGTGCCGTTGGGTGATACTGAGAAGGTAATGGTGTCTTCGGAGTTTCTCGAGTACCTTATTGGTGTTGCGAATGAGAAGATGGAGGCTAATAGGAAGAGAACTGATGCTTTCTTTGAGGCGTTGAAGGGATTTTTGGGGGCTGGTAGTGGTGAAGATTCGGAGTGTACTGTTGTTGGGAAGGTGGATGCTTTAAGTTTAGACGATGAGGATGGTGATTTGGTTGATGGAAAAAATGGTCTTGATGAGAATCGTTCGGGTAAATTGCTTCTGAATCTAAGTTTGTTTGACATTTTTGTTTGGCTCTTGCTTCATTTGTGGTGTCTTGACTCTTGATTTCCTGACTTTAAACTGGTTTATTATTAGAGAGTGAAATTTATAGTCTTTGTGGACCTTTTCCGTGTTTAATGACCTAATGCTGTCTAATGTTTTGAGACTATGATGAGAGTAACTTTGGGGAGATTATTAAAGCTTTATGCTAGCAGGGACTTGATTCTTGTGATCTTGTTATAAAGCTTCTTACTGGTTTAAGAGTAGAATAATTCTCCAAAAGAAGGACAATTTTGTAGCTGGGAAGGGTATTGTTTTAAGGCTTTATTGCAAAATTTGTATGCTTCTTTGTCGACCTTCGCCTATGAATGCCCTAATATGTCCGAATGACTGAAAAAATTAACACCAATGTGTTTCGTACCTATCTTCCATTAAGATATGTGCTTACTCCTGGCATCAGTGCTCAGTGACATTCTATTATATGTCTGTTGCAGGATGCTCTGCCTTAACATGAGTACAATCTGAATATTTGAATGATTGGCAGGATCGTCTGAACTTCATGATCTCAAGCTCCATAATTCTCGTTTTCAGATTGTTGGTGAGCCTGCTGAGAGGCTTTTCCTGTGGGGACACTCTGCATGTACAGTGGGCGATGCAGACCATATGAAAGTTGTTATTTTTGGTGGATTTGGTGGCTCTGGAAGACATGCACGAACAAATGATTTGTTCTTACTTGACCCTAATACTGGGGAGATTAAAGCAATCAATGTTGCAGAAGCTCCATGTCCCCGCATAGGTCATTCATCCACTGCTGTAGGGGACTCTATGTATGTCATTGGAGGCAGGGCTGACCCATCGGATATTTTGGGTGATGTGTGGCAGTTCAGAAGTGGAGTGAAAGAATGGAATCTGTTGCAATGTTCTGGCAGTCAACTCAATCCAAGGTGATTACTCTTTCCTGTTATTGATCTTAATCTTACTATCTTTATATTTTATAGTGTCTATAGAATCTGAGACATTCTTGTCTTTTAAGAGTACTTCATCATCTCAATCTTTACGGATGATCACTAAGAGTCTAAGACATTGATGATGTGCAGGCATCGGCATGCTGCAGCTGTGGTTGGTTCGAAGATATATGTTTTCGGTGGAGTTCATAATGACACAATATTATCATCCCTACATGTGCTGGACACTGAAAAATTACACTGGGAGGAGATACCCATCAAAGGGGAATGGCCATCTCCTCGTCATTCTCATTCAATGTTGGCATATGAAGAAGTCTTATATATGTTTGGAGGATGCAATGGGGAGAAAGCCCTTGGTGACCTTTATGCTTTTAATGTGAAAGCATGTACGTGGAAGAAGATTGATACAAAAGGAAGGAAACCAGCTTCAAGATTCTCACACTCGATGTTTGTTTACAAGAATTATCTTGGCATTATTGGTGGATGCCCTGTGAGCAAACATCACGAGGAGTTGTCCCTCCTTGATTTACACTCTTGTTCATGGATGCATTTCACAATAAATTCTACTGGCAGTGACCTTTTTGTCCGAAGCGCAGCCTGCATTATCGGTGATGAGTTACTAATGATTGGTGGTGGAGCTTCTTGTTACGCATTTGGGACGAAGTTTAGTGAACCCATGAAAATAAACTTGCTTCCCGTTAGCTCTCTGGCTGATAGATTTTCGACCTTCAACATTAGTGAAGAGCATGGGCACAGTCAAAAAATAGAGTCCATAGATAAAATCAACCAGAGTACGGATGCTCGAGTTCTAGTAGGGAGTATCAGAAATGAACTTGTTCCTTCGAATTGGGTTCTTCGACTTGAAAAGAAATATGCAAAATTTGGGAAGGACATACTTAAGAAATTCGGATGGTTAGATCTTGCGAGAAAGGTTTGCTCACAGGAAGATGGGAAGTACATTCACTTTCCCGTTCTTAAAGGCTTTTGCTCGTTATTCAAGGAGATCTCATCTGAAGAACCGGGTAATCTGCATCCTGAACAATTATCTGGTCTTTTGGCGGAAGACATTTCTGAATCTACAGCTTTGGATAAGTTAATGGCATGTGGTGCAACAAAACTAGAAGATAAGATTGCCAAAGTAAGAAAAACACCTATATCTCCTTTACAAGCAATGAAGGAAGCTGTAACCTCTATGGTGAAGGATAAAGGCCTCCCTGTCCATCTCCTTGAAGAGTTGCCTTCAAGGTAATTGTTATATATCTTAACATAATTTGTATCATGTAAAATATCTTTTTTCTTGAAGAGAAAGGAGTAAATGAATAGCACTATATCTTCAATGTCTTTCAGGTGGCAGCGACTAGGAGACATTGTTGTGCTTCCTGTTACGTCATTCAGAGATCCAGCTTGGGCCTCAGTAGCAAATGAGCTTTGGTCTATTGTTTCCCAGTCTATTGGAACCAGTCGCCTTGCACGACAAGTACGTCCTTTTACTGAATTGGCACCTTTCTCGACAGTGTATTTTATGGATCGGCATGTTTTGCTATATTTATTACTGTTTAATTGAAATGAAATGATGTTAAAGGGGTAATGTTAATATAGGGTCCAATTGCATCTACTGGTACAAGGGACAGTACTCTGGAGATACTTGTTGGAGATAACGGATGGGTTGAACACCGTGAGAATGGGATATTTTACTCGTTTGATGCTACTAAATGCATGTTCTCTTGGGGGAATCTCTCGGAGAAGCTTAGAATGGCCAATCTTGACTGTAAAGATGAGATTATTGTGGATTTGTTCGTTGGAATCGGTTATTTTACCTTACCGTTTCTTACAAGGTATACTGTGATGCTGCATCAACTTCTCTACTACTATTTATTTCAAGTTTTACTTTTTCGTGTGAGCATGACCATTATGATAGAGGTTATCAAGTGTAATGTTTTCTTTATGAGATATGTCTTTGCAGGGGCGGAGCAAAACTTGTATATGCTTGTGAATGGAATCCACATGCCATTGAGGCACTCCGGCGTAACCTCAGCGCTAACGGCGTGGCAGATCGCTGCATCATTCTCGAAGGAGATAATCGTGTTACAGCCCCCAAAGTATGCATTAGATTGTTCAAAGTATTTAATATTTAACCGTGTTTAAACCTTCCTTTTTTCCTTCATCTCAGGGAGTTGCTGATCGGGTTTGTCTCGGGCTCATCCCGACAAGCGAGGGAAGCTGGGCTACTGCTGTGAGGGCTTTGAGGTAAGAACTCTGGATATTTTCACTAGCGATTGTTTTATCCTGAATGTAACTGAATTTCATTTTCTCGACCATTTTGCAGAAGCAGCGGTGGAGTAATGCACATTCATGGTAATGTGAAGGACACGGAAGAATCTTCATGGACACAGCGAGTTGCAGAATCCATCCACGATATCGCTGCAGCAGAAGGTAATGAATGAACTCTCGATAGCTAATTGTAGCCTTATGTTCTCGACTTAGTCTGAAATGGAAAAAACTCGATGATTTGCAGGTTATTCGTGGGAAGTTAACGTTCTGCACGTCGAGAGAGTGAAATGGTATGCCCCCCACATTCGACATCTTGTTGCAGACGTCCATTGCCGGAGTAAATTCTGATCTATCGCGTGCCGATTTTGTCAAGTGGATTTGATTATTTGAAAGCCTGGTTTAAACCATTTGAGTGACATGAACACACTTTAGTATAATTTGAATGTCTTCTTTACAATGTTAATATGGAGAATCTTCTCTCCAGGGCCTGCCATGTGTGAAGATTCAAGCATACACCAACAAGTATATGCAATTGCAGAAGAAGACACTGCAACAAAATAAATACAAACATAAAATCCAATTTTCAAAATGCTTCAAACTTGGGGAAATTTATAATATTCTGCATATATTGATTGATCTAATAGTACAAAACCCTTTAATAAGCTGTCCTTAACATTTTTGCTGTTGTTTGCAAAAAACAAAAGAGTTTGTGTTTAAACTATTTTGGTTGGACTTTAGCCTCATCCCTCTAACATGGGGGTGGCAGAATGGAACATATGAAGCCACTCAAGCGCCCAAACACATTCTAGGGCACACAAACATACTAACAAAACGTCACCTCAACCTGAATGAATAATATAGATCACGGAATAAAAGTAAGTAGTGAAATTCTAGTAGCAATTTTCATGCACACGTTGTAAAAATGGAAATGATAATTTACAGCAGAAAGGTCCGAACAGATCCATACTATCTTAATATGAAACTATATAACATTATATATGCTATATGGGAATAGTATGAATCTGTTCGGACCTTTCTGCTGTAAATTATCATTTCCATTTTTACATCTGCATGAAAATTACCACTAGGAATTTACTACTTACTTTTCTCGTAGTTTTAATAACACGGTGTAGATGTATTGATCAATTTTTTCTACTATTTATAATAAATTGTTGAGTTTATGAATAAAACGGTTTGAAGTATTATAATTAAGTTAGTTACTGGGTGAATGAATAACCTTCACCTTATCTAATATTATTAAACTAATATATCTATAACACATTTCCAAGGGTTTTAACTTTTTTATCTCATTTTGAATGTTAATGAAAAATTCGATTACTATAAGGACATGGGAGTATGAGTCACGGAGCCTTAATTCCGATGTGGGACCACGATGTTGATATATTTGGCTCCATACGTACTTAGGTTATGGACCTGTAGTGTCGGTGGCTCCTCTAACCTAGTAAATGGTTTCACTCGTAACAAATTTTATTTTTACTCTACTCCCTCTAATTTTAACCATCAATAATATTATTTACATATTAAAAATTTTATTTAGCAAAAAATATGTTAAAAGGCTTTTAAAAGTATATCAGGCGATTATATTCTTACTTGATTATATTAAAAGTCTTTCAATTTATGATTAGTTTTGAAATAAAACTATAGGGATGAATAGTATAGTGTTGTTAATTTTATTTTAGCTAATTAGAGGAATTTCCTTAGAAAAGAGTAGGAAAAATTACAAAGTAATGGTGTTGAAAAAATAATTTGGGGCAAATGAGGATGGAAATAGTCCACAAATAATTGAAAATAGCTTGGGGAATTTTGTTTAAAAGGGTCATTATCTCGATCGAAAATTAATTAATAATCTAAGCTTAATTATTAAATTATTTATATGACTGGTCTTCATTTTAATAGTTTATTCATCAACTAGCAATCTTCGAACTACTACAAGTTAACTAATATTAATTTTCTGAGTTCATTAATGGTTAAGTGTTTTCATCCAATCTTATTATTTACCATTATTTACCTTTTTATTGCTACTTAATCATTGAGATCCACTTATAAACTATTTTAATTAGCTGCTTTTTCTTTTATTTAATGACAAAACTTTGTAAAAATATATAAAATAAACTCTAATCAAAAGAGAGGGTTGCTTTTACTTTGGTTTGTTTTGGTGACTATCATTGCTTTTAAAGTGACTCCACTATTTGTGTTCTTTAACTAGTTCCCACTTTTACACACAACAAAAAATTAATTGCAACTAATATTGCTACTTCTTATTTAGGATATGCTTTCTTGAGTTTATAGATAGATTTATTTAGTTTATTTAGTAAAAATATAATTTTTAGCAGATGTGCTAGCACAAGCTGGAATGAATCTAGCAGCTAATTTGGAATTACCATCTGTTTGTCTTGTTAGGAATGCGCTTCAAGTTATAGTGGTGATCAGTGTCTACTCTGACTTGCTTTGAGTTGGCGCCGGTTCTACGTTCAAGGCTTGAGAGGTCGGATTTCAAATTCTATTGGGTTTTTAGAACACATAATGTAACTGTTCACTCAATTGTCGCATTAAGCGAGTTTGATGAAGCAGTCCCCCAAACTTTCTGTCCCTCTGGATGTTTTCCAGAAATTTATAGTGAAATGAAGGTGTGTTTTTTATCAAAAGAAAAGTAAAAAATATAATTTAATTATACTGATTCTATTTTCAACGAATTAGTTTACATTTTAATTTAATTTAATATAATTTAATTCATATCAGATCAATAAGGATAGATCCATCCATGAATAAACTAGATGAATAGATTCCACTGGAGATGGTGAGTGATTTCCAGACAAATTCAATGCCACCATGTGTGTGGGTGAGTGTGTGTGCATAATAATATTCTAGTAGAGTTGAAGTCTTTCTAAAATTAAAATTAATAAAACGTAAAGTCTTGAAGTTTGCTTTAGAAAGATTGATTCCTTTGATATTTGATTAGTTTAATGTATGCATAATAAAATATTTGTGATAATTAATATAATCTATTGTCATCTTGCGTATGGCACTACGTAAGTACGTATGAGTTTACCCTACATTTGTAGCTCATTACTCAATGCAATGGATTAGTCTAACAAGGCTAATTAATTAGTTTTATATGAAGTTAAAAAAATTATACATCCAAAAAATGATGAAAATATTGCATTAATCTTCTAGTTTATTTGAAATATAAAAATAAAAAATATATCCAAAATGTAATCAATTTGTGGGATTATAGAAATATAATGTAATAACAACTTGTAAGTTCTAAAATAGAAAGGAAATCTAAAAGGTATTGAACATAATAAATCATACTTTTAACTAATTCAGATCGAACTAATTTATGACTATAAGGAAGTCACGGCGCCTTTTACGGCGCGGCGCTCACCAATTGCCAAAACAATTAGTTGTTACGGCATTTATCTTTGCGTTTTTATGGCGGTTTACAGCGTAAAGACAATTTATATATATAAAATTATCACATTCTATATAAATTCTTAAAATTTAAATACAACATTTAATCTTATAAATTCCAAAACATGAATTTTACATAACCAATATTCATGAATTATCACAAATTCAGTTCACAAATCTTCCAAGAACAGGGAAATCTTTTTCTCTTCTTCTGGGTTCTGATCCTGATCCAATCCGGAAGTTAAAAGGCTTTATTTTTAATTTTTTTTCTTGTATTAAAAAATGTTTTTTTTATTTTTTATTTAAAAAATCCGACCTGTTTTTATTAATAGGGTCGGGATATAAGATTTACATGGGCCCGGCAGAGTTTGGCGTCCATTTTGCGGTTTTCAGCGGGGTTTTGGACGCCTAGACGGCTAGTCGTCTGCCGTTCACGCCAAACCAACTTTACGGCGAGTCGAGCTATAACAGCGGAACCGCCAGAACGATTAGTTGTCGCCAAATAAACGACTTTTCAACACCGTGACTTTTAATTGAATGTCAATTTGAACTAGCAATATATATTGATAATCACTCTCCAATCAACTTTATTAAACATTAAGAAAATGTACAGGTTATTGTCACATAATCAAAATATTTGGTGAGCAGCGTAACGACTAATCGTCCTGACACTTGGTGAGCGCCGCGCCGTGAAAGGCGTCGTGACTTCCTTACATACATTATACATTTGATAGGTTACATTGAATTTTAGATCTGAAAAATCAGTAGTTGACATTTATGAATACTATCAATTGTTGGTGAGATTATTAGTCTAGATGTATAGAAATAGTATTATTGGCATCTCAAGGATAGATATAACTAATTGTGGATTGATTAAACTATACACTAGACTGTGTCATCCGTTTCGTATACACTAGACATACACGTTATTGCAACTATCTCTGGAATTAAGGAGGTAACTCCACGGTGCAATCTCAGATTTAGAAAACAAACGTTCAACTGGTTTATTATAATCATTGACAAACGTAGAAGATGAAGTAATGGATTTGAAATTTATGGTCATATAAGGCGCTGTTTGGTAGAACTTATTTCTTAATGAATTGAACCGAATTGAAAAAATAAAAAAATATTAAATTGAACTGAAAAATATTTAAAAATACTGAACTGATTTGAAAAAAAATAAAAAAATACTAAAATGAACTGAAAAATCCTGGATTAAAAGACAAAACAATGTCGTTCCTCATTATCTAATTCAATATACTAAGGATTTTCGAGAACCACTTCTATAATGAGATGCGGTTTGACTTCTAATAGTCGAATTAAGAGTGTTAAAGTATAAATGTAGATCTTCAATCAAGGACATGTCCAATTCAACTGAAACTAGACAGTGTTGAATTGAAGGGTATTGAACTAAACACAAATGTACTCAAATATGAAATAATAAATTGTTAAACTGAACTGAAACATACTAAATTACACAAAATTGGAATAATATCCCAAATATGGCTAAATTGGACTAAAGAACAATGTCTTCAAACTAAAATACAAACACAAAATTTGGGTGTTACTATATGATTGAAATATTTCATGAATTTGGCAAAAATTATTATTTTCCTTTCCCCAAAAACACTTGGTTGTTGTTACTAATTAGGAAATGAAAAATAAATGTGGATCTCAAACTTTCATGAAAGTTGACCGCGGTGCTAAAATAATTGCTTTGTCTGAACTCTCTCGGAAGCGGTACTAAATTAATGCTTCCCACTGATATCATGCTGAATTGCTAACTTGCACCTTATAATTTCTTTATTTTCAGCCGCCTGCCTAAACTTTTAAATATTTACAAATTGAGCCCTATAATAAACATCTTGTTTGAAAACAGGTCTTCTATACGCAGTCCGTATTTTATTTATTTGCAGTCCGTATTTTTTTAAAATAATCATATATATAATGATTTTAATATACAACTGATTTGTAAGTGTATGCAATAAAAGTAGTATATATGATGCATATGTCTGATTTACATAATTATTGACCATATCATATATATCGAAAACGTATTTTTATTTTGGACTGCAAAACAAGTAAAATACGGACTGCGTATAGCATGCCCCTTTGAAAATGACCATTTAAAATTTTAAATATAAATGATTTTTATTAAACATCTTAAATTCTCTTTTAATACGCTAAGAACTTTTTAATAGATAACTAAACTAGATTTTCCACCATCGTTATTTTAATTCCACGCTCCTATCACTTTTCACACAATTTATTGTAACCTAATTAAACAGAATGATTTAATATATGATACAATTAAATAGCAATTTATCATCAAAAATTTTAAATTCATAACCGTGAAAACACGACTCTCTTCTATTTCTCATACTTTTTCTCATCTTCTTATTATAGAAAAGTGGGAAACAACCGTTGATTACGTGAGATTGTCTACATTGTTATTGTTGTTCGATTGGTTATTTATGTCAATGTTCGACTTGATTGTAAAAAAAAAAAAAATTTGTTCTCGATATAATTTTAGTTTATGTTCGTGATTTGTGTTTTTCAGGTGTTAATAGTTCGGAGAACATCGATCATGCTCTGAATCAAATGATTTATACTTGTAACAGATCCCTACTTGACCTAGTGACTGATACATGAAGATTTTCTCTTTACCAAGTGATTAGGGTGATTACTGCGGTTAGCAACATTTACCGAAACTTCATGTCATCAACACTTGTCCGCATTCATTAGTAGTAATGAATGTGAATATTATAGTGAGACATCTTGTTGTATATAATCATTATAGTACATATCTCAGCGCTTATATTTCATGATTAGTATTTTGTTGAATGTGGAATACAAAAGTGATGGAGTATAAGTTATCCAATAATACAAATTTTATTGTAATAATTTGATGTGAATTCTAATAAACCGACCTAAATGTTGTTCAAATTCAAAATTTGAAGTTTGTAATTCAATACAATATATATTCATATTCAAACAAGATAACAACCACACAAGAAATCAAAGTCAATCAGAATACTCAACCAACACTCCACATTTAAATACATAAACAGAAGAAAATGAAAGAACACCAACCAATCAAACACAATTAGGCTCCATTTCAAAAAAATAAGCACAATTAGAGCCTAAACCACATAAATCAAAACTAACACAGATCCAATCCATATTTTCACAAAACTCAAGGGCCACTTTTCAATTACACCCCACCTTTTTTCCAAAGAAAAAGAAAAAAGGAAAAAAGAATCTCTTTTTCATCACACCCCACTCTCCTTTATTTATAACCTGCGGCATCCTCATCCAAAAAACTACACTCAACCATGGCTTCTTCTCCCAAATCCCTCCTCTTCTTCTTCCTGGCCACCGTCTTCATCGTCTCCGCTGCATTTGCGGAGGAGGCCGAGCAGGACCACCAGGACCCCGGCCTGGTCCTCAACTTCTACAAGGACTCCTGCCCTCAGGCCGAGGAAATCATCCGCGAGCAGGTCAAGCTTCTGTACAAGCGCCACAAGAACACCGCCTTCTCATGGCTGAGGAACCTCTTCCACGACTGCGCCGTCGAGGTAAGATACCGGACTTGACCGTGCATTTAGTGATGATAGTGTGTGACTGTGTGTAATGTTTATTGCTGTTGCAGTCTTGCGACGCTTCCCTGCTCCTGGACTCGACCAGGAAGGTTCTCTCCGAGAAGGAGACTGACAGGAGCTTCGGAATGAGGAACTTCAGGTACCTCGAGGAAATTAAGGAGGCTGTCGAGAGGGAATGCGCCGGAGTTGTTTCCTGCGCTGATATCCTCGTTCTCTCCGCAAGAGATGGTATTGTTCAGGTGAGATTTTTGAAAAGTTTTTGATTTTCTTGAGGTTTTTTTCGGAGAAGATGAGGTTATAATGGTGAGTTTTTGATGATTTTGATCAGGTTGGAGGACCATACATTCCATTGAAAACAGGAAGGAGAGATGGAAGAAGAAGCAGAGCTGAGATTCTTGAGAAGTTCTTGCCTGACCATAATGAGAGCTTGACTGTTGTTCTTGACAGGTTCAAGGCTATTGGCATTGACACCAAGGGTTTGGTTGCTTTGTTAGGTACACTCTCTTCTTTATTTACTCTCACTTGATATAGATCGAAATCCGTATTTTACTGTATTGCAGTCTGTATTTTGCTTATCCACAATTATATATATCATATTTTACGGTATTGCACTCTGTATTTTGCTTATCCACAGTTATATCAAATTTTACCGTATTATAGTCTGTATTTTACTTATCCACAGTTATATCACCATTCAGACATACGTCTTTTTGAAATAATATGTATTTCTAAATGAATCTACATCTGAATGGTGATCTAATGTAGATAAACAACATATATCATCATTCAGACATAGAATCTTTAGATGTATGTATCATCATAGTAACAATTATTAAACATGCATCCTTTCAAATAAACTTCATATATCAACTCCTTTCTTCTTTTTATAGTTTGAATTTAGGCCATTTTTCTTGTACAATTGATATGCTAACTCTTATCAATCATACTCTCTCTTGCAGGATCTCACAGTGTTGGAAGAACTCACTGTGTGAAGCTGGTTCACAGGCTCTACCCTGAAGTTGACCCTGCTTTCCCAGCAGACCATGTCCAGCACATGCTCAAGAAGTGCCCTGACTCCATCCCCGACCCCAAGGCCGTGCAGTACGTGAGGAACGACAGAGGAACACCGATGATTCTCGACAACAACTACTACAGAAACATCCTCGACAACAAGGGCTTGTTGCTCGTCGACCATATGCTGGCCAACGACGCAAGAACACTGCCTTATGTGAAGAAGATGGCGAAAAACGCTGAGTACTGGAAGAAGGAGTTTGCTAGGGCTATCACCATCCTGTCTGAGAACAACCCTCTTACTGGAACCAAGGGAGAGATCAGGAAGCAGTGCAATGTTGCAAACAAGCTTTCACAGTCTGCTTAAGTTAATTATGATCCAATCCTGTTGAATTCTTCCTCCTAAGGAAGATGAAGATGGAATTGAGATAATAAAACTGGTTTTCTGTTTCCCTTCAAATGGCACTGTTTTTGCCATTGTTGTAATGTTGTAGGTTAATTTATCTTTCTCCTTTGTTTCATGCTTGGATCATCATGATGAGCCTTGAGGGTTCATTCATGCTAGTAGTATCAGTGAAATGTTAATGTGTTTGTAACTTGTAAGATGTATGATTATCATTATTATTGCTATGAATATGATTATGTTTGCTGCTTGAAAATACATAACACTTGGCTGAAAACTTTTCATTATTGGTTTCTTGGTTGAGACTTGAGGCAAGTCTTAGTCTTGAACTATACTATTGTCTATTCAAGACTGCATCTTGCAATTATTGAAGGGTGTTGGCTGCTATATACAGTCTCATTATTTTACTCTGACAGTCTAATATATGAAAATATTTTCAATTACAATGTTCACGAAGAAATTTAGTAATATATACAGAATAACACTGTAATTGTAATTGTACGAACCAGAACGAGTAAAATATCAGACTGTACGTAACAGTTCAGCAATTGAATCCACTATACTAAATTGGATGGTGGAGACAATAACAAATGAATAGTGCAGAAATGCCAGTGCACTGAGAAGGGGTCCTCAGAATTGCTAAAATAGGAGTTTAGTATGATTGAAGATAAGATTCCTTTAATATAAATCAGATCCCATCATCCAAATATATATGGTTTTATTGCAATGTGGACCTTGATTAAATGTTTGTGTGTGTGTGACATGTGCAGACAAAGTAGTAAAGGAATTTAGACAAAATTTGGGGAACTATTTTTTTCCATGGAAAGGGACCTCAGAATGGGACTGCACAACAACTCGTTCGATCAATTTTTTCCTTTTCATTATTGCAGAGTACATTTTTTAGATGGTTCAAATTAATAACCGAACTGTTCAAGATATTTGAAAGTATACTACATTATTGGCATTGCCAAAGATCTGTTCTGATATTTTTTCTGATTATTAGTTTGCTCCTTTGATAAAGTCCAGTGATTAAAATGAATTAAATAATAGTTAGATGATCAAAAGTGTGATTTTTATAAAGTTTGATGATCGATTGTTGACTTCAAAAATGATCCGACTACGGACTCAGTTCAGTTAAAGGAAGCAATCATGAATTCTTTGTCAGCTCCATAACGGTCACAGTTATTATCAACAATATTAGGCGTCTGCTAGATTCCCCAGTGGAATTTGCAGTGATAAAGATCAATCATTCCTTTCTAGAAAAGGAACATGATCTGGTCAAAAAAAATGTTATTTTCTTTATGAAGGGTGTGGTGGATTGGTTTATAGCAAGATTAGTAGAGGAGAGTATGCATGGGTTTGGTGTGTCAAAACTTAAAAGAGAGGGTTGATTGTAACAATTATTATTGGCCCATTTCTTGGTTGTAGTTTAGAAAGAAGCATAAGCCCAGTTGTATGTCAAAGCCCAAATTGTAGTTTTTTTATTACTCCAGAAGGCGAATCACGATTACAAAATGAAATTAAATCTTATTATTATGCTCACAAGTCGAAACAAGATATGAAGAGAAATTTGTACACAAACTGTAGATGATTTCCACTACTTGAGGAAAAAAGTTTCATGATTTATGTATAAGGATCATCAGGAAAACAAGAAGAAAACAACTCAGATAAATATGCACAAATTCAGTTTCCTCCAAAATAAACCAAAATAAAGCAAAAAAAAAACCTCGCTTTTACCGAACAAATTGATCCTATGATACACAAACTCCGATGAAAGCCTCTAGAAAAGCTTCCCCTGTGGTTGAGTTGTGCCGCTTCTCATCATCGCGGCAAACTCCTCATAGTTGATCCTCCCATCCTGCCAAATTTATCAACAAATTAACTTAAAAATCTACACTCTACAAAAAGATCCGACTCAAACCATTTCACTTACATTATCAGTATCGACCTCTGAGATGATTTCTTTTATAGTTGCTTCATCGCCCATTCCATACTCCCTCATGGCATTTTCAAGCTCGTCTCTTGTGATGAAGCTGTCATTTTAACATATAAGCAATTTCAGAGCCAATTCTATTATATGTTATGGATCGGATATAAAGATGTGATTTCTAACCCGCTATGATCCTTATCAAAGTGCTGAAAAGCCTTGAATAAATGCTCATCTCTTTCTAGCCTGTGTCTATGCATTGTTGCAGTGATGAATTCGATGTAATCAATTGATCCATTTCCATCGACATCAGCCTGGAACATGGAATATAAGCGAATGAATCAAAGCAAGAAAGTGGTTTTTAATTGGCTAAAATTGATAAGTGTAACACTTACAGCTTCCATTAGTTGTTTCACTTCCCCCTCGGAGAGTTTAGACCCGAGCCGTGCCAGTCCAGACTTTAACTCCTCGTATGTGATCGTCCCACTCTTATCAGTGTCGATGTTTGTGAACATTTGCTTCAGACCCTTGATTTCCTCCTCAGATAGATTTTCAGCAATGACCTGGAGTAGATGCCATCCATTAACAATATTAAGAGTTAAGTGAAGTTCCCGGAACATCTATAATAGGTCTTTTTTTTCCAGATATTTTAAGCCTTATCTTTTATTGAACATGTCAAACATATTAGAAAGTTGAAGAGGAGCATCAATTCATGTAACAATAAACCATTTCGAATCATCAATGACAATAAAAACATGGTTAATAACTCACCTTCAATGCGAGTTTCTTGAGCTTGTTCATTGCTCTGAATTGCTTCATCCTAGAGAGCACTGCACTATCAATTGGCTTATCTGATGCATTACCACCTTCTCTAATCCATGGGTGTTCTGTATAAGCAAGGAAAATTACATTAAAGCCAGTCTAAATTTCTGCAGATAACAATATCAAACTGGACCTATTTTTCGGTACCCTAGCCATCTAAATAAAGGAGAATTATTTGTAGCACAAGTCGAATCCAATTTATAGGTTCGAGTGTTCAAACAAATATATGAATTTTCAAATTGAGTTTAAAGCATAATGAAATAAAATCATTAAGAGATGTGGATTTAAAGAGAAGAAAATAGTTGTGTACCGAGAACTTGGGTTGAAGTAATCCGCTTTTTAGGATCCATTGTCAGCATTTTACGAACTAAGTCTTTGGCACTGTTTGAAATGGAAGGCCATGGTGCACTCTCAAAGTCAATTTCCCCTTGGGTAATGGCATCAAAAATCCCTTTCTCGGTTTCTGTGATGATAACAAAGATTGTAAGTTTTCATTGAAGATGACATGATAGAAATCATCAGTAAGAGAGCTTATTACCTGCCCAAAATGGAGGTACACCACTGAGCAAAATATATAGAATAACACCAGCACTCCAGATGTCTATTTCTTTGCCATAGTTACGTCGCAGTACTTCAGGAGCAACATAATATGCACTGCCAACAATATCACGGTACACCTTCCCTGAAAATGGTAGAAATAAAGTGAATCATTAACCATGAAAACCAGGATTGGAAAAATAAATACTACACATGAATTTATAACAAATGGTAGACAACATCAAGATTAAGCAGAAGATAAGATAACCATGATGGCATTAAGTGTGGCATGCCAGAAGCACTAAATATGAATATGGTGAGACATTAGTGGATAGATTGTGAATCTTAGACTTCAATATCGGGACAGGTCCGGATGGGGGACATAAAACTGGAAGTGTAAAAAAGGACCAAAGATCGCACCAGAACTTTAAAAATCCAGCAGTTTAGTCTGGTTCACTCCATTTTACAGACGCAGACCTACTTTTGAACAAGAGCAGGTTACCCAGCTTTATTTTTTACTAAGTAAACTAAAAATAATAATGAATGCTACATACTAGAACACAACTCTGTTGATAAATTAATAACATCTGGTGAAACATTTAAAATTTTCAATCAAATTACTCTAGGTCAAGATCACATTTTTTTGTCACTGTGCTAATCTCCAGAGTCCATAGCACTAACACTCCACCGAAACTGATATGGAGGAATCAATGGTAGGATGTGGTTACAAAGAAGCTAAAAATTTTCCTATGATACCTTTGCTGCAGCAATAGTGATGTGTCAACATCAGTAAGGGCATGAAACCGCTATATAATGGAATCAGTACTCATCAAACAGGGAAAAAACTAACAATTTTGAAATGTGACGAATGTGATGGAGGGAGTATTTGACTTCCAATTTTTCAAACAATAATAAAACATGATCTTCCATGAATAATTAAAACATACTCTCCTAGATGACTAACATAGATTCATCCCTCTCAAAACCTCCTATAAGTCACATCAAGTCAATATATGCTGATCCAAAATGAAACACTGGTCGAAAAACATCAACTATAATAATTCCCACTATTAAGTTCTGTAAGGATATCATCATTTCAAGAAAAGCGAAGGTGCATTTAAGGTTACTTTAGCCTCTTACAGATGCAAGATAACCCTTTTTTCCCCACATGACCACAAAAACAGCCCCTTTTAAATGCAAGATAACCCCAAGAAAACAGCCTCTTACACATGCAAGATGACACTTTTATTATCCTACAGAGCCTCTTACCCTTTTATTATCCTACACATTGTCTTCAAATGCAAGATAGCCCAGTTATACTGTACTACATGTCCACAAAAAGCAGAAGAATACAAAAAAACAACCTCAAGTTAACCACATTCTATCAATCACAATCACAATTCCCACAGCACAATCAAATCCAATAATTAGGAAAACTGTCCAACTCATTAAAATTGCTTTACCTTCTTCTATGAAGACAGAGAGCCCGAAATCGGTAGCCTTAAGGATGGACTTCTCATCCTTACTCGCCAGCAAGAAATTCTCTGGCTTCAGATCCCTATGCATCACTCCCATGAAATGACAGATATGCACAACATTCATCACCTGCCTGGTCAAGTTAGCAGCATCCCTCTCCGAATAATGCCCTCGCGAGACAATCCGATCAAACAGCTCCCCGCCAGCACAAAGCTCCATCACAATGTGCACAGACTGCCTATCCTCATAGGCCCCCTTAAACTCCACAATATTATTCTGACCACTCAAATGCTGCATGATCTGAATCTCCCTCTTCATATCCTCCTTATCATTCTTGCTCACCAGCTTCCTCTTCAGGATACTCTTGCAGGCATATTTATGGCCAGTTGAATTCTCTGTGCACAAATAAGTCACCCCAAACTGCCCTTTCCCCAGCTCCTTCCCCAGAGTGTACAGCCCTCTTACATCCTCAAAGGGCTTTCCTAGGATGGTATTCGGGTCGGATCTCTCGGGTCGGGGCACATGGCCGGGCTTCGGAGGCGGCTGCTGCGGTTGATATGGCCTTTCCTGCTGCGGCTGAGGAGTGTAGTGCACGGCGGGCTTCTGGTGGTTGGCGGCGGCGTTAGCAGCGGCGTTTGATCTGTAACCGTTGGTGGCGGATTGATGGTGGTGTTTCTTGCTCAAACAGCCCCCCATGGTGGGGATTCAAAGATTCAGTATCAAGATGGGATTTTTACTGATGGGTTTCGGACAAAGGTTCGAGCTTTTGATATTTTTCTGACAGGTTTTTGGTTTGTTCAGATCATCATCGCCATCTTCGACTTCTCTGCTACTTTTCTAGTCTGGAGTATGGTTGACTTGTAAAGCCCACCAAGGTTTTTTTCTTCTTTGTTTATTTGATTTTATTTTCTTTCATTTGTAGTTTTCCCATTAGATTTACATGATCATTACAATACAAATTGTCCATCATATTTTAGGAATTTTATCTAATTACGCGTAAGTTCGATCATTTCAAATATTCGGATATATTGAGTGATTCCAAGGGCACATTCTGTATCGCTTATCGACATATTTTTCGGTTCAATTCAATATATTAAAATTTAATTTTAATAAAATATTCAACTTTTGTTTCAATTCAAAGTTCATTAATTTTAATTAAACAAAAAATATATGAATAATATGTCTTTACTGTTCTTATTTTGTTACATAAATAGTACTTTTGGTGGGAAAACAATTGAATAGCTATGTTCCCAAAGTGGATAAGTTCACTTCAACGTGACACCTTGTCGCTGATAACGAAATGCGTGTTGATGCAAAATATATTTGATTAGATTAAAGTTGAAGGATACTTTCAAAAAAAAAAAAAAAAATTAAAGTTGAAGGCTAAATTAAGTAATGGAGAGCTGGCTTAACAGCTGTGTTTGTTTCATGTTCAAAGCTTAACTCCATCAATTATGGTTGCATTCTTGTTCATCATCTCTTTTTTATTTGGCTGATTAAACTTTGCTTATAACCATAAATTAAATTAAATTTATGCAAAGTCTCTAGAAAATCCGACTTTCCTAACTGTTATGGAACTACCACTATATATTTAAGGTCAAGTGATACTATTTTGTATTAAAATATTGATAGTATCAAAGTGAACATACAATAAAACATATTTTAATGTAAAAATTCATGAATTTACATTAAAACATTAATAAAATTCAAATAACAAATTTTACAGTTCAAATTAAAAGGTACACTGTATAAATTAAAACGTATAAAGACTCTTATGGAAAGTCATGAAAGTTGGACTTTCAGGAGACTTTCTCTTAAATTTAAGTAAAGAAATGTGTTAAATTTCATTAATTGAACTGAATCGTTTACAGCAATCAAGTTCGAAATTACATATCTTGCATAGTAATGTTAAAATGAACTGATTTGACTAAACTAATCGATCCAAGAATAATATATAAAGAAATTGAGCCTAATCATCAAACTATAGACTATACATATTTTTAACTTAACTACATTTCAACTGAGTTGGATTAATTTTTTTCCAATGCAGTTCCTTTTTCATATTTGTTCATAGTTGCAACTTTATTTAGTTCAATAAAATAAATTGTAAAGAACAAGCTCTCGTACTTTGCCTAGTTGAATTTAAATGATGATCTGCTAATCAGTGTTGTATTGTATCGTACTAATGAGTGTTGTGCGGTATTGTCTAGTGTTTCTATGAGTTGAAAATGTTGACATAAATCCAACCATAATGATCTTGATTTAACTATACTGATAAAATGGATTTTTTTCTTGAAAGTTAACTCTATATAATCAGAACTATTATTTTTCCATATGCTAGCTACCAAATGGGCATCCGTATTTTCATTCCTTGGTATCCAGCATGGCAAGTTGAGGTCTTGTTGTACAAACTCTGATCGAATCTCTTATGTGATCGAGTGGCATCATTCTGGGGCATCCAGGTTTCCATGTATGATCCGCATTAAACTCGACGAGTCTCCCTGGATTGCTACATCGTTCCATTTGAGAGATGCCGTCATTTGCAGTGCTTCTCTCAATGCTTCTACTTCCGCAAACATAGGGTCTCGTACATCTATTATCTTTATGCTCACAGCCCGAATGAAGAATCCATCTGCAGCCACTGACACTACACCTAATCCTGCACAATCCCTTGCTATTCCAATACCAAACAGAATCCTTCTCCCCACCTCTGGTGGTCTTAGTAAGCTACCTGCAGACAGGACTTCTGAAACTCTCTCAATCCAGGCATTAGTTTCAGCAAAGGATGTCAATGCATTAGCCAGAAAATTGCATATTCCTTGACGCTTTATAATCAACATTTTAGATAATGCATGCTATCTACCTGATGAAATGATTTTGAGGGAAGAAAATCAAGCTATTAATTAAAGAGCTTTAATATTAATTTTTTGAAGTAGAGATATAATAATATTAGAGTTTTTATTTCTCAATTTCTAAAAAAGAATTATAGAAAGATCCAAAACTCAGAGCATCCAAAAGACAAAAATAGAAAAGCTTTTTCCTTTATTTCATTTTCTTGGTTATTAAAGTTGTATAGCCGCCGAGGGTCCTCTCTTCAACTTGAATAATTTATTTTGCAAATTTATAAAAATTAATAATATTGAAGATATACAAATATATTTTCACATATATACTTAAATATATTTTCATACTTATAATTGTACTTCAAATTATGTGTGCATGTCTATGATTTTATTTTTATCAAATGGATAGTGATATAATGCATGTCAACTTGGAGTTGGAGTACACAATTATATGCGTAGTCCACCATTATTTTCGTTGTGAAATATTTAATAATACCACTAACTTATTGGTTCTAATAAAATAAATATTTTCATAAAAAGTCAAGTATATAATATAACTAGATATTTATATATTTTCTCAAATATGTCAACTTGAAGCACATAATCGAATGCATAATTCAGGATATAATTAATTTTCTTTCTTTCATATTATTTTAAATATTTAAAAATCACTGTCAATTGTTTTAATAATGTCACCAACTAGCTCTAGCTAATCAAATTAATTACGTTTCCCTATAAAAAGTCAAATTTATTAACAATATTTCTAGTTCATTTTAAATCGACACTCAAGTTGTAGTATTAATATGTTCCAAATTAGAACCTAATACTGAATTAATGAATGGTGGTTTATATATTGGAGTTGATGAACCGCCATTAGTACATGATCCAACTGCTAAACCAACATAAGTTTCTATAATTGAAGTAACGAAAGTTGTATGTATTTGGCCGGCTAAAAATGAGGGATCGAGCAAACTAGTTTTGATTAATGGCGTAAATGACTCGAGTCGAGACTGAATAAAGGTGTGTTCAAATTTGATTTATTAAATATTTTGTGAGCTTGAGTTTGAGTCCGACCTCTTTCGATCGAACCGTTCTGTTTGAGTTTAACCTCAACTCGTTATTTTTTATGAGTTTTTCGACATCGACTCACGAGTTCAATGGAATCGAGCTCCAACTCGAATCAGAGGAGATCGTTAAACTCAAAAAGTTCTATTCCAAACCAATTTAACTTAATTAACTCAATAAATTTTAAAAATATATATTAACCACCAATCTAAAATACCAAAATCATAAATATAAAGGATTAAAATTCAATTGAGTTTTATTCATGTCTAAAATTTTTAATTCCTAAACCCCCTAATATTAAAAATATTTTTAACGATAGTTCGTCGACAAAATTAATACATTCATACTTGACTTGTTACACATTCGAACGAGTTCAGGATCGAGTTAAAGATTGATCAATCTAACCTCGAACTTGAGTTTTAACTAATTTTTCAAAATTTTCTCACGAACGGTTCGAATCGAGATGAATCAAAGTGACTATCAAAATGTCCAAAAGTAAAAATGTCCAAAAGTAACAAAATCAAAATCGAACTCACGTGCAGTGGAGGAACCAAAATTGATTCATTCAACTATGTACAGAAATTTACACCAGTCAAATATAATATCCATGTCCATTCTAGCAATAATATAATACTACGTACCCAGAAAAAGAAAAGTACACTAAAAGGAGAAGACACCCAAAAAAAAGAGAGAAAACACCCTGAAAATAATCATCCACCGGTCAGATGTTAATCAGCTTCAGGAATGCTCTGCAGACGCGGCCGCCACGACCGTTGATGTTGCAGGTTCCTGAGATCATCCTCGGCGTCATCGCCGCCGTGGTTATTAGCACTCATCAGCTTAGCCAAGATCTGGTCCGCCGGCATACCATGCACGTCGACCTCTCCCAGCAACTTCTCCAGCTGCTTCCTAGTGATCTTGATCTTGATCTCCTTGTGACAATGTTTTGAATCAGCCGGAGATCCAACATTTTCACGATCTTCATCGAAAAACCCTAGTTTTTTAGCATGATTACTATCCAAATGATCTCCATCACCTTCTTCATATGATGGTGATTCTTGACTAACTCTTTTAACCCTAAGACAATTCCCCATCTATACTGGATTAACGGGTTTATACAGTTTAGTAAAAATAAGTGAGTTAACGGAACCCGACCCAACCTGGATGTGAAGTTTTATTTGTGTAAGAGGGAGAGAAAGTGGAGCTTCATATAGGGTGGGAGTATTTATATATATAGGGGAGGAGATGAAGTTTATAATGGTGGTTTTGGTAGAGGGGAAGATGGTGGGAAAGGCCTAGTTTGAAAAGAATATCTACGTTTGCATAGTTAGTTGACCAATTCTTTTGTACAGATAGGATTAAAACAAAATGAGTTGGATTGGTGGAGATTGGTTTGCTTGTCTAAATAATTGATTAATCATAGAGACTGAAGGCAGCAAATTGAACAGGTCTAGAGTGTGGTCAGGAATGAGTTGTATTTCTATATCATTGGTGGCAGAACCGGACCGAAATTCATGAATTGGTAAATAACTATATTTTGATAAAATGAAGGTTGCCATCCTTAAAAATTCCACCGTGCTACAGTAAATTAACTCTTAAACTCTAAAATTTGGGGTAGCTGCCGTCATCTCCGCCAACCCCCTGATTCGCCAGTGTATATCATAATAGTCTCCGGTCTCAATTTAATTTAGACTCTAATTTTTGACGTTATTCATTACTAAACTTTATTCGTACATTTAAATAGATATATAATCATTAAAAGTATCATATTCAAATGGCAAATTTGATAATATCGTTAAATTAATCGCATCACATAGTATTCAAATGTCAAATTTTCATCTTCCAATAATATAAGCATATAAGATATTATCGGTCAAAGATACATGTTAAATGGTGAGATAAGTTAACTGTGCACATTATACTGAGATAGAAGTAGTATCAAAATTGTCAAAGCAAGTTATAGGGTTCTTGAATTCAGTCAAAAACACTTATGATTTGTGTTCTTTTCAACATATTTATTTAAAATTTTCGTTAAGTATTTAATTAAATTTGATTTAGTTGGATTTAGTTTGAGTAGGATGGAAAATGACACGATTACATTAGGTTTTGTTTAACTAGGCACCTTGTGGGAGTATTATATTTGGGTGGAAAGCATAGATCTACCTGCTAAAGCCAGCACGACAAGATGAGGATGAATTTCTAAGTGTGAAAAGGCGTTGATGAAGGAATCAATTGAAGATCCAAAAAATGAACAGAAATGTGAACGTAAAATTGTCAATCGAATCTTGAATTTAGTAGCACCTACTCTGAATTTTTCTCAATTAGTTCTATTTCAGTTCGTTTTACCCCGGAGTATAATTTACGAATTGTTGAAACGATGAAGTATGTTCTTTTTTAGAAAAGAGAATGTTATGAATAAAAGAAACATCAAAGAATGGAAAAATAGGGCGAAGAACGGAAATTTCTTTTTTTGAAATGCAAAACTTGATTCTTGTATTTTTACATCCCTCAAATTATTCCGATTAGTTTCGTCCCTTAAATACTTCTATTTGTGTCGGTTTCTCCTCGTTCAAAAGTTAATAAAGGAGGGTCTACATCTCTGCGACATCGAATCGGGTTTGTAGATCGGGCTCCATCGAAACTCGGGGTGATTGGACGCCCCAGATCGGCGCCAATCTGATCCAACGGCGAGCAGGGAATGACTTGAATGCCGTAGAAAGTCGGAGTTGAGACTGGGTCACGGTTTTGGAGTATAGTGAAGGTGATACGGGATCTAACTAAAGTAATGGGTAGGGAGGTCACTGTCGAATTGACGAGTGGCGCCGGCCGGAGCATTCGCGGAAAGAAGGCGTAGCGAGAAAAATCTGGGAAAGGAAAGTTGCGAGAGGAGAAAAATCTCTAATTACAGAATGCATTTGATTCACCTAAGGGTACTATATTGATATTATTTTTTTAAAAAAATTCAATCATCTTTGAACACGAATTCTTATAGTATAAAATGGTCAATATCATCGTGCAAAATATCATTGGATTCTCAAAAAAAAAAAATCATTTCAATATACTATTTATGTTTAGAGTTATTTAATTAGGTCAAATAGGGTATAATTTATGAAAGTATTGTTTATAAATATTAGTAGCCATGCCAGTAAAACATGCATTAACCCTCATTATTATTCTTCCACAAAAAAACTCTGCAAAATATAAAATTACTAAGGAAAAATTACGTGTTCATATATAATGGCTAATCTGAAAATTTGTCAAAGAGTCATCCCTATATTTTAACCCAATTATTTAACCGCCGTGGTGATGATTTTACCCAAATTTCCAGAAAAGAATCATCTAGATCTCGTTGCACATGTTTGTGATTTACTGACACTAATTATTGTTAATTTACTGATCCAAAACCAATAAGAATTAACCACGAAGATTTGTCGGCATCAGTTAATCTAATCGTTCAAGCCACCGGCACGTAGCAACATAAATTAATCACACAATAAAATAAAATAAAATATAACATAAGTAAATATAGTTGATTAATCGCCAGAGCACGTTCAACAGTTTCTAGGATCTTTCAAAAACAAATTTTATAAGTTATTGAAATTTAGGACAATAAACAGAAATTTGGAGAAAAAGTAGTTCTTGACTAGTTATTTATGTGTAGAGAGAGAATGGAATTAGATAATTTAATTAAATCAAATGTTTTCATTAATTTAATTAAGACCCATATTGTTGAGTCTAATTTTACCCTTTAACCACAAAAATATCTAAACTTGAACCATTGAAGCATTCAAATTCTTTCAAAGCACCAAGATGATGAATATTCCATCTCTTGAAAATGTATCTCAGCTTGGGATATCTTTTTGAGTAATTTTCAATTCTTGCCTCATTCTAATAAATTTAGCAACCATATTTTTAAGATAATTTTATTGTGAAAATAAAATTAATTTGTACTCTTACTATTTTGATTTAAAAACTAATATAATGCATCCTTCGGATGTATACAAGTAATTGACTCTGTAGAATCAACTTGTAATGTCTCTTACCGGTCTTGGAAGGGCCATATAATTTAGCGAGACAGACCGAGACGGGACTACAGAGCTAGCTTGCCCTCCGTACTTTAGTTAGTATACAGTTGGCTAGTTAGACCTGAATTAGTCAGAAGCACTATTAATTAACTGCGATTATTATTTTATATCGTATTATTATAGATGTTCGATATGTTATTACTGGTATTAGAGATAGGGAATACATCATATTCTACAATATTTTTCATGTAGTCTTCAGTTTGACTCCTTTCATGGAAATATTGTACTCTTCTCTCCTCCTTTTACGAAGATATTTTAAGTGGGCTTGGGAGCCTAATAAAAGTAACCATCTGTCACTAGTCAGTTTTAATTAAAAGAAAAAGAGGATGTACTATATACAAGTAAGAACTAAAATTGACTAATATGCATGTCCTTCAGAATTAGTATTGATAAATTCCTACCTCTGTAGTATTGACTATTGAGTAACTAACGTGACCATGAAGTCGCTGGGTACATTGCATAATGCATTCGATCATAAAGTCCTCATTTATACAAAAATAAGAAAAACGTTGCACCTACAGCTCTGCAACAAATTAAAGCCTACTTACATATATACATTTATCAATAAATAAAACCCCACGGGTGTAACTCAGCGGTTGGGAAATTGGGTTCAGTGTGATAAGTTCAAGGTTTGAATCTCAAGAACGGTAGTGTGAAAATTTCTTGCTTGCAAGGTCTCTTGTGCGCACTGAGACAAAGGACTGGTGGTTACCGTGACTTACCTCTCCACCAAGACCTGTGGTGTCGGACTGGTGGACCTAAGTTTTGTGTTACCGTGACTTACTTTTCCACCAAAACTTGTGGTGTCGGATGGGTGAGGCGCTTAGGTCAACCGAATTACCTTTTTGTGATATATCAATAAATAGAAGATCGTAATGATATTTGGAGTTACCAGTGCCACATCTATGCCTAAACCCTCATATTTGCCGAACAATCTTGTCAGTAGTATTTCCGGTCTGCACCTTTCCAGTATGTACCACAGTTTATCATAATATTAATTTTTAGATCCGCTACGAGACGTTACCTATAGCATGGTTTAACTTATGTAAATTGCAGACTTCAGATATTAGATAACAGATTAACCATGTGGGCTAGCCCACGCGGCTCACATGGCCAGAGATAAGAATCTCGCCCAGCGAAGGTCAGAGGCTCGAATCCCCTCGAGTGCAACATTTCCAAATCATTATTCCTCTGACCTCCCTGGTCAAGTCTTCCGAAGTGCTCGTGCCAATCAGCGAGACGGGAGCTGCATCGACGGTGTCCAGAGCAGGGGAGCACCACAGGCCGGTGTAAGTGGACTCCTCACTCCACTCAAACCATCAGGGTGAGTACCTCAGCAACTCAACGTGCGGGATCAGTACAGTAGAGTAGACTAGAATAGAGTTAGATTACAAATAATTGTAGAATCTTTGTACTTGATTATGTCACTGTAATTGGCCTATGAGCAACCGTCAAAAAAAAAAAAAAAACAGATTACATTTGAAACATAATCTATAATATGATGATTAATGAAAATATGCTTCACATTATTACTATAGGTAGCTTTGGTAAGTAAGAATGTGATTCACGATGTGGTTGATATATTAATTTCCATTTATATGTGATAAATTCGATATGGTTGATATATTGCAACATATATCCATGAAAATTAAATAACGCGTTTTATGCCAATTTACTCAACACACCTAATTTGCAAGATCGGTTCAGATCGCTCCAACTGCTCCCTGCATACATATGATCACATCACACACAAAAAGTGGCCATGATTTCAATATTTTGTAACCTTTTGTGGGTGTCAATATATAAACCAAGATATATTTAATCTTTTTTTTTGTAAAAGAGATATATTTAATCATGATGTGAGTATGTAAATATGTTTTTTGATCTGTGTATCTAAAAAATAAACCAAATTGGAAGTGTACACCTTGACATGACTTATTATAAATTATTTAATTTAATTTAAATGAAATATAACTTAATTAATTTAATTATACTATTATTATTTTCCACATATTAGTTCTTATTTAAGTTTTATTCAGATCAGCATGAGAACATGCCCTAAGAAAAGTGGGGGCTAAGTACCCTAACTAAACATCTATTGAAATTGCTTAACAAATGAACTAATGATCACTTGTAAAAATGAAATAAAATTGGAATAACTTTAATTTTGATGGTAAAAAAATGAAAGAAATGGTTTTTATCAATTTTAATTTGTCTCACAATATCTTGTTCATACTTAAAAAGGTAAATTTTGATTAACTGACATGTAGTATATATCATCATAATATCCTATATATTTTAGTAGCAAATCATCTATACATATTATATAGTAGAAGAAAATATTTATAAAGGGAAGCTTTGTTACGTACAGTGAAATAAATGAAATGGCAGATAAAACGTTTTTAGTTGATGAAAGCATCTCTCTCACACAGTGACTTATAAATATATAATCAGCCTGCAATCAAAATTAGTATTATAAGCTTATATAACCACCCTGTCTACGTTTTCAGTTATTCTATATATTGAGTGGAATGGAATATCCGGATCCGTCCCCCAAGATTTCATCGGATCGTAGTCGCGGCGGTGCCGGAAGGAAGTCCCGGAGACGGAGGAAGATCGGTGGACGTGGCCGGAGATATGATAGATGTGTAGCAGAGCCTGCAGAGGGATCAACGCCGCCGGTGTCCGGAGTAAGAAGTCCGGCGAGGAAACTGGTGGCCGGATTGTGGCGAAGCAAGGCGACTGTTAAAGCTGATTGCGGTGGCGGTGGCGGGGGCTTAACGTGTCATGACGAGCATCACAATCTGGTACGTAACAACCCATTATTATTAGTGACTTTTCCTTGTATAGTTATCTTTAACTTGAATAATTAATTAACTTAGGAAAAATTAAAGTAAGCTTTTTGACGTTTAGTTAATTAAATTGGTTGACACGAAGATTACAGTCAAATGCACATTGAAAATTAAAGTTAATCAAGTATATATTTCAGATGATTTTATACGAAGGATCGGTCCAAATTAGATCTAAAATGAAGATATGTCCAATTTAAATATTTATTTATAATTTATTAACAACTGGCATCCTTATGTTAAATTTGTATGGATAATTATAATAACTTATCAATTTTATTAGACATGTTAAAGTAAATTGGTTTTAGTGAACCCCTGAAATTTAACCCTGAAATGGGGTGTGTATAATGATTTCAATTGATACATGCATGATCCTAATTGATTAGTTTACATATGATTATGGATCATGTATAATTTACTTATGATTTCAAAATATATGATCTGGTAAAATAGGGGTCTCAATATTCTTTATTATGTTGTATTTTTCTTGTCATTTTATTTTATTGAAAGAATTTGGATTTTATTATGGTTCTAATTTTAGACTCATTCTAAGAGTGCAAAGGAAGGAGCAACAAAGTGGGATCACCACTTTCCCAATACGGAAGCTTGCCAATTTCATCGCAATCTAAGGCTTATGAAGAATCAGCAAACGGCAACAACCTCAGATGCTCAGCAAATCGAACTATATAGGGCACGGCATCGCATAAGCGAACTTGAAACCGAGCGCCATCTGTTCAAGAAGAAGCTCAACCACTTCTTGAGAGGGATTGCTCGAGAAATGAACGCGAAAATGAGACGAGATAGCGAGAAAATGGTTCTCATCGTGGATGAACTAAAGAGCGATCTAGAAAGAGAGAAGAAGAACCATCAAAGGTTGAAAATCTTGAATGATATGTTGACGGCTGATTTAGATGAAGCTAGGTTATCCAACCAGAAAATGGCGACCGAGTTTGAGGAGGAAAAGCGAGCAAGGGGATTTCTTGAGAATCTTTGCCAAGATCTTGGCAAAGATCTTCAAGATCTTAAGGCGAACATCGTAGATCTGAAGAGTGAATGTGCAAGAATTCAAGAGGAAGCGGAAGAAGAGCGGAAGGTTATGCAAATGGCTGAGATGTGGCGCGAGGAGCGAGTTCAGATGAAGCTAGTTGATGCAAGGCTGATTCTTGAAGAAAAGTGTTCCCAGATGAACAGCCTGATATCAGATCTGGAGAGCCTGTTAAAATCTAATGAGAATCCCATGCCTATTAGCAATGATGGCGATAAGGTTTCATCGAGTCATGATCCGCGCTTTCCTAAACAAGGACATCCTCGCACTGCTCGGGCAATGCGAGGATGCATCGAGTGGCCGTGTGGGAATCGAAGAAATGGTGCGGTTAAACCTAGTCCTCATGAAGAAATGGCCTTAAGCAGAGGATGGTGAAGGGGAATGAACATTTCAAGATTTCTTGATTTAATATTTTGCAACATTTTGTGTTGGAATTATAAATGTTGAGGCACGGTGAAATTAAGGGGGGAATTTTTGCTCTTTTTATCCATGCAAAAATATAAAGATTGAATGACTGAAATGAATAATTTACTTGTAACATTTTTGAAAATATTTGTGCAGATAGATTTTTCAATATTTATGATTGGATGGTAGTTCCATAACTGGTTAATGATTTGTGTTTTAGTTTTTGGTCCATAAACCCATTACACTTCATGGGCAAGAAGCCCACACTTCATCATGCATATAAGTCCATAGAGTATCAAAGTTTCAAAAGTGTGCTTTGAAATAAAATTTTTTATGTCATTACTCACTAATATAAGCATTTAATCATAATACTTTTAATTTGATCTATAAATTTGAAGAATTTATATTTTAATTAGAACATATATATGAAAACATCAAATTTGATTTACACATAATAAATATATTAATAACTAAACATTTATCATATGAGCTCATAAAAATGAAAGTGTACAAATATACTTGACCGGATACTGATGTGGTATGAACTTTACCTGCAGAAATTGGAGCAGCCGAACAACTTTTACAGATTCTGATATATCTTGCTGCTATCTCAGAATTCGACAAACGCGTAGTGTTTTTTTTATTGGAAACGTCATCTTCATAAGAACTCATACTATGCATGAGAATTTTTAATTTTTGTGCGAATTTCTTTGTCTTAAGAGTTAAAATCGTATTTTATTATTTTTGGATATTTAAACTAATATTATTTTAAGTTAGTGATGACCTTTTTGTTATATATTATATTTAACAGCACTTAGGGTTTAGTATATAAATACAATTCTGATTATATTGTTAGATGACTTTTGATGCTGAATGAATTTGAGAATTTTTCTTCCATATCTGTCAGTTCTTCGATATTACAATGAATTGAACGATGATTTGATTTAGAGGGTTAATAGGTGCAGGTTCAAACGAATATTGCAGATCCAAAAATATGATTAAATGACCCAATTACCCTTAATTCTTTTTTCCCAGATTTTAACTCTAATTTTACAAGAGTATTTCAGACATATTAGATCTGATTTGGACCTCTATAATTCGTTTAGATCTGCACCTAAAATAACCGTTAATTTCCGACCGCTAAATTGGCATCCTTACATTCATGTATCCCTTTTCGAGTAGCATAAAAAATTGTCAAGAAAGTTGAAGTGATGAACTTGTTTGCTATTATGCTTACGTTGATACTTAAGTACCACTTTAGCAATATGGAATGGTTTGACCAAAAAAGGGGTTTTGATCAACCTCCTCCATCAGAAGTTGATGGTTAATCATCACGTTTTCTGTACAACTTTTTATGTCAAAGTTTCAGACATTAATTATATAACTTAAAACTAAACCATTGGTTTCAAGTAGAAGAAGATAGCTAGTGTGATTGAAGCCATTTCGTGATGATTTTTTTAAGTTTGGTACTCGTTCTGTCCCAATTTAAACAGTAATTTTTAATTTTTTCATATCTCCTGAGAAAGAATGGGAAGGACATTCACGAATGTACTCCAGCGGTTGGGATATTAAGTTCATAGTTTCATATTAAGAATGGGAAGGCATCGTTTATTCATAATCTTTATTACTTTTGTTATTTAATAAGTGTGAGATTCACTTCTTTCTTCGTTCAAAATCACTTCTCAATTGATTATCATTATAAAATGAGAGTTCAACACCATAAAACATGAAAATGGAATCCTCCAAACTACTCAAATCTTGTGGAGAAGAGACAACTAAATAAACTTTCCACTCAACAAAATATGTAATTATTAGGGCCTATTTAATACATCTGAACTGAACTGAATTGAACGCACACATTAACGTGTTTACAATCAAAACAACACACAAATCAACATGTCTATGGTGTTGCAAATCGATCATCAAGGTTACCTGGGCTTGAAAACAGATCCTTTATTAAGAGATTCATTGCTTTTGTGACAGTTGTTCATATTCTCGGGGGTAATACTAGTAATTTTAATGACTTTAAAATATTACTATGAATGTTAATATGCTTAAAATTGATATGTTTCACATAGATCAACAAAGAGTTAACAACACAACCAGAAGATAATTCCAAATTATGTGTTTAAAGTCTTAACTCTTAAGTTGTAGGCTACGTTAAATATTGAAGTTACAAGATTCATAGTTTAAATTAAAACATTGTTAAAAACTAATAATTAAGTATAATATTAAAGTGTGCTAGGTCGGTACCGGTAGTGGCAGCCAATCAAAATTCGACAACTTCATAGTATAAATTATATATACGATGGAAATAAACTAACTCTCAAAGAAAATATTTAGAATATCTCAATTATTTATAAATAAAATAAAATACACAAAGGACAGTATTTGTAAGATGAATACATAGAAAGGGAGATGTGGGAAGAGCAGTGCACATGCCCAGCTTGGCTCTATTCATCCCATTTCTAATAATCACTAAGCAACACATTACAATTATTTCACATCCTAACCCTACAACAAAGACTCGTGTATTTCATCCATCCGTTCATTCTGCTTACCATTCTCTGTGCTGTCGATCCTGCATCTGTTTGCAACTTGTAATCAATCTGTTTTATACACTTCTCCATCTCAGTTCAAATCGTAAACTCTATTTATTTGATAGTCTCTTTTCAGGTCCTGTCCAGTTCAGTTTCTTTCAAGCAGCTCCGAGCAGATCCAAGCAGTTTTAGCAGTTAGCTAGCAGCTCCCAACAGCTCAGCTGGACAGGGTCTTAGACGGTATATTTTTCTTATTTAATAAATCTCGCGTATTTTCTCAATCTACTCATTGATAACATCAAATTGAATTATAAATTGTAGTATGTATGGATGGAACAAGGGGATTGCCACGGTAACCCCCAAATTTTAGGATTGAATTATTAATTTACTATTGTTCAGGGTTCAATGTGGTGGGATTGTAAATGAGAGCCACCTCCGTACCTCCGATGCACGATTACATAACTATTTTCAGCAATTCCGTAATTTTCCTTCTGGAATTCCGACACTGGTAATAATGTAATATTAATGATGAAAATTGAATTTAAGAGGAAAATTGATGAAGTGAGTGAAAGAAAATGAATGAGCATTACCATTTAAGAAAAATATGCAACTTGAATTGGAACACACTAAAAGTAAAGTTGTACAAGTTCAACTCGGACGGAAGAATTACTTAGGTTAAATCTGAAGTGCGATACCATTCTAGTATTTTACTCAGTATATTCCAAAATACAAATGAAATGACATTAACCCCCCTTGTAGGTTTTCTAGTTTCTCAAAATTTAAATTAATTGAGAACATGTTCGTACTTTTGCATCATATTTTAGACCATAAAGTAAAATATTGGACTGTTTATAGTAATACTCGGTTAAATTTATGGTCAAATTTGCGTGGAGACGGAGTATCAACTTTGGATCGCTGTTCACATGATCACGCCTGCAGAGCCCACCGTCTGAGGAGTAATTGTTTTGCTGCCGTCAGCAGTTGTCGGAGCAGCTGCGTGACATTGGTGGCCACCGGGGGCTGGGCCGAGATCTCCCTTTCATTGACCGTGCTTCACTTTTGGCACCTCATCTGAAACCTTAATCCTGTTTAATTTGTTCTTTAAGGTTTTATCTGGTTTGATAAGGATGTCATTATGTTTTTGTAGTACATTTATTTATTCATTAGCTAAAAATGATCATGTGTTTTTGTTATTTAATCAATTCTTATGTGGTACTTTGGTGTGCTATGATTCAAATAAAAATGTGCATTTAAGTAATAATATTTGTGAGAAATAAGATATACAACTAATATAATTAAAAATGCATTTTCGTGGTTTAAAATATCATATTTCAAATTTCAGAGTATCCAATTGCAATTGGATTATATTAATTGTTTTTAACCAATTAAATCTCTAGTATATCATAAATGAAGGTTTTTTTTTACGATTTTATCTGTACATCAATTTTCTTAAAAATTGAGCCCCGTACTCACAGATCATTTGGCTCAGACAAAAGACTAGGAGTAGATTTTTTTTATTTAATATTCCCACTGTCCTAGTGAAATCTGCCGAGAGAAAATGGAAGTTGAAATTTAGATGGTGAAGTGTATGGTGGAGATTGAATTTAAAAAGAAAGTTGGTGCAATAAGTGGATGAAAATGAAATAGCATAACCATAAAAGGAGAGCGTGCACCTTTAATTGAGACCTTCAAAAAGAAAAATGTGCATTTTTTACTGGGACGGAGAGTAAACAGTAAAAACAATTTATGACCTACATGTATTTAATCAACGAAATATTGAAGAGAAAAACAACCACGGAAAAAACCTTGTTATCTCCAATCATTGAGGAGCAAAGAAGAACACGCGCTGTGAGATGGGCGTGGGAGTATGCACACGTATATTCCAGAATCTGAACTGGATTATCTAGGGTTGACGTATGCAACGCTCGTGCAAGATTCACTGTAAAATACTCCACGGTCTACGGTTAAACTTCTGTTTTTTCGACAAAAAAATCCCTCCCCTTTGCACTAAACAACAAATGTACAGCCCAAGTTGGCCAACTAGGTTTAGGTACTATTCCTTGCTTGGTGATAAAAGGTTCAATAAGCTAATGAATTTGGAGGAAATTTTTTTAAAGAAAAATCTTACAATTTCAATTTTCAGGGCCAAATAAACTGTTGTTGTTATGATTTGAGATGAAATACTTGTTTGAGTTAATGTAAATTAAGTTTCTAAAAAATAAGAAATCCGATATCAGAATCTTATATACTCTAACAAATTTTTGAATTTCTTGTCATTCAATATTTCAGAACGATTTTCAAAATGTTAAAATAAGTTCGGCTAACTTAAAGTTGATCGCGACTAGCTACCTTGTCTACTTAAATCCACAAAACAACTCTACCCAGGCCCTGTCCGGTTCAACTTGGTGCTGTACTGTGCTGATCACTGATGTGATGTGTTGATGTGATGTGCTGATGAGTGCCATGCTGCTCTGATCAGTGTTGTGCTGCGCTGATCTTGTGCTGAAAGTGTTGAATAGTGTTCATTTGAAATGAAGAAAAAACTTAATGTTTATCACTCAACAAATGATAATGTTACTTAGTTAATAATAATTTTTTACAAAACATAAAAATAGTGTTCATTAGAACTTAAATGTGCTGAGCAGAACGGTGCTGGTGTTGATCAGTGCTTTGTTGTGCTGATTAGTGCTGTGATACGGTGATCAGTGTTGTGCTGTACTGATGAGTGTTATGTTGTGATGACCAGTGTTGTGCTAAATTCATTTGTTTATTTATTAATAGGATAGCACAAGTTAGAACCAAAAGACTAAATTCATATAATTTTTAACAAGAAACCAAACAATTAGATGCATGTATTAAATTATTGAACGACCTTTCAAACATAAAAAAATCGAAGGGGTTCGACAATCAAAGTTGTAGATTCCAAAATTTTGATTAAAAAATTACTAGCTAGGATCCAACTTAACTAAACTGATTATGATAAACAACCTGCTAAATTAATAAGTCATTCTTTGCTATGATTGTCCTGTTTAATCAGTGGCTCTCTTTTCTGCTCCACACTTTGAGGTGGATCCCGATCCTACTAGTATTATATATACTAGTGCGTTCATGTTAAACTCCCCGGTTACAGTAAAATTTTATTTACTATTTTTTATTCTCAAAACTGATAATAAAATATTCTAATATAGGATATGGTATTTTAGTATCAATTAATTATGTTTCTGCAATAATATTAACACTAAGCTAGTTTAAAACCATTTTTTTAAAATTTTATACTGTTCAAATTTATGTATTCCAAACTTCAGTTTTAAAATATAGATATAAATGATAAGCGAATATTTAATTAACTAGCCTCAATTTTTGGTTATATAATTAACCGAAAGGTGAATAGGGACAAGTATTACCGACCACCCCAATGCTCTATAAATTAAAAAAATACATGCACAGTACACATTTCAGAATTATTTACTGCTAATTAACAATATTGAAACCTGTCAAGCATGATATGAGAGATCACATGGGAATCATTTAGAATAAATGGCGGGTGAGATCCTGATTCTATACTAAAAGGTTCTTGCACCAACCAAATTTTAGTTTAATAACGATGAATATAATTATATATTGAAAGATTATATTAACTCCTTTATATTTTCACTCATTTTTATATTAAATTATGATTGTGATAAGATTAAATGATAAACATGATGATACAGAGCGAAAGTTATAAAATTATTGAAAAACTCTGCAAAGTTTAAACATATTTTGAGTGAACTTTTCTGTCGAGCAGTGTTAGAATAAAGTACAAGTTATTATTGATAAAATCATTATCATCGTCAAAACCATCAATCAATATTATATCTTATAAGACTGACTAAAACAATTATTTGTGATTAAAGTAATTAATCAATCAAACACTTGTGGTTTTGGATCTTTAATAATGCATGATAAAATCATCTAGTGAATAGAGCTTTTGTTAGCATTATCATAATACATGGTTTAGGTTGCAATTTGATAATAAATTAACTTTATTATAGTACAATGCATGTTGTAGTTTGGTTGTCATTTGATAAGAATAAAAATAAAATAAGATTATAGTACAGAACATTATGTTATTTCGGCTGTCATATATATGGTTGTTTGCACCATGCATGTGAGATTGTTATTTTCCATCATAAAAAACAGTTTGTAAATTCTGAGTTTCTGACAGCAAAATATAATTGAGGCATGGAATAATAGATAATATCATCAGGTAAAAGAATAAGTTGATAATAAAAATAGCATCAGGCATATGATTGTCTCTGACATAAATTGGTTAAGAAAATAAAAAATTCACCAAAATGAGTTAATATATGTACATATGTACATCCATAAAATGAAAAGCACGTACCAGGGCGTGGTCAGGATTTCACGAGTGGGGTGATAATTTATATCAATTATTTTGTATATTTACAATAATTATTGTACAAAATAAGATATAACAGGAAAGGGATGGAGAATTTATGTTTTATATTTGAGATTTTTTCTATTTATAAGGTATGAAATTAATGAAAACTATTAGAAATTTTATGGGTATTATAATAATTTCCGAGAAGTAGTGGGGAAATATTTGTAATTTTTAAAATTTAACTCTATAAATGAATATTTTTTTCATAGTGGCAGCTGCCATACTTTACACCAACTGTGACTCCGCCTCTGACTCCCAGAACGAGAATTATCATCTTTTACTTCAAAAATAAAATAACTAAAAATGAAAGTGGAAACTATCATCTTCTACTCTGAAATAGAGAACAACTATATAAATAAACAATATCAATCAGTAAATAACATGTTTTATCAATAATTTCATATTAGCAAAGCACATATATATATTAACGAAAATTAGACATGCATGATCAAACTGTCATGTGCTCTGTGATGGAACTAAAAATAAATTTATGAGGTTGCTGAGTAGTAGAGCTATGTTTTGATGCATCGACGATGCGGATGTTACTCTCCATCACAACTCCCGTACTGTGATCTGATTTATAATAAATTAGTATTACATGATCTTTAAAATTTGAGAATTGTCGCCGCTATCTACGACTGTCCGACAATCCCAATTCCGTTCATGTCTGTAAGGCTGCACCTAAAATCCCCGTAAATAAAACGTCTCATCAATGAAACCATATTACCACAATGGGAGCAAAGCACAAAATGCGAAACAACAAGTGGAAAGAAAAAGAGAATGGATCTCAATTCTCAATATAAATGAGTGTGAGTGTGCTATGTGTACAACGCAAAAATAATGGTAGCAAGGTTATCCAAGCATTTTCTTTTTATCTTTTTAATTCTTTTCATTTTTTAAAAGAAGAACTAATTAAAAGTTTGAACTTCTTATATCGCTTTCGTTTTCTTATATTGGAATGGCTTGACCACTTTGAAAGTGATGGTTGAATTATTTTTAGCCATCGTTGTTTGTGTCACTCTCACATTTCTTTTAATTTGATTAGACTACATAATTAGGATTCGTTAGGTACATATAACATATTCCGTTTTTCTCTTATTTATTATATTATATATATCGAGATGGCCTTTTATAAATTGTGGTATCAACAAGATGAAAAAGACTAATAAAATTTCCAATTTAAGATTATAACAGCAATTATAAAGTTATTAAATCATATCTAGACATTGAATTGAATGTTGTTGTAAAGATTGATTTATGTTGATGGTTTATTGTCGTAATGATTTGTAGGTTGTGCGAGTTAGCAATCTGACATTAATTCAATATTCTAGTTCAGTTCAGTCAAACTTATTTGCAACATCTTTACTTCGTGAACACAAATTAGAATTTTTTATACTAGTGTCAAGAAGAGAATTCGAATAACATCTAATGAATTTGATTTAGATAGCATTACAATTTTACGATGTTATGAATGATGTCATTGGTAGTTCAATTCAATTAGTTAGACCTGGTATAATCGTACGACCACTGTCTTCTTCATTCACGTTATCCCCTTATCTAACATCAGTACTGTATATGATATTCTGACATTAGTATGAAACGAGTTCTGACTTATATGTAAAACATTCATCGAAATTCTAGAATTGCACCCTCCAAATCCGTCTGTTATAATATTGATTTAAAATTTTTGTAAATGTATAACTTGTCTTATAATCATGTATCATATATATATATATATACAACATGTCGTGAAAACACTTCAATTATAGTAAAGTTAATTATTTTGATTCATTAACTCTGTATGTGTATGTCCAAGTCCAATACAATTTGTCTGCTAACAACGGATTATTTACTGCTAGCAGACGTAGTACGGTTTGTACCAGTCTAGTGAATATTTGGGCGGGGACCAAAATCTTGTTATAGTATGAAATACATGCATGGAAAACGGTAAAAAAATTTTGTCAATTACACCAAAGACACGCAACACAAGGATCCACCAAATTCATTTTCCACCGTTGAATGTGCTACTATCATAATCTTTCATTTCATTTACAATTATGATTCATTTATTAAAGTTTTCTTTTGAAAGAAAAAATTTCATAAAATTGGAGACACTTCCAAATGATTGGAGAGTATTTCAAATGACTGAAAATTACTCAAATTCATTTATTACACGACATGTTAAAATTGCACAAAATTTATAATAACAGATTCATAAAAGTCCTTGCTATCTTTGTTAGCGGTGATGTGGTGATTTTCTCCTCGACAAAAGCCACATGTTTGATTGGGAGATCCAATTCTTTACAGTATTTAACAAGAGTGACAAATTAAGACTAGTGGGATTTTTTTTCTATCTAAATAAAAAATATTTAGAATGATTGTTTGTGTTGAGTGAAATGTAGATTTGTGACATTTCTATTGATAATTTTAATATTTTACATATATGTAATGATTTTTGAAAGTCGGGTTAGAAGGGATACTGGTGAGGTCGTCAATTTAATGAAAGTAAATATAAACACACTTGGTCATAAAATTCCATTTACATATTCTTTAATGTCCAACTAAAGGGCATTTTAAATCATTTTCAAAGAAAAATGTCATAAATTTTAATATGTGGTGATATGCTACAATTATAAATTAAATTCACACAAAATGTGCCCCAAATTCAAATGAAATTCCACCCCCACTTCATATACTGGCCCTCATCTTTCCTATATATACATCCCCATCCCCTCGAAGCTCATTATGTTCTTTTCATTTCTTCCCTCTCTCTCTCTATCGTCACTAGTGAGGTCATCATCATAGAATATTTCTTAATCTCACACAGTCACGCACTATATTATTATTAGAAATAAATAATTTAACTGACGGGTTGCCGACTTGCCGGAGATGGCGAAGGGTCGGAGATTGACGGCCAGCCGGAGTGAGCGGTTACTAGGGAGCTACGGCTACGGTGAAGCCCAAGAGGTCAACGACTCGTCGGAGCTCCGGGAGGATGACGTCTGGTCAATGGTTGATGGGATGGTCAACGGCAGCGTGTGGAGTCCAAGCGCCTCAACCGAGAGTGGCGGCGGGACATTCAGCGGTGAAAACTACCGGGGAAACCTCCGCCGCCCGCCGCAGCCAATGACATCGCCACGCGGAGGGCTGTCATTGGCATTCGAGGACCCGAGCGGCAAGACAACGTCATCTTCTCCGAGGATCGTGCACCAGTTCCGAGGACAGGACATGCCATCGCCACGTGGCAGGAACATGGCCACATCAGCTCCCGTGAACGTGCCGGACTGGTCCAAGATCTACCGGGTCGACTCGGTGGAGTCGCTCCACGACTCGGACGATGGCGGAGACGACGATCCCGACTCGGAATGGATCCCGCCGCACGAGTACCTGTCGCGCAGCCGGGCTAAAGCGGCGAACTCGGTCCTGGTTGGCGTCGGGCGAACCCTCAAGGGCCGGGATATGAGCCGGGTTCGGGACGCGGTCTGGAGCCAGACCGGGTTCGATGGGTGAAAAATGAAACGGAGAAAATCTTTAATCATCATCTGAATCTGAAATCAGAAGTAGCAGAATTAAGATTAAGATGTGTTGGTAAATTTTGTACTTGTGCAACTGTTATTATAATTAGTGGTATTATTTTTATTTATAAGTGGACAGTAATTAATTAGGTCGAATTTTCAGAAAAAAAGAACAAAAACATAATCATTTCTGTACTCTCTGACTCAAGCACAGTGCAAATAGATTTCGATTTAGCAGCCCGATGTCCCAGAATAGTACTGAGGGTATTTTTCGATTGAATCGAAGCTTTTTGTTGTGTTTTGATTTTCCAGAAAATTTCTGCTGTTTATATAATTTTCATTCAGTGGTATTTTCATTTGGAGAACAATGAATTTACAAATGTTCTAGTATAATTATGTGTGAGATCCACACATCATTCTGAAATACGCATTCTTACATATTCGGGTAACATATCAGTGAGTGAATGTTGTATTTTAGATTCATTTTTAAGTCGTTCATCCTTGATTGATCCTAGTCACCGGGGGCGGAACTAAGGGGGTGCACGGGATGTCGCCGGCACCCCCAAAAATTTATATTATATGGTATATTACTGTAGATCGGGATAAATGTGTAATGTAATTTTCGATTCCGGCAACCCCAAACCTATATAGCAACTTCCAACTTTTTCGTCTGATTCCGTCACTGCTAGTCACTGGTGAACGCTTTCAAAAACGACCCTTCCACCTTAAGATAAACATATCTACGAAACTATTAAATTTTTCTACTATAAAATTACTTTGAAATTCTAGCGAATTTTATTTCAGTCAAAACTATATTCAACCGTTAACATCACGTCAAGTTAAAAAAGAGTGGACTACACATATATTCCAAAGAAGAATGAGATTAAAAGGTGTAAATGTTAGAATTGACAATATTTAACATTATAACTATATAAGTAGTGACATATTTGTTCTATAATGCTTCTTATGGAGATAGTTACTGTTTTACATACAGTCAAATTGAAAAGCTAATTAGCCCTAATTGATTGGTCCTAAACTTAGTGGATAGTACTTATTGCATCTTTCGACCTAGGTCTAAAGAATTGGATTACATACCAATGTCACCATATCTAAGATATATTATAATTAATGAGTTGGGTAATGGGTAAAAAGATGCATCTAATATGCTTCCAACATCAATTATATGCCTTGCAAAATAGACCACTTGATTATTAGTAGTTTATGATACTGTAATTGTCATTGTAATAGTAATTTTTATGTAAGTGAGAGAATATAAATTTATTTATAAAATAGAATAATTTAAAATTTACAGTTGCTGGCTATTACTATCGATCAACTCTTAATCTGTTCATAAGCTAATTTATTTTTTTTCAATAAATTCTTTTGTAATCAACTTGTTAACCCATTTTATCACTAAGCATTAACTCTGTCGTTGTAAATTTGTAATTAAGTTTAGTTTGTTAACTTTTTATCACTTAAATTAATCATCTTGAGAAAATATGTGGGACTTGTTTAAAAGATATGAGTACGAGAGCAAATGAATAAAACAAAAGTTATGAAATAATTTATGTATAGTGCCAACTGCGCACGTATGAGTATCAATTGTCATCTGACATTTTGATTGTTCGTTTGTTCTACCACAACTTCAATTTGAATAGCAACTCTTTGCTTCTCCAAATATAGTGAAAGTAACTTCATTGAAACAGTAATTTTATGAATGAAGCCAATCGCAATGTTATTTTTTTAAGGTAAAAATATAGATTATCATTTCATTCTCACGCAAAATGTCCATACTCCATAATCATTTGATACAAGGAAAAGTGAAAATAAATCCCAAAAAGTAATATAAGGCGCACAACAAAACGTGCAAGTAGGTGTGCTGAGAGGTTTTCAGAACGAGAAATTCAAAAGGGAAATCAAAAACCAATCAAACGTAAATAAGCCACGAATTTCTGCCACAACATGAGCTGCCTCTCAAAGGGATATATAACATCTCCTCTAATCATTTGAACTAGCCCAAAACATAGTGCAATGTTATAGTTTAAGGTCTCCATCTTAAATTTGAAATAAAGCATTGGAACCGATACAAACTTAAAAAGAATTGATTAGAAAATGCGCATGTATTTTTAAATCAGTTTTGATACTTTAAATGAAATCTTAAATTCAATAGCACGTAGTAAGCCACTAATATACTCTTAACAATCACTAATTGTTATACATTTTCATCATTGATCGTACTTTTATCGATGAACACTGAGTATGTAACATATGTAACAAAAATTGATTAAATGAGATTAAATCTATTATAACTAGTAGTTAACTTTAAGTAAACAAAGTAATGCAACTTTATAAAGATAAATTAAAATTTGTAAAATGTATATTTTATCAAGAAAAAGTTGCATCCAAGTGCACCAGAACACCAATAGCTTTTAATAGAAGTTGATATGGGGGTTGAGGTCATACATATATACAAACGGAGTCCACAAATGGACAAATTCATCATTAAAGAAAAAAATGAGAGGAGGCCCTATTGTCACTTAAAACCCTTACCACTTACCTTTTTCAGAAAAGGACATCAATTATATAAAAATTTAGAGTACAATTATTTCACTTGAATTTTGCCCCAAAATTTTAAAAATTATAAAATAAATAGGGTTCAAATGATATGAGCCATTGGTTTCATTTCCTCCTCCCACTCATAATTATCAGAGACTTAATTGGATATTTGTAAGGTCCCATCCTCCACTTAGGTCAAGACACTATGGTCAATATCAGTCTAGCTGATGCTACTCATCCCATATCAACTCTAATTGAAGTGAAATGACTAACAATTTGTAAAGAAAAATACACAAAAAAAATGAAAATCTTGTTTTGTTTCTATGGCCTAAATGCCCCTAGGGTCCATGCCCGTGCTCAAGTGAAAATGGTACCATTACTATATGGAACCCCCACATTCCATCAAGTTCTTCTTTTGTACAAGTCCTCAAGTCCCGGCATCGATAATGTAGAAATTTTTTACCTGTCAATTTTCTTGTGTGCACCAGAATAAATGACATTTAATGGATCCGAACTTTTAGATATCATGACCTACCACTCCACCAATACTTGTAGTAACGGGTGGGTGGGGCGCTGAGAGCGAGCGAATCGTCTTTTGCTCCAAATTCTTTTTTCATGTTCTTTCGTGTCATAGTCTAATGTGTAAGGAGAGAGCACTGGCGGATCTAGGGGGTTGCCGAAGGTGCCGGCGGCAATCCCCAAATTTTAGGGAACAACTAGTACTTTACTGTATATTACGGTGGTGTGGTGGTGATATGAGGCTGTGTCAACCTCTGTTTTCTTAGCATAGATCTGTTAGCAATTTGTTGATTTACTTCTGGTTCCGCCACTAGAAGAGAGTGAGAATGAATTAAAGATTTTAAAAGTGTGAATTTCATAAATAAATTGATAAGATAAGTGAAGAAAAAATAAATAAATTTTACCATAAAAAGTGTATAGATTAAAATTGGACAATTAAATTAGGATGGAGGATATGAACCATCCGGATTACTAGCCCAATATTAATTAAGAGTAGATTCACTGATTATAATCCATGCGGCTTTAGTATTCTTCAAATCCTAATGAAAAAATATGGTCCAGCAAAACCAAAACTTTCAGACCAACCAATGAAAACAAAGTACTTGGGCTTTTGTTATCCTGCCCTTAGGATTTAATGGGCTTTATACAGAGCATTTCACAATTTGAAGCCCACATACACATGTTTTAACTTTCTTTGGTAGTTTTGAGATTAACACACCACCAATATTGAGCTCAGTTGTTAATGTTATTTTTACATTTATATTTTTGTTACAAGCTCTTAAATTAAATATTTAGACTCATATTTAGTCAAATTGAGTAGTGAATCTCTCGATACAGTTGATAGATAAAATGGGATCTAACTAAGTATTTCTGATTACGTTAATTATCAATAAAAAATCTAATATTTAAATCATATTTGTTAAATACTGTAGTTGATAATTATCAGCATATCAGATCAATTATTAGCACATTATAAAAATCTACTTTGATTTTAAACCTGAGCCAAAATTACATTTAAGTGACACTTGTAACTGATATATTACACCCGAGTTATGAATAGTTTCATGACAATAAGTGATAATTATATTTAAAATTTTAAAATAAACTAATTTATAAAATATGCTAAATAAAAGTTATAGGTGAAATTTACATCTCCAATAGTCTAATTGGTTAATTATATTTGCAATTTCATTACTCAAATTAATTAAGTTTAATTTGAACTTGATAAAAGACCTTAAATGTTACCATAGTATGTATTTATACGAGCAAAATGATTAATAATGATCAATGTTTATTAAAAGTTCAAGTGAATAAAAAGAGGTAGGACTTGAGTGAGATAATATCAGTTTGGTGAAAAAAAAACCGAATTTTGATTCATTGTTGACTTATTATCACATGCAAAATATAAATAAACAATATATTTTGAAATATTTTAACTCCAAAAATTCACAAACAAGACTTTGACACACAAAACTGTAAAAACAAAGGCGGAAAGGAGGAAGAGTCACGTGCCAAGCATGCGCGTGCTGCCGGGGAAGAAAGGCAGTGGATGCAATTTAATGCTTCAACAAGCAACCAGTCATGGAGTTATTGAGTGAGTTCCCAGAAACCATAGAAAATTTTCATCGCATCCATCTCTCACAGTACACCGTTAAGTGTGTGTGTGAAATTGTGGGAATTGTGGGACCTTTTGCAAATTTTCAGACAGCTTGTTTGCTGATTACTGTCCCTACGCATTTACTCAGCTGCAGCTCATTCATTCATGGCTGGGTTTCTTTAATCTACTCTTTCACATTGCAAAGGGGCAGAGAGCCTTTTGGTTTCTGGGTTGAATCTCGAGAACCCTTTTCGTTCTGAGCTCAAATATGGCTGGGATGAGTGGTGGGGTGCCTCAAAGTTGCAATCTTTTTGCTCAATGTGTGTTTCTGGTGCTGCTAGGTGAGTGTTCTTGGTCCCAATCTGATGTCTTTGATTGATCTGTTTTGCTGTGTTTAATTGAGCTTTTGTGAAAGTTTGTAATGTTGAATAGTTGTTTAGCAATGTGGTTATTTGATTTGGAGTTAGTTGGAGTGAAGTTGCTGAATTTTGCTGCCAATTTTGTGGTTTGTTTGGCTGTTTATGCACAATTAGTAATGAAAACAGTGTTCTTGATATGGAAATGGCATTATCTCTTGGGTCTGTATGTGTTTTCTGGTTTTGAATATGGGGTGCTTAACTTCTTGTTATATATGTTGTGGCATTGTTATGGTGTTTGGTTAGGGTTTGTAATTAGGAACTTAGGAGACAGTGGGCTCGACAAATCCTCCCTTAAGAACAAATTTGGGATATTTTATAGAAAGGACTTGATAATGTAGGTACACATAGATGTAGAATATGGGGAAAATTGCAAACTTGGTGAGTTTTTCTATGAGTTTCCTATGCATATGTAGCTCTGGTAATGTAGTGGTAACTTCATCGCAGTAGTGAAATGAAAGGTTTTAACACAAAAAAATTATAACTTGTAGAAGAATTAGAAAATTTCCGTGGTTTTTTAGTGAACAGTTTTGAATAAGGCTTCCATTTTCAAGTACATTCTTGTATTGTGTACACCATTTAGGGCCACATATGATGTATCGAGGAGAATTAATTGTGTTCTGCAATACAGTAACACAGCTCATTTACAAGTTATGCCTGAATGTGTTTACTTATAGTGATGACAGTTGGAAATTTTAACATTAGAATTTCACCAGGAACTCGATTTTTCAGTGAAATGTTTTGGCAATGATTTCCTTTGTCAAGAACATTCATTTGACACTGTTTATCTAATGCTGTCGTGGTGATTGTGCAGGCTTCCTTGCATCGAGTTGCAGCTCATCCGAATATCTCAAATATTCGACAACAGTTACTGAAAGGAAAGATACCCTGATTCCCCAAATCCCACAGATCCCTCCTAGTGAAGCTCCTCAGCCCCTTCTTCCTATCCTTGCACCCTCTGGATTTTCGCCTTTTACAAACATGACAGTTCCAAAACTCTCTGGTCAGTATTTAATGTTCATAGATGCAGATCAGTTTCATACAGGTCAAATGACTTCATTATAAGCTCTCGGGTCTCTCCACTTATATTTGGTTTTAAGTTGGAAGCCCGAGATGCCTTGAAATTTACGAATTTAGCCATGAAAAGTTCTTAAAAAAATTCTTCCTCTTTCTGCAGGACTCTGTATGTTGAACTTTGAGGCTGTAGAGAGTATGATGAGCACGACAGCGATTGATTGTGTGGGTAGTTTTGCACCACTCCTAGCCAATGTAATATGCTGCCCTCAAGTGGATACCGCTCTTACAGTTCTTCTCGGTCAATCTAGCAAAGTCTCAAACACGCTTGCTTTAAACGGCACCATTGCAAAACCGTGCCTTTCGGACTTTATGGAGATACTTGTTGGACAGGGTGCTAATGACACTCTCCACCAACTTTGTTCTATCCATCCATCAAACCTTACTGAAGGCTCTTGTCCTGTGAAGGATGTAACTGAGTTTGAGAGGACAGTAAATACTACTAGCCTTCTTTTAGCATGTGGGAAAATCGACACTGTTAATGAATGCTGTGAGCAAGCTTGTCAGAATGCTATAATAGAGGCGGCTGGCAAGCTTGCTGTGAAAGCTTATGATCATATGGGCATGGGCATGGATGTCTCCCGGACGCTGGCCGACCACTCAACTAGGGTCAGTGATTGTAAAACTATTGCATTAAGATGGCTGGCAAGTAAACTCGAGCCATCTCTTGCTAAAGATGTTCTCCGAGGGTTATCTAACTGCAAGCTCAACAAAGGTGAGCATTTTAAAGTGATTTGTTATCTTTTTTACTTGGATTCATGTTGATAAAGCCTCGGAAAATCCTCGGAAACTAATATTACTTTTTAAATTCAGTATGCCCCCTGGTTTTCCCCAATATAAACCAAGTTGTGAAGGCTTGCGGGACCGGAACAAGTGATTCATTCGGTTGCTGTTCTGCCATGGAGAGCTTCCTCTCTCACTTGCAGAAGCAAGTTTTTGTCACCAACTTGCAAGCTTTAAACTGTGCTGCATCGCTAGGACAAAAATTCCAGAAAGCAAATATTACGCAGAATCTCTATAGCATGTGCCATACTAGTCTCAAAGACTTCTCCGTCCAAGGTAGCTTTTGCTTCATGTTACTTTCTGAACTGATGGATTTCCAAATTATGGGTCTAATATTATGCTAATGCTTGGAATTTTTTCACGCATTGTTGACGTGATCCGCGATCATCAAATTCTGCTTACCAGTTTCCCAAACAGGTACTATCCACAATTCATTTCTTACTGATCTTTTGTAGATTCGACTGAAGCAAAATCCTATTAAATTTTTTTTAATAAAATGAACCATCGTCTGTCTTTCTTTTGTTATTAGAAAAAAAATGGAACATTTTTCTAGTCCAATCTGTCGTTAGGAATTTGGATATATTCCAAGAGAAACTTTGGGCTCCCTAGATTGTCAGCAAAGTGTGCGTTAATTCATTTGTTAACAGTTAAAGTTCGGTTATTCATTTCTATAACTCCAAAATTCCTCGACCCGTGTTCAGTTTTTAACCTTTTTGCTTTTCTCGAAGAGTTTTACAGAATGCTGATGCCATTTTTGAACACATGAATTTGAAGCGTTTTCTTTACCTACTGTTTCCTTTCAGGTGAATCTGGATGCCTTCTGCCAAGCTTGCCGACAGATGCAGTGTTTGACAGCTCAGTGGGTCTGAGTTTCCTTTGCGATCTGAACGATAACATTCCGGCACCTTGGCCATCTCCTACTCAGACACACACTTCTTCATGCAACAAGAGTATGTGACTTTCACCTTCAATTTACTGTTTAAAATCTCTTCAAAATTCACGTCTGATGCCATTGAAAACTACTGTTTCTGCAGCCCTCAATCTTCCCGCTCTTCCTGCTGCAGCATCTGGTCAAACCAGTAAGATCTCTGGATCTTTTGGCTCACTATGTTTATGTCATTTATCCATTTCATATTGATCGAAGATCAGAAATCACAGTAAATGAAAAACACGAGAGAAGTGGTCCAATGAGACGTTCTAAGAATATAGATCCACTAAAGAAGAATAAAATTAACGTAAAAATATGATTAGATCCAATACATCTCGACTAAACATTGACTAGTTATCTATCCTGCAGGCATTCAGAGGCTCGGAAAATCCTCGATTGCCATTTTGGCGATTTCTTCGGTCCTCAAGCTTGTGTTGTAGGCTGCAGGCATATAGAATCTGGTGTGAAGTAGAAGTAGTTGAGTTAAGCAGAGGGCTTGACCTGTACAAATGGAAGAAGCCAATCTCTTAACTAGAGGTGGGAGAATCAGAGAAGTAACTCTCTATATATATTGTTTCAGTTCCAGATATTGATATTTATACCTTCTACATTTAGCATCCATTCTTACATAAGTTTATGTAATCCCAAATTTTGTAAAGCTGTACCAAGGAGTAGAATTAAATTCCAAAGAACCTATGTTTTCCTTTTTAACCTTTTAAATTCCACAGGTAATCATTTTGCTTCATACAAGTTTACAGAGAGACCAGTTTTCATAAGATCCATACAAAAACTCTCTGAAACCAGTTTACAGAAAAAAACTTTTGATGATATAATGAAGATCCTTAACCCTCTGAAACCATTTTACAGTAGAGGGTAGGTGATTTTTCCCCAACATTTCAAAGTTCTTTTTTTTGGACATAATGCGAAAAGCCCCATAAGAATTTAGAAAAGAGGATGTGGAATAACTCCTCTAGTAGGCTTAATGAAAGTTAATTTATGCAAAGGAATGACAAATAATACATATTTTATGTATACCGGCCTGGTTTAATCACCCGTTCTGCCATTTAACCAGTTTAGAAACTGTTTTATCTAATAGATATTGGAAGTATGAGTGCTTTGTCCTTCTAGTGTAGATGGGACACCGTAAATATATAAGTGAAAGGAAAGGAACCCTCCCTAATCTCAGATTACTGAATGACCACGTTCTTAGTAGCATGTGAGGCTGACTTAGTTATATAAAATGCCGACTTTTTCAAATTAATTCTCTGTCCAGTTACGTTTTCATAACTATATATAAAGCTCCTCATATTTGTAAGAATAGTTCTATTAGCCTTTTAGTAGTTCTATAATAATCGGAATAGAGCCAGACTGATTGGAAAAGTCGTAATTTAGGCCCAGATTGGTGATTATTATTTTCCATAGTAATCAAAGCATGATCATAAGGAGCCCTAGATTTTACTCCGGCTCTAGTGTGTGGAAATATGTTTAAAAATGCATTATATGCTAAACATGTATCCATTTTTGCCACACATTATCTCTTAGTCTCACACTATATCAAGTAAATACATTACCAATAGTTGGTAATTAATTCCACCAGATCATATGACTCTATAATTTAGAAAAGTCTAAATGCTATTGTGACTAGGTGTGAAGATTGACCTAAGTACTCGTATGCTTCTCTAACTACATTAAAATCTCTTGCAATCATTAGTGTATTATTTGTTAATGCACTCAATTCATCATTTGTTAATGCACTTATTATTTTTAAACTAAGATTTTATGATTATACAAACCTAAAATTTCAATCTCATAATTCCAAGTTGAAATCAAAGATTGTACTCAGGGTATTAATGTGATTTCATTAATAAATACGGATTGCATAAGTAAATATTAGACTGCATATAACAATGCCTAGCTTGGTGATTATTATTTTCCAGAGTAATCAAAACATGATCAGAAGGAGCCCTAGATTTAACTATGAGTCTAGCATGTGGAAATATGTTTAAAAAATCCATTATTCGCTAAACTTGTATCAAATTTTTACCACACATTACTTTTGCAATCCGCATAAGTAAATACTGCACTGCAGTCCAACATTACTTTCGCATTCCGTATTTGCATTTAAAATACTTGATATACATTTATTTATGTGCACCACATTTACTTTTAAATAAATACTGAAGGCATTAATGTGAATATATGAATGAATACGTTACCCACTATATAAGTTAATACTGAACTGCGTATAACAATAATCTTTCCTTCTCAATCGTGTATAAATTTATGTACGTACTTAGTTTATGTGGTTAGCCATACTATCACGTGGTTGTCCACCACATAAATTTAATTTGGCTCCTCCATTTGTTTTGTTGTTTTTGGAACGAATGTCATTTCATTTTCTCAAATCAAAAGAAGGAAAACATAATGGAGGCTGGAGCCGACTTTGATTTCTCTGAAAATTGCTCGCATTCAATTGGCTGTAATTACATTATGAATAATATATGTTACGACAAATTTAATATTAAAATAAAAAGTTAGTAGTTTCAAATTCATAAAATTACATTAATACATTTAGTATTTATTTAAATCAGATCTAATGAATGAGAAAGAAATATATCGATCCTAACACTAAATGTTTTAACTAATGATTGTACTCATTAGATTTACGTGCACCACATGTGTGTTAAATAATTTATTTTTCTCAATTATCGCATTTGTCGTAATTTAATATATCGAGCAATGGAACATTCTGATTCAGGAGCGGAACCGGACTATAATTTTTGGAGATGCTAAGATCTGGATCTTTGTTTTACAACGATTAAGAAATACTGAAGGTATAAAATCACCACATCTATGCCTTAATGCTATAATACTCCTACCTCTAACAAAAAACGCAGGGTTGATCACGTCCCCCGAATACCCCTAATTCTGCCCCTAGTCTGGTTTGTTGAACAATTTAATCATCAAAGATATTGCTATCAATTCATCAGTACAATAATACAAGGAAGATTCTATTATATAAAATCTAATTTACACCAGAATTGAAAAAAATTCTTATCTGATCATATATATATATATATAATATGGACGTCACTGCGATTTGCAGAGGGTAGGAACGAAAACTTAATTTGGTGCAATAGGATATGACATGCGATAGAGATGATGGTCACATGTGGTGCCATATATTATTGATCATGCTATCTGAAAATAGTAAGGGTTAGGTATATATTTATTTATTTGAGACAATATAGTAACCAAAACCAATTGTGGATTTTTGTCAATCAATTAAAAATCATAATAAGATCCAAAAATATTAATGAACGACTTGGTCGAAGCGTTCGTAATGCATGATTGTATAATTTGTATCTAATATGGGACTTATCAATCATGATTCATGAGTTAAACTTAAAAAGATAGGGGTCAAAAATTTTTTTGTTCGTAATGTCAGATCTGGTTTTTCAAAATGATATTTTATTGTTAATTGGTCGGAAATGTCATGTCTTACTTACAATCTGATTTATAAGTCGTTTTTTAATTCTCGATCTAGTTTGCATCTCATATTTTTGCTCGTGATTTGTTTTTGTCAAGATGTGAGTTTGGAAAACATATACTTACACTCTAAAATAAGTGGTGTACGTTGTAGTTGTAACATATCCTTGAGTAATTGATTGATGCACATAAATCATCTCTTTGTCAAGTAATTTTTAGAGTTTTCGCTACAACAAATTAATATACTCAAATGCAGTACATTTTTATTAGATTTGATAAACTACGATGATATATATTGAATGTCAATTTCGTTGTAATAGATACTGTACCATGATGAATTTTAAAAAATAAAAGTTAATTATCATGAATGAATTAACAAAAAGAATAAAAAAAAATCAACTTGTAATTTATACATATTTAGCAAGAATATAATTTTAATAAATATTTCCTAATCTATAATAGTAACAGTACAAACAGTAACACTTCTAATACTTATTTATTCAATTTTTCTAATACATTTATCACTCATCAAATAGGGAGTTAAAGTACACCTCAACTTGTCTTCATATATATCATAACATGAATAAAACATACACAAACTTATCAAAAATTAATTAAATAATATATGAAACCTGCGCAATAAACTGTTAATTAAAGTGAACTTAGCTTGTCTTATATATCAGAAATCAAGCGAGCCAGGGAATATTTTGCTTTAATTTCTTTCATGTTTAGATTCAACCGCTCCCTTCCGACGTGTTCTTTACGTTTTTCAGTTAAACTTTTTCATGGTCGGTTTGATCATAAATTTCTACTAATATATAGTTAAAAATATCATCATTTGAGATATTATTATACTCATAATGCACTTTACTTTAAAATTATTAAATTTATATATATAATTCATAAACGTAAATTAAATTATTAACAGTCAAACAATATTCTTTGAAAAAATTAATTGAAAGTGTATGAAAAACAGCATGGGCACTGAGCAGTACGTACTGATCGGTTATATATACTCTCAAAACACACACGCAAACACAGTAAAAAGAGAGAAATGGATCAGAGTTTGCTAGACAAACAAAGCAGCGGTCATGTCAGCCATGTAAGTTCCGAGCTGGAAGATGTACTTTCCGACCAGAGCTTGACGGCTTCTCAGAGGCTCCGGCGAGCCACCGGAATCGAGCTGAGGATACTTTTCCGGCTGGCTGCTCCGGCGTGCGTGGTTTACTTGCTGAACAACATCGTTTCGATGTCGACTCAGATCTATTGCGGCCATCTGGGTAATATTCAGCTCGCTGCTTCGTCGCTGGGAAATAACGGCATCCAACTCTTGGCCTATGGACTTCTGGTATATATATAGATACACTCTTTTATCTTCTTTTTCTTCTGTTTATTGTTATTTATGCAGTATAAAATGTATGTGTTTAGCCGGCCGGTGGTTTTTTTTGCCGGAAAAACTCATGCCAGAGATATTATGCCGGCCGGGGTTAGGTTCATGATTTTGATAAATGATGATATCATGATTCATGATTGACTCGGAAAACAGTCGCCATACTTTTTTTTACCACATATGTATGTCAGATTATTTTTAAAAAATTAGTTCAGTGTAGATTAATTAATATTTTCAATATATTGTAATATTAATAAAAAATACAGTTTGATTAAAATTTAGATTAATTTGGCAATTATAATCATTTTCATTTCAGTTCACTATTTCTAATATATTTCAATTTAATTCAATTTATTAAATAACCCGGAAAAAATCTTCAATGTGGTGCTCTCATATATTTCAATCTGGCTACACCAAATGATTATGCATTTATCAATATTTAAAGTTTTAAACATTAATTTACTCAATTCAGACCAATTTTAGTCAAATAAATTGAAAAGAACATTCCTTATAAATTACTTGAAACAAGTAAATTAGTTTTAATTTGTCAAATCATAAATTATTTTAATTTAGTGAATGTGACTTTGGACTATTCCAAGACTTCTAAGTGATATTGAATACTTCCTTCTTATTTATTTTTTTCAAACCACAAATCATTTCATTTTCTGATTCCATTTACAAGAATCACAGATCAGCCGATAGGATTAGGTGCATTCATTTTAGTTGGTTTGCGTCATTTTCACATTTCGTTATCACCAATTTAAGGAAAATATTACATACTCTTTTTGTAAAAATTAATGTTTTCTTCTAAATAAATGTTCCCTCATATATACAAATGTGAAATTGTTTTTGTGTATCTAAATTTTATTTCAATACTTTTATTTAGATCATGTCATGATAATCAATTTGACTATTCAACTACCTCACATCTCACTAAAAATGCCATATTTTTAAATACTATTTCATGTCACTTTTAACTTGGTGGAAAATATAGTTCACTAAATAAATATCTATGGCCTATTCTTCTTAGATTATCTGATTTAATCTAAGTAAACATTAGTAAAAATAGTAATAATATAACTAAACAACAATTTGAATTTAATTAAATCTGAACTGAAAAATGTTCGGACAGGGTTTGTAATGATACATTTCTTTGATGTGCATATGTAGCTTGGAATGGGAAGTGCAGTTGAAACCCTATGTGGACAAGCATACGGAGCACACAAATACGACATGCTCGGAATATACCTCCAGAGATCCACTCTCCTTCTCATGGCAGCCGGAATTCCCCTAACCCTAATCTACGTCTTCTCCAAACCGATCCTCCTCTTCCTCGGCGAATCGGAAGAAGTCGCCGGAGCCGCCGCGCTATTCGTCTACGGCCTGATCCCGCAGATCTTCGCCTACGCAGCAAACTTCCCGATCCAGAAGTTCCTCCAGGCTCAGAGCATCATCTTCCCCAGCGCATACATTGCGGCCATAACCGTCGTTCTGCACATCTTCTTGACCTGGATCGTGGTCTACGTGCTCGGCTGGGGCCTGCTGGGGGCTTCTCTGACGCTGAGTTTTTCTTGGTGGGTGATCGTGGTGGCGCAGTTCGGGTACATTCTGGTGAGCGATCGGTGTAAGAAGACGTGGGGAGGGTTTAGTTTGGAGGCGTTTTCCGGGCTTTGGGAGTTTCTGAAACTCTCGACTTCTTCGGCGGTTATGCTGTGTTTGGAGACTTGGTATTATCAGATCCTGGTTTTGATTGCTGGGTTGCTGCCGGATCCTACCATTGCACTCGACTCTCTCGCTATTTGGTAACTAACTAAGACTGTTCTCCCGAACTTATCTGAATTTCCGTTCTGTTTATTTCAGTTTAGTTCTGATAAAATATTAACGGATATATAAAATTTAGTTTAGTTCAGTTATACTATATATTATTATTAATTTCCGTTCTTACTGAACTGTATATAACTAAATTAAACTGGATTGAACTAAACAGATATTTGAATGTTTGATGGTGTAATATTTCTTGAATGCAGTCAAACAATTTTGGGATGGGTTTTCATGGTCTCAGTTGGATTCAATGCAGCAGCAAGGTTAGCATTTTTCTCAACTATTTGATTCTGAACAATTACTTGCCTTTTTAATGCTTGTTTGGTTTTATAACAAAAATAAAATAAAATAAAATAATTGTACTATCTAAAAAAAAGGAAAAAAAAGGAATAAAGTTGCTCCCGGTGAGGATCGAACTCACGGCCTTTCGCTTACGAAGCGAACGCAATACCACTATGCTACGGAAGCTCACTGACCATGATTGTACTTGTTTATTATATATACAAATAAAGTTTAGTTACTAATAATTAATAACAATTACATTACGTCCCTAATTACCTCATTAAGGAAAAACTTTTCAATATATACTCATACTATTAAAGGTAACATATTGATTATTCATGTTAGACACAATTCAAAAACATAAATGTTATATATATATATATATATATATATTATTTATACATATTTTTGTTAGCCAATGAGATGTTTTTATGATGAACACATTTAAAATAGTGATTATATATATGACATGCACATATAAGATGTTATTCTTCTTGTAGTGTAAGAATCAGCAATGAACTAGGTGCCGGACATCCCAAATCCGCCTCATTTGCTGTGATCGTCGTGAACTCGAGCTCGCTCGTTATTTCGGCCATCGCCGCCGTGGCCGTACTCATTTTCCGGCATGTCATGAGCTATGCTTTCACCGACGGTGAAGTCGTGGCCGAAGCAGTTTCAGATCTCACTCCATTGCTTGCCATTTCCATCCTACTTAATGGTGTTCAACCTGTTTTATCTGGTAAATCTTGTTTAATTTTCTTATGAAATTATTAATTACATCATAAAAAAATACATTTTTTATAATTATGAATTTTGTTGTTTTAAATTAAGGTGTTGCGGTTGGATGTGGATGGCAAACGTTTGTGGCATATGTGAACGTTGCATGCTATTATCTGGTCGGCGTTCCTTTGGGAGTAGTCCTCGGATTTTACTTTAATTATGGTGCTAAGGTATTAATTATAATGTTGATTATTAATTTTACTTTATAAAAAAATGTATTTGGGAAAATTATTCAGAATTGTTTTTGATTAATTGCAGGGGATATGGACAGGGATGATTGGAGGGGTAGCAATGCAAACTTTGATATTAGTTTGGGTTACTTTTCGAACCGATTGGGAACTTGAGGTACTCATCTCAAAATCAAAATTAATTTCTAATTTTTCTATATTAAGGTATTTCAAATATCACAAATACATAGTATTTTATTGTATTTCTTTTAACTTTCACAGTATTTTTATTTATTTACTTTTAACTTTCAGGTGGAGAAAGCAAGAGGTAGGCTGGTCAAATGGGAAGGCAAGACCCAAGTTAATTAATTAATTAATTAAGCTCATGGTGTAATTGTTATGTTTCCTAAAATGAGAATAAACAGTTATCTTTTTTGAAGAACAGACGACTATTATCGGTAAACTTAATTAGCACCTAATTAAAAATGATTCTATAAATGTTGAAGAATTATATTTAGATTCACGCAAATGGGGTGAAATTCCAATAATAATCTATCAATTTGATGAGAGGAAATAATGATCATATACCACAGGGTATTTCCCGAACTTGTCTTTGTCCCATGTCCCATATTGATGCAGTTGCTATTGTGGGTGCTCATTTAACCCAGTATAAGTAAAATTATGTTTTATTTTGTAGCAACATGATATTGCATAACCGTGTGTTGCTTTTGTAGTATGTCATTTTATTGAAACAATACGAAACTGAATCACCGATTTGTTGCACATCATGATACAACATTGCCTCCACATTTATTAAGTTCATCTTTATTCAAATACCAGTTGACCAAATTGCAACAAATTCACAATTCTTCTAGAAAATACATTTGAAAATTATCACTTAATTTGTCCAAATACTGGTTTGAGAAAAGGCTATACAATGTTGGAGGATGAGGCTTGAACAAACAGTAGCATATTATAATTCGCAAAGTCAGTTCTAGGTCTATTATTGTTCTAATCTTCATATGAATGAAGGAAAAACCACAATCACATGCAACACCGACATATGGTGCCAATCATAGGTGTTGTTCTTACTCCTTTATCGTCACATTCATTCTCAATCCTCAATCCACTGATAATCACCACAATATATAAAATTATCAAAAATATTCAATAAAACATAACCGTTATTATTTTCAATAAATTATAATTTAATCATATTTCGTTTGATAAGCACGCGGCTGGGTATATAGTATTTGAACAATCTGTTGGACAGCAGTGTTGCAACTTCTCCTATTCGATACAAGAAATTGAAAACATACTTCACGGCTGCTAATAGCCGAGGCATAAGGGTTGAGAAGGAACTGTTTAACTTCCATGACTTTTTAGCAATGAACACATGGGAGCTGGAAACAAAAGATCTTTGAGCTATTGACACTGGCATTCTTTAGTAGTACTGAGTTTAGGTAATGTGCACATGGACTATATTTGGAGGACTCTCATCTTTGCACTTGGAAAATCGTAGCTGCTACTCCAATTAGAATTGATAAATTGAAGGCAACTCATCAAAAATCTGCTGGTTGATACGTACTGTGAAATTGACTTAACTCCTCGGTCACATGCATTTGCTTTAGTCAAAGTATTTTGCACATTGAGTCATGAAAATACTAAGTTGATACTAGTTTGCAAATTGACTTCATCACCTCGTCCGTCTCGTCCATTTCCTCATTGTCCTCCCACATCGCAGAAGAAGGACACCAGTTTACAAACGATAAACCATGGATGCGAGTAATGGCAGTCGTCGACATTTTAAGCCACTCACGCCTATTTTCTAGGCGTTCTACATGAAATCCTTCTAGATATCTGTATCTCGTAAAGCATTCTACGGATATCATTGCAAAGGCACCGATGCCCCAAACCTCTCCCCAGCTATTTTGGATAATGAAATAAATAACATTCTTTTTTATTCTATATCCGACAATCAAAACCGCAGGGCGTTTTATATCCTCTTCTTTACACCCCTCAATGCTTTTTCTTCCTTTTCCACTGTAAACCTTTCCTCCCTTTTTATGCCATTTCTCTTCGAGGTGGAATTCTTGTGCTTTAAAGAAGCAGCTACCGGGTGGCCTTTTTCCAAGGCAGCAATGATTTCATCCGCAAATTTCTTATCTTTTCCAGATTTTTCATTTTTTCTAGATTCAAAACCCTTGATGTAGAATCTTAAATACCCCTAACATAAAAATTATATTTTATATACGTGATATTTTATTGCAAAATAATCGCTCTGTTGTCTAATAAATGTGAAAATTCATATTAAACAAAAACGGTGCATTTTAATATGAAACAACCAATGAAGTGTGGTAGATTAACTAGATGTATGCAAACCATCCTCACGTCTGTATTTATGTGGAAATGGAGTTTGGGGAAATTGGGGAAGTGGTATGGAGTTGGGTCACTGGAAATGGGCGGAAAAGGAGACCAAAATTAGTAAAATAGTGATATGGATGAAATGAGGCTGTAGGTTGAGATTTAGTGGAGGAAATTGAATTAAAGGTACACTAAAATACTATTATATGTGTTTCATATTTGGGTTTATCTATTTTATTTGTGTATTTTATCAAAACATGCATCGATTTCAACATGAACAATTAGCTCATACTAATATAAAGGTTCGATGTCACTACAATATACATACTCAACTGCATCTTGCATGATACACCAATATTTATGATAAGTATGTAATTGAGATCAATTTCAACACTTAATTACTTTTCAACTTACAAAACAAAATTTCTCTTCTCAACACTAATGATGTATACGAATAATATTTATATTGAATATTTTCACTACGTTAGTTTCACCTTAGTTCAAAATGCATAAATAAGCTGATCAAAACATGCATCGGTTTCAGCATAAACAATCAGATATCACTACATCCCACACTCATATACATATCCTCCATCACTATACACCAATATTCATGATAAATAATTGAGTTAATTACACCACTTAATTCTCAACTTACAAGACAAATTTTCTCTTTCAACACTAATGATGTATATGAATAGTATGTATATTGAATAACGACTAGTGCCTCTTTGTTATGGTAAAGATTCATTGTGTTTTCTTATATTAGTTGATAGATTTATAATTTAAAAACATTTGACATGTTATTAAGAAAAAGCTTTAGAAAAGTAGGATAAAATTAAGGGACAAATGCTAACTAGAGTGGAAAAATGCATCAAAATTTCATTGAAATGTGAATGGATGTTTCAAAATAGTGTCATGATGATTTGAAAATTATTAGTCAGTCATTAGTCAAAGATTACTTATATGCACACAAATCAACAATCATCTTACGTTTTTTCCCGTTTTGAAATAAATTAAATATTTACCGCCCAAATTAATTGCTCGATGATTTACCCGCCGACTAGAGAATGCTATTTTAGTTTACCTGATCACCGTCCAAAGTTCATCAGCAATATTTCTGCATAAACTCATCCTCTTTAATATATTTCAATTTATATAATCTTCTACATATATACTCGATTTTATAAATAAATTGTCTAGAAATGGTAAAATATAGAATAGTTCGTGTACATATTTTCAAATATTTTATAGAGTGTCGTTTGAATTAATTTTTCGTCGGTTTGACAATATTAATTATTACGTAAGCCTCACCGACCAAATTCATTAATTAGCATTCGTTATGTACCTAAACATATTGGTATAATTCTAAATATATTGGCAAAATAGTTAATACATTAAAGAAATATTATGACCATTTCCCTTTATATATAGAACAAATTAATTCATAAATAAAACAAGTTTCCAGTACATTGTAGACTATTTGATCAGGGGCGGATCCTGAATTTTACCTTAAAGGGGGCCGGACTAATCACAAAAATTACAAATTACAAAATCTCGATTGAAATCAAATTACAAAAATCAAATCCCAATGGTAATAGTATGTCTTATTTCTGATATGTTATAGGATTAAGGAAATATTATTAATATTCTTTAAAACAAAATTACTATTATGATATGTTATAAGAAATATAAATTAAAAAAATAAAAATAAAATAGTAATAAAAAACTAACAAAATATGAGGTCTCTACTGATGGTCCACTACTTTTATTAGAAGTTTAATTTTAGTAAACTTTACAACTTTTCTTACATAAATATATTTTGCTTTCCAAAAAAAGGGGCCACCAATTAATTTTTTTCCAAAATATTATTTAATGGGGAATGAATAGTATATATGCTATTTCTGGACAAAATCATGGGGTGGGTCCGGCCCCTTTTAGACCCCCATAGAATCCGCCCCTGTATTTAATACTCTTCCCAATTTGAAAATATATTCACAAAGACTTTTATATTTTCACAAATTTATGAACATTTATATTTTTTTATAAAAATTTATTTATTACCATACCTTTTTGGCTATATTTTTAGCACATGAGGCAGTATATATATAGCACCTCAAATTTTTTTTTTACAAACAGAACAAAATCCCACCTTGATAATTAAGAAAAATGGCCGAGTCCACTCTGATGACGAATGAAGCAAATGAGATCGGCTCCAAAACATCAGACTCCTCCGCCGGGCCACCGCCGGAGGACCACCGCAGCTCCACCACGACGAGGCTGGAGGAAATGCTCTCCGATAAGAACGTCCCGAGGCTGCAGCGACTCCGCAAGGCGGCCGGAATGGAGCTGTGGACGCTGTTCCGCCTTGCCCTGCCGGCGTGCGCCGTGTACCTCCTCAACAACGTTATCTCCTCCGCCACTCAGATCTTCTGCGGCCACCTCGGAAGCCTTGAGTACGCCGCCGCCGCGCTCGGAAATAACGGCATCCAGATTCTGGCGTTTGGTGTCATGGTAATTGATCAAGCCTCTAATATTATTTTTTCTTCTTTCAATTCAATAATAAAAAGTTGCTACAAATGATACGATTTTTTTACCTTTTCTTTGTTTGAAAATCAAATAAAAAGAACTAATCGATAAGTTATTTCGTGCACTTTTTGCCAAAGTGATCACCTAATAAATCTATAAAAATGTTTTCAGAACTAAATTTGTTTTTTTTGCAAAGGGGATTTATTTAGTAGAAAGAAAATTGATAAGAAAGGTTTATCCGTCTTGTTCAAATCAAAAAATATTTTCTTCTCAATTTTTTTTATGTTCCTAGATTTTTCTGCTTTCATTTTTTTTTAATCCTTTTTTTGTGGAACTAAAGAATTTTGTTTTTTTATAGTTCAGAAATATTTAGAGATTTCTGTTCGTCGTTGGTGGCCGCCGTTAAGAAACGGCCAGAGATTTACGTGTCCCCCATGCAGAGATACAGTTTTGTCTGTTGGTAGACACGTCATCAGACTCAACTGTTTTTCATTATTTAACTGTTGTGCTTTTTAAACAATTTTTATTTTACAACATATTTTTAGATCATGAGTTTTTAATAAATAAAATTCAATTTTCTTTTTTAAATCACTTTTACAATTTATTTTATGCTATAACGTTGATAAGTTGACACCTGGACTCTGAAGAAGATTCGAGCCCGATCTAGTCAATAATTATAGATTTGCATTTTTCAAAAATTAGAGGTTCAATATATATATATATATCTTAATAATGAAAAAATTTCACATTTTCTTAGCCAAATCTTTAATTTCCTTTCATTTATTTTGCAGCTTGGAATGGGAAGTGCTGTGGAAACCCTATGTGGACAAGCATTTGGGGCTAAGAAGTATGATCAGTTGGGAATTTATATGCAAAGAGCAACAATCCTTCTCATGATCACAGCATTACCTCTGGTGGTGCTCTATGCCTTCTCCAAGCCACTGCTGCTCCTTCTAGGTCAAAAACCCGAAGTAGCTTCAGGGGCAGCAGTGTTTGTTTATGGCCTAATCCCTCAGATTTTTGCGTACGCCGCGAATTTCCCGATTCAGAAGTTCTTGCAAGCTCAAAGCATCATCTTCCCAAGTGCAGTGATGTCAGCAGCTCTGGTTCCTTTGCATCTCCTCATGACTTGGGTCGCGTTGTACAAGTTCAAATGGGGGCTTTTGGCCGGCTCGCTTATCCTAAGCTTCTCCAACATCTTGATGGTGGTGGCTCAGTTCATTTACATTTTGATCACTCCTAGGTGTAGGCAGACCTGGATAGGGTTTAGTAGCCAGGCGTTTTCGGGGATGTGGGACTTTTTCAAGCTGTCGTCTTCTTCGGCTGTGATGTTTTGCATGGAGCTGTGGTATTTGCAGGTCATGGTTTTGATTGCTGGTTTGCTCCCTAATCCTGAGGTTGCATTGGCTGCATTGGCCACTTGGTAAGTTTTAGGGTTTCATGTTTTTACATTTGATTTGAATAAATTGATAATTAGGTCAATTTCTTGAAGAATAATGGTGATTTTATGTGCAGTGTGACAGTTCTTGCTTGGATGGTCATGATTTCAGCAGGTTTCAATGCAGTTGCAAGGTTTGAGCAATACTACCTTATTCTCTCATTCAGACTTCAGATTTAGACATGAATTTTACTATTTTTAATTTTTCAATATTCAGCACTTAATCGTTCAGATTTTAGACTTCAGACTTCAGATTTCACATTTCAGTTTTATCAAACGGAAATGTTGCTAATTGTGTCGGGTTTTATTGATCTTGCAGTGTTAGGGTTAGCAACGAACTTGGAGCGGGAAATCCCAGATCAGCAGCATTTGCTGTGGTGATTGTAACTTCAGCCTCATTTCTAGTTTCATTGACATTTGCCATTGTCGTGATGGCATACCGCCACATTTTGAGTTATGCCTTCACCAAAGGCGAGAATGTTGCCGTTGCAACCTCCGAGATAACACCCCACCTGGCTGTCCTCATTCTCCTCAATGGAATACAACCAGTTCTCTCAGGTACTATTTCACAAACCCTATTTGATGATTTTAAGGTATTAATTCTTTCTCCTTTTTTTCTACTTAGGGGTTGCTGTTGGGTGTGGATGGCAAAGGTTTATTGCTTATGTGAACATTGCATGTTATTACATAGTTGGAATTCCCTTGGGCGCACTCCTTGCCTTTAAATTCAACTGCGGTGTTAAGGTAAAATGTTACAAACCCTAGTTCATTTTACGCGTAGTTTTTGACAAATTTATGAGTTTGGATCTAATTTTCTTCGTTTATTATGGTATTAATTAGGGTTTGTTATATGGAATGATTGGAGGGATGGGCTCCCAAGCTTTGGTTGTACTGATTATGACCATCAGAGCCGATTGGCCAGAAGAGGTTAGTTCTCGTTCGCCATTTTTAGTATGATTATCGCGATATTGTGAAGTAAAACTTTGGTTTTGACGCGCGAATGTTTGTAATTTCAGGTGGTGAAAGCGAAGGCGCGGCTGGACAAGTACAAGGATGCAGATTTAGGAGAAACTGTAATCTGAGGCGCGTTTTGATCCGACTAGCACAAATTTTAGACCTGAAATCTCAGGCTTTAGAATAATCAATCCAGTTTTTCTTTTATCAAACTGGATTGCTATCTAAATGCTTAGACCTGAAACTTTGTAATGTGTGTGCAACTTGTAATGCAACAATGGACTTGCTCAACTGAACTGATCAGTTCTAAATACAAAACAGAAAGGACTTATGAAATGTTTTACTCATACTTTTAATGTCTATGGTTTTCAGTGTAAATCCTGAATTACCTATATATATATATATATAATTTTTTCTGTATATCCATTTATTTAAATATTTATGTCATGTTTACTTGCAAGCTTTATAGGGCAATCTGAATAATTAATCACAAAATTCAGACATTTATATTATTAAAGACAATCATAGGTTCATATATAGCTTTGAAAAGAAAATGCATATCCTTTAAAATCAAACTTACATAAAAATATTGTGAAATATTTTACAAGTAAAGCAGCAAAAAAGAACTTCAATACAGAAGAACATAAAATGAAAACTACACTTTTGATCTTAAAACCTAGGAGATAGAAGGCTCGCTCTGAAAGGCATCAATACACCGTGATCACGGCAAAGACCGGAAACAACCAGATCCCTGAAAACCCCGTTCCTCGGATTATAAACAACCAGTTGCATACAATACTTCTGCAAAACAATTTCATCTTTATTCAAATCACCAACAAGTCTATAGTAATTTTCGACCTCCGGGCATATGGAAATGGTGGTAGTTATTTGAGTCCAAGAATCCGGCACACCGTACTCTCTCATCACCCAAACGGAGTAAGACATCTTCTGAAACGATTCAGTCACCAAAGCAAGACGACCTTTTAAAACGATGATGTTGAAGAGTAACATTTGCTCATTGTTGGCAGGAAACAGACCTTCCACAAATTCCTCGCTAACCAAATCGAAACAAGCTATTGCATAGTTAGAAGAACACCCGAACCAGTGCAGGCGGCCATTTAGAAAGACTCCGGAAGAAGGGTGTTTCATATCAGTCACTATAGAATCGATACCGGGAACATGTTTATCAATTCTCTTCCAACATTTCGTTTTTAGGCTATAAACATCCACGAAAATGTGATCATGTTGATCATATGTCGACAATGTAACAATTTTGTAATCGTCATTAGAAGTATCATACCCAAAACCATAAAAAACATTAGCAGGGATGTCTGGTATGTTTGTAGGGTTTAAGGCAGGGTTTAAGGTAGGGTTTAAGGTAACGTCCAGTACGGTGGTTTCTGAAGTGATGGGATTAATCAATAATTTATCCTGGAAATTGTCAAGCAGAAGCAAACCATTGCATGAACCTAACACCACAGGGCTTTCAATTTCAATCTCAGATCTAACCTTTTTCAAAACGACGTCGTTTGTGGCGGTGCTGCTTCCGGCGGCGGCGGCGGCGGCGGTTGTTGGGAGAGTCAGGATGTGCGGACCGCCGTTGGATTGGGAGCGTGTGAGGATGAAGTAACCGGGATCGTCGATGTGGAGTTCCAGGTGGGTTTTGAGAAATTTAGGGTTTAAGAATAGAGATAGCCATGGCTTAGAAACACATTTGAATCGGGCGATTGGTTTGATGGGAAGGCGTGATAGTATTTTAGTGACCAGATCGTCAGGAAGAACTGAATCAGATAGTCCGGACATCTCTAGCTAGGGTTTTTTCTGCAATTTCTATGAAAAAGAAGAGTCGGTGTTGGGTTTGCTATATGCAGGTCCAATGAAAGTGGGAAAATACCATAATTATCCTTCATTCAGTTATTAATTTTTACAAATATATTTCTAAAACCCTAACATTGAATACATAAATCCGTCTATGTAATGATTGAACACGAGTCCAAATTATAAATTACTTTTTCGTGAATTATAATAAATATTTAAGAGGGACATTATTGTCATTTCTGATTTAATTTGGACCTGCAAAAGTAAAGTGTACCTGTATTTAGAACCACCCAAAAGCTATCGACGCTCCCCGTGCACATCGGTATATTCCAAAATATTCTTGAAAGTACAATATCATTCCATGAATAATATTAATTTTCTCGATAGATATAATAAATGAAAGTAGTTTTATAAAATTATAAGCGTAAATATTAAATTGCGTATAACACATTAACGATATTATAAAAAGGTGACGTTAACAGGAACCTAGAGAATTAATGTAAAAATATTGTGTAAAAGTTAGGTGTAGACCCCGAGAGTGTAAATTAGTACCCATGGTCAATTATTCAATTTTATTTTTCTGGTTCACCTTTATGCTTCGTAAATTATAATGTGATTATATCAATAAATAATACTAATACATTTATTATATAACTGTAATGATTCGAAAATGATACTAATAATTATTCACTAACGCATCAATGTATTTTTTTTGTATAAAAGTTTGGGTTTGGACCATTTTATTATAAAAACACTGACTTAGATCTAGCTGATATTTCGTATGTTCTGAATTATTCTTCAGAATTTTTGACATTTTTATAATTAAGTTTTGATCATGTATTTAAATAAATTTTAAAATTAATAAACACTCCAATGATTTAATAAAATATCACGTTAGTCCTATAAAAAATTGGTTTCATTTAGTCCTACAAAATTTCAATTTGATCTCTTGGTCATCTATTAATTTGCAGCACTATTACCGGAGAAGAGAGATGAAATTAACATGAACCCAGAAAATATAAAAAGACCCTTGTTAGAAACAATAATTGCTATTTACACCACCTTTAGAAAAAAAATACCACTTATCTTTAGTCAGACTTTAATATATTATTGTATGTAAACGTTTGTGTATCAATTTTTATTTTGGATGCATATTTAAATACTAGAATGATTTAATATGTGTATCAAAGTTTGTTACTAAAATTGTCTGTATCATTCAAACAAAATTATAATTAATATCAAATTTTAATCTAAGTTTATGAAAGATTAAGAAATTTATACGTATCAATACTAATAAACAATTAATCAAAATTACGTATCTTTAAAATTAGTAGTGCAATCCATTATACTAATAACAAAACTTTTGAAATTATTTCGTTATATAATATAAATATTTTATCATTAGTTATTTTGTAACGTTTTAAATTTATTGTGCCTAGCATCTAATTATCAAATTAGAAAATTGAAGCTTATCAAATTGGGAAATCAAAACCTTAAAATTTAATAATAGTAGATTAAATGCGAAAGGAGGATGAAATGAATTTATGCAAATAACGGATTTTAATTATTTTTGGCAAGTTTGAAGAAATTTTGTGAGAGCTGTCACGTGACAAAAATGCAATGTGTTAGTAGATTTCAAAACAAGATATATATATATATATATATATATATATATATATATATATATATATAGATGATTAAAACAACGCATTCGAAGTATTCTTTTGATCACATATTCAAGGTCTTAGTAATCAAACTCTTCTTCAATTGAAACAGAAATGATAAGAAACAAACAAAAAGGCCATAGCAAATTGCAGGCATGTGATCCTGAAGAACATGAAAGAAAAGGCTAATAAAAAGTACTCAGCCATGCATCTCAGAAATTAGGAGACAGCAGGCTCGCTCTGAATGGCACTACATGATCATGACGCCATGGAAGACCAGAAACAACCATGTAATACATATTTACGTACATATATATTAATGTGATCATGTATGTATGAAAATTACATACATGATCACTATAATGGCATCCATAACTATCTCCACCCCGATCGTCCAGTATGTCCACAGATTCAAAAGTAATCGGATTGACCAGCATTTTATCCAAAACATAATCATCACCGTATGAATCATCATCTGTTTCAAGATATTTCCCAACCTCGAGTACAACTAAACCATCGCATGAACCTCCTACAGCAGTCACATGATAATCCATCTGCCCAAATTTAAGCTCTTTTGCAACGCCATCGGTGGTGCCACTGCTGCTTTCGACGGTCAGGATGCATGGATAGTTATCGGAATATCTGAGGATGTAGTAACCGGTGTCGTTACTGTGGAGTTTGCAATGATCTTTGACGAATTTATGGCTTTTGAGCAAGGATAGCCATGGCTTAGAAGCGGATCTAAATCGACCGACTGGTTTGACAGGTAGGCGAAGAAGTATTTCAGTGACCAGCTCATCGGGGAGAACTGTATCAGATAGGTGGGACATAGTCACATATATAGCTAGGGTTTTCTGCAATAATTTGCTTTGAAGAAGAAGGTCGATGTTGATTTGGTGTTGAGAGGGATCGAATGATTCTCGCTTTTATAATGAAGTCAAGAAGAGGAATACAAAAAGCCCTATTAATTACAACGGAAGAGAGGCGATGAACCTAGAGAATGTGAAAAGATTGTTTGAAAAAGGTGTAGATATCCAGACCTCGATAGTGTATAGAAATAACTGTGGTAAATTAAGGGGTGATGTGAGAGATCAGGAAAACAAAAAAGCCTAAACGGTGTAAAACAGTAAAAGGTAGAAAATGTAAAAAACAAAAGTTTGAAATGGTGCGACAAAGATCTCGATCGATAGTGTAAAGCAATATTAATAATGGTCGATCAAATTTTATTTTTTATTTTTTACAGTTTCTCTATGGTTTGTTATTTAGACTCTGATTCTATCAAGTAGTGGTGATGATTATGAATCTAATTTGACAATTGATACTCATCATTTCATCACGGAAATGATTCACAAATTAATACTATATATTATTTATTAAAGAATAACCTAGTTATTAAAAAAAAAATCGATCTCACATCACATTCAAAGATTTTAAGAATCAAACAATTTGTATTATATTGATCGTGATGTTCTTTTTTAAAGGAATTTGAGAGGTATAACAAAATTAATGGAAAGTCCAATTGATGGGCGCTATAGCAAAAGCTTATAATTTTTTGGTAAAAGCACAATTTTTGGGTAAAAGCACAATTGTTGAATAGTTAAATAGTTACCCGTGGTGTTTGGTGAGAAAATATTTCATCGACCGGTTAAATCCAAAATTTACAATTTAAAAATGTTTGAAAAAATTGCTTTTATAACTAATAATTTTATAAGGATTATTTTCTTTTTTTATATTACTTTTAGTGTTATTTTTCATAATTTTGACGTTGCGTTTTTTATTTTCATTTTGGACACTGTTGGAAAGTAGGCTTTATTTTAATGACACTGGTATAGAGACATCATTACTTAAAAATGTTTAAAAGTGTCTATAGAGACATTTGAGAAAATAGTAAGAATGTAATAATGAAATTGATATGATTTATAGGCTATAGCTATCTATCGTCATATTAATAGTTACACAACAGGGATTTTAGGTGCAGTTCCAAACTAATTATACAGGTCCAAAAATATGATTAAATATTTGATATATCCCTATAAAATTAGGGTTAAAATCTGAATAAAATAAATTTTGAGAGCAATTGGGTCATTTAGTCACATTATTAGACCTGCACAGTCAATTTGGACCTGCACATATCAACCCTCCTATATTAATGTGTGTTTTATGTTATGATGGTTTGTTTTTAAATTTGCTATGAAAGTTTCTATAAAAGTTGAAGCTAGTGATCCAATAGAAACTTTATATGGTGCTCTATAATAGAAATTGGGAGGGGAGGAACAACCTTTTGTAGGTGTTAGGTAATGAGTTGTTAAAACATTTGTTGGTAAAATATCATAGTAGATTTACCCAAACGTCATGAGTTCAATTTTGAGAGAGGGAAAAAGGTGGATTTTTATTGGGGATTCACTTAAGTTAATTATTATCTAATTTTATTTTTTTATTTCTAAATTAAGCATCTATTGGAATTGATAAAAAATATAAATATTATCTAATTTCATACTCTATTATAAAAGTCCTAGGGCCTTATCCAAGTCGTTCTATCATAATTATTTATGAAAGTAGCTATTAATTATCAACTGATTTAGCAAACAATTACAAAGGAGAGTTTATACCTTAGTATAGTTCAATTGAAAGGCATTGTATTTGTGTTTGCAGAATTCCCCCTAGCAGGTGATTTAGTTTTATAAAATCTCGTATTCAACACAAATTATTTTCACATTTATGATGAAACATTTTAATTGTTTTTGTTGTTTAAAAGACGTTAATTAACTCATACGTATAGTAAAAATTATAATCTTGCACCTTTTATAATTTGGCACAAATTCATTTTGAGTAATTAAAAATTATAAGCAGTAGTATACATTTTTATAACTAGCTTTAAAGCCAATATATGTGTCATTTTATGTTATTTTTAACCATTAGACAGTGGAGTGATTTTGACTTGCCACACCTTTATTAAACCTCAAAAGGTAAAACTATACAATAAAAATTCATACATTAATATTGATGAGTATTAATACATACATTAATACAGTAAAACTATATTGATTAGTTTATGCAGTGACTTTTGAAAGCCTAAAAAAGGGTTTTATGATTCCAGAACACAAAACCTTAATTTGCTGAAAGAGAGAAGAAATATGAAAATATATATATATATATATTATTAGACTAAATTTTGAGATTAGATTGATAATCTTCAATTTCACCATTTCAATTAATATTTTTAAAAAAATCATTACATATACAATTTTGTAAGCTGAACCAAAAAAAATTCAAATTAAATTGACCAAATTTATTGTTCTACGCTATTGAGTCTCTACACCTTCTCAAACAATCTTTTTACATTCTCTAGGTTCATGTTAGCTCTCGGCACCGTCTTGTATTCCTCCTTTGTCAGCTTTTTATTTAAACCCAAGCATTTCCCTCATCTCTTATACATCTCCACACCGCCTCTTCTTCTTCTTCTTCTTAAAAGATCCATGTCTGAATCTAATCCAGATCTACCCGACGATCTCATAGCAGAAATACTTGTATGGCTTCCCGTCAAACCAATCTGCAGATTTAAATGCGTTTCTAAGCCATGGAGATCTTTACTCTCAAACCCTAAGTTCGTCAAAGCCAACCTCAAACTCCACATCGATGATCCCGGATACTTCATTTATGTAAGTCGTATATTTTCAAATCTGTTTATGCTTTATCTGAATCATGACGCCGCAGAAAGCATCAACGTCAGGAGCGATGGCGTTGCGGGAACATTGATACAATCTGAGCTGAAGTGGGCTGCGCTGGTAGGTTCATGCCATGGTTTGATAGTCCTCGCAAACAAAACCGATCTTGCTCGGAAAATGTTGATCAATCCCATTACTTTAGAAACTGCACACATATCGGACGATCGTGATTTTGACAGTAATGAGCATAGATCAGATTATGGGTTTGGGTATGATAGTTCTTATGATGACTACAAAATTGTTTCACTGTCAGTAATTATTGATTATGAAGTTTTGTATGGCTCTAAAGGTGACACAATGGTTGATGTTTATAGCCTCAAAATGAAGTGTTGGAAGAGAATCGCAAACACTTCTTATGTTTTAGATGTAGGTGATCATGAGAGAGACTTTGCTGGGGTTTTTCTAAATGGCCGCTTACACTGGTTAGGTTATTGTAAGAGGCTACATGAGCAAGTGATAATTTGTTTTGATTTGGCTCGCGAGGAATTTGTTGATGAAGCTTTGATTCCTGTCAACATGGATGAAGATTTGCTTGATTATGATATCAGTCTTTTCAATGGCTGTCTTGCTTTGGTGTCGATGTTTTCGCGTGACGCTGATGGAAGAGACACTATCAATATTTGGGTGATGAGAGAGTATGGCGTGCGAGATTCTTGGACCAAATTTACTACCATCTATCCAGATGATGGTCGTTTCAAACATTTCTATACTGTTATTGGTGGTTTGAATGATGATGAAATTGTTCTGAAAATGTATACTGATCATAATCCATTTGTTGCTTATAATTGGAGGAATGGGGTTTTCAGGGAACTGATTATTGCAGGTCTTCCAGGTGAAATATTGTGTGGTAGAGTTACGCCATTTAAAGCGAGCCTTCTGTCTCCTAATCATCTGCATTGAACAATTTGAATTTTGTGGCCTTCTGTTTGTTCTTTAATTTCAATCTCAGTGTAACAAAAATCTTCTGTTGAATTATTTTCATGTGATTTTTAAGTTTGAGGATAATGATTATAAATGTGCCTGTGGGATATGAAGTTACTGGTCGAATTCAAATTCTGGAGCTCCAAACCTTACATTCTGAATGTATGAACTTTAATAAAAAGTTCATAAACATTTCTCACACATTAGTTCAAGGTTAAAATATGTGCACTTGATGAAATACCATATTTCTGCAAATTCAATTATGATAAGGTCTGTTAAAAATAACTAACAAATTTAAATATATTTTAATAAATATGAAACAATATTTAATAATCTTTTGTTTAGTATAGATTTGAATTTTGAATTGAATTTATTAAATAAAAGAAAAATCAATATTGAATGTATTATTTTAGTTGACTTTTTATATTTTGAATTACTATATTTTTGTGTAAGACATAACATAAGTTTTTAATTATGACGGTACATGACTAAAGCTTTTGGATCGATAAATGGGATTGACTTTTGTTATAATGTGATACTACCTCCGTCTCACTTGTTATCGGAACATGTTTATCAATTCTCTTCCAACACTTCCTTCTTAGGCTAAATCATCAGGGGAGCCCTATTTGCAGAACCACATTCCCTATTTGCAGAGCCCAAATCCAACAAAAATACAAAATTATCCTTTATAAATAATAGTACAAAAGGAATCTCAATATCCACCCCAGAAGTTTTCAACTGCTTCTCAAGCTTTGAAAACTCCTCGTGCAAAGCGAGCACCACCTTCCTGTTCCCCTGAACACAATCAGGTGACGACCCCAACTCATACAACTTATCCAAAAATCCCATCTTTAAAGCGATGATCCCCAGCAACATATCACCCTCACTTCCCTCACCACCATTCACTTCCCTCTTCAGTAAAGCCCTTCCCTGATCCAACAATTCATCAAACACACCGCTCTTAACCTTCCCTACTAAAATCTTATCCAATGCGTTACCCAACACACCAAAGAAAGGCCTAAACAAGCACTCCAAAACCTCCTTCCTAGCGAGCGGAACTTGAAACTTACTCAACTCATTAGCATAAACAGAAACAATATGATAACCAACCCCATTCCCCTGCAAACCATCACTAGCCAGGAGACACTTCTCCTCCAACACTCCAACAAACCTCCCCACAAACTCCAAATCCCACCCATACTTCCTCATCAACACGAAAAGCGAATTCACAAACCTCCTAACAAACAGCAGAAACTTATCCTTCCTCAACCGGTCAATCCCCGACGGTCGGCGCCGAAGAGTAACCAAACAAACACTAAAATACTGCAACGAAAGAACAGGATCGACAGAAACAAGAAAAGAACAGAGGCGATCAATGAGAGCACCTTGCGGCCCCGCCTTATCGGAGTGCCAGAGGCAATAGAACAGCCCCTTCCACAGCTTCAGCATGTCTTCCTCGGCCATGGCGGCCTTGGTTTCCTGCAGCCAAGCTTCAATCAGCCTAAGGGTTTGGCCCCGCACGGCGGCGTTGCAGGAGGCGAGATGCTTTATCAGCGCCGGGCCGGAGGAGGCCGAGAGGGCGGCCATGAAAGGCTTCGTCTTGGGGACTCTGGGTTTCTTCTCCCAAATGAAATTACGTGGGACAAATGGGTCAAAATTTAAAAAAAATATACTATTATTTATTGAGGGCAATTTTGTATTTATATTGAATTTGGGTTCTGCAAATAGGGAATGTGGCTCTGCAAATAGGGCTTGTGAAATCATAATTACACTGTTTTAAACATACATTCACATTTTAATGAAATTTTGATGCATTTTTCCAGTCTAGATAGCGTTTGTCCCTTGATTTTATCCTACTTTTCTAAACCTTTTTCTTAATAACATGTCAAATGTTTTTAAATTATAAATGTATCAATTAATATAAGAAAACACAATGAATCTTTACCATAACAAAGAGGCACTAGTCGTTATTCAATATACATACCATTTATATACATCATTAGTGTTGAAAGAGAAAATTTGTCATATAAGTTGAGAATTATGTGATGTAATTAACTCAATTATTTATAATAAATATTGGTGTGTAGTGATAGAGAATCTGTATATTAGCCTCATTTCATCTATATCACTATAGTATTAATTTTGGTCTCCTTTTCCGCCCATTTCCAGTGACCCAACTCCATACCACTTCCCCGATTTCTCCAAACTCCATTTCACACACAACACTTTACCTAGAAAAGTGAAAGGATTGGTGCTGCTAGATAGTAGGAATGTGCCCTACTTAAGAGTGTAGATGCTGCTAATTTTCTCTTGAATCTCAGGCGCAAGGCCAGTACACTTTGGAGGAAGGCAGGACAGAAAGACTTGCATCAAGCTGACAAACAATTCTGGGAGAAGAAATGAAGAATAGAGAAGTACTCTCAGATTTCGGCCAATTTTAAGTCCTTTTTGAAACCTCGTGCTCGTCGGCAGAGATGGGTTTCGCATAGCGATCCCTCACATGCTTGCGAGTAATGAGTCAATTTGTCGGCAAAATTGGTTTTCGCGAGTCGATGCCTAACATGCTTGCAAATATGACATAGGTGTAAATTAGGACTTCTTCTCTTATAGTCATATAGTTGTAGAAAACATTGTTGTTTTTTACTCATTTTTCAACATATGTACTATCACAACTTGACTTTTTAGGTGTGGTAAGCCAAATAAAATTCACCCCACTATGTGGTTTTAATTTTAAAAAAAAAACGAGACACTTGGTATGCTTCATATCAGAATGTACCGTTTTTGTTTAATACGAACTTTCACATTTATTAGATGGTAGAGCAAGTATTTTGCAATAAAATAATTGCATTCGTTTCATATAAGATGACATTGACACACAAGTTATTTTGAAATTTATTAGACGGAAGACCAAGTATTTTGCTATAAAATAATTGCATTCGTTTCAAATAAAATGACATTGACAAACAAGTGGTAGCCTCATCCCAGATCTTGATTCAAGCTTTTCTCCTGCTTTTCTGATGGCCGGACGCCATCTCCCAGAGTATAAACATACCAAGGAGGTCAGTTCCTTCCTTGTGTGTTTGAGGAGTTCAGTATACGCACTACAAACTAATGAACTTTTCTTGTCCGTGAGCTCCCCTTGGAGCATTCCGCCTACACGAACACAGACGGGAGGTAATCTTAATATTCTTATTCATACCATAAGTGTATGTGGTTGATTGTTGATTGTTAATCGTTGATTGTTAACCTATTTGCCCTGATTTGATATATTGAATGTTTTTTGTATATGGGTTTAGGTTGATGCAGGGCGTATGCAATTTTGGGCATGATTCGGTTCATGCTTTGGCAAAATGGATTTTCAAATGGTTTAATTGGAGTCACCTTGATAGAGGTTATGGTAGGACCTTAACCCTATCTCCAAAACATTTACCTACATTGGGTAATACTTTGAGCGCTGCCTGTACAGTGATCAGTTATTTTGGCTTGATCTCTTTTAATGTGGTTACAGGATTCAGGGGTGTGATGAAAAGGATATAGGATACCATGCCGTTTTGATTGTCAGATATGGAGTTCTACGTGGTGTTATTTATTTCATTATTCAGAACATCTGGGGAGAGACTTGGGGCTTTGATGGCTTTGCAAGATATCCGTAGAATGCTTTACGAGATACAGATATCTAGAAGGATTTCATGTAGAACGCCTAGAAAATAGGTGTGTGTGGCTTAAAACGTGGACGGCTGCCATTACTCGCGTCCATGGTTTATCGTTTGTAAGATGGTGTCCTTCTTCTGCGATGTGGGACGACGGCTCTCTACTGGATATGGAAAGTGCTTTTGAAGAAATAGGCGAGACGGGCGAGGCAAAGGACTATGTTCTTTGTAGCATGTGGCATGCACTGAAGCCACTCAGGAGGGCCTCAACCCTAAATTGGATATAAGAAATCATGATGTTTTGATTGTCGGATACGAAATACTAAAAGATGTTGTTTATTTCATTATCCAGAACAGTTAGAGAGTTGCTTGGAGTTTTGGTGGTTTTGTGAGAATTTCAGTGAGATGTTTTGTCAACTATGGGATACCCCAAAGATTTTCTTATAGAACCTCTAAAAGATAAGTGTGAGTGGCTCATATTAAGATTCGTAAACATTCCATTTTCTTAAACTAGAAGCAACACTTGTATTGTGAACTGTGGGTGACGACTAATGATATGTGTTGTTTATTATGACATGAATGATGGGTGGTATTTCATGCTTTTGGCAAAGGGTATGTTGGGCAATGCAAAGGTAAGATCCTATTTATATTTCTTGTAAATGAATTGTGTTGGTGTTTGGAATAATTTACATGTGCTCATGTGTTAATTATCAAGATCTTTTGTAACACTTGCAGACAATTTGAATAATTGTAGGTGGTTACTCATTTATGATAGTTGTTTCTTTCTTGTAAGAGAGTTATGTGTACATTTCACTTCTGAATGCTCCAAGGGATTGCACAAAGCAGTGTGTCACTGCACTAAAACTTCGCACATGTGCTTTGTCAAAAGATTCATTAAGAAGTTAAATTTCAACCTCTGATCTTTCATGCATGTCCAAACATATATATTCCTCTCGATATATAATATTATATGTTTCTATATTCAACAACGGGCTTTCCGCATTGAATTTAACTCAAGCGTCGTACTAAAGTCAAATTAGGTATACCGCCATCAAATATTTAAACATCCCGATAACCGACTTTATAAAATCCCTGCCTAAACCAATTCGTCAAATGGTTTGCCAAATTATATCAAACTTTTATAACAATCCCAGTTTCTTAACTATTATTTAGATATGTCATTCTCGCATCTTTAGATATACCTCTATGTGCAAAATCACAAATGACTTCCGTCTTATCTTTAGATTTACCATTTACTATGTGCAAAATCACAAATTACTTCCATAGTATATATACAACTTGTCAGAATCTTGTCTTTTTATTTTAAGTAAAAACAAGATGCTACTGAAAAGTAATTCCGATCTTCAGTGTCGTGGTTTAATTTACAAATAAAACAAAACAAAGTCTCGTGGTTTAAGTTTTTAAATCAATACTTTCCAACAACTCAGAATACCATGCTACTTTTAGGAAATGACGATACCGTTAGAGTTTGCTCAAAGCAAGCAACCTGTTAAGTTAAACTGTACTAAAATGATTTATCAATTTTAATGTATTACTATTATATGTGGTAGAAATGTAATAACTTTAGTGAAAAATGTAATTTACGAAACTGAATTGTATTGAAATAAATTTAAATATAACAAAAAATACATTAAATTAAACTGAAAAAAAAACTAAACTAAACTGATTTACAAAAACTCTCCACAAAACAATATCTTATAAATTTAAATATTTAAATTTTATTATAGTGTATAGACGTAAAATGTTACCTTTTTTGAAATGAAAAATAAGATTGACGCAACGATTTTGTACTATATTTACAAAAAGTATATATATACAATATTAGTAATAAAAACACTCTATAAAAAAGTATACATAAACAATATTAGTAATAAATTCGTATCTCACCTTAATACTTGAAGACAGAAAATCAGATGTCACCTTGTACCTATAAATAACACAACAAATTCCACCACCTCCAAAACCATCTCAATAGTTCTCAGCCTCCAAAACTGAATCAAGCCATGTCGGAGCCGCAGCTTCAGTCGTACTCCTCCACCTTCGAGGCGAGCAAGGAGCTCGAGAAAGTGCTCTCCGACACCGGCGCGCCGTACTCGAAGCGGATCAGAACGGCGTCGTGGATCGAGCTGAAACTGCTTTTCCGGCTGGCCGCTCCGGCGGTGATGGTCTACTTGATCAACAACTCCATGTCCACCTCCACCAGAATGTTCGCCGGCCACCTTGGCAACCGCGAGCTCGCCGCCGCCTCCCTCGGCAACCAAGGCATCCAACTCTTCGCCTACGGTCTCATGGTACGCATTTCTACACCAAATCAATTTTGTCATGGATTTTGTGACACTAATATCCGTCAGTTTCATAGTAAAATACTATGAAATATCTGTTTCATCACTGATTATGCCAAAATAGTAGATTAGGAGGTAACTTCTTTGAGATTATTTCATACTGAACTGATTTAAAATGACTGTATTAAAATGACTGTATTAAAATGAGGAAAAGTATTAATAGATTATTTAAATTGTATTTTACTAATGAATATAACTAAATCAAACTTAATCAAACCACTTATATACTAAATAGAACAAAGTTTTATAAGATAAAATGAGTCAATTTCGGCAAACACGTCGAAAAAATTAGGAGACAGCTTCTACTCATAATCTAATAAGTGTTAGAAAATTCAAGAAATTTAGTTTAATATTTATTTTTTGATATATAAATTTCACTCTACTACTCAATCTAGTCAATTCAATAAAAAATAATCTCGGAAACATAAAAAAATGGTCAAAATTACTCCTACCTATTATCCACCCTCTATCAACGTTTTTTATTATTTAACCAACAAAACTTAATAATTACCTTGGCCGGAATATCCTCTCTTTTTCTCACCGGTTCATCATGGCGGCAGTTGGGAATGGGCAGCGCGGTGGAGACGCTCTGCGGCCAAGCATACGGGGCCCACCGGTACGACATGCTCGGAGTATACCTCCAACGATCAGCCATCGTCCTGACCATAACCGCCGTTCCGATGACCCTGATCTACCTCGCCTCGAAGCCCCTCCTCCTCCTCCTCGGCGAGCCGGAGGAGATGGCGTCGGCCGCCGCCGTGTACGTGTACGGCCTGATCCCGCAGATCTTCGCCTACGCCATCAACTTTCCGATCCAGAAGTTCCTCCAGTCGCAGAGCATCGTCGCCCCCAGCGCCTATATCTCCCTTGGCACCCTGTTTCTGCACGTGCTCTTTTGCTGGCTCGTGGTTTACAAGCTCGGCGTGGGGCTTATGGGAGCGTCGCTGGTTCTCAGCCTGTCGTGGTGGATCATCGTGTCCGCGCAGTTTCTGTACATTCTTGGGAGTGCTAAGTGCAGGTAAATTCCAAAATGCAAAGTAAAATTACGAAAATAGCCTCTATTAACTAAAATTATGTGAAAATTTAAGGGTCATACTATTAGATTTTTACTTTGAAAAAGACAAATACACCTTTTTGTTAGTGACTGCAATCTTAAAATAATGAACTAATAAAGATAATCTTGTCGGTTCATGTGTTAAAATGCAGACGGTATAAATAAAAATAAATTCTGGCAATAAAAATTTCAAATTTTAAACAACATTTAAAGGGCGATACGGTAGTCTTCATTTTGTGTTGGACTGTGTTTGAATAAAATATCAGACTGTATTTAGTTTTTCTGTAAAATTTGATAAAATTGAACCGACTAAATATGGATCTAATAAAATTTGATAATTGGATGAGTGCAGGGACACGTGGCGAGGGTTTAGTTCGGAGGCGTTTTCTGGGCTGTGGGATTTTGTGAAGCTCTCGGCGGCTTCGGCGGTTATGCTGTGTTTGGAGACTTGGTATTTTCAGATTCTGGTTTTGATTGCAGGGTTGCTGCCTGATCCTGAGCTTGCCTTGGATTCTCTATCGGTTTGGTACGTTCTTCTTTATTTTACAAATCGTATTTCATCTCGACTGTTTTAAACTGAATTGAAAAAAAATCTAAATCAGATGACGACAACATATGCTCTAATTAAACTAAGCAAAATGTTATCAAGTTATATATTTGCTGAATTAAACTGAATCAAATTATATGTTTCTTAGTCATGTTATAATCCATGGCCCCTTATGTAGGGGTGTTTTATAAATAAAGTATCTAAAAATAGGGGAATATATCATAGTTTTGAGCACATACCTTTTACTTTCTTGGGTTGTTTTTGGATGTTATTATACCTAATCTAGTATTTTATTCTTGTAATTCAAAATACGGTGTAAAAGTATAATAATAATCTCAACTTATTAAATTGTTGAAAAACTAGGCAACTTGCAGGGGCGGTAATGTCATTTCATTGATATTTTAAACTATACTGAGTAAAATATTGGATTGCGTATAACACTCCAATTATTTTTCTCCTATCTTCTAGACCTAAACTTTTAAAGGTTCCCCTAAGAAGCATAGATCTAAAGTATGTGTCGCTTTAAAAAGAAAAATAACATTTCAAAAAGTGTCACTAAATAATTAATTAACGGAGGAGATTAATAGTGGGACTAGCTGTGATTAACCATGTACGTACAATACTTACTTTTTCAGGTCGAATTATTGGGTCGATTTATAGTCAAACAAAAAAACAAAGAATTAGGTTCCAAGGGAATGGGTGATTGAGTGTCTTATATTAATTTGCTGCTTTTTTTGTTCTCTCATATAGCCTTTTTTATATATAGGAAGGAATCCAATATATTTTTTTTTTTAAAAATACAAATAGACAATTATATTTTAAATCCTATTTAATACAAAATGCATGGTCTAAAAAGGTGTAATAATTGATCGCCACATTTTATGACGCAATGGACCCTTCATTCCCATATTTCTTTGCTCCAACCAATAAAATTGTGGATGTCTGATTTTAGTAAGATTTGGTCCATTTTGTGCCCTAAAATATTTAATTGTTGAGCTACCAAAAATTGAAGTATGTGATGAGAAATAACACATGCTTATATAACTTTATTGGTTTGTGAGTTGTCGTGTTATGCTAAATTTATACTGAATTATATCTGTTCGGTTCAGTAAAAATATAATTTGATGAAATCTATTGATTATATTTCTCAATACATTTCATTTCCGTTTAAGAGAATAATGCCTTAACTTGTATAGCTTGTATTTTTTTATAACGGTGCGTACAATTATAGGTCATTTATACTGATTTTGGTGTTTATAATAAGAGAATAACATTCATTCGGATGATCCTGATATAGGCCTTATCATACACCAATAAGATAATGACACGTGTACAATTGTAACGTTTTAATTGGTTATGATATTTTTAGTAAAATTCTAAAATTCTAATTTAGAATGCCTAAACCCGTCTGGGTAATGATTGAACACGTGGCTCAATCATAAATTATTTAAAGATGATGTGTCGTTATTTAATTAGTGCCTGATATTGTCAATATCAGGTGATCCTGATATATATTAAACTGATATAATAATAATTGAAAAGCAATTTTTACAATAATTGAAGGTAATTAATAAGGAAAATAAATTGATCATCTTTTGCAGCATGGCAGTGAATGGACTAATGTTCATGGTTTCTGTTGGCTTCAATGCAGCAGCAAGGTTCGTAAATTAATTAAATATCATACTGTTATTTCATATATTGATTATTTATAATCCAAAATCAAAATAATTTAATATAAATATTGTTTAAAAATTATAACAGTGTGAGAGTTGGGAATGAGCTAGGAGCTGGGAATGCGAAGGCTGCGTCATTTACAGTGCTGGTGGTGAACTTGGTCTCTTTCTCCATATCTGTGGTGATGGCTATAATCGTCCTTTCGTTGCGAAACGTAATTAGCTACGCTTTTACTGAGGGAGAAACCGTCGCTAAAGCCGTCTCCGACCTTTGCCCTTTTCTCGCCGTCACTCTCATCCTCAACGGCGTCCAACCTGTTTTGTCCGGTGAGTCAGTTAAACCTCGCTCTGTTTCTAAACTTATTTCTTACTGAATTTTGATAGATCACAATGTGCGTATACCGATTAAAAAATTGAAACTCCTAAGGGTGTATTTGATTGGACAGTATTTTGAAAGTCTGGATTTTGTTTTGGTATTTTGAGAGTTCGGGTTTTTGTTTAGAATTTTGATAGTCTGATTTTACAAAATTCTTATTTGCTTGGGTTGGAATTTTGTAAATATGAAACAAAATTTTCGATTGGTTTTTAGAATTTTGCAAGTCTGGACTTTGAGAAACTTGGTGATCCCGAACAAGATTTTACAAAACTGGACTTGGATAGTCCAAGTTTTGCAAAATCTTGCCCAACCAAATGCACCCATTGGTTTTTAGGATTTTGCAAGTCTGGACTTTGGGGTCAAAAATAAGATTTTGTAAAACTTAATTAACCAAACAAGTTTTTGAAAAACTGGACTCTCAAAATCCAGTTTTCCAAAAATTCATCCAACCAAATGCACTCTAAATCTCGAAATTAAAATTTAGAATTAGTGTAAATGATATGTTTAAGAGAATAATGTCTTAAAACAAACATGCAACATAATAATTAAAATGGAACACTCTTGATATAATATAAAAAAAATTGAAATAAAAATAAAACGTGTCATCAAGTGATTCAATCTAGATCTATTAAATTATGTATGAAAATGAGTTACACAAATTATTTATAGAAGTCGGAGATATTGGATCCAGATGATGCTTGTCTTTCTCTAATGGAATGTTGTCAATTATTTTGCATCGATGATTATTTGATTCGCATCTGAACAAATCAGGTGATGTTTTTAAACTGTCTCTGATCAGAAAGAGCCAAACAGACTGAGTCATCTGCTAATCTCTCTATCGTTCAAATCACAGAAAAATCCAATAACAGAAAAGCTAGAGAAATTGAAATTGAATTGCCTACCCATCTAGCTCTACCTGCTTCTTGATTTATGATGGAAGCATCAAAATCGACGATATTTCAGTTCAGTTTAGATCGTTCAATTCTTAATTTTTCTGATTTAATTGATTTCTGATAAAAATTTAGTTTATTTTAGTCGCGCTATCAATTTTTACACTGAATCGGTCAATTCATTTTAAAATGTATCATTTTTAGTTCAGTTCAGTTGTGACCGAATAAATTTTCAGGTGTCGCGGTTGGGTGTGGATGGCAATCTTTCGTGGCTTATGTAAATGTTGGATGCTACTATGTTGTAGGGATTCCAATAGGTTGTGTGCTAGGGTTTAAGTACAACCTTGGTGCTAAGGTACCTCTCATTATTGTCATTATTTTATTATTATTATTATTGATAATGTAGACCAATTATTTCATTTCACTAACTAAGATTAATTTAAAATTTATTTGATGAATTTCTTGGTGTAGGGTATATGGTCCGGAATGATTGGAGGAACGGTGATGCAGACTATGATTCTACTCTGGGTCACATTTCGAACAGATTGGGACAAAGAGGTTTGTTTTATTTTTATTTTTATTTTTATTTTTATTTTCATTTATTTATTCTTTGAAAATAATAAAATGGCTAATTTAAAGAAATGTGATTTTGGGTGATGAATTTGCAGGTTCAGAAAGCTAGACAGAGGCTGGAAGCATGGGATATTAATGATGCCAAGCAAGTGCTTCTGCAGAAAAATTAATTAATTATTTATGATATCCTGAAATTATAGAGTAATTAATATTAAATCTATGATGAATTGTACAAGGCCACCATTATTATTATATTATAATAAACATTTGTAGTTTCGAAAAGAACAATGTAATTGGCTAATAGCTAATTAATCATTATTAATGAGCAATTTTAAATTACAAAATGTTTAGAGTTATTTGAAGAAGATCTTTTCAAACATTAGTAGTCTTTTTCTGAGATGATGGATTCCTACTCTACCATTAATTACATGCTAGGTGAGGTGTTACTATTAAAATAATTAATCATGACTCATTTGAATAAGTTCAAATTACACATTCGAATCTCAATTGATAATGATGAGTTGATATTTGAGATATTTATCTCTTGACAATCAGACGATCATGATTTAAGGCAAGATTGTCCCTGTAATTTAGGGGTCTAATACAAAATTAAAAATTGTGACCTCTTAATAATGAAATACACTAGTTCAAATCACCTTATCATTAAAACTTGAAACGTCTATTTTCAAATTTGAAAATTTATATGATGAATGAAAATAAATTTATTTTTTATGATTTGGGGTACCAAATAGAATACCCGACCACCTAAGGGTGGTTTTTTTAAAAAAAAAAAAAAGTTTGGTTAAGTTTTGACATTTACAAGTGGCAAAAATCCAAGCCAGCATAGATTGGCAACCCAATTCTAACTCAAAATTATACCCTTGTGATCTATACTGCTTACATTCCTTCGTGTCAAAAACAATGGTCAGTAGTATATCAGTACACTTTCATTTCTGTTAGAACTTCTCCGCTGAATAAAATATCCAACATTTCAGTACAAATCTGTATCGCCGTGTCTACTGTGCTCCATACGCGAATTGGTTAATCTAAGGGCACATCATGAGGTCGGGACGATGAGAACTTGGATCTGGTTATGCGTCTGCACATCCTGAAATACAAAGCGATGAAATCCCGTCACATCATAGTAAAATGACGAGGTCAAAATGCAATGCAAGCATTATATTCTACCATGACAGCAAAAAGTTCACAGCAATGATCTTTTAGGTAAAGGATTTGGCACGTACGACTCAAAAGCCTCAGCTCTTCTCTTTATGTCGTTCGAAGAAAGAACTGGATCCTCTGTTTTGGGTAACGAATCTTGTTGCTGAGTTCTTTCCATTAACCACTGCTCCGCTTTACTGCATTCTTGATACAACTGCCATGAAAGGGCTATTAGGATAACATGCAAAAACGAAGCTAAAGATAATAATTGTGTAATTCCGTTCCAAAAAATATTTAAAAATTGATGAAACTGATCATAAGAACGAACATACAGCTTCTCGTTCATGTGGAGGAAGAGAATTTGCAGCAGAACGAGCCCCCGCGATGCAGTTTAATAAATGTTTAGTGGCTGCGCCCCTGGCCTCATCATCTCTATACCGATGTTCTATGGGATCCATCATCTATGATCAAAATTAATATAAAACTTAAACCATAATTGGAAGAAAATATGAAGGCGTAAAAAATAAAATGATAAATATCTACCTTTTTGAGATCATCCAGTTTCTGAGCATAGACCTGTTCAGACTCGTCATCTCCTTCATCATAGAGCCAATCCTCAATCTCTTGTAGACTACTTGAAATTGCTTCCCTTTCTTGATCACTAGCAAAGCTCCGGAATTTATTATTAAGCTGTGGATGAAGTATCATGCTCACATTAAAACTGGCTGACAGCAATAATCAAGAGGCTAAAAGAAGCGGATAATGTTCATGCAACAACTATACAGTTGACTTTGATGTTCAAACTCTTCCACATTTGCAACGTGTATTTTCCCTTTCATACGAGATAAATAAAATTCATTGCTATTTGTATTTTTTACATTTTGAACTTTGATTAATTGTTCTACTTAAAACTAATTATTGGTGGTTAAACATGCCTTGAAAATCAAGAGAATTGTGTGACAGAGGGAGTAATGATTTTAACTAAATTGTTCGAAATGCATACTTCAAAAATCCCAATACAAGAAGAACAAACTGTTCATAAAAAAAATTAAAGCAACATTTTGACAGAAACACAGTTCACTTTTTTTCAGTGTGATTTTTAACCCCTCCCATTTTTATAAACATGGATACATAGAGTCATAAACAGTTCCGACTCTAAGGGTAGGTCCAATGAATGCAGTTTGACTTCAAAACTTGGTTGGGTAATTGTGTCATAATTGAACAAAAGAGCTGACGACCAGTTTGCTCTTGGTTCGGCTTTCCACAATGCACAAGATATTACCAACCAAATGTGGACAAGAATACATTTAAAAATATGCTTTCCAACTTTATTATAACTCAATAATTAATTCTAACTCTTAAGAAAACTAAAATGTAGCAATAATCTGGCAAATAACATACCTTACTACGGGTATCATAAACATAAGACTCTAGAGAGTTTTTCCGATCTTTAGTTCGCTCCATCCTCATGTCTTGCTGGGCCAACTGAAGCTCTATCTTATGAATTTCAGAAAGAGCCTCTGATGTCATCCCACCGTGTACATATTCAGTGATTCGTATAACCTGCCTGTTCCTATCTTTTGCCTTACTTCTTCCATCACCCTGCAAAATAATATCTATCTCAACAAAAATTGGGCTATAAAATTATCATATGGATAAAGCAAGTTGCCAGCACGAGTCTATAGATGTAAATCAAACATACAGAGGATCTACGGTGTGCTGAGTGACCAGGACCATTTCCCAAGTAAGAAGATTCATGATTATGTGTCTGCATATTCCCTATATCAGCGTTGCTATTCGAAGTGTGTTGGGTGTGATTGTCTATCAGCTGCAGAGGATTCAAAATTCATAAAATTGTTCACTGTCATATGAAATATTATCTTAAAATAAAATGTACACATACCGATGCTGCATCAACAGTCACTATTCCGTGCAAATTTAGCTGAACTCTTACTTTAACCTTCGTGTTCTCTTGATGGGGTGCTTGAAATGGGCCGATCTAAGCACAAAAGATACATTGATTTGAGCTTATTAACAATAACGGACAAAATTTTCAAGAATCAGTTTTGCGTCTTTACATCAAATGTTTATAAAATATTTGGATAAACAAACAGAAGAATGCCCAAAAATATAGGAATTACCATATAATTACTAATATCCAAAGATGAACCTGGTGGTAATTCATCTTTATTTGCATAAAAGGCTTCCATCTCAAATGTGTTACTTCTCTGCAATGTAAGAAACTTAACACTTGGAAAAGCGTGCCCTTTTGGAAACAGAACATTGCTGGATGGCGTGCATATTCGACCTTCACTCAGAGAAAATCCAATGGAGAATGGAAAAGAATCTTGCACCTGAGATAATAATCATGAATAGAACCCAAATATGTTCAGTAACTCGCTCACTAAATCCTTCTTATCATTAACTTTGTCCAGAGTAATGTTTCAATAGTAATCATTCTTGATTTTCTCTATTTAGGCAAATCCTATAGACGATGTTTAGCTATTAAATCATTTATTTGCTTCAGGATCAGAAACAACATTCTGAGTGCATATAATTTTTTTACAGTTTGATAGCAGGAATCAATGATTAAATAAGTTAATTAGTCTATAGACATAAAAGAAAAACGTTCAATAAAAGAAAATGACAAACCTCGTAATCTCTAACACGGAATGTTGGGCTAAGCATTGCACATTGAAGGGCACAACCACGAGCCACGCACTCACTCACGTTTAATGTTCGTTTTGGTTCTCTCCTAAAGAACTCAGTCAAAACCTTCATAATCGCAGGAACTCGTGAGCCTGAACCAACAAGCTCAATAGTGTGAATGTTCTCAGGTTCCAGGCAAGACTCAAATAAAGCCTTTTGACACGGGATTCTGATTCTCTCTAACAAGTCCGACGATAGCTTCTCAAAATCCTCTCTCTTAATGAAACCCTGGACATCTTTCTCATCCATTAAGCATTCAATGTTAAGGGGTGCCTCAGGGTTCGCACTCAAGACTTTCTTCAATTTCTCACAAGATGCTCTCAATCTCACAGAAGCCCTAGCATTTGAGTAGACATCAATGTTATACTGTTTCTTGAAGCTCTCAGCAAAGTATCTGAACAAAACCTCATCAAAATCCCTTCCGCCTAAGTTACTATCAAAAGCATGTGAAAGAATCTTCATTTGTCCCGGTTCAAATGATGCTATTGACACTTGCATATCACAGTGACCGATATCAACAAACACAACATTGCACGGACCATCATTAAAGTCGGTTTTGTAGATACCATAACCTAGAGCTGTAGCAGTACAGTCATGCATCAACCTTAACGGCTTCAGCCCAGCAATCTCAGCAGCATGCAAATATGATCTTCTCTGCAAGTCTGTAAAGTATGACGGGACACCAATGACACACTCTGAAACATGGGTTTCCAAATTCTTCACTGACATCTCTTTTAAATGTGCAAACAACATAGCCAAAATTTGAAGCGGCGTAAAACTCTGTTTCTCATTCAAATACGAGAGATGAATCAAAATGCCTCCATCAGATCCCTCAGATGTCTCGAAGGGTAAGATTCTCAAGTCTTCCATAACACCATGTTCCCTAAACTTCCTACCAATCAATCTCTTAACCTGAGAAATAGTTGATTTCGGGTTCATCGTAGCAGAAGCAGCACCTGCTGCTCCCAAAAACCGCTGTTTCTCACCAAATGACACAATAGCAGGAGTTTCACGTTTTGACTCATCATTTAATAATACATCTATACCTCTCTTTTTTGCCACTGCTATAACACAGTTCTCATTCCCTATATCAAATCCCAACACACTCATTTGTAATGGAACCTAAATGCTCTCAACTTATAAAAGTAATATATTTCTAGATACAAAGACTTCAGTCGTGGAAAAAAAAATCAACCCTGCAAAAATACACAACACTATGTATTAGGGCATAGACCGAGAACCAAAATATAACTAGAAAAAAAAATTGTTTCAAACAGCACCATAGGTATTGTCCAAACATTTCATTGACCAAAAAAATCAATTTTCACCCATTCAGTGCCAATAACAAAAACACCTCACGGACTGGGAAAGAAAAACATAAACTAAAATTGCAACAGAATTCAGAACAGTTTAAGCTTATGATCAGTCTATTTCAGATAAAATCTACTAACAAAACATCAGAAAATAAGTTCAAAGCCCAGAATATCGTCAAATTAAACACAATCCATCAATATCATAAACAGTGCAAGACTCAAACTTTATCACCTTAGCATCAACTCATCCAATGATCACTTTAACAATGTGAAACTATCTGTAATCTTCCCTAACCATCATCACTTTATCTTTACCAAGTTCTACAGAGCCAAAAACTAGAAAACAAACTCCCAAAACATTCTCAGCTCGGGTATACATGGATCATATCTAGCATTGCAATAGAGCTACAAGGTCATACATAATCTTGTGCAATTCACAACTAGAATCACTCAGAATCAAAATAACACCATCAAATGCAATTCACAGATATTCATCATCAAATCAGCTTCATCATCGTCATCATCATCCCAACGTATAAACTTTACGAAATCAACGATTGCCAAGATTGAAACTTTACCTGCCCAAATCGAAGGAAATTGCCGGGAAAGGGGGTAATCTGGATGAAGGAATCGGAACCCTAATGGAGACAATTAGCGGATGAGGGGGGAAACCTGCGTGGAAATCGAAAGTGGACAATTTTGCGAAGATCTCTTGTAATATAGTACCTACGTATGCATTTACAGTACCAGCTGAAAGAAAAGGAAACGACGATGCTTTTCGGTAGACTCCAAGGCATATGCTTTCCTTGTTCTTTATTTCCCCTAATATCTTGGACAATTGAACTTGGTAGATTTTTTATTTTTTTTATACTTGGTAATAAATGGTAAAAAATGGACTCCTCAAATTCTAATATTCATATATATTAAAAAGTAGTTTAATATACTAGTACTAACTCTATGAATAAAATACATTTGTAACTCGATTTATGATTTATAAGTATCTATTTTTCAGAAAATATGAGGGTCTGTTTATAATGCATCGTGGGTTGATAGTGATTAAAAGAGTTAGTTTGTTATCGCTCATTTCCATACAGTATAATGTGCGTTGTATATATGTCAATGGTTAAAAGATTTACCTTGTCCATAATCTTATTTATACTGTCTAGGTTAACCTTCACTTTCACTTCTTATTAAGAAAATGAAAAATCGTTTTCAAAATAAAGAAAATGAAAAATCAAAGACTACGAGTTCGTCCACTCTTCCTAATGGGTTAAGAAATTTCCTCAACGGACCCCATTGTTGTTTTCTTCATCTTTGTTCAAACTTCAAATAAGCTTCCATTTATTTTAATTTATCGAATATGATATTTATGATTTAAAATTTGAGAGAATTACTTATATAATTCTATAATTATGAGTATATAACATCCAGTTACAGTTTATTATGATTATAATCGAGTGAGGGGAAACTCAAATCGTGGCGTGAAGGGGAACTCATATCGCTATCGTGAGGGGAAACTCAAATATGTAGTTAGAATTTTAACTACAAATAGTATAAAAATTAAAGTGTGAAAAACGGGATGGGAGGGAGGAAATATCATCCAAGGACAAGAGATCACTAATGTCATAGTATTAACTTTCCGGGTGTTGCAAAATTACATTTCTCTCATAGCCTGGTACACAAATCAAATGTAAACCCTAATTGCCAGCTACACTTGATTTCCATCTACAAATTGGCATTATAGGGTTTTTACTTTCAATATTGTTTACCACCATTCCACTACCTTATCCAGCTAGATGCTATATATATTTCACTGAGTTCACTCCCAACAATAACCATTGAGTACCTATCTTCAATAGAATGTGATGTGATTTTTACACTTGACCAATAGTCATTCCTAAGTAGTTATATAAAAGATCAAACTACTCATATTTATATCAAATCATTATGAAAAAAAAAATTAATGTAATTTAAAATAATATCGAACTGTCTTTATCGACATCAGAACATGTGAAAATGTACACCATTCAATATCCCTCGTTGAATCGGATCATGATGCGCTCGCATGGAACATGGGAGAGTTCAATATATTGGTTCAATCACAACCATTTCAATTCTATATTATGTTTGTTCGAAAAAAAGGTTTGAAAATTAGAACCGAAACGAGTGTGAATGACCGGTGACGGTCACTAAATAAGTCAGAATTGTTTCTTTTACATTAAAAAAAGACCAGCTATTGCAATAATTTGGCCAATGATAATAACCGAAAACATTAATTCAGACGTACGGTGGCATTGCTGTACTGACCAGGACAACGATTCAATCGAAGAAAATGTACGAATAATAGTAATCCAACCACACTATATGGTCATGAATTCATGATCTTGTCGGATATGAACCTTCGCAATCTTTGCTTCTTTTTCTTCATTTCAGACGACTAGACGAGTGAAGTTTAGGCAGTAGCGGAACCAGATTTTTCATGAGATCGCTGAACAACTATGATTCGGCACATTTGAGAATTTTCTCCTTTACAATTTCTATGGTACTACCTCCCGAGATGCAGTAAATTAAACCTTAAATCTAAAATTTAGGGTTGCCGCCCCCACCTCCGGCAACTTACTGGTTCCGCCAGTGAGCTTGGGAGACCCGTTATCTTTAAATTTAAATTAGAAAAATTTATTTATGTGTTCATCTTATTATGACAGGTTGAACACTTTTCAGAATGGTTTAACAGGTTTTGAGTTCATTTTAGAATGTTTGGTATGTTTCAGTGTATTTCATCAGTTCATTTACTCAATTTTAGCATTTTTCAGTACTATTCAGCTCAGTTCAACACCCTTCAATTAAATGTAGTTCAAATTTAACTGACGTAATATGAGAGTGATTAAAACAATGATTTTACCATGTTATAATTGGAATTATAACTAACATCTCGTGAGAGACAGTAGATTTATGACGTGCCATTAAAGTTAATTTTATAAAATGTTGTACTTTATATAGTCAATTTATCAGCCTTCTTACCATAAAAAAAATGTCGCATTTTATAAATCGGACTTTGTTTTTGATGATTTTGAAACTAAGTAACAATTTTAATTTTTTTTCAAACTATTTAAACCTAAAAACTATCATGAAAAAGCTTTAAAAAGCTAATTAGTGTACTTTATTCTATGTAATATTATTATTTCTCGGTCATGGTCAACAATATGCTAAATACAGATGTGGAAAAATGTCGAATTTCGTTGACTATGAAGAGCATGATGAACATGCAAATATTTGTGTGTCCACAAATTAGGAGAAAGAATTGATAGAAATAATGCATAATTGAATTCGGGGTAGACCACCATGAAGAATATCAAGCCATGGATACTTTTTGAATTTTGTTTCTTTCTTTTGTACTTTTTTATATATAAGCAAAGTTTACTCTTTTATATATTTATAAAAATAACTTATTTATTATTAAATTTATTAAAAAATTAGCAAAATTCAGGTATGTTATTGTAATTTTAATAGTAATTTGAACTATAATAAAGTAAAATATCATATTATGTATAATAATTCAGTTTCTTTCTGGATCACTAATGATCACTAGTTAGCTACCAAACTTCATAAAAATAAACTCAATTTATTCGTCATATTCATGCTTCTCTAATCTTTTTGCTGTTTGATGAATATGTTACAAGAATTGTTTCAATCGTAAATATCAAAACGTAAGTACAAAAATTGATTTTAAAATGTTTATTAATGCTAAATGCTGGCGATCAGTTAATAATGAACTTAATTAATACTACCAGAAAATTACGGTTTGAAAGAGATAAAAGGATTATTCAAATGAATAAAAAGTGTACTTAAGTATACTTGACTGATATTTCACTTTTTCTATAGAATTGTTGTTTAGCTTCTTTTTTAGTTTGTTGTGACAAAAAAGAAATGGAAACGGTCTAAGAAGACTGCCAAATATTTTACCAGAAAGAAGTTTTTAGCTTAATCCCTGTGCTAAAACCATGCTCATTGACCTAATTTTCCATTTTAAAATGTTTTCTAACTTTACCTTGTTCTCTAATTGACAATTTTCTTTTATTTCAAAATGAATGGTGATATGGGCTTGGCCCATATCTAGGCTCCGGTTCATATGACGTCAACTAGTTAGAATGGCGTCATCCGGAGAGAGAGGACATGAATATGACATGTCCCCGGGTAAGGAGAAAGGACAGGACCACTGCCTTTGGGCTGGAGGCTGACCACTCACACCTATAAATACAGCTTTGGACTTGTGGAGAAATGGGTGTTCTATCAGATTAAACTCTCTCAATATATCCTTATTCTCTCTCCTATTCAAAGACCACTCTTTCATCATCACGCCGGAGTAGTTATGCTCGGGATACTCCGGGGAGTTGTTTCGCAGGCTTATTAGGTGAGAGCGCGCGGAGCACAGACAAAGGCTCATCCGGACCGGAGACCATCCTTGTATCCGGACCGGAACTGGAAGATGGTAGCATCAATGAATCGACAATATTCTCTTAATTTGAACCACTAATTTTATTTTATTTATGTTTTAATGAAAATTTCCATCATTAAATAGTTAACTAGTATTTTTGATTAGGATGTTTTTTCATTGAGAATCTAAAAGATACCCCAATGACCAATTATACAAGGTCATATAAAATAATAACATTAAAACTATAAAATGTTATTTAGGTTTCAAATTAAGCATGTAATTAATCATATGGTTGGAAATCTGGCCAAGATCATGGACAGGACTACTTCATGTACTTAGATACACAACTGTCTTCGATAGGGAGTGGTATTTAATATTCAACAAATTAACAGGTATATATCTCTAGTATATTTTTGTTCAGCAAATTAATTAGTATATGTTTCTTCAGCAAATTGTCTATTTTTCATCTCATTAATAAATATGCATGAATTTGTATAAAAGTTTTTGGCTTGATCAAAAATGATAAATTGTGTCTGCCTTCCCTAAAAAAATAAAAGGTGTTGTAATGCACAGTTCGATATTTTACTTTTATAATCCAAAATACAGTTTGAATTTTAAGAAAAAAATACAGTTTGAATTTTACAGAAAAAATATCTTCGAATATGAAGTTCATGAGAAAACTTCATAATACGTAAAAAGTAATATAATAATTTCAATACTAACGACTAGAAATACCGAATTGGATATATCACTTTAGAAAGATAATTCTCAAATTAGTGCGACATTTCTTGCACCGGCCGTCAACAACCATTCAGAAAAATGTCTCTTGCAGAACAAACCAAAGATGTACACTCTATTTAATTACTCAAAAATACTAACTATATTTCACTCATAATCATCAATATATTAAAAATCCAACTAATCTACAAAAACAAGTTCAAAATCATAAAAATACAGAGATTGAATGTTATCTCAGCAGTTGCAGAAACAAGTGATTAAAAAGAGATAAAACTTTCTCTGATCAAACAAAGTTCTTGAAAGCTCTGAACTGAGAAACAAACTGCTTCTGCAAATTTCCGCCATTGCCACAAGAAACCATGGATAAAATGCTCTTCCTCAGCTTCTTGATCCTCCTCCCAACCCTAATCCTCAGCTTCGTAGCCCTAACCTTCAGCCAAGATGGCCTTCTTCTTCTGGGAGAAACAACGAGATCTGCCTGCTGCATTCCCTTGTAGATCAAGAACTGAGCCTTTCTGTGCTTCACTTCATCTGGATCTTCTTTATCCACTCTTGAATATCCACCAGATCTTCTGGAATTACTCAAGAAACTCATATTTCTTGTTTCTGATGGATTTCTTGAGGGGAAAAGACTGTGTTTTGATGAATATTTCTGGAAATGGGATCATCATATTTATAGCAACAGAGGTCGAACATTGCTGTATTTTTTTATGATTAAGGTGGGGTCGTCTGTGGTGATGAAACAGTAAGATGCCATTTTGATGAAATTGTTTAATTTTGTGAAATAATTGAATTTAATAAACGTCACAGTTCTAAGCTGGCCAGGAAAACACCTTGAATCGGTGATTTTTTGTTGAATATTTTAGTGAATAATTATATAAGTAGAAAGGGCAGTATTTTATTTGTGAACTTATATATTTGTTCTTGTGTGTGACATGGTTGACCTTAAAAATCAAAAGATAGTGGACGGCACGGTAAAGGGGTCACCGATGGCATGTTACATACCCTACTCCGTGGCACATTTAAAAAAATTTAATATTTGAAAAATAAATTTATAAAATCTTTCAAAAATGTATCACATTATTGATAATATTATTCATATAATTCTTTGTTCAAACTTGTAACATATTATTATCTCTGTTCCCGATTAAACTGCACATTTCACTTATTTGATTATAACATTTTAAATTACACACAAAAAAATTATTTGGTAATTATCACTCATTTTCATTCACTCATTTCACATTTTCATCCACTGTTTTTTTATCAAATTCATTTTTCACAATTCATTTTACAACATAGGCCCTATTTGCATATTCTCATTCCCTATTTACATATTCCAAATTTAATAAAATTACTAAATTACCCTCACTTACTAATAATTTATTTAATTTAATTTTGATCCCTTGTTCTTGTTAATTTCATATTCAATCAAAACCTTTTTACCATCTAGCAGCATTACCGGAACTCCGCCACTGGTACGCCGCAACTGGAACTCCGCCATCGGGACGCCGCCACTGCCGCCTAAACTGACTGCATCATTAATCAAATGAAAAGACACGCAGATCAAATCCCACTTCAAACCAAAATCCAAATCTCAATCATCAAAACGAACCCATCAATTCGTGGCCTATTATGCACAACAGAATTGACCTCTCCTCACTCCCAAGTAAATTTAGGTAGGACGATGACTTCCCCTCGTGACGGCGTTCGCCTCCGCCGGGGAGGCGGTGATCCGGCGAGTCCAAATAGGGTATATGATATGCAAATAGGGGCTCCCTTTATAAGTGAGGGCAATTTAGTAATTTTACTGAATTTGAGATCTGCAAATAGGGAATAGGAATCTGCAAATAGATTTCAAAAAATTTTATTTGTGCAATTTAGGTCGTGACGGGAAAATACTAATTAAAACTGATATTTGAAAACTAAAATGTATGCATCAATTTAATATTAAAGCCAACAATTTCATCACTTTCTAAGTCAACAGGCAAGAAAGAAGGGGCATTTAGTAATAGAAGTCAAGATCCAGGCCTGCAATTTGTAGAGAAAAAGAAACTAAAAAACGTCATGTATATGCAAGTTCTCAGGCGCAGATTTGTATAAATTGTTCAAGAATTTTTACATTTGTTTAGCTCAATTATTCGGGCTGCTTTTGTTTCTTGTGCCAAATTAAGCACTAAAATATTCAATGGACGTCATATTAACTTGAGACATGAAGTAGGTTAAGTGAATATTTAATCATGGAGGGGATAATTATTTAAATTCATTGATTTATAACTATTGAGTGTTATGGAAAGCCGTCTTATTTTAAAGAAAATAAAAATCATATTTCAAATTCATGAAAAACCTTTCACATTAAGAAAATAGGAAAGCTGAGCCACATACGTGTTAGTATGTTACATTCAGATTTGCATTCTTGATGAACGCATGTACTTGACTATTATCTAATCTCAAAATACAGTATGAGTTTTTCAAATCATGATGCACCAAAGATCTCCTGATTTCTTCAATTAGACCGTAGTATTGGAACGGTGGCGTGACCATTCCTCGCACCATTATGATCAATGCCAGACAATTACCCACCATACTAGTATCTTTCCCTATCTCAACTGCAAATTCAATGACTAGTTCAATAGCTTTTGTTTCGCCAAAAGTTGGATCAGTTACGCCCATTAACATCTCTGAGACAGCTCTCAGAAATTGACCATTTTCATCCACTGCGAGTGCCCCAAAACCGGCTTTTCCATCACTTATTCCAGTATCAAAGAAAATCTTTGGACCCACCGTTAGTGTTTCATAAGGGAGTCATCTGTTAGTTCGTCGGAGATCTGCTTTGGCCATGAGTTCGCCCTTTGTAAGTTCCTTAGATTCGACTAGAGCTTTGAATCTGTAAAATTCCTCTGGTTTTGTTGGTTCCACATGGAGTCGCAAACTATCAAGATCAACTCACCTGTTTTAAGGTCATTCACCGTAATATATCCCTAAACAACATTCACCTATGTTTCGATGTGATCTTCCCAGAAAATTCGCATATAACAAATAAGTGGGCAATGGAAATTTTCTTGCTGACACAAGGGGCATGTGATCGGAATAAAAAACATTATATACTTTTATGTGATGCATAATTTCTTTCGCTTAATCCCATATTATTACAAATTATATATATATATATATATATATATATATATATTTTAATTTGAATGTAAAAGTTCAAAATTATAATATTTTTAATTAAATTGTAAGTGGAATGCTCTTCGTAATTAGCGATAGTCAATCCACTTAACCATCAATAGCCATTTGTTAAAATGTGGTGAATCCACCTAATATTAAAACCAAAAGCCATGTATTTATGTGTAGTCTTGGTTTGTTAGGATCTCATGATCTGTGTTTAACTCTTTTTTTATCGAAGAATCTGCTAAGTCAAATGACAAACGAAAGGTGCAGTTGCCGCAGTTCATAATAACCTGGAATTTGGATCTGACTTTTGATCATAACAAAAGAGTATTATTCGAAAAGGTCAAAAAATAATGTTAAATAAAAGGATATCAACTGAAGGTCATCCATCATAATGTCTCTGAATTAAGATACTGCTTCAATCCGATTGAATATTTCTGTTAAATTATTGGTTGATCGGTTCAGTTGGTTGGATGTTGTGCCATTTGTGGATATCATTGTGGCTGCCACTCATGAAGACATTGATGTTGGTAATATGATTGATATGCAGCCCGTTATTTTAATATCATAATCTAAAATATTATTCGTATTTTGAATATTGTTAAATTTTCTAAATATCATATAAATGAAAATATTTTCATAATTTCATACACTATACTATAAGAGTGAAATACTGAAATATGGGGTGTGTTTGGTTCATCAGGTTTTTGAGAGTCTGGTTTTTGTTTTTGGTTTTTGGGAGTTTGGGTTTTTGTTTGGGATTTTGAGAGTCTGGTTTTGCAAAATCCTTGTTTGGTTGGGTTGGATTTTGTGAGTATGAAACAAAATCTTTGATTGATTTTTTGAATTTTGCAAGTCTGGATTTGGGAAACTTGGTGAACCAAACAAGATTTTATAAAACTGGACTTGGATAGTCCAAGTTTTACAAAAACTTGCCCAACCAAACACACCCTGAATTTCTTACCTGCAAATTAAGTTGGTTTTTTAATCATTTTCTATTTTATTTCACAAATGGCCAATCCTTGCATTCTATTGGAGATTTTCAAACACTTTATCCATTTGATTTCCAATGTCAAATTTACTTTTTTTGTATGTTTATTCCTTTTTTTTTTTTTTTTTTTGCAGAATATGCTTATCCACCCCAACAGGGAAACTACTGAACTAAATTAAAATATGCTTATTTTTTAGACAAAAAATTATTAAACTAAATATAAGCCAAAGTGAACAAGACATGAATGATTTTGCATATTCACTATAGTTTATCTTATGTTTCTTAATTGACGTACAAAGTATATTTCAAAATGAGAATTATATCTGTCAGAATGACCTTGATTTAGCCTATGTATATAGCACCCACACATTAGCCTCTGTTAATATATTAGATATGTGCCTACTCAAGATCATCCCGACCAACTTTTTTCTATTACACATATGTGAGTATAACTAAAATTGCCTGTAATCCCATAATAAATACCATTAAAAAAAACTCCAACAAATTGTAGGTACAGTTATCCAAAAACATGCCAGGTACAATTTATAAAACTGAAATGAAAGTAGCATAACACATGACAGTATAAATTTATATTATTGAAAACAAGAAAAACGATATAAAATAAAAACACGAAATTTCTAATAATTAGGACAGCTGGGCACATCCTTGTGTGTCGCAATGTCAACAGCGGACTGTATAACACCGGACTTTCTTGCTGCTGCCCCCCTCTTCATGCATAGAGATGTCCAGAACACTCCAACTAGCATATCACTGTGTACAGGGAAATGCAAAGTTAAGTCTACACCAAAAATGAACCCCGAAAATATGTATTGTGTGTGTGAGTGTGTGTGTGTGTGTGTGTGAGAGAGAGAGAGAGAGAGAGAGAGAGAGAGAGCCTAAGCGGCTGAAAATATTACCTGAGGTTGCTGCATCTGCTGCTGCGGCTGTTGCTGCTGTGGTGCCTGAGGTGGGTAGCCTCCATAGCCGGGGTATCCACCAGCAGCAGCATAGTACATGTTAGGATCCTGAGCTTGTGGAGGATAACCATAGTTTTCATATCCAGAAGGATAACCGTAATAGCCCTGCTGACCACCAGCGGCAGCACCACCATTGTACTGTTGGCTTCCATCTGCCTGAGGCTGAAAAGTCGAACATTTTATGTCAGCAAAAGATAAAACTAGCTGTTCATTAAGAAGACCTTAAGAGGTTTTTAACTCACTAACCTGTTTGTTAGAAGGACTACGGCCCCAGGAGAGCCTGATGCTCTGACCAGCCAATGAAGTACCATTCAACAAACGGAGGGCTTCTTCAGCAGAGTTTCTGTTATAATCAATGGACAAGATGGTTATAAAATCTATTGGGTAAGAGTAACCGCACCACTACAAAGCAAATTCTTTACCTATCAGAAAACTGAACAAAACCACATCGCTTGCCCACAGGTATCTTAACATGAAGCAACTGACCGTAAGGTGCAAATAACTGCCTCAGAGAGGCATCAGTGATACTAGGGTCCAAATTCCCAACAAATAGCTAAAATTAAATAAATGAACAGTTAGGGACAGTTTCAAAAGAGAGATGTGACAGGCAGCAAATTTTTGTAATGTATACTCACCGTTGTGTTAGATGGATCATCCTCGCCTTGAGCTCCCTGAGCACCCTGAAATGGACCTACAACATAAGAGCAAAGGTAAGAAGGGAGCTGAGCAAGAATTTCATACAGGGCTGAAAAAAAAGTAGGCATCCCACATAATAAAAATAAATAAATCAGAGAATAGCTCATAAAGCAATACTTTCAATCAGCACTAGATACACCAAGACATGAAAGCATCATATAAATAAGTAAGTCGGGACAGACTACAATATTTGCACACATGACTAAAAAGGCCAAAAGATACTGAAAAAAATTCACTATAAGCAAGGATAGAGACTAAAAAATTTATATGAGTTAGGAACTTGCACAAGGAGAAAGACTAAGAAACTTAAAAATATGAAAAGGCTGAAAAGGTAAAGTTAACTCGGGCTGGAATTTAAGTAAGCAAACTAAACTGGACTGAGAAAACTGAAAAACTGTGCTGTAATAACTCCGCGAGGAACTAAAAAGCAAAACAGAAGTAATGCTGTAATGGCATCAAATAAAACTGACCAGGCACTAAAAGGGTTATCATTCAGCTGAAGTCAGCAACAGGCCCATATGTTAGAGCCTCCTGACACCCTGCTTTGAGACAACCGTAGTTCTCATAAGATTGTGCAAGACCCAATATTTATCAGGAAACTCTTAAAGTACGGAAAGGAAATTGGCCATTCTATAGGTTAAGCGGGTAACTTTTAAAACTAACTAATTAGGCAGCCTAACTAAACAAGACACACAAAGTACAAGCAGCAAGACTATTAGAACAGAACAATGACATCCAACAAACTCACACAACTGAACAGAAACTGAAATCACAAAAAGAATGGACTCAGCATAGGGTACCTTTGGTCTGAAAACCAACATCAGTCAGAGCCTTCTTGCTAGCTGCAGGACCAATTCTCATAGGCCTTGTGGAAATAAATCTTCCATTCATCTCTGTCATGGACCGCACTTGCTCGCTCTCATCTCCAAACCTAACAAATCCATAACCCTTACTACGTCCAGTAGCCCTATCAGTTACAACTTTCGCACCCTTGACTGAAGTGTAGGTACTCATAAAAAACTCTTGGAGCATATGATCAGTAACATCAACTGCCAAGTCTCCAACAAATATAGTGTAGTCAGGAGTATTGTCAGACTTCTTTTCACCAGCACCCATGGAGGCCCAGTTTAGTCTAAATGGCTGCTCAACGTTTGGCATTGGCTGACCATTTAAAGTCTGCAGGTTTCGTTCAGCAGCAGCATGGCTAACAAACTCAACAAATCCATAACCCTCTGAAATGCCTGTTTGCTTGTTGCGAATAACTTTAGCAGACAGAGCCTAACAAATCAAAATAAATAAGAATCAACATTCAACTCTCGCTAAAAAAAATCAATCAACGGAATTTCTGTCAGCTTAAAACCAAGGACTTTTGGCAAAAACCATTACTTTTTTACTGATTAAACTAACAAATTACTTAAAAACAAGGATTTCAGAAGAAAAAAACACAATTTTTTTACTGATCAAATAAACTTCGAAAATAATGATTTTGAATCGTGATACATCAAACCCAAAAACAAAGCAATTAATCGAATTAGGGCATACCTCGCCGGTGAGAATAAAGCAGTTCAAAACGTACTGCTCGTCCATCCACCACTGCAAATCGCCGATCCAGAGGCTCCGGATCCCGTCGGCATGGTTCGGGTCGGGTCCCGCAGCCCCGTACTGCTGCTGCTGAAGCTGCTGAGGCGGCTGCTGCTGGTAGTAATAACCGGCGGAGGAATGGGGCGGCTGCTGCTGCTGCTGCGGTGGAGGAATCTGGTACTGCGGTTGCGCCCACGGCTGCTGTTGCGGTGGCGCCGCCATGGAATTCGCCGGCTGCATCATGGAGAGAAAACCCTAGGATAGATAAGGGGTGATTCCGATTGGGTGGCGCGGTAACGAGGCGTCTGTGGAGGGGATCAAAAGAGAAGGTCTTTCTGTATTTATAGGTGGAAAGTAGAAACCCTTGGTGGTCGAACCCGAAATAAATAGGAAAATTAGGGGTCGATATTCGATTAAACTAAAATAGGAAATTATTGGGATTTTCACTTTAAGTTTTGGATACGGAGTGTAGGTCTAAAATAGGAAATCTAGAGCTTTCTTTTTTATTAATATTAAAACAAAATTCTAGAGCTTTCTAATTTTTTATTATTTTTAGTCAGAGTTTTTTTTTTTAATATCATCGCAATTATAGAGATTTTAGTTTTCAAATACAATTGGAATATCTTTTTTTTTTCCTTCTAAAATATGTTTATATACTGTACTAGTTAAAATTCAATAAAAATACAATATTCAATGTTCTTAATGGGTATTTGACAAAATTGAAAGTGTTTTTGAAAGTCCATGATACTATTTGCGAATTATTTGAATTAAATTCAAATTAAGAAAATAAAAAATGATAAAATTATAGCTACATACTGTTAGATTTCGTTCAATTGAGTTGAAAAGAAACAATGCGACAACTTGCAAGGTACATGCGGACTCCATTAAATTCTCACAATTCTAACATAAGTAGTTGTTACTGTAGTTATTCCAAGAAACGGAAATATTTAATACATATCCTACGATATACATATATATTGAAATATTCTTGGTAAAATAGTAAAAACTATAATTTTATCTTCATATTAATTTGATCTACAAATATTTAAACAAAATGAAATATTGAGAAGTTGACCAGTGTTAAATTAACTAAAAATATGTAAAAATTAACATGTAAAAATCCAAATGATATGACTAAATTAACTAAATTTTGTCAAATTTTATTTCATAGAACTGAAATGAAATATTACAATTTTGAAAATTAGAGTATCAAACACTAGTTAAGAGAAAATTGGAGGGCATAAGTAGACTTTGCTAAAAGAAGAGACCCTCGTCTTCCTATTTTCACTCACACACTGTCGTCTTCTTACATTCCTCACCGTTCAGACACGAAGGCACCAGAGGGGGAGAAGAATTCGTCAAATGGTAAAAACTCGCCTATTTCAAGACATTGTTGTTTTGACGTCTCAAAGTTAGCTCTTTTGCTGATGTAGTATTATTTGTGGGGTTTTGAGAGAAAGGTTCCAACTTTCTGATGGAACTTCTTTAGCTGGTTTCTATCTGTTGGATTTGATTAGATTTGTGCTATGGATTTGCATTTGAAGAATGTGTTTGGTAGGTTTCAAGAACAGTTTGGGGCTGGCCCGGGTCTAGGTCCTGGATCAGGAACTTGTTTGATGAAAGTAAATGGAGTTTCTCCACCATTTATTAGGTCTCTGTACAAGGCAGCAGCAGCATTGTACAGGACTGATCCGTGGAAGCGGTTTCGCCCGGATCATCTTTTCAGTGTGAAGGTTGGGAAGGAGTTGGATTGGGGTAGCAGGAAGCAGCCGTTTTCGTGTGTTCAGTTGATTGGAGGAGATGGTGGGGATTTAGGGGTTTACATGTTTAGGTCTCAGGAAGATGCCAAGAAAATGACTGGCCCGAGGGAGACGATTCGCATGCCTAATGTTGAGGTTTTGAGGGTTACGTATGACTTGGAATCCATGATGTTTAGCTCGCATAAGAGGATGATAAAGTCGCTGTCTTTGGAAGTTTCGGGTAGTGATAGATTCCCAGTTATTGATGTTGCTCAATGTACATTGTCTGGGGAGGTTCAGTTTAGGAACCCTAGTCTTGAAGAGCTGAAGTTTGTGTATGCTGCTTTACGAGCTGTTTCTTTGGTCCATCCTCTCCTTAGGCAAGATTACGAAGCTGTCCCTAAATGGTCGAGGTTAACATGCTTTGAACCTCTTATTGAAACTGTGGATGTTCAATGGCCTTCAGAAATGATGTCTGCTGGCAATGAGCTTGTTGCTGTTACTGTCTCTCACCCGCCCGGCCAGAGATATGAGGAAAAGTATGGCTCGACGGCTAGCTCAACGCCCGCCACAACACCTACCAAAAGGTCCGAACGATCGACTGAGGAGGCTTCTGTCAACATGTCCAGTTTAACGACCAGTCTTAGGCAGTGTGTAATGTGTGAGAAAGAGGCTATCGAGGAGCTTTCTTATTCCTGCACTTGCTGTGCTGCTGTAGTATATTGTAGCTCGTTTTGTCGGGAGCAGCATTGGAATGTCATTCATAGGGATCAGTGTGGTCTTTACAAGGCCATGATGGAAAGAGAAGAAGAGCTGGCATTGAAGGTTTTCACTTTCAATTGTTCATCTGAGCAGCCATGCAAATGGCTGGAATCACTAGGCTTACACCACAAGGGAATGTGGAGGAGAAAGTGCAGCTGTTTCTCGCGCTTTTTTCATGGCTTGCTCCCTGTGAGAGATGGTTCTCTTCGCGAAGCATGGGGCGACTTGGAGGAAGACGAGTATCCTCATGATTTGCATTTTGTCGACCCTGAAAGGGATGGATTCGCGGGCCCTATCCTGCTTTGCAATTGGTCCGAGTATTATAGTCTCCGGGCTCTGCCATTTTCAAGCCCGGTGGCTGACATTCTCTCCCATCCCTTGACTGTGCATTACATTTCAACTGCTCTCCACACGAGTTCCAAAAACCTTATAATGAAAGGCAAAGAGGCGGTCATCCACTACCTAGGACCCGAAAGGGAGCTAGACTGGCTGCCATCTCTTGCAGAGATCGGCCACTTACTAAATGGCACCGGCAGTATACATTTAATGATGATCGGTCCTGAAGTTCCGACTAGTCTGTCCGGGACTTCATCTGAACTGGGTAGCAGGTTAAGGATCACATATGTGAAAGGACATTATCAGGAGGAAGTTAACTATCTCCCTAGTCCCCATCTGATTTTGGCCTTAAATTGTGAGCTGGAGAGTTACTCATCATGGAATGGAGCACTCGACCTGATAAAATTCATGGAATTGCCAGCCTTCTTTACTTGTGATTCCGAGTTTTCTAGCTTAAATGCAAAGCAGGTTCTGTATGATGCGGGGCTGATGATCAGCTACCCGGTAACACCAAATCCTTTCCGATCTCCAGTTAGGAACTGGGGGTCTTCTACCAACTTCCCGTCTTACAGCAATGGCTTTGTGCTCGGTGTAAATACTTGAGCTGATACAGTTTCAATAAACTGCTGAGTTGTTGCATTGAGTTGGAAATAGTGAAACATGCTAGAATTGAAATATGTTTTTGATGACTGAATAATATCTTTAACGCTGTACTTGAATAAGATGTCAATGTTGATCTCAAAGTAATGTTTTTTATGGCATTGATTTACAAAATATACGTGTTTTCGTAAGTACTAATGGATTTCTTGTAGTGTGAATGTCCCTTCTTCTTTTCTTTCCGTGAAACAGTGGAAACAAACAGGTCAGTTCTGGCATGAGAATTGGATGGATTTCAAGCCTCGCGTCATCCGGTAAGCAGCTTATATTAGCCCACTCATTTCATTACATATAACGAGTCTTGAAATTATAACTACAAAGAACTATGCCTTTTATAGTATAATAAGACTTTTCATGTCAAAAAACGAAAGACTTCAGTATGAATTCCAGCCATTTTAATTGGATGATTTTTGCTAATTTCCGTGATTTACTAATTATGAATGTCGGTTATTTCACCTCCACTTGCAAAGTAGCTCCATTTTGTACGTCTTCCTTTTATATAAGCAGCTTTATATCAGCCAACACGTTTTGTTCTGTGTAACAAGTCCTAAACTTATAGCTACGTAGTCCTGTTTCTATGCCTTTTGTGGTCGTAATTTTATAAACGAAGGACTTTATTAGTGGAAAATTTGCAAATTTCCCTGATGTTCTAATGACGAACTTGCATATGCAAAGAGACTCCATTTCTTTATGTCATCCCTTTTAAATAAAGGTTCTTGGAAACGGTTCTCAAAAAAGAACCATATCTTCATTGAAAACTTTCATTTTCTCCCCTGTTTAGCTGCATTGTTAAAAATCTGCACTAAAATGAAAGCTCACATGGGGCGGTGGCAGTTTACCATTTCCAAGATCCCTGACCAACCATTTAAGATCAATATCCCCATCACCCCTTTATCCCTTTATATACACACACATAATCTCAACCAAACCCCCATATCGTATACTAAGAGCTTCCCAATCATCTTTTCCCTAGTAATTGTGCGAAAATTACCCGACTGACTGTAATATGGAGTATTCAGCAGTTCATCAAGCTTTCTTCACATCTCCCTACCATTTCATCCCAGAAAACCATGTTCACTGGGACGAAACCCCGGAATCTCACATATATTCTACTGATCTTCCAGGTTTTTTGTCCATTGAATTCAACGTTGAAACATAAAGCTTTCTTCTTTAACTGTTTTGGATTATGAAACCGAGTTTGTGGATTGTTGCAGGGGTCAAGAAGGAGGAGATCAGAGTCGAGGTTGAGGACTCCAGGTACCTGATAATCAGGACTGAGGAGGCAGCAGCCAAGAGTTTCGTGAGGAAGTTCCGGCTGCCGGAGCAAATCGACATTAACGGGATCTCTGCTGGTTATGAAAATGGAGTTCTGACAGTGAAGGTCCCGAGGTCCTTTGTGAGGAGAGGGTTCTTCGTCGAGCCTGCTGACATGCCGGAAAATGATCAGCTGCTTTCTATTGCTAGGGCAGCTTAGATGAAGAACCTTCAAGTTAAAGTTTTTCAGAGTTGCTAAGTTATTATGGTTTGTTTTTTGGCAGTTCTTGTTTTTTTGGTTTCTTTAGGGTTTGGACTTGGTTTGTACTAGGTGGCTTTGATTTTCTTCCACAAGTTTCAATTGCAGCTGATAATATTTTTCATTGGCTGAGACTTGAAATGTGAGCCTAGAGTGAATAATGGAAGAAGATAATCTTTTATTTTCTTATTTAGGAAAAGGAAAGGTAAATCTTTTGTGGGGTCAAAGAATCCAAAATCTGGTGATGAATCTTAATATATTCTAATTATGGAATGATATTTTTGTCTGCAGAATTTTTTTAGATTATTAATTAGAATTGTTTTTGCTCAATATTTTCCAAATTTCAAGATTGGGATCTCACAACCAAACTGTTAAGTTAAGTGTCAGACATAGATGATCACAATTCAGAAGTACTTGTAAATGTTAACGTAATTGTTTGCAAATTTGAACATTTCCCAGACGCTACAGAACAGTCTAATATGTGAAAGAAAGCTGGTATGTACAGCTATGATGAACAAAGGTTCATCTGTTTCTGATCAGTTCAATGAGCTCAACAGCTTCCCTCAATCGCTTATCCGTCTGTTCTCTTATAGCCGGCGTTCTGGAGTTCCTGCATCAATGTCGGATATTATAGATTGTGACGCAATTTTCATGATTCGATTTCATAATAATGGCAATATAATACGATACATTTGACTGACCTCTTCTCATTTGCTGCCTTCTTTTTGAGATCTTCCACGAGGCCGTGTAATCTTTTCAGAAGGAATGTACACCTATGGACAGCTTCGAGGCCTTTCTTGGTAGAGCATACTTTCTTGACCAGGCTGCACGCGATAAAATACCCCTCCTCCTTGTTTCTGAAAGAAATACAAACGAAATGATTGATTCACTCTAGCAAAACTGAGCAAAGAATGTGCAAAAAACATATTCTGATCAACTAACCGGATCAATTCCCATAGAACCGTCTCAGCAAATCCGTGGTTATCTGTTAGTATGTCAGCCAGATGAGGGTATCTAGCTAGGTTTCTTAGAGTAGACAATGCATGTTTTAGGATTTCCTGGTCTGGTATGCTCCGGCTAACAGATTTGATCAGCTTCAACAAAGTGCCGATGGCTCCTGCAGCTACAAGCTCTTCACAGCATCTCTGAGAGTGTTCTGTAGCCACATCTGCACAAAATGACATCCGCCTAAAATGTTCAGATACTGAATTCAGATTACTTAGAATCCATCATCTGGTTAAGAATTACCTAGAGTTGCACATGTATGAAGAATTCCACTCATACTTCTCATACTCAAGAGTTCATCCAGAGCAGCAAGATGCCGGTTCATCAACCGCTTGCTATCATCTACATTTGTTGCTGATTTTTGAACTCTCTCTCGGAGCTCTTTTAATGGTCCTTTTGAATGTTTTCTAGCAAGGTAACCTTTCCAGTAGGACTGTAACAAAAGAAACAAAGGAATATTTGAGAGCCCTACTATGGGATTGGATCATTCAGGCCATTCCAAAAAAATTATAGTGAAGCACGGGAAAATATGAACGAGATAACTGACTTGAAGGATGACAACTCGTTGCCTTTCTCTTGAGGCTACCCTGCACGCCATCTGCCTCCTATAATATGATTGGATGGTAATTGCTGACCTAGTCTTCAAATTCTGTAACAAAACTCTCTTCCACCACCTTTGCAACTTTATAACAGATTGAACAACGATTCCCAGTTCATAATTAGTTCTGCTACTGTTTGAGATCTTGCGACCGAAAGAAGCCCCTGAAATCACAAAAATCCTGTCATTATAAATGATATATAAAACTCCCACTAGTTGCTTCAACTCTAAAAAATTTAAACTTACCAAGAAGCCTTTTTCGTGTGAGGAAACCTCTGACAAAGCTTTGGATTTCTGTAGCAGCCATTCTTTGGGAAAGGTATGATTTGCTTTGTTTCACTCTTCGAAAAGCAGTTTGAATCCTGATAGCAGCTTCTCTTATCAACAACAGCTCCTTCCTCACCAACCAACCCCGGAATAAGCTCTGATGTGATTGTAAGAAAAAGAACCGCTTATTTAGAGCTTTATTAATAAATGCACATTGGTTACTACTAAAAGGATGACATACTTGAATCTTCACAGCACGTCTGAAGACATGGTAGCTTTTTTCTGCAATCCATCGCCTGAAGTGGGACTGAATTACAATTGCGGATGCCCTTTTCTGCTGGTAGCACTGGAAATTTTTCCAAGGTCCCAAACACCTAACAACACTCTGGATTTTTAAAATGGCCTTTCTCTGCTCTTCAAAACCTTTTCTCATATGAAAAGCACGAAAACAGCTTTGGATTTTAGTTGCAGCTGAGTGCTGCTTCTGTCTGAGAGTGAACTTTCTCCAGTAACTTCCAATAACCGACGCAGCTGATTGCTGCTTTTGAAGAGATTTTCTGAGAGTGAACTTTCTCCAGTAGCTTCCAATGACAAACGCAGCTGAATGCTGCTTTTGAAGAGATGTTCTAACAGTAAACTTTCTCCAAGAATTTTGTATAACTAATGCTGCTGACAAACGAAAAGTAAACTGGTCTTTTCCTTCAAGCATAATCTGAGAATTTCCAACGTCCACAGCCATTTGGCTTTTGTAGGAAATCCAGGTTCGCGCAGCACGTTGAATTACCAAAACAGAACTTCTCAACTTGACAAAATGATGGCGGTCAAGCATAAGGAGCACGTAATCCCCACACTTCTTGGAATACTTTTTTGTACCTTCATGGAGCGTATAAATGTATGAGTATAAATTGTAACTGTTCAAGAAATAAGATTAAATAAATACTCAAGAGGAGTGCCTACAAAAGGATGATCTTGATCTCACAGCTAGCCAAGTCCTTATAACAGCTTGCAATAGGCAAGCAGCTCTTCTTATCTTCATATACCTTCTAAACTCAACCATTCGTCTGAAATGAGACTGTATTAACTTTGCAGCATTATCTGGAGCCAAATAAAGGAATTCAAGGTGGTTAGTAATTGAATAGAACCTAGAGAAACTTCACAAGAAAAAATATTATTTCTAATCTGAACAGAGATAGAAAGAGGACTCTGCAAGCATCTAGGTTAGGGTTCTTAGATTTTACTAACCTCAGACTGAGCTTAGAGTTATTTATACATTAGCATGATTATAAAAAAACTTCAGTTGCAAAACAAACATAAAACTATTGTTATTGAGAAAGCATTATCCCAATCAGATCATGCTTTTCAAACAACCAGTACCCCACACACTACTTTCAGCATTGGATAGCTCATCTTGAAACTAAAATATTTTCATAAAGTACTTTATTTATAGCTTTTTTGAGAGAGGCAGAAATAGAGAAGTTCGATAAACTATGTATACAATCTGAACAAACATTTCAAATCTGAAGACAAAATTTCTAAACAAGAATCATTTCAAATCCTCAGGCTGATACCTCTTTCGATGTCCCTAGACCTCATAATTGTCGAGCAACACTGTTGAACAGCAGTAACACTCTTTTGATTGCATTTACTGTTCATCTGGGCCATATCTTGCCACCAAGACATAATGGCCTTGAAACTTTTAGAAGCATCTGCACAGGAGAGAGGTACCACATGACGACTCTAGAAAAACTAAAAAAATACGCAATTAATAGCTATTAAAGGACAAAATCAAGCTAAGTCCTTAAGGGAGTCATGCGTATATACGAAAGAAAATAAATGTCATTTTCTATTCACTAAGTACTGTAGTAAGTAGTGGAAGAGACCTTCACCATTGTTACATTGAGACGCAGGAGAACGCAGAAATGAGTGCTTTGTATTTGGATGTTTCCTTTCCGGAGTTTGAAAGTCTGGCCTCAGCAATTTATGAAAATTCAGTTGGTCCTGACAAAAATGAATGAGTGGAAACATATCACACTCACAGTGAGAACCACAACCTCAAATTTGTATTAAAAAGCGCACTGCTCATAAGCTATACCAGATTTCTTTTCACTAGAAGTTGGAATGACAGGAACACCACGAGAATAATGACACTTCTGTCATTACAGGCAGCATTGAATTCAAGTAGGTCACTGACTTGTAAAACCTGCATGATGGATTTTGAATTTGTGATACGGCATTAATACATTTAAGAAAAAATTTCATCTGTAGATTAGGAATTCTGGATACTCCCTTGAACATAATAACTTAACAAAATGGCTCATATAACATGTTAAATCATTGAAACTATATTGCACAGGTGGTATTAGAGTAGCATTTTACCTCTGGGAAGTTACCAAGTAGGGATGTCAACTTCTGAGATAATATGAAGTTGTGCACTGCATCTGCATATTCACTTGTTGACACTAGTGAAATCGCTTCATTTGTTTCATCCAGCTCCTGTAATAATAAGATTAAGTTTCAAGAGATTGAACAAATACGAGGACACAAAGTAGATAAAAACTGCCAAATAGGTAGTGTTACGAACATGTTCCAAGTACCTTAGAAGAAAGGGAACAGTTATGTTCTTTTCGGAAGTAATAATCTAACAAACACCACATAGCTTTCCCATCAACCAGTGAAGAAAAGTTCTCAACTTTCAGGTCATAGGTTTCACCGACTGCCTGTCAACAGAAAAGCTTTTTCACATGAGATTAGGAAACGATAATTATTTGAAAATTAAAAGGGTACATTATATATTTGAGAGGATAATAACCACCACATGATTCTTGACCAATTATCACAAAACAGGTTTTCAGATAATTCAAATTGTACTTGAAGTGTAAAATGTGAGGTTTTTATTATACATAGGGACAAGATGAAAATGCAAAAGAGATGTAAATTATAAACAAAAATTGGTTGATAAAGGTCTGAGTATTATATATAGTCTTAATTTTGTCCTAACTGGAGTTTGAGGATTGAGTCACCTTCTATGACTTACTAATGTTTGACTGGCATATATATCCGCTATTGATTAACTAGCAAGCATCATCTCTGCAAGTTTGTTATATTCATCAATGAATGTTAAACATTTTTTTAGCTTAGTTGCATCTAGTAAAGCTAAACTTAAAGTAGTCAAATGCATAGAAAATACCATAGGCAGTGCATATGAACAATTTCAGTCTAGCAACATAGCACTATACCTGGATCCAGTTAAGAAGCATGTCAAGTGTAGAGCAAGAGGTTGGATACTCCTACAAAATGAAGATAATGGTCAGTAAAATTTAGATTCAAAATTCCTGATGAAGAATTGGTCACAGTAGTTGGAACTATTTTACAGATTCAATCGTACTACTGATTCGTAACACTCCGGATTCTTATACAAAAGACCACTGTGATTATATAATTGGCTGGCAGGAATTAGAACATTGATCTAAATTGAATCATACCAGGACGACTCCTTTGATTTTAGATATCTCCTTGGACAATAGCCGTTTGTTCATTAAGAGCGGGAACTGCAGTTTAACATATAAAGTAAGGGCAATCAGATATAAGATATGCAGCAATCAAATTCTTCGCATGGTGGAACATTAAGTCGTGTTTTAAAAGTAGAATCATGCCAACAATTTTCTTGAAATGAATGGAACTACGCATGACTTGATCTAGTTTTTTAATATCACATACTAGAATAAATACATATCACAACTGACCTGCAAATGAACAAAAATATTCCACAGCAAGGAAAGAACTAACTCCTTTTCCCCATTAACGATATCTTCCTCGGTAATCAACATACCATCTTCATCATGAAGTGGAACTCCAGCTTGCTTTAGGTACTGGAGAGCAACACCACAGTTACCCAGGCTCTTCTTGTAAGTCTCTGATGGGACAACTAATTTCTGAGCATCACAAAGCAGTGTAAGGAGAGAAGTAATCACAAACTCCATTAAAAAAGTGGAAAAAAGTAACTACAGAAAAACACTACTAACCGATAGAATGGAAGAATCATGTTGTAAAAGCTGGATGGCCCTGCATAGCCGGATGCCATCTTGAAGATCTTCGTATAAGTCAGTTACTTTAAAACTATACTCAATCAAAGGACTCTGCAAAATGATAAATCAGGTTTTGACAAAAAGTTAGACATCTCAGGACTTCAAATGGAGTTATTTTTCTAAAATCCCAGAAAAAACAGAAATGAAATGAAAGCACTAAATTAAATGCAAGTTTAGGATTCTAACCTGTTGGTAAGCTACTTTGTACCCTACAATACTCAGATGTGCTAGTAGATTCCCTTCCCCATGCATCACATCCGTGGATAAGAAATCTAATTTGGTCCAAGAAGGGGGAAAAATTAGTTACTAACAGCTAAACAATCCCAGTAAACTGCACAAAAATGCAGACAAACAATTTAACAAGTACCAGATATCACTTGACGGCTTGACTTAATATTAGATTGCAAAGAGAATAACAGAGGAGAACCCCCATCGAGTCCATCTATGCCATACTTAAGAGGTAGACTACTTTGAGATTTGGCTTGATCAAGTATCAGAACAAGCAGTAGAAAACGCTTCAGAATGACGCTTCCCAATTTCTCAAAGTAACCTGGCCTATATAAACCTTCTACCCTCTTGTTATAAGCAAATGCCCTTGCTAGCTCAGGATGTGCAAAGAATTGTCTCTCAATAACAACCCTCAAGAAGCTCATTTCTTCATCAGAATTGACCTCTTCAGCTGGCAATAATGAATCCCCTCCTAAGATAATATACAGCCCGGTCCTCAACCACACCTGATTGTAACTCATAAGGATCCGCATTGCTCGTTCTTTCATCCCAACATCTGTGACTATTGGACAATGCGCCCTCATCATCAACCGGCCATCATCAATACTCTGAACAAATATGGAATCAAAGGATTAACTCACGAACATTGCTACCTTAAATGCATATCTTGTTCGTTTCAAGAAAACAACAACACTATAAAAGATAGCAGTGCATACAGATGAAAATCAAACAAACAAAAGCTTCAATTTCATAGCATTACCAACCTTTGTCACTAGCGTCATTGCGTCAAAGATTTCCATGCAGCTCTGCAAGGTCAAGTAACCCCTCATTCTCTCCTTCAAATCATCAAAACTGCAAACATCCTTCATCGAAATACTCAATCCCGAATGCACGGAATCTCCACCAGCCGGGCGTGCTCCTATCCATTTCGAGTCCCTCTGCCTCTTTGGCCCGCGCCAGGGCCCATCCACACCGACCTTCAACCTGCGGCCCGGGCCAGACTCCCTCTTCCCACTCACTCTACTCTCCTCCTTCTCAACCTGCTCGCATTCGCCGGCAGATCTGGACACGTCCTCGCACCCGCAGGAGCTAGGGTTCTCGAGCAGGAAATTGAGCCACACGGAGAGAGACTTCGCCAGCGAATTCACCGACTTCTCCCTCGTCACCTGGTTCTTCCGCGCCGATTTCAACTGCTCGGTCTCGAACACCTTGAGCCTCCTCGCAACTGCTGTCGCCGGAGACTTCCTAGGCCTGGTGGCGCCGTAGGAAGGGGTGGCTTCTCTCCGGGCTGTGAAGAACTTGGAGGTCGACTGCGTGGTCGGAGAGAAGGGGATTTTTGGGGGCCGTTTGGGGGTTTTAAAATTAGAAATGTCTCGGAATAGAGAAGAAGAAGGGGAAGCCAGCAACGGCGTCATAGGTTCCCCTCGCCGGTATCTGGACTCCATTGTATTCTGGCCGGTCAAATTTGAAATTCTCCGGCGGAAGAGATTTTGAAGTAAGTGTACGAAATGAATGTGGAAAAGGGGATCTGCGATTACCGTTTTGATTTTGAATTTGAACAGTGAAATTTATGGCGCTTCTTTAACTTTTTCCGCCGTGTTATGGGCCCTGTGTACATGGCCTGCTTTATTTTTAATTTTTAAAATTAACTTAAGTCCATTCCTCAAAAAAAAAAAAAAAATACTCCCTTAAGTCCATCTATGGTCCATCTATGATGGAACAGATTAAATTTGATAAAGAAATGAGTGAAATAAGTGGAAAAAAAAATGAGCGGACTATATTTGTTTTTGACAAACACTTGTTTTTGAGATCACTATATTTGTTTTTGAACTGAAATAAAATTTATGTACTGAAAAATAATATGGCTAAATTAAACTAAATCTAATAGTCATATTTTATCGGTAATTTGAAGTGAACCGAATTGAATTGTCATAAAAAAATTATGTATTGGAAAAAATTATAATATGACTTAGATAAGCCAAATTTCATAAAAATATTTTATTTGAATTGAACTAATCTAAACCGAACCAATATAAAAATTAACATTTTGAAAATTAGTTATAACATGACTAAATTAAACTAAATTTCATAGCATCATATTTTAATTAAACTAAATTGATCTAAATTCAAGTAAGTTATAATCAGGCTCTAAAAAGTCTACATGTAGTCGTCATGAATTTTTTTAAAATTAGACATGGAACTTACAAAAAAAATATAAATTAGACATATATAGGTGTATAGGTATTGTACATAGATGTAGTTCCACCACGCCATAGAGTATTAGTTGTAAAATTAATTTCAAGTAAGTGTTATTTTGAAAATTAATTTTAAGAATGAGGTTATTTTGGAAAAAAAATTTATACCAATTTATAGGATTTCGATTTTTTCTATTTTTTTGCAGATTTATAATCATCGGCAATTAAAAATAATGGCATAAGGAATTTGATATTTAAAAAGTACAACAAATATCGAATCGAATCTAGCGACATGATATACGATAATATTATCATTTATACAATTTTCTTATATGAGTTATCAATGATTATATATATATAAAATAAATAAACTTTGACACAAGCGTATGACGAATAAATAAGGCCGGTGAAACTTTGACACGAGAGTAGGACAAATAAATAAGGTCGGTGAAACTTTTGACCGAAAAGTATATATGATAAACAAATAAGATTGAAGGGAGCGGTCCGTAATTATGAAAGTTGACTTTTAAGAGATTTTGTTATCAAACATTAAAATTCCGTTATAAAAATAATGATTAAAATTAACATCCTTCTATTAAAAAAAAAAAAATCATGTATGCGTATATAAATAAGCATCATGTATGCATTTGTATTGCCATCAAAATCAAATCACATCATTTCACCATGGAACCTTCCCCATACTTAGCCTTGTTCATCTTCTTCATCTCCCTCTGCTTCTTCCTGTTCAGGAGGTCCTCCAAAAGGGTACCCCCCGGCTCCTTAGGGCTCCCCGTCGTAGGCCAAACCCTAGACTTTCTGAAAGCCATGAGAGCCAACAAAGGAGAAGAATGGCTGCAGAAAAGGATTGATAAGTATGGATCCGTTTCGAAACTCGGGTTGCTTGGTACCCCGACCGTGCTCCTCTGTGGACCGGCGGCTAATAAGTTCATCTTCACCAGCGACGGCAGAACCCTCGGTTTCCGACAGCCGGCGTCGATCCGGAGGATCATCGGAGATTATAATATGTTTGACGGCAGCGTCGGAGATCACAAGCGCGCCAGAGAAGCGATCATGATGTTCATGAAGCCAGAAGCGTTGAAGCAGTACGTTGGACTTGTTGATGAAGAGGTTAGAATGCACCTAAGCAACCATTGGGAGGGGCAACAAGAGATTCCGGTACGTACTTTGATCTATTTTACATGTTTATTGATTTATTTTATAATACATTGTATAGCAAGGAGGGCATGATCTCAACCTACTATCATTTTCCTCGATTCGGTTCAGTTCGATTCATTCAATCCTATTACAGTTATTTTAGTTCAGTTCATTTTTTTGATTCGATATGATTCAGCGAATTAATTTTGGCATGCTTACTAATATAATTTTCAAAACATTGATTTTTATTTCATTTGAGCAGTGTCAATCGAAATGGTCTAGACTTTTTTACCATAAATTATACCAATTGAATTGAATTAAACCAATGTAGATCGAAATGACAGCCTACATGTTTATCAAGAAGAAATGATATAATGTTTTTAAAAACTCCCCAAATGGTTTAATGTTTTTCTTAAATGGCTCGACCAAAAGTCAAAAATACTATCCCCTCTGTTCTAACTAAAAGATTAGAAAGTTAGACTTTTCAATAGTTTTCATAGTTAAACATACTCAATTTTGATTATTTATATCTTTATTTAAATGTGTTAGCTAATTAAAGAAAAAATAATAATACAATTTGATTTTGACAAGCCAACTAAAAAACTTTGGTTGAAAACAAATCGTGAATTTAGTGATGAAAATTCAGTAATTCACTAGTCAATATTTTTTACTAAAACATCTAATATCCACAGGTACAATCACTAATGAGGACATTAACATTTGACATCATTTGCACTGTTATATTTGGAATAGAAAGAGGCAAGAGAAGGGACATTCTTGTACAATATTTTGAAAGATCTGTGGAGGGCATGCTATCCCTTCCCCTAAACATACCCTTCACTGTCTTTCGCCGCAGCCTCCAGGCAAGCGCGAACGCTAAAGCCATCATCTCTGATCTCATACATGAGAAGAGAGAAGCATTGGATCAAAATGATAATCCCTCTAAGCCAGCAGACCTAATAGCATTTTTAGTCAGCTTGAAAGATGAAAGTGGCTTCCCTATCATGTCTGATCAGGAGATTGTGGATATGACATTTGTTGTACTGATAGCAGGACATGACACCACTTCTGTGCTTTTGTCATTCTTGGTCAAGCTCTTGGCCAAAGATCCATCTCTTAATGCAAAAGTCTATCAAGGTCTCTCTCTCTCTCTCTCTCTCTCTACCTATCTCTCTCCCTCCCTCTCTCTCTCTCTCTCTCTGTCTCTCACTCATATGAATGATCCTCGCAGAACAAGAGGATATCGCGAAATCCAAGGGAGAGTTGTTAACTTGGGACGATCTTGCAAAAATGAAGTACTCATGGAGGGTTGCAACAGAGGCCTTAAGAGTGTATCCTCCTGCACTTGTTTCATTCAGACAAACTCTCAAAGACATTGAATATGAAGGATTTGTTATTCCAAAAGGCTGGCAGGTAAACTCTAAACATAATATATATATACATACTTCATCAAATCATGAAAATGAAATCATTCATGTTTAACTGATAATATCTTTGTTATTGTATGTATAACAGGTGGTTTGGGCGGCGAGTACGACACAAATGGATGAGGAAATCTACCCTGATCCATCAAAGTTTGACCCGACCCGACACGAGCAAAGGGCAAGAACACCATTCAGTTTTGTGGCATTTGGAGGAGGGGCAAGAAGCTGTCCTGGAAATGAATTTGCGAGGATGGAAACACTGGTTATGATGCACTACATGGTCACTAGGTTTACTTGGAAGTTAGTTAATGAAGATGAGTCCTTTAGAAGGGATCCTCTGCCAGTCTTCAATCAAGGGCTACCAGTAAAGATTCAGCCTAAATGTATGGCTTGAAATGTTTACAAAGTATTGCTATATATTTAAAATTGAATTTAGTTACATTTTTAAATGTATTTGAGTGATCAAATTTAATTATGCTTTGAATTGGCGTACTAGGGTTATACGTCTTCGTAGTGGAGGAGGAGTCACAGGAATATATAGGAGTAGGACCCACTTTAGGGCTTCTTTACCTTTGACCAATGAAAATGATAAAATCACTGTTTATTTTATTTTTTTGAATAAAGGGTTCCTAAATTATTATTATCAAAGTGATGTGTTAGATCTCAAAATATTTAAACTAGAGTGTTGCTATACCGTTATTTTACCTTTTTAGTACAAAATACAGAATCATCCTCATTTATTATATTTATTGAAAAATTTAGCAATATTTAAGGGATGGAATCATAATTTTAACAGTATTTTGAATTATACTGATTAAAATATCAGGACTGCGCATAACACTTCAGTTAAATTGCAGCTGTATGGAAAATATATTTGGTGCAGCAGTCCTACTGTGAGTAGCAGAGCAGTGAAAGCACCACAGCATCACTAGCATGAGCAGTTCATCATCTGATGGATGGAACTTGATTCTTATTATAGTTTCAACCATCTTATTTCTGTTCCTGTAAATCTTATTATACTTTTTGCAAAAAACAAATTTAAAAAATATCTTGATGATGTAATAAAATCTACAGAGATAACTAAATTTGAAAAAATCATCACATTTCCATTCCCTAAGCAAACAAAACACAGAAATTCATGGATATCACAAAAAAACACTCCCAGAAAATCAGTCACATACACATCAGATTGACAGAACAGAGATCAAACCTTGAAGAACAACCAAATTCTTTAAACTTACAAGAACCATACAGATTTTGAATTTAACAATTTAACATCAAACATCAATCCATTCTCCATATACGCTCTACTTAAGAAATGGCCAAATCAGACTTTCAACATACAAAGTTATTTTCAGCCGGTGCCGTTCAAAACACAAGAAGAATTCTTCAAGGTTATCATAAGGGTAACCACCACACTTGAGACGGTACAGCAAGTAGGCCTTGATAGCATTGCCCGTCATATGACCGGGAACAGGTATAGTCTGCCACGCCTCACCTGGTCCGGAGGAAATTCCGTACATAACATGAGTCCCCATCTCCCGTTCCCTATGCAGAAACGCATAATCCCGACCGGTTGTGGAGCCGTTGTTAACTCTTGTCCAAGACTCCTTCACACCATACCGACCCATCACAAAAAAATCTGCTTGGCGTAAGCGGATAGGAGAGGTTGGTTTGTAGAAGCAAAACACTGCTAGAAACTGACCAACGGAATATACACTCCAAGAATGACATTCCTGCGAAAGCACAAAGGCCGGAGGTTCCATGACACTAAAACGCTCGGTAGACAGATCGACAGTAAAGATACTCTTGTTGTCTTGTACGGCCCAATGAAGCTTCCCGTTGAGAAAACAACCATGACTATCCACCCAACCAACCTCAAACTTGCATAAATCCAGTTTCTTCCAAGAATTGGTTCTCGCACTGTATATCTTAACCGATGTTGTGGGGGTGTTACGAATCCCAACAACTTTGAAGTCGTCACTGGATTCATCGTATCCAAAGCCAAAGAAGACATCAAATCCACTACTGCCAAAGTAGGGAAGTCTTTTAGATTTCCTAAGAGTTGGATTCCATACAATGACTCTGTGATCAACACTTGCAATGCAAACCACACCACGACACGAACCTACAAAATCAACACCGACAGTGCAATTTTCTTCGAAAGAGAACTTCATAGGATGAGGTATGCCGGTAGGATTCATAGGGAAAGACTCGGGATCAGATAGCGTAGGGAGGAGAGGGGCCTGGTTGAATATCAACCCAATGTACCTACTAATCTGCAGGAGTTTATGATCAGCGCAGCGAGGATCATCACAAGCGAATTGCAGGCGGAATTTGATGAATTCTGGGCCGCTGATTAACCTATACCAGTACTTTGAAACAGCCTTCACCCTAAGGAGGCACTTAATTGGCAGCCTAGCTAATATTTCAAATATAAGATCTCTTCCAATATCAATATTATCTGATGGTTGGGATATTCCATCTTCTCCTCCCAGCCACATAGCTTGGTTCTGCATAACAATTATGTTGAAAAATGATTTACACCATGATTTATACCAATTACCACAGATCATGGCAGACTGGTAATTAATTTGGGGATTAGGGTTTCTATCTATCTATCGATCTAAGGCGAAAATGAAACAGTTAATCAAATCGGCATGAATGTTACTGACCGTGGTGCGTTGCAGTTGACTCCGTTTGGTGCTTCGTCGGCGCTTCATCGCTTTAGCTACTCCGGCGGCGGCGGGACGAAATGTTACTCTCTCAATCTATCAGAATCTAAAGGTCCTATATTGTTGTGAAACGTTTTTGCAGTTTAGTCCTACTTTTCAATAGTTTATGATAGATATCCATGCGTTATGTAACTTTAACCCGGGTTTTCTGAATTTATTTTATACTGAGCTAAACTGAATAAAATGAAACTAAACTGAATTGAATTATATTTAAAACTCATTTGAATATATAGTTATTATTTCGTTTTAGTTCAATGTAATTTAGTGTAGTTTGGTTTATTTTGATTACATTTAACAAGAAATAAGCTCAAAAAATTATTAATTTAGGTCACTTTATTTTAGTTCAGCTCAATCTAGTTTTGCTTTGTTTTTAGATAAGTCAAACTTTTTTCAAAAAAATCCCAATTTTGTTAGATTCATACTTATTCATTTTAGTTTCAATCAGTTTTATTTATTAGTTCATTTGAATTTGGCTAAGAAGCTCCATGCAATTCAGATCTAGTATCCTATCTTTTAAGATTTAGATCATGTTTTCCCGAGTTTATAAGTATAGCATACCAGTGCAGTTTAGTTCAATTTATTTCAGTTAAATTTAATTTAGTTCTATTCAATTTACTTCAGTTCAATTCAGCCAAAACATAATTTAATTAAATTCAGGTAATTAAATTTAGACATATTGATTTTATTTTCACTTCACCTCCGGTTCATTCATATCAGACGAGTAAGAAATAAGTTTAGGCAAACCGGACCCTTAATTTAGTCCAATTTTGTATTTCTACAAGGCAAAGGTTTAAATGAAATGAACCGTTTGTGAACAACTTTCGAGAAGATCAGGGTTGACAAACCTCGAATTCGCTCAAATATATAATAAATCAGTTCTATCTCAATGGGATCGACGAGTTTATCGAATCAATATATAATTAAAAGTATAAATATTTTAAGACTGTACTGTGAATCCATTTCACTTATAAGCACATTTGTTTATACATCAGTAGTAGTTTATTTTATCAATGTGAATCCATTTCAGTACTTGGTTGATGATAAGTGAAGGAGTAGTTTTAACACATTGTAATTACCTTAATTCTTGAATATCAATCGAACATAAGAATCAAACTGAACTTGGCCAAACAATTCTTTAATAACCTTAAAGAACATGAAATCTGAATACAGTAACTTTAAAATTTTCTCTAAAACATCAAATTAAATGGCCAAGCCAAACTTTCTACATACACAGTTTTTGGTTGATCAGCAAGGTAAACTCCAATCTTGGAAATCTTCCGCATCCATACAGTTTGGAGGTTCCATGACACCAAAACGCTCACTAGACAGATCGATAGTAAGAATACTTTTGTTTTGCGTGGCCCAGTGAAGCTTCCCATTGAGAAAACAACCATGACCATCGACTTGATCCACCTTGAAACCATCATCTTCCAATTCCTTCCAAGAATTGGTTCTTGCACTGTATATCTTAACCACTATCTTGGGAGCGTTTCGGATTCCAACAACTTTGAAGTCATCACTGGATTCATCATATCCAAAGCCATAGAAGACGGGAAATGCACCAGCACCAAAATTAGGCAATCTCTTACATTTCCGAAGTGCTGGATTCCATACATGCACTCTAAAATCAAAATTAAGACTCGCAATGCAAACCAGACCTCTACAAGAGCCTACAAATGTAAGTTGGGATAATTCACGTCTCTGAAACTTGAGGGGATGAGATATACAGGTTTCGAGATCGTCAAAAGAGCTAGGATCACTTAAAATAGGGTGAAGAGGGGCCTGTCTAAATGGATTCCCATATTCCTGATCGACGAACAAGAGCTTATGATGAGTGTAGTCAGGATCATCACAATAGCACTGGTGGCGGAATTTGATGAATTCTGGGCTGCTAATTAGTTCAAACCAGTCCTTTGAAACAGTTTTGCACCGGAGGAGGGATTTAATCGGAAGTTGGACTAATATTTCAAACATCAGATCTCTACCAATATCTGGTGTTTCACATATTCCTTCTTGTGCCTGGTTCTGCATATAAAAATTATTGCCACAGGTTATTATTGCAGATCACTTATATCAGTGATACATATATATACATACATTATTATATATATAAAATTAACAAATTAATTAAACGCAGGATTATTACTGACCGTGGCGCATTGCGATGCTTTCTGTTTGGTGAATCTTTATCGCTTCATATTGTTTTCACCCAACAAGGTTTTTTTTCAACAAGAGTTGTCGAAGGACTTGAGAATTCCAGACAGAATTTATATAAATATTTACTTCGAACGTTTATAAAAGGGCAATTACATTTGGAATTGGTTTTCTATGCCACCAAAATTCCTATCTTTTTAGGAAATATATTATAAGCTTTAATATTAATAAATTATACTTTCGAAATTGAACCGCATAATTGTAACTAAAAGTTTATATAATTATTTAAAATTTTGTATTTTAATTATATTACATATTTATCTTTATATGAAGAGTTAAAGTCTACGAGAAAGATCAATTTTCTTTACCTTTCAAGAAAGTTTTAAATTTTACCTTAAAAAAAAAGCAGATTATAAGTCTTATAATCATCTGATTAATTACATTTTTGAAAGGTAAGGAAAGTTGGTCTTTCTTATAAGAATATATGTAAAACTTTTCGTAGTACAAAAGGAAGATGCTCTAATAAAACTTACATTGCAAAATGACAAAGGTTCCAATAATTTCCATCACAAGACATGAGGCTGCGTTTGGTTGACGGCAATTTTGGAAAACTGGGATTTTCCAAGTTCAAGATTTCAAATTCGTGTTCGGTTCACCAAGTTTTACAAAATTCTATTTTTGACCTTGAAATCCAGACTAACAAAATTCTAAAAATCAATCAAAAATTTTATTTCAGACTTACAAAATCCCAAAATAAAATTCAAATTCTCAAAATCCCCTCCAACCAAATACACCCAGACTTTGAATTATTTTAAATGAAAAACTCTCTTTCAATGATTTAAAATGTTAGTTATATAAATGTACGTAGTATTTGACGTATATATGAATCCAATGATCCTCTCTTGCAATGGCGGTTGACATTGGTGCAAAACAAAATCTAATTTGTTACAATAAAATTAAAACATATAATTTTTAAAATAAGTTCAGAAATTTGACTTTATAGGTAAAATCGACTAGTTAACCAACGAATATATCCATCGGTTATATTTTTGAATTGCCGTCTGTTGCCATATTCAACTCCTTTGGGCAACTTGCAAACCTATTTTGGAATTAAAAATAATGTACTTTACCGTGCAACTTGAAGTTAAAAGATTATTTTACATTTACATACCTATACCGATGACAAGGCAAATACATTCTAGGTTATTTAAACAATTTCAGTTCAGTTCTGTTTAATTTAGTTTAATTTAATTTTGTCATTATTTAATTTTGTTTACAATTTTAATTCAGTTTAATTTAGGTAAAAAAATATAGATACAAAATATGAGGGTTATCTTAGATCAGAAGAAAACACGATTTCATTATACCCTCTGTTCCACCTGAATCTGTACACTTTTTGGTCAACTTTTTCAGAGCATGTTTGAGTATTGATAACTTTATTTACATATATTAATAATGTCTAAAAATTCAATATTCGACATTCAACTATATTTTACATGACAATAATATTACTGATGCATTTATTAAAATTTATGAGCAAACCTGCTCCAAAACATTTATGAAAACGAGATGTAGATTCAGGTGGGACGGAAGGTTTCTCGAGAAGACAAGTATAGGGAGAACGGGCCCTATGGAGATAGTGTGTGTGGCTAAACTTTTCTATAAAATAGGTACTCACTAGATTTCATAATTGTCAACATATTTACATATTCTTCCTTCAAGAAATGATGCATATTCTCTCACCAATGTTTCAGTTCAATAATGTTGCATGCGCCGACCACCAAATGACAGTCTTTGGCTCTTTCCGGCCATCCCAAAATATCAGTGCTTCTTATAATAGGCCACAAATTGTAGCAGCGGCGGATGGTGAAGGCAAGGTTGATCTTCATGTCAGAAGAACAGCAAATTACAAGCCAACTATTTGGAAAAATGACCATCTTCAGTCTCTCATGACCGATTTTTCAGTAAGCTTTAGCTTCATTTTAGTTGTGTACATGCCAACTATTATTTCAAAGCTTGTTCAGTTATCAGGGCCGGCCCTGAGTATATGGGAGTTTGAAGTGGAAAATTAAAAAAATCATTAAAAAGAGAGTTTGGTGAAATTCGATTTCGTGATGATGGTTAAATTTAGTTGGTAAGAGAGTTTTTAATACGTAAAAAAAAGAATCAAGATAAATTAAAATGATTGGTTTTTCCAATAAATTTGACCTTTATTTTGTCCTATATTTTAAATAAATGAGGCTTTAAAAGAATTTTTTTTTCAATATATAAAGGGTGTTGATATACACAGTCCAGTATTTTACTCGTGTAGTCCAAAATACGGTGTAAATTTACCAAAATGACCTCAACTTATTTGATTTTTGAAAAACTAGGCAACTTGCAGGGGGCGGTGGTGTCATTTCATTGGTATTTTGGACTACGCCGAGTAAAATACTGAACTGCGTATATCACATCAGTATATAAAATATAGTTTTTTTTAAAAAACGGAACCCTATTTTAACCCATGATTTGGGGACGTGAAGCACGGGTTTCACATTTTCAAGCCTTGAAAGGGGCCTGCTTGTTATAGATATCAATGGTCATCTTGTTGAATCAGCTATCAAACGTTAAAGTGTGTAAATTGTACCGAGATCATACAAATATTAACTAGTATAGAAAAATCGGAAATATATAACTACATACACAATTATACTATTTGATCGATGAAAATTTTCCATGTTTGTTGTGAAATATAAGTAATAGTGTTATATATGTTTGCTATTAAGATGTTTATTTCATTCATTTTGTAGAAAAAAGAATGCTACACAATGAAAATTCGAGAGCTCAAAGAGGAGGTGGGACTCTGTTTTTCAGAAGCTAACAGTCCATGGTTAAAGCTGGAGCTGATAGACAGTGTGTCCAAACTAGGGTTGGACAGGTATTTTCAGGATGAAATTGAAGAAGCTTTGGACATGAGTTTTTCCAGTGAGGACGATGATCTTTATTATACATCACTTCGATTCAGGCTTCTCAGGCATTATGGTCGTAATGCTTCTCAAGGTATGTATTTTCAAGCCACTATCAGTGACGGATCTATGCTATGGAGGCACTGATCTGTCATCGAATCCACTATTCGTTTAATAAATTTATAAATAGTATTTTTCTATCTAACTGTCATTACCAGTGTCTTCCCGCTCTATACTATCGTATATCCTAATATTAATTCCTAGATCGGTCGATGAGTATAATATAATATTGTAGAATGATTCTAGTGAGGAGATGTGGAACTCTCCCAGATTGATGTTGACAATCAACCAACTGGTGTACCAGATTGATGTTGATAACCTTAGAGTTTAAAATGTGCATCTGAAGTACATAGTGTTTTCCCATGATTTTACAGTAATTATATATGCTGGTGTAATATGTGGTCCTGAATTGTCTAGTGTATTCAAAATATTATATTTTGGATCTGCATTAGTAAATATGGGTCTGCATGTATCACCACTCTGATTTTAACGTGCATTATAATTTACACTTACTTGAACAAAATTTACAACAAAAAGAAAGTGTACAATTTTAAGAACATAATGCATATTCTTTTTATTTAGTCTTTTAATTTACCGAAAAATATAATTAATCAGATAATTATAAGGCTCATAATCTGATTTTCTTCAGTTTAATTCACTTTAATTTCGAAAATATATGTTTTGATAAAATTTAGTGTATAGTTAATTGATACATTATTATTTTTGTTTAATTCAGCTGAATTTTATTCTGACCAAATAAATTAGAGAATTATCTCTCTTCTTATCTTGCAACATTTGCATCATCGTTTTGTATAGGTTATTTCCTATTCTACCGACATAAAATGTCGGTTTCAATAATACTCCAAAATTTTGATACATGTGGTTTTTGATTAAATTGTGTGAGATAAACTATTTACGGAGGATTTTCATGGTTGTGGCTAATCAATGTCAATGTCCCATCCAGGTTGCATGATGTTTTCATGCATTCATTTTGAATTTATATATTGTTTTACGGGTTGGTACATGCAGTTCAGTATTTTTATAGTTTAAAATATGGTATGAATTTACGAAAATATCTTCATTATTATGTTTATCAAGAAATTTAACAATGTTTATGGAGTTATATATATTGTTATGTCAATGGTATTTTGAACTGTGGTGAGTAAAAAATCAGACTGCGTATAATAACTTCAGTTGTTTTAAGAATTTTATGATGGATGAATTATTAATTGATGGATGAATTAAACATAGCCATATAAAATTTCTTGAGAAGTCACCATCAGAAATTGACACTCGACCTAATGTTACATAGTACTACATATATGTCACGTTTTCAATGCAAAACTAAATTCAAAATTGATGTCTTAAACTAATGAAATGTATGCATGCTATACACAGATCATAATATTATTGAAGGTACGAAAGCTGGTAAAATAGATTAAATCAGACTATTTTACCTCTCAAACTAATTTTGCAGTTTCATTGGATTTCAGATATGTTCATAAGCTTCATAGATGAAGCGGGGAAATTCAATATCAGCAGAGAAACAAATCTCAAGACTTTGATTGAGCTGTTTGAAGCTTCAAACATGGCAACAGAAGGAGAAAATATCTTAGACGAAGCTATGATTTTCTCCATCAATGGTTTAATCAAGCATGGGATGATTTCAGATTGCAGTGATGCAGAAACAGTAGCTCAGGCTATGATGCTTCCATGGCAACGGAGGGTAGAATGGTACAATGTCAGGAAATACATCGATATGTGTGAAAAATTAGGGCACGGAGTAAACCCTAAATTGGTGGAGCTGTCTAAACTTAACTTTAACCTAGTTCAGGCCTCGCTCCAGCAAGAACTTAAGGACACATCCAGGTAACTATTGATGATATACATCAAACAATGGAATATCATGCATATTCTAAGATGAAAAATTAATTGTGTATTGGATCTGACCTGAATCTTTAACGGGAGCCTAAAAATATGAAGATCTACCTTGATATGATTAGGGGCTTGCTATATACAGGTCCAGTTTATGATCAGGTCTAATGAAGTGGGAAAATGTCATAATTACCCTTTATTAGTTCATTAGTTCTTACAAATAAATTTTTAAAACCTTAATTTTGAATCTATGTAGTGAATTGAACACATGTCAAAATCATAAATTACTGTTTCGTGAATTAGAATACATATTTAAGAAGGATATTATTGTCATTTCAGGTTTAATTTGGACCTGAAGTAAACTGATCCTGCATGCACTTTGGTTTGTTAAAAAAGATGTAACTAATCCCTCTGATGTTTGTATATATAGATGGTGGATCGATCTTGGAATCAAGGGAAAAATGAACTTCTCAAGAGACAGATTGGTGGAAAGCTTTCTATTTGCAGCTGGAGTTGCTTCTGAGGCTAAGCATGGCAGTCTAAGAAAATGGCTGACCAAAACCATTAAGCTCATTCTCATTGTTGATGATGTTTATGACATCTATGGCTCCTTGGAGGAACTGGAATGCTTCACAAATGCAGTGGAATTGTCAGTATTTTCTATATCATGCTTCACCAATTTATGTTTAATTATTAATGTCTGATTGTACACATTTGTTCACCTCAGATGGAGCCCTGAGAAGGTTAAGGATCTACCAGAGAGCATCCAGATTTGTTTCTACACACTGTTAAACACTGTCAAGCAAATGGAAACTGAAATTGAGCAAGAAAAAGGCTGGACTTCTGTGCTGCCTCATCTTCGTAAAACGGTACGCCATCAATAAAAACACAGAATGATCATATATATATATATATATATATATATATATATATATATATATATATATATATATATTCATGAAGAAACACAAATTAAATTGAATGGTCTTTTATTTTTAGTGGGCAGATTTTTGTAAATCTTTGTTGGTGGAAGCCAAGTGGTACAACAAGGGTTACAAGCCTTCACTTGAAGAGTATTTAGAGAATGGATGGGTATCTTCATCAGGCTCTTTGCTTGCTCTTCTTGCTATCCTTGGTGTGGGAGATAACATGAAAGGAAATGTGGAAGAATACTTGAAAGATTGCCAAGATATAACCTATCATACTTCGATGATTATTCGCCTGACCAATGATCGAGAAACATCCGGGGTAAGCTGAACTGAATTGAGCTGAACTGCAGATAAGTTGAAAAGAACAGGTCGTTTATTGATTCTTGAGCTATATTTTCAGGCGGAGTTAGAAAGAGGGGATGCAACTTCGTCGATCTTATGTTACATGAGAGAAGCTAATGTATCAGAAGAAGTTGCAAGGGAGCATGTCAAGAGTTTGATAATGAAGACATGGATGAATATCAATGCTCATTCTGCGAAAACTAGTCCATTTCTGGAAGAGCCTGTTAGATACATTGTGAACATAGCAAGAGCAGCACATTTTATGTACCAGCATGGAGATGGATTTGGTGTTCAAGATGGTCATACTGGAAACCAAGTGCTATTCAATCTCATTGAGCCTCTCAACGTCGATTCATAAAATGAGCGTGGCGATGCATCCCTTCTTTAGTAGTATATTCCAGAGGTGCACACCGAGAGTTTGTAAAATCACAATTGACTCTTGTCCAAGATTCCTTTACACCATATCGCTCCATCATCCACAAATCTGCAGTTGCACATCTACTAGCGGGAGATTTCTTCCTGTAGAAAACAAACACAAACAGAATCTCACCAACAGCATGTACACTCCAAGCACGAAATTTCACCATGCGTAAGCAATCCGGAAGTTCTATGACACCAAAACGCTCGCTAGACAAATCGACTGTAAATATACTCTTGTTGCCCGTCAACCTGTTTTGTGTGGCCCAATGAAGTTTCCCATTGAGAAAACAACCATGGTCATCCACAAAATCCGCCCACGCCCTAAAACCATCTTCTTCCAATTTTTTCCAACAATTGGTTCTTGCACTGTATATCTTAATCAATCCATTAACCAATCTCTCGGAACTGTTTCGTATTCCAACAACTTTGAAATCATCTCTTGTTTCATCGTATCCAAATCCATAGACGACTTTAGATCCACGTCCAAAATAAGGTAATCTCTTACATTTCCTAAGTGCTGGATTCCATATAACCACCCTATGATAAAGACCAGCAATGCAAACTAGACCTTTACAGGATCCTACAAATGCGAGTGCAGAATCATGGCGAAGTTCCTCCCGCCAGAATTCGATAGGATGAGTTATGCCGGTCTCAAGTGAGCCATTTTCATGATCCATAACCGGGGTTTGTTGTAATATCTCCTCAGAGTTCACATCAATGTGCAAGAGTTTATGATGAGTATGGTTAGGATCATCACAAGCGTACTTCAAGTGGACATTGATGAATTCTGAACTGCTAATCAACCTATACCAACACTTTGAAACCGTTTTGAACCTAAGAAGAAACTTAATCGGAAACCTGGCTAGTATTTCAAAAATGATATCTTTACCAAGATTGACATTATCTGGAGCTTGAAATAATCCTTCTTCTCCCTGAAGCCACTTGGTCGCCTGATTCTACATACCAACATGACTGATGATAATTAGCAATTCATGCTGAAATTAATCATGAAATTGGGATTTAGGGTTTCAATAAAGAGACCATATACAAAAATTGGAGCAAACTAATTAATTCAACAAACTGACCGTGGCATTTTCTGGTGCTTTTCGTTTGGTGCTTCTCCGGCGCCGCTTCATTGCTATTGCTTCTCTGATGATTTCTCCGGCGAATAATGTTCGTTTGGTTTTTTATTTTATTTTATCGGAGCTATATGGTGTTGAAAGAACTGAGAAGTTCGAGAGGAGTAAGACTTGGTAACGGAGAAGGAGTCAACAACAGTAAGGTTTACTTTAGGGCTTCATCACTCGTTGACCAAAAGTATTTAGTTTCAATTCAATTTTGATAAATATTTTGTTCGTTTTATATTAATTTTAATTTCAGTTTAGTTTAATCAGTATTTTTTAATTCAATTCAATTCAATTCAGTTCATTAGCAGGAAGCTAGGGAAGAAGAAGCCCTAACCCAGTCCCTAAAGGTTAACATTGTATATTTTTACTAATCTTGAGCTTTGATCTTTTATATTTATTTTTATTTTTCTGAAAATTTGATCTTCATACATATAAGAATACAATACAACCATTAATCTAGTCACATTCCACAAGGGTGATGCTATACGCAGTCCAGTATTTTACTCGTGTAATCCAAAATATGGTGTAAAAGTACGAAAATGACCTCAACTTATTAGATTTTTAGAAAACTGGGCAACTTGCAGGGGACGGTAGTGTCATTTCATTGGTATTTTGGACTACGCTGAGTAAAATACTGGACTGCGTATAACACTTCAGTTGCACAACTAGGTATTACTCTGAATCGGCCATGCTATTTTTGTTCGTGTAATCTTATTCTACTTTCTGCCAGAACATAAATAAACAATCTTGATGTAATAAAATATACAGAGAAGTTATTCAATGCTCATATAAATTTGTATAATCACATTTCCACACAAATTCATACATATCTTTGGCAATCAGCATTCACCACTACAATGGCAACAAAAAGATTCCCAGCAAATCAGCCACACACACATCAGATCGATGAGAATCGTAAACCTACAAATAATTCTGAAATCCACACAGTACAAGAACCAAATTCTTTAACGATACAAACCTTGAAATCCACACAGTTCATTCTCCTCATATGCTCTACCTGAGAAATGGCCAAATCAAACTTTCGACATACACAGTTAATTTCAGCCGTTGTCGTTTGAAATACGCGAAGAATTCTTCAAGGATATCATAAGGGTAATCACCACACTTGAGACGGTACAGCAAGAAGGCCTTGATAGCATGGCCCGTTATATGACTAGGAATAGGTATGGTGTGCCAATCCTCACCTGGTGCAGAGGAAGTCCCGCAAATGACATGATAACCCATCTCATCTTCCCTATGCATAAAGACACAATCTTGACCAGATGTGGAACCACTATTAACTCGTGTCCAAGATTCTGTCACGCCATAACGACCCATTATAAAGAAATCTGCTCGAGGTACGCGGATACGAGGTGTTTGTTTATAGAAACAAAACACTGCTAGAAACTGACCAACAGAATATATACTCCAAACACGGCATTCCTGCAAAAGCACAGAGTCTGGAGGTTGAATGACACTAAAAAGCTCGGTGGACAAATCAACAGTAAAAATACTCTTGTTTTGTGTGGCCCAATGAACCTTCCCATTCAGAAAACAACCATGATTATCCACCCGACCAACCTCAAAATTGCCTGATTCCAATTTCTTCCAAGAATTGGCTCTCGCGCTGTATATCTTAACCAATGTCGTGGGAGAGTTACGAATCCCAACAACTTTGAAGTCGTCACTGGATTCATCGTATCCAAAGCCAAAGAAGACATCATATCCACTACTGCCAAAGTAGGGCAGTCTTTTAGATTTCCTAAGAGCTGGATTCCATACGATGACTCTGTGATCAACACTCCCAATGCAAACCATACCACTACAAGAACCTACAAAATTAACCTCGACATTGCAGTTTTCACTCTCAGAGAACCTCATAGGATGAGATATGCCGGTCTCAGTTATAGGGAAAGACCCGGGATCACATAACGTAGAGAGAAGAGGGGCCTGTTGGAATATTAATGCATGGGAATAGTTCCTATCAATCTGCAGGAGTTTATGATAGGCGTGGTGAGGGTCATCATAAGCAAATTGCAAGCGGAATTTGATGAATTCAGGGCTGCTGATGAACCTATACCAGTACTTAGAAACAGCTTTGAACCTAAGGAGGCACTTAATTGGTAGCCTAACCAATATTTCAAACATGAGATCTCTACCAATATCAACATTGTCTAGTGTTTCGGATATCCCTTCTTCTTCCACCCACCTAGCTTGATTCTGCATAACAATATATTATAAAATATTAATTATACCAACTACCACAGGTTATTTCAGATTAGAAATTCTTGCTAGCTTGAATCCCCAAATTGGGGATTTAGGGTTTATCGATTGATCCAATGCAAAAAGTGGGCAAAAATTAACAAATTAATCAAAGCGGCGTGGATAATACTGACCGTGGAGCATTGCGATTCCCTCCGTTTGGTGCTTCGTCGGCGTTTCATCGCTTTAGCAACTCCGGCCACTCTCTGCTGCGGCGGTCCTTTCCTTTATGTTTACGAAATGTGACTCTGGGTGGAGAGTCCAAAATGTGCTTGTGTTTTTGCAGTTTAATCCCCACAGCTTTTAGAATAAATGGAAAATATCAAATTTACGCAATAGTACTTCATTCTCCCGAATTTAAGTTTTTATTGAACTGTATTAAACTAAATTAAATAATTGAATTGAATAAGTTAAAAATTAATATGTATTAATAAATAGAATCATTATAGCTAAATTAATGTAAATTTAATTTGTATTTTAAAGAGCTAAACTAAGTATATTTAAACTAAACCGAATTAATTTAAAGACAAAAACTCTATTGAAACATAACATTATAACAAACTAATTTAAAGCGTTTGTTAAAGCGGATGTAACTATAATGATATCAAAATACAATTATCATCATGTAAAATCCGTATATATTAATGTTTTATAATTTTATAGTGTTTCGGAATCACATTGCATTTAAATTAGGTAAATGAAATTTGTCATTTTTATTATCATATTTTTTTCCCTAATAATTTGATATTAGTCTTGTAATAGACCGTCTATATTAAAGCTATAATATAGACGGCCTATTTTTACAATTAAAATAGGACGCGGCTCCTTTTTAGCAAATATGCTTTACATAGGTCCTTTTTAGCAATTTAGGAAATTGCATCACAGACCCTCCTCCATAAATATATATATACCATATTTCTATATTTTATTTTTCCCATCCCTTCTGAGTCGTTCCCAATTCCACAAATCTCTTTCAATCGTCGATCCCAATCCAATCTGAGCAATCCAATCGGCAGAATACAATCGGCGCAATCCAATCGGCGTTTTCGATCGGCTCTGGGCGGCCTCTTCTCACTGTGATTCCCCAGCTCTCTACGGCGAAGTGATCAACCTTGCGGGGAAGGTGCGCCAATTTGACGTCTCCTGGCATTTCATCAACTCAATGAAGGTGAATAATGTCGAAATTCTGATTAAGATCTTTTCTGTGTTGATTAGCCATTATGAAAGAGCTAGAAACAGGCTGTGCATACTTTTGGAAGCACGTGCCTTCTTTGACTGTTTGAAAGATAGTTTCCAGCCTGGTGTGGTTGTTTACACTAGCTTTGTTAATGGCTGGTGGTTGGCGTCTGTCTTGTTATGAAATTTTATGTGTTTAGCTTGAAAACTAGACTGTTTAATGTGGTTTCTGTCTGCACATGAAATTTTATGTGTTTAACTTGAAAACTAAACTTCTTAATTTGTGTTGCAACTTGATTAATTATTGTGAAAACTGTGATGTTTGTAAAACTCGATTTTTTAATGTGAAAACTGTGATTGTGAAAACTTGGTTATTAAGGTTGAAAGCTACAGTGATTGTAGAAACAATATTTTTTAGGCTGAAAACTGTGGTGTTTGTAAAACTTGATTGTTTAGGTTGAAAACTTTGGTGTTTGCAAAACTTGATTATTTATTGGTGAAAACTGTGAATATTGTGAAAACTTTATTATTTAGGCTGAAAACTAGAGTGATTGTAGAAACTATATTTTTTAGGCCGAAACTGTGGTTTTTGTGAAACTTGATTGTTTAGGTTGAAAACTGTGATGATTGTGAAAAAAATGAATTTTTAGGCTGAAAATTTTGGTGAAACTTGACTACACTTAACACAACATTATTTAACCTAAATACCCTAGTTTTTATGTACCTAAAATCTGATGTTTATAATATGGAAACTTGTCTTTATAACCTGAATTCTTTTGTGTTTAAGAGTGTTTAAAATACATAAATTATTTTAACTGATTTGAGTACATATTCTTTGCGTGAACAGTTGTGAACAGTGCTGTGAATAGTACGCGTGAACAGTGCCGTGAATAGTGCTGTGAACATTGCGGTGAACAGTGCCGTGAATAGTGCTGTGAACATTGCCATGAATAGTATTTTCCTAAATTTTGCAAATAAGGACTTCCTTCCTTCCATATTGTAATGTAGTCCTTGGTCTATATTATAGTTATAATATTGACGGTCACTCCAGAGACCAACTCAATAATTTGCACTGTCAAATTTGTCGAAAAATGATATGTTTTGGCAAAGAAATGATAAATAATAATGACTTCAATTGCAATTAGTACTTTTTTTATCAAAAAAAACAACCATTATAAGATGGTGAGAATTATATTAAACTTTCCAATTCTTTCAAAACTTATATAATAGAAGAAAGTGCTATTGTACCCCTAAGTGTTTAAGTAAGTGCTAATGTACCCCTATATTTTTCAAAAGTGCCACTATACCCCCAAATGTATAATTTGGACAGAATTTTCTGTTGTCAAATGTAAAATGTTCAAAATACCCTCACTATTATTTAATGGTAAAAATAAAATCTATGACGAAAATTACCCAACCAATTCCGTTACTTCATCGGAATGAACGGGTTGAACCCGAGGGGACCAAAACCACCGTGCCTAGAAATTAGTGTGAGTCGGGGGACCGAAACCGCCACACCCAGTAATAATTTGCGTGACTAGCTCAAATTATCAAAGGAGAGAATAGAGTTAGCGAGATTATGGTAAATTCATCAGTGTTTTCAATTTGTTGAGTTTTTGGATATAAAAGTTAACCTTTTTCAATAATACTGTGCATTTATTCTGTAATTCAGTGATATCGATTTCTTCGATTTTTTTTAGTGCCCGTGGAGTTTTGGATCAGGGAAAAAAATAACCCAACAAGTGAGGGTAAATTTGTCCTTTAGTTCAAAATACTGTTGAAAAATTGGTTTTAGAGGTACACTTCTTTATTCAATATAATTATAGGGATACATCAGCACTTTTGAATTACTCGGGGGTACATTGACACTTTCTTATAAACATAGGGGTACCTCTGCTTTTAACCCTATATAATATTATACAATCATACATAAAAGTCCTAAAATACAATAATGCTTCAAAAAGAAGAGTTTGAAAGTGAAGAAATTTTGCTAGTTTGAATTGAATTGGGTTTAAATGATATTTGTCCATCTAATCGCTCCCACTATGACAATTGTACATGAACCAAGTTCTCAATCTATAAATTAGTGCTTCTTTTTCCGCTGCCAAAAATTGAAGAAGAAAACTCGAAATCCGAGATGAAAATGCAGAAGAAAACCAAAAGCCCCAAAAAGAATCAGACTGAATTCAACCAAAGTCTTGCAAATTAAATCAAACAAAAACAAAATCATACTGAACTTAGTTTTCATAATTCTTTAACCTTACAAGAACGCAATAAATCTTGAGCTCATCAGGTTCGAAATAATTTCTCAAATATAAATTTATTCCTGTCTATGCTTCCTCAAACATCAAAACACTCATCCTATCCTCTACTGACGCTCATAAACGGCCAGACCAAACTTTCTGCGTACACAATCAGTTGCTTCTGGGAAGGGTAGAAATACCTGCAGAATGCTTGAGGGTTGTGAAAAGGATAGCCATTGCACTTAAAACTGTATATCAAAAACGCCTTGATGGCATTGCTGGTCATGTGGCTGGGAATAGGTATAGTCTGCCACGCCTCACTTGGTTCAAAGGGAGCAACATACATAGCATAAGGGTGAAGGCTACTACCTTGTGGATAAACAACTTCATTGTTTGAAGGGCCGGGGGAACCGTCATTAACCCTACTCCAAGACTCCTTCACGCCATATCGCTGCATAATCCAAAGATCCGCATCGTTTGGCCATCTTTTAGTTCTTTTTGAGAAGAAACCGAACACCCCTAGAAAATCACCAACCGTCTGGATATTCCAATTATCACAGCATTTCTGTGCGCGGACACATTGGGGAGGTTCCATGACACCAAAACGCTCGCTAGACAAATTAATAGTAAGAATACTCTTTTCCTTTGTGGCCCAATGAAGGTTCCCCTTGAGAAAACAACCATGATCATCCACCTCACCCACCTCGAAGCCATCTTCTTCCAACTTCATCCAAGAATTGGCTCTCGCACTGTAAATCTTAACCAATGTCGTGGGATAGTTACGGATCCCAACAATTTTGAAGTCATCACTGGACTCGTCATATCCAAATCCATATACAACATCATATCCACTGCTACCAAAATAGGGCAGTCTTTTACACTTCCTAAGAGCCGGATTCCACACAACCACCCTATGATTAGAACCAGCAATGCAAATCAAACCACGACAAGAACCTACAAATGTGAGTGCCAAGCCGCATGATTCCTCGCTCAAGAACTCCATAGGATGAGACATAGGCCCGAGTTGGAAGAAAGAGGTCGGATCACATAATGTAGGGAGAAGAGGTCCCTGCAGTAGTCTTACATGGCGAGTTCTATCGAGCTTCACGAGTTTATGATGAGTGTATCGAGAGTCATCACAAGCATACCGCATCTGGAACTTGATGAACTCCAAGCTTCTGATTAACTTATACCAGTACTTCGAAACCGCTTTGCAGCTTAGGAGGCACATGATCGGAAGTCTGACCAGTATTTCAAACATGAGATCTTTGCCAATGTCTGGTTGTTCGCATACTTCTTGTTCCTCTTCATACCACTTAGTCTTCTTATCTTCATTCTGCAATCCATGATATAGATTAATTAACACCCTAAAGTAGTATTTTTACCGCAGGTTACTGCAAATCAGTAATAACTCATGCTGGAAATTGACACCATGAAATGAAAATAGGGTTAGTTAGATTCTAGGTTTTCTACCGGGTCTTTCTAGGTATTTAGGGACACAGGAACCCTATTTTCAAAAATCGAACTTTTTATCATTCGTTTTTGGACCCGAAAATGAAACTACTTTTTCATGAAGAACATTTATACTAATTTACACAAGAACAAGTAATTCATGCCGGAATCAAATTAGGGTTTCTATCTAGCTATCCATGGCACAAAAAAATCGAACAAAATTAGTGAAATCGAAGAGTACTGACCGTGGGGAGATTCGTTGCCTGCAATTTGGTGCTTCGTCGTCGCTTCATTGCTCGCTTCATTGTTCCGGCCACGAAACGGCGGCGCTCCAAATTCCGATCACTTTTTTCTTACGCTGTGGTGCTTGACTCTTAGTAAACCTCTGAATGGGGACTCTAATATATAAATAATGATAAATCGCATTTATTATCGTATATTGGATTTTTATAAACGTGATGTTTAAAATTTCAAAATTCAAATTTATTTATTAGATAAGGTTGCTAAACCGAATATATTGGATTTTTTGAAATTTTAGGAAAATATTTCGGATAGCTGTTGAGGGAAGGTGTATCTCAGTTATTTTCTACTTCTATTTATTTAATGTTAATCGAAACTAGTGAAAATTTGAATTCATTTTTGACCAACAAAATGGCTATGCTTCGAAGAAAGCATCGTTTTCAAAAATAATAATTTTGCAGTCAATAATCAGTATTAATATTTCCCGTCCATGTGCATTTCATGAATTTATTACTAAATCTAAAATATAATTTTGTGTATAATAATATTTAGTAATTATTTTTCAAATAAGTGGATGCCTTATAATTATCATTATAATTCTATTATCATGTGCCCATTTATATTAGAGTATGATAGGGATAAATCATAAATATGTCTACGATATACTTAATCAATAACGTAGAATCTACACAAGGAAACAGTAAGTTATACATGTAAACTTATGATTACAGTAATAATAATTAAATTAGGGAAATTGTATAGCCTAAATTAACAAGAGGGAGTTTATTATTGAAGATACGATGTGCTGTGTGTATCAATGTACATATGTACATTACTGTTCAATGCTATTGAGTTTAGCATAAATCAGTTCAATTTAGTTAAGCACCGCTTTATTTTTTTCCAGTTTCATTTAGTATATATAAAATTTGATGTTCAGATGAATATTCAAATTTATTTCAATTTAGTTTGGTCGATTATATTTTTCACTAAAATTTGTATATTTCTACTGCGTATAATGATATATTAAAAAAATTAATTCAGACCATTTAATTTTTTAATTCAATTCAGTATATTTAAAGTTAGTTCAGCTCCATTCAGAAAATAAGCTCATGAGAATAAGGCCTAAGAATCGCTATTCGAAAATTACGAAATTGGACTTTCAAGAGAGTTTGTCATCGAACATTCAAAAACCTTTTAAACACAAAATACAGATACTTTAATTTTTGAAAAAAAATGCAAATACTAGGGGCATGTTCTCTATGCAATGAAAATGGAAATTAATGTATCACAACTGATAATAGTATGATAAAATTAATTTGGATTTCATCAAAATGTAACTTAATTTTTAATAATAGTTCAGTTTTGATGAAATTCAGGTTTAATTTAATGATACTATTATTATTTTTCATTTCAATAAAATATTATTTTATTCAATTCAGTTCCGTGAAGAACAAGCTCATATGTTATGTTCTTCCTAACATTTTTATTGAACCAACTGGTTAAATTGAACGGAAGACAGTTAGTGTATTGAAAATAATAATAATACGATTCCAAAAACTATTTCATCAAATTTGAACTGAAATAAACAATACTATCATAAATTGTTTTACTAAAATTTATATTGATATTCCTTCACCACCTTCCTAGATTCACCACCTTGCATGAAGTTCTAGAGTCCGTGGGACCCACACCATGCACCAGCAAAAACCCTTCAGTGCCGTTTCCCGCCTTCATCAACCACACTGTAAACTGGTTTGAAACCTTCAAAACCAGAGAGACAAAGAAATATACTTCCATCTGTCTTATAGTGCTTGTTTTCCACAATCGGTTCTTTCAGTCTGCAACCAAAAACCGAAGAACAAAAATCCAAATTCCGGACGAAAATGCAGCAGAAAACAAAGAAATAATCGCATATTTTACCCTTGCCGGCAGATTCTTCGTCACAATCTGGAAAATACTTAGTGATAATGACATTAACCACACAACAAAAACTACAAAATCATAGTGATCAATGTACAAGAAAACTATTTTCACTAAGATCAGTGTTTCCTCAGTGTTGGCGTTGCTCATACTCCGACAAGAAAAAACATACAAAAACTACTGATGTGCTATACGCAATCCAATATTTTACTCGGCGTAGTCCAAAATACCAATGAAATGACACTACCGCCCCCTGCAAGTAGACTAGTTTTTTAAAAATCAAATAAGTTGAGGTCATTTTGGTACTTTTACACTGTATTTTGGACTACACGAGTAAAATACTGGACTGTGTATAGCAACACCCAAAAACTAATAAGGATAAAGAGAGAATAACTAGATTGAGATCAAGTTTCAGATTTTGCTATCCTTACATTCTGAAGTGCTATACACAGTATAGTATTTTACTCAGTTTAGTCCAAAATACGGTTGAAATTACAATTCCGCCCCCATAAATATCGCTAAGTTTCCAAATGAGCATAATGCATGAGGACATTTTCGTAAATTGATGCTGTATTTTGGGGTACAAGAGTAAAATATTGGATTGCATATAGTAATGGAAACTCTGTGTTTATAAATAAGCATCATGTGCAATAATATAGACATCCAAAATCAAAGAAGACAGGTTTAATAATTAGCATGGATTCCACTCTTTTCTTGGCTTTGTTTCTCTTCTTGATCCCTCTTTACATTTTCCTAGGAAAAAGGACTTCTAAAAGGGTACCCCCTGGATCCTTAGGGCTACCTGTCATAGGCCAAAGTCTAGGCTTTCTCAAAGCCCTGAGAGAGAACAAGGGAGAAGAGTGGTTTGAAGAGAGAGTGAAAAGGTATGGTCCAGTCTCTAAACTAGGCCTACTTGGGAACCCGACCGTGTTCCTCCACGGTCCAATGGCCAACAAGTTTGTCTACACAAGCGATGGAAACACGCTCGCGAACCACCAGCCGGGGTCGATTAAAAGAATAATGGGTGAAAAGAACCTGTTTGAGGTCAGTGCAGAAGATCATAAGCGAGTTAGGGGCGCGCTTATGACCTTCTTGAAGCCAGAAGCTCTTAGGCAATATGTTGGAAAGATTGATGAAGAGGTCAGAATGCACCTCAGCAAGCATTGGGAGGGAAAACAGGAGGTTGTGGTAAGCATTTCTTACACTAAGAAAAGTAATTATGTATGCAAATGAAACTCAAGAATATTGTTTTTCAGGTAATGCCACTCATGAAGACCTTGACATTTAACATCATTTGCACGATTATATTCGGGATAGAAAGAGGCGAAAGAAGGGACTTACTTTTAGAATACTTCGAGGGCGCTATGGAGGGCATGCTGTCGATTCCCTTAAACTTACCCTTCACTCGCTTTCGCAGAAGCCTTAATGCAAGTGCAAAAGCCAAAGCTATTATCATGGACCTCATAAATGAAAAAAGGGAGGTTTTAGGTCAAAATGGTGCTTCCTCTAAGCCAACTGACCTAATAACAGCCCTACTCAGCATCAAAGATGAAAGAGGACATCATGTTATGTCTGATCAGGAGATTGTGGACAACATATTTGTTGTAATGGTAGCAGGACATGACACCACTTCCATTCTCCTTACATTCTTGGTCAGGCTCTTGGCTAGAGATCCGACTATTCTCGCAAATGTTACACAAGGTATGTTAAATTATTGGTTTGAAGAATATTACATCTCATTTAAGAGCTCAAAATTTGATGCATGATCTAACCTTGTAGAGCAAGAGGAAGTCGTGAAATCGAAGGGAGTGGAAAAAAAGGCTTTAACATGGGAGGATCTTGCGAAGATGAAATACTCATGGAGGGTTGCAACAGAGGCCTTGAGAATGTGCCCTCCTGTATTTGTTACATTCAGACAAAGCCTCAAAGACATAGAGTATGAAGGATATGTTATTCCAAAGGGCTGGCAGGTAAAAACTATTAAACTTTAAACATTATTTATAAGAAAACAGATGGGCTTACAAGTTACAATGGCTTTATAAAATAGGTGTCTGTGGCATCGTTCACGACACAAATGGATGACAAGATCTACCCCGATCCATCAAAGTTTGATCCGTCTCGATATGAACATGGAACAAGGACACCTTTCAGCTTTGTGGCATTTGGAGGAGGCGCGAGAAGTTGTCCTGGAAATGAGTTTGCTAGGATGGAAACACTGATTATGATGCATTACTTGGTGACTAGATTTACCTGGAAGCTATCACTAAAAGATGATTCCTTCAAGAGGGATCCACTGCCAGTCTTCAACCAAGGACTACCAATCAAACTTGAGCCAAAATGCATGGATTCTTGAAGTCAAAAAGGGAACTTTTACCTCAATTCTGTAATAACATATCATCAATTCTGTGACATAATTTTTACCTTACAGTATATGCCAAGAATCTTGTCAGATTTTACTGACTTTTCACTTTAATTTATTGAACATTAACTTTTAAATATATAAGTAGAATTCGCGATAAAACTTCTAGAAATGTAGTATTAGTAGTCCTAAAGAGATTAAATGAGAGAAGCATACCTGAAATGATTCAAATATAGACAGAGAAGATCCCTAATTGCTGAAAACTGAGAACTAATGAAACAAATTAGACAAAGAACTACTGAAGCAGCCTAAAGACAAATGAAAAAGATGCTAATTTTAACCATAAAATGGCATGAAATGTCACAGTCAATTATTGCAGAAACAAGGGAATGATCCCGATAGCCGGCTAGAGGCAGCATATAGCTGCAGGCTTAGGAAAAGGATTCTATTGGTTGTATCTGATGCTTACAAAAACAGACTTTTGGTGAATACTATCAAAAAGGATTCTTTCATGAACTATAAGTAGTAGCTCTATCATTTTTTTCTAGATTTCATAACTTCTTTCAATGGAATCTGCTCTCTACTTCACTCTTTCTCTATTCTTGTTCACTCTTTTCATCTTCCTTACCAAGAAACCTTCCAAGAAGCTCCCCGTTCCCCCCGGTTCCATGGGATTCCCCTTACTAGGCCAAAGCTTTGAGTTTTTCGGAGCCATGAGAGCCAACAAGGCTGAGGAATGGATCCAAGAAAGGGTATCAAAGTATGGCCACATTTCAAAACTTAGCCTGTTTGGCTGCCCTACTGTACTCCTACAAGGCATAGCAGCCAATAAGTTTGTGTACACTCATGATGGGAACATTCTCTCCGCTAAACAGCTCCCCTCAGTTCGGAAAATTTGTGGCGAAAAGAATCTGTTCGAGGTTAGTCCTGAAGACCACAAGAGAGTGAGGCAGGCACTCATGACATTCTTGAAGCCCGAAGCACTCAAGGAATATGCGGGAAGGATAGATGAGGAGGTAAGAATGCACCTAGACAAGCATTGGGAGGGCAAGCAAGAGATTGAGGTAAGTGAAATTAAGTTTCATTTCAAGGATGATAAATAGTAAATGGATCATGGGAGACTTTTAATATCATGTAATTAATACAGGTAGTTCCATTGATGAAGACCTTGACATTCGACATCATTTGCTCAAACATATTTGGAATCGAAAGGGGAGGCAGAAGGGAATTACTCGTGCATCTCTTCGAGGTAGCAATCCAAGGCATCTCAAGCATTCCTGTGGATTTACCCTTCACTCGCTTTCGCCGAGGCATGCAAGCAAGTGCGAAAATTAAGACCATACTAAGGGAACTCATACAGGAGAAGAGGCAGGCATTAGCAGAAAACGAGGTTTCATTTAAGCATGATTTAATCTCCAGTTTGCTTAGCATCCATGATGATAAAACTGGCTTACCTGTAATGTCTGATGAGGAAATTGTGGACAACACGGTCATTGTTATGATCGCCGGACACGATACAACTTCCATCCTCCTGACATTCTTGGTTAGGCTTTTGGCAAAAGATCCATCAATTTATGCAAATGTTGCACAAGGTAACACAAAAAATATTGTTCTCTTTTGTTTGATTTCACTGAACTCTAAATATGCATAAAAAATATTTGCGCCGATAAAAAATTCAAACTTGCAGAACAAGAGGAAATTGCAAAATCAAAGGGGAATGAGAGCCTTTTAACTTGGGATGATTTAACAAAAATGAAATATACATGGCGAGTGGCAACCGAGGCCTTAAGAATGCATCCTCCAGTAATGTTTTCATTCAGAAAAACTCTCAAAGACATTGATTATGAAGGCCATGTATTTCCAAAAGGCTGGCAGGTAAATTTCAGCTAAACTTTCATAATTTTTCGCACTTTCTGCTTTTTAGAATTCAAAAGAGTTTACCTCATCATAAAAACAGGTGATGTTGGCATCAAGCGTGACACACATGGACGAGAAAATCTACGCTGATCCAACGAACTTTGATCCTTCGCGATTTGAGCACGGGACAAGAACGCCATTCGGTTTCAATGCATTTGGAGGAGGAGCAAGAAGTTGCCCTGGAAATGAATTTGCTAGGATGGAAACACTTATTATGATGCATTATATGGTGACTAGATTTACCTGGAAGCTCTCCTTAGAAGATGATTCCTTCAAGAGAGATCCACTGCCAGTTTTCAACAAAGGACTGCCAATAAAACTTGAGTCAAAATTTATGACTTGAAACAACTTACCTCAATACTCTTGGTTGTTTTTTTTACTGTTTTTACTGTATTTACTGAGCACAAAAGAAAGGCCTGTATATTATCAGGACTTGACTAAATCCACTATTTGCAGGCCTAGGAAATGTCATCATCATCTGAGTTAGTCAAGTCTTAATTGGTTGTATTTGATGGATTTACAAGTTTGACATTAGCTATTAAATATGTGCCATCAAAGTAGAACCTTAAAATGAACAAAGGGAATATATATATATATATATATATGATAACATGTTCAACAGAATATAAACAGGCCAGTAGTTTTTGTCAGATGCACAATATAATAAACCATGTTCCTCTAGTCCAGGCAGACCATGCTCCACACTGTAATAAACTAAGCTATTATTTTGAGACCATCAAGTTTTAATAATTAGGTCACTATAATAATTAGGTCACTTAAAATGACAGTTCCTGTTTAATAAATCAGAGCAGTGCTGAATCTAATCAAAGAAGAAAAAAGTCTAATTTTCAGAATTGCCAAAGTTTTTCTAAAATTTTCTCCAATCTATACCATGGAATCTGCTCTCTATCTCGCTCTATTTCTACTGTCGATTCCTGTTATCGTCTTCCTAAGGAGGAGGCCTTCTAAGAGGCCACCCTTGCCTCCTGGTTCAATGGGAATGCCCTTATTAGGCCAAAGTCTAAGCTTTTTAAGGGCCATGAGGAGCAATAAGGCAGAGGAATGGCTTCAGGAAAGGGTAGCTAAGTATGGTCAGATTTCGAAACTAGGCCTGTTTGGCACCCCAACTGTGTTCCTCTGCGGGACAGCAGCTAACAAGTTTGTGTACACTTGTGATGGGAACACACTCTCCAATCATCAGCCTATTTCAATACGAAGAATCTGTGGCGAAAAGAATCTGGCCGAGGTGAGTCCCGAAGACCATAAGAGAGTGAGGCAGGCGCTCATGGTGTTCTTGAAGCCAGAAGCACTCAAGGAGTATGCTGGTCAGATAGATGAGGAGGTCAAAATGCACATTAGCAAGTATTGGGAAGGCAAAGAAGAGATTGAGGTAAATTCCATTTCAGTTCCTAGATTTCTTAGGGCCTGTTTGCTGGAGTTTTTCTATAAAGCAGTTCAATTCAGTTCCATATATTTATATTTTTTCAGTTCAGTTCAGTATTTTTAAAGAATTCAGTATTTTTTTATTTTTTTCAGTTCAGTTCCGTATTTTTTTAAAAAATTCAGTTCAGTTCAATATTTTTTATTTTTTTCAGTTCAGTTCAGCAAGAATTAAGCTCTAGCAATCAGGGCCTTAATAATCTTGGTACAAAAAAAATCAATTATTAACAACATTTTTTTTGTAAAAAGTGAAAATTTGCATTTCATAAAGGATCACAATTCTATAAAAGTGAGGGGACTTGATAAATCCTGTTATACACAGGTAATGCCACTCATGAAGATCTTGACATTTGACATCATTTGCTCAATCATATTTGGAATTGAAAGAGGGAAAAGAAGGGAGTTACTTGTGCATCTCTTTGAGGTAGCAGTCGAAGGCATCCTATCGATCCCCCTGAATCTACCCTTCACTCGCTTCCGGCGCAGCCTGCAAGCAAGTGCAAAAATCAAGATCATAATCAGGGAGCTCATACAGGAGAAGAGGCAGGCCTTAGCAGAAAATAAGGTTTCATCTAAGCAGGATCTAATCACCTGTTTGCTCAGCATCCATGATGATGAAAGCGGCATACCTCTTCTTTCCGATGAGGAGATTGTGGATAACACATTCATCATCATGATAGCCGGCCACGACACATCCTCCGTCCTCCTGACATTCTTGATCCGGCTTCTGGCAAAGGATCCTTCAACATATGCAAACATTGTACGAGGTAACATTACATTAACATATGCATAAATTCTCATTTCGAGTACTCACATATTTGTTTGTTACTCATGCATAGAACAAGAGGGAATTGCGACGTCCATGGAACCAGAGAAGCTCTTAACATGGGATGATCTTGCGAAAATGAAATACACGTGGAAGGTAGCAACGGAGACCTTAAGAATCCATCCTCCTATATTCTGCTCATTCAGACAAACCATGAAGGACATCGAATACGGGGGATACCTAATCCCAAAGGGCTACCAGGTCTGGTAAAAAAAAACTCCATTCAGTTATTTTTTTCATCAAATACCTTAACTTTACTAGCATGAATAACATTATGTACAGGTACTTTGGGCAGCATGCATGACACAAATGGACGACAAAATCTATCCAGAACCGTCAAAGTTTGATCCATCAAGATCAGAACAGGGGACAAGAACGCCGTTCAGCTTTGTGGCGTTTGGGGGAGGATGGAGAAGTTGTCCTGGAAACGAGTTTGCGAGGATGGAAACACTGACTATGATGCATTACTTGGTGACCAGATTTACCTGGAAGCTATCCTTAGAAGACGATTCCTTCAAGAGGGATCCACTGCCAGTTTTCAATAAAGGACTGCCAATAAAACTCGAGCCCAAATGCATGTCTTGAAACTTTTACCTTAACCCTAAATCATCAATTCTCTTTGTTGTCACTGTATTTACCTTAAAAAATTGCCCTATAAGTAAGATTTCTTGTGGCATTGGCAAGACATATTTCAGAGGTTTCTTAAAGTTTTTTTAAGGTTTCTGCTTTGAGGATATCTTATGTATTCAAGAATCAAAGTTACTAGAAAACAAAGTAGTTCCCCAGAGGTTGAACAAAAGAAACAAACATGATCAAGTTTAAATGTTCCTTTCCTCCTAACAAAAGGTCCCACTGATTTTTTTCAAAGATAAGACTTTTTTCTAAGAGAGGAATATAAATATTTGACAGTCAAATTTATTGATGTATAAAATAGAGCAGATCATCAGACTTTTCATACATTTATAATATATATTTCTAATCATACATAGAAAAAAAAGGAAGGATACCAGATAATTGTCTGCTAAATCATCTAAGTTTTACTGAAATCCAAATATTCATGTTTCCCAGAAATCCAAGTATTCATTTACTCTACAAAATGGATTATGCTTTCTTTTTCACCCTGTTTCTACTGTTGATATCAGTTAGTACTATTATCTTGCTAAGGAGGAGGACTTCCAAGAGGCCTCCCCTGCCCCCTGGCTCCATGGGAATCCCACTTTTAGGCCAAACTCTAGAGTTTTTGAGAGCCATGAGGAACAATAAGGCCGAGGAATGGCTTCGAGAACGGGTAGCAAAGTATGGCCAAGTCTCAAAACTTGGCCTGTTTGGCACCCCAACTGTGTTCCTCCATGGCGCCGGAGCCAACAAGTTTGTGTACACTTGTGATGGGAACACACTTGCCAATCATCAGCCAATTTCGATTCGAAGGATCGTTGGCGAAAAGAATCTGTTTGAGGTCAGTCCTGAAGACCACAAGAGAGTGAGGCAAGCACTCATGATGTTTCTGAAGCCAGAAGCACTAAAAGAGTATGTCGGAAAAATCGATGAGGAGGTCAGAATGCACCTTAACAAGTATTGGGAGGGCAAGAAAGAGGTTCAGGTAAAGGTTTCTTTCAGTATAATCTTAGGAACCTACTTCAGTTCAGTTCAGTTCAATTCAGTTATGCGCCTTAATGAATCGTATTACACACAGGTAATGCCAGTCATGAAAACCTTGACATTTGACATCATTTGCTCGATCATTTTTGGAATCGAAAGGGGTGAGAGAAGGGAATTACTTGTGGATCTCTTCGAGGTAGCAGTCGAAGGCATCCTGTCTGTTCCGGTGAATCTACCCTTCACTCGCTTCCAGCGCAGCCTGCAAGCAAGTGCAAAAATCAAGACCATAATCAGGGAGCTCATACAGGAAAAGAGGCAGGCATTAGCAGAAAATAAGGTTTCTTCTAAACAGGATCTGATCACCTGTTTGCTTAGCATCCATGATGATGAAAGTGGCTTGCCTCTTCTTTCCGACGAGGAGATTGTGGACAACACATTCCTCGTCATGATAGCTGGACATGAAACCACCGCCACCCTCTTGACATTCTTGATCAGGCTTCTGGCCAAAGATCCATCAGTATATGCAAACATTGTACAAGGTAATGTCACAAATGTTCCTTAATACACTCAAACAACATCCTCATTTGATTATATGTATGTAGAACAAGAGGAAATCGCGAAATCCAAGGGACCGGAGAGGCTTTTAAGATGGGATGATCTCGCCAAAATGAAATACACATGGAAGGTAGCATTGGAGGCCTTAAGAATCTATCCTCCGATTTTCAGCTCATTCAGGCAAACCATTAAGGACATCGAGTACGGAGGGTATCTAATCCCAAAGGGTTATCAGGTATGGTTAACCATCTAAAAGAACATATTTTCAGGTTTCTTGGAATAAAGTATCAACATTCAACAGGTATTTTGGGCAGCGTTCATGACACATATGGACGAAAAAATCTATCCAGAACCATCAAAGTTTGATCCTTTAAGATCTGAACAGGGAGCAAGAACACCATACAGTTTCATGGCGTTTGGGGGAGGATCAAGAAGCTGCCCCGGAAATGAATTTGCGAGGATGGAAACACTGACTCTGATGCATTACTTGGTGACCAGATTTACCTGGAAACTATCTCTGGAAGATGATTCCTTCAAGAGGGATCCATTGCCAGTGTTCAATGCAGGATTACCAGTGATAATCGAGCCCATATTGAGCTCAAAAGATTGATAGGCATAGCTCTGAATTGTGCAAAACTCAGTACTCTGATATCATCTATGTTATGGAATGTTATGTGGCTCGTTATATGGCAAAAAGAGTATTATTTTAAGAATTATAATTGAAAGAGTATCATTTTGTGAATTAGTTTGAGAATATTCACCTGGCCCCAATTTATTTCAAAAATGTCTTAAAGAAAAGAAACAATTATGAGGCACTTTTATCTGAAAACATTAATTTAAATGGTTTCACTGGAGTGTCTTTGATAGAGGTTTTGGTCAGGACCTTAACCCTATTTCCTAAAAGATTACCTGAATTTCTAAAATAGAGCAGATCATCTAACAGCATGTTAAGTTTATTAGTTAACTATTAATTTATAAAAGTATACATACTTAAAAATACTAGCACTATTAAGAATACGTTCAATTTGTGAATAAATTTTAATAGAGATGATTTTGGCCATTAATTAATATTATTTAATATTACAGTAATTATTTTTTTCAAAATTATTTTGCACACAAAAATGAAAATATTCGTGATCAAGGTCGTCTCAATTGGACTTTAAAAAGTCAAGCCGGACACTTTGAGTGGGATGGGCAGCTATTTTCAATTAGCACTACCTGACAAGACAATTATTTGCTGAATCTTATAACAGAGCAGAAAATTTCTCTTTTCAAGATTCCTAAAATCCAAAAGTTTTTTGATATCTCTATAAAATGAACCACCTAGCATTCAGGTTTCCCAGAGCTCATAAGTTTCCTATTCTAGACCATGGATTCTGCTCTGTTTTTCACTCTGTTTTCTCTGTTGATATCTGTTATTATCTTCCTAAGGAGGAGGGCTTCCAAGAGGCCTCCCCTTCCCCCTGGCTCCATGGGAACCCCATTTTTAGGCCAAAGTCTAGACTTTTTAAGAGCAATGAGGAACAATAAAGCAGAGGAATGGCTTCATGAAAGGGTAGCAAAGTATGGCCAAATCTCAAAACTAGGCCTGTTTGGCACCCCAACTGTGTTCCTCCATGGAGCAGCAGCCAACAAGTTTGTGTACACCAGTGATGGGAACACACTGTCAAACCATCAGCCTATTTCGATTCGGAGAATCTGCGGTGAAAGGAATCTGTTCGAGGTCGGTCCCGAAGACCACAAGAGAGTGAGACAGGCACTCATGATGTTCTTGAAGCCCGAAGCGCTCAAGGAGTATGTCGGAATAATCGACGAGGAGGTCAGGTTGCACTTCAACAAGTTTTGGGAGGGTAAACAAGAGGTTCAGGTAAGTTTTATCTGATAAATTTCAGTTTAGTTTAGTTCTACTGTTATACTTCAATTTAGTCCTGTTTAGTTATCGAATCATGTTGTACAGGTAATGCCACTCATGAAGACCTTGACATTTGATATAATTTGCTCAATCATATTTGGAATCGAAAGGGGGAAGAGAAGGGAGTTACTTGTGCATCTTTTCGAGGTAGCGGTTGAAGGCATCCTGTCTATTCCTGTGAACCTGCCGTTTACTCGCTTCCGACGCAGCCTGCAAGCCAGTGCAAACATTAAGACCATAATCAGGGAACTCATTCAGGAAAAGAGGCAGGCATTAGCAGAAAATGAGGTTTCATCTAAGCGGGATCTGATCACCAGTTTGCTTAGCATCCATGATGGTGAAAGCGGCTTACCTCTTCTTTCCGATGAGGAGATTGTGGACAATGCATTCATCATCATGATAGCTGGGCATGACACGACCTCCGTCCTCTTGACATTCTTGATCAGGCTTCTTGCCAAAGATCCATCAATATATGCAAACATTGTACAAGGTAATAACTCAAATTTAAGGTTAACCTAAACCAGTTTTATCCATTCTGCTACTCATATTCTGTGTTTGTTACTTGTGCTAGAACAAGAGGAAATTGCGAAATCCAAGGGATCGGAGAAGCATTTAACATGGGATGATCTCACCAAAATGAAATACACATGGAGGGTAGCCATGGAGACCTTAAGAATCTACCCTCCTGTATTCTGCTCATTCAGACAAACAGTCAAAGACATCGAGTATGGCGGATATCTAATCCCAAAGGGTTATCAGGTATGGTCATTTCCTCATCAAATACCTAAATCTTCAATTTCATGCATAAAATATGATCTACAGGTAATTTGGGCAGCATGCATGACACATATGGATGAGAAAATCTATCCAGAACCATCGAAATTCGACCCTTCGAGATCTGAACAGGGAACAAGAACACCATTCAGTTTCATGGCGTTTGGGGGAGGATCAAGAAGCTGCCCCGGAAATGAATTTGCAAGAATGGAAACACTGACTCTCATGCATTACTTGGTGACTAGATTTACCTGGAAACTATCTCTGGAAGATGATTCCTTCAAGAGGGATCCATTGCCAGTGTTCAATGCAGGATTACCAGTGATAATCGAGCCCATATTGAGCTCAAAAGATTGATAGGCATAGCTTTGAATTGTGCAAAACTCATTACACTGATATCATCTACATATATGTCAGTAGACCAGTTTCAATAGGTAGAGAATATAAAAATGCACATTATTCATGAGCACACTGGCATATTTTCACAAAAATACCAATTTGCAGTATTTGGAAGAGGGGAAATAAAATTAAAAAAAGAAATCTGATATTGTATTTCTTTCAAGAGATGCAAATCTCCAAGCAAACTTACATATGTTGCACCTAAGCAAAACCAGCTGCAGGACACTGCCCAAGGAATTTGCCTGGAATTCAAAAAACTACCGAAGGCTGCTACTGCGCTTCCTTTGCCGGATCTGTACTAGTGCTGACCACCGGCTTCACAGTATTACTAGACTGGCTAATTTCCTTCGATTCGTCTGAGCTTTTCTTCGACACCACAATTTCTTTCAGTGCCTCTTCCAACTTCTCAAGTCTCTCCTTCACCTCTAAAAGGTGCGGATCAGATGCCTTCTTTTCTTCTTCTTCAGCAGCCTTAAGTGCCATCTCTTTCAGTGTAGCCTCTTCTTCAGCTTTCTTCTTTGCCTCCAGTTCAGCGTCCATCCTTCTCATTTCTGATCGAGCATACTGAGCTACCAAATACACAGCGAAAGAAGGCAAGCAGACAAAAAACAGTTGCACAAGGTGGAAATCGAGCCCAAATTCCTTCCTTTTGGGGGGAGCAGTGAAGAGAATCTTGGAGGCAGTCATAAAGTCAAGTTCTTTCTTCTTGTTGACCATCTCGTACGCTTCCTCACGGCTTATAGACGAAGAAGCTTCCCCGCCAGGTTTTCCGGGCTTGGTTTCTGAGCACAAGTGCCTGGCAAATAATCGCCGGGAGAAATGACCCCACATTCTTTGGCTGCTTCTCATTTTACTTTGGCGGCAACAAGCAACTGCAAAAAATTTCAATAAAAAATCAACTTTTTGCCACATACAATCTCTACTGAATGGTTAAAAATGATTGCTTGAAAGGGTGACAGCTAGAAAATCAAGTAAACTTTTGATTTGGGACAGGGAAAGTTCATTGAGTCATTTCATCAAACACTTTATGTTCATATTTATGCATCGTGTGACATTAAACGTGCAATTCGAGCAGGATTCATGACACAAATGAATGAGAAAATCTAGATGCATTTCATGGTTACGAGATTTACCTGGAAGCTGTCTCAAGAAGTACACCAAATGACTGATTAAACCGAGGATTGCCGGTGAAATTTGAGCACTCAGTGAATAGCTTTAATATGAATGAAATATGGGCGGGTTTTTGCAGTGAACAGTACTCAGAAATCAGTACTTTTCCTATGCATGGAAATCACTATGGTTTGACATCTTGAACGATTCATAATTCCATTCATAAGTTTTTTTTATTTGCATATTTGTTCATAAATTCGAACCATACGGGTAATAATATATGTAACTATCTGTCAAAAATATTTTTGATTAAGGGTATCAATTAATTATAGTGGATGAGAGAGAGTATCACTTTTATAGTTAACTTTTAAAGGCACCAAAGGTAGGGCTTTGTATAAGATCTTCAAGGCTCATGCACAAAGAAGAATTGTTACCATCAGATGCGGAGTCGGGAATTTAAAAGTGGGCAGCAAATTTTATTTTTAAGTATGATAAGACATTTAGATTAATTTGGAGAGAATTTGGATATTTTTAAATCTAACCTTAAAATTTAAAATAAAAGTATGTAGAATTACTTGTGTTATTAGTAGTATTTTCTAAAGAAATTGGTAACAAAATTATAATTTTTCAAGTTTTATACATTAAATTTTTTTTTTTTGTTTTTGTTGGGTAGCATTTGCTACCCTTACTCTTAACTATCTCCGCCTTTGATTGCAACATAAGTTTGTGATCCTATAAACATTTATAGGAGTTTTAATCACCCTTATGATACATTTGCACATTGATACACCTTCACCCTATTATTCAGGCTTTCACTGATTAGAGAAGAGGGGAGAAATTAAAGTCGGATTATACTGATCTAATTTAGTACAAGCAGTTATTCTAATCTAATCATACTCTGAATATTGATCTCATTCGTCGAGTGGTTGACATCCTTACCATGTTGCTTAGAGTAGCTGAGGGGATTTGATCCTCTGAGATCTGTTGAGCGTGCTAAGATCTCTGATCAATTAGTTTTAAAGACGGGTATGAGTAAAAGAATGAGACAGTGAAACTAACTTGTAGACACTTTTGAGGTGGTGAAACTAGATTGTGCACACTTTCAACTATATGCACAGTATTGATTATATAGGGGTTTTATACATGCATGTCCAATTTACTAATGCAGGTCTGAAAAAGATAATAATACCCTCCATTGTTTCACATGTCTGGACTTGCACTAGGATAATTCAGGGGCAAAATATTGTCTTTTTCAGACCTGCATTAGTAAATTGGACCTGCATGTATAATTTCCGATTATATATTAGTTATTGATGACCTAACAATCATATGTTATATCAGTAGAGGTCGTGGAAATAATGTTCATCTTTAAAAGATATAAAAGTCGATCTTTTGAATGATAAAATGATGATAGAGGACCGATAAATGCAATGTCAAACATGTCATAAGGATCTTAATAACTAATCTATATCAAATTAATTTAGTATGAAATTTTTCTCAGCGGATTCAGCATTATAATATAACATTTCATAATCATGATGTTGAATCAACAACTAAACATAGGGACAAAGACATGAGTCCATTCCAACCATAACAATTCATGGTAATATTGTTGTTTTTTCATGAGAGTGAAAGCTTTGATCAAAGCATATTCTTATGCTTCAAAGTTGCAATAATATATTTGTAGCCGTCCACAAGAAAAAAAATGGCGTAAAAGCTTAGGTGTGCGTGACTTTCGTCTCTATCCTTAGACCATTTTCGGACCATTTTTACGACCTTCCGTAGCCTGTCCGCTTCTGAAAATTTTCAATTATATAATAATTACTTTATTATTCAAAAACTGATAATAATCTATTAAACTAAAATGCTTTTAGAGAATCATATTTATAATATTAATAAAGCATTAACCATAGATATGATCATACGTTTTTAGAGAATTTTACTTCCTTTTAACGTTATACATATTAAAAGTTCAATACAATATCATTTACGTGAATATTATTTTAAATTTATGCTCGTATTATTATAAACTAAAAAAAGTAAATAGTAAAATATGATAACAATATTGAAACATTAAATCACACGTGTTTCATGCAAGCAAAGTAGCACAATGAAATTTCAATTGCTCCCTAATACTATAAAAATACAAAGAGAAAAAAAAAGTCAAAAGCACTTTGAATGAAGCATTTGAAAACTTTGCTGATATTCTCAATCCCAAACATACTTGAAAAGGTGATTCCAACACACAATTTTAATTAATAATATTTTTTTAATTGCATTTATAAATATTAAATAAAAATTTAATATTTAAATACTGATAAATCAAAAATATTAAAAATCTGATGATAAATAGTTTGAGAAGTTGATTAAAAGGACATATATAGTTAGTACCTTTTTCTACAACTAAAATAACAAAGTCTTATAATTAAAAAATAGTGGTACTGGTTTGCTACATGCAGTCCAAATATAATTGCACAAGTTAAATATAAAATATCTTTCCAATATGTATTTTATAATTCATATTTATATACACCAACACATGAATTATATATTACACAATTTCAAATATCCAAATAAGAGTATATTTAATTATGTAATATATGCAAGGATTGCAATACAACAAAATACCAGCAAAGCCAGTAGTATATTACTTCAAAAATAAATAAAACATGAATTTTTAATAATAATAATATTGTTACATATTTCTTTCCTCCTTAAGGAGCAGTATATATATTCCGCGCTCTTTCCCCTCCAAAGGACAAAGTTTGACCTGAGCGCAGATTGGTCGAAAGAAAAAGAAAAGAAATAAGCTGCTCTGGTGGGCTAAGCTGATCAAGTGAAATGGCTAGAATGCCCCTCAGCTTCCCGGCGGCAGCCATCAGCAACGCCACCGTGGGACTGCCGGAGAACTGGTGGGACCGGATCAACGAGTCCCCCGAGTGGCAAGATGGGATCTTCTACTCTCTCTGCGCTGCCTATGCTCTCGTTTCTTCAATTGCGCTGGTATGCTCGATTGATTCCTCGAATTTGTCGTTTTCTGTCAGTGATGATTTTTAGGTTTACTGGGATGAGAATTTGTGGGTTTTTGTTAGTGAGTTGAGGTTAGAAGATGTTTTGCTGTAAATCTCACAAAAGATTACAAATTGGTGAGCTGGGGAGCTTGTTTTTTCGATATCTGGTTGCTTTTTGCTGGGGTGTTATAGATGTTTGTTTATTTATGTTTCCCTCCTTGTTCTTCGTATTTGATTTGTTGGTGAGAAATAGGTCAGGTTTACTTAGACTAGTGTAGTGTTTGGTTCAGCTCAATTCAGCTAAACTATTCGATTTTAGTTTAGTTCTGTTTAGAAGAATCGGGCTTTAGTGGGAAATAAGTGGTTGAGTTATTATGTGGCTGTAACCGTGTTGAAAATGATTACCTACTTATGCGGAAAAAGCTGGTTTCTTGAAAGAAGTAAAAAATATCAGCTTTGCGATATCCATGATAATAAATGTGTTTTGTGTGTGATGGCTTGTTTCCTGCTGCATATATAGCTTATGAAGCGAATTAATTCTTATTCTCGGGTGATCCGCCTGCTTTTATTGGCGTAATGTGTCAACGGATCCTATTTGTTGCTATATTCTTTGGTCAGGTGCAATTTTAGAAGTTTTTGAGTGGTTTCGATCCTCTATTTATTTCACATTAAACCTCGTTTGCCTTTCGTACTTAGGAACTCATGACTTCTATTGGTTTGTAATGGCAAAAAAATGAATGCTTTACTATCTTAATATGTTCATGCAGATTCAACTGATAAGAATAGAAGTTAGAGTGCCAGAATATGGCTGGACAACACAGAAAGTTTTCAATCTCATGAACTTTGTTGTCAATGGAGGTAATGAAATGATTACTGGAGCTTAAATTTGTTTACCCCTATCTACTTATATATGACAATTGTTCTGGCCTTTGCAGTGCGTGCTATTGTCTTTGGATTCCATATGCATATCTTTCTCCTGCATCCCAAGGTAAGGTTATATATTATTCAGAAATTTGGCTGCACATTCTTATGCATGGGTGTTTTTGTTTTGGGGCCAGAATCTAAAATCTACTTCATCCATTAACTTAACAAGCAGTGGGGAGTTTTAAGTTTCTTCCTGAACTCGTGGACATTTTAGATTATTATTATAATATTAATGTTATATATTCGCTTTGATATCTTAGATAGATGTTGGGATCCAAATAGGCACACTGAGTATTTTTGCTGTTAAAATTACTTGTCCCTGACAAGAAAGCTTGAGGATAATTTTGCATGTCACATCATATGCTTCAAGAAGCAGATATTTTATTGCCCAGTTGCTTTTGCGTTTCAAGGAAATATACTACTCTTGGATGCATTTGCTCCTGTTCCAGGAAAATTAACTCCTTTCGAGCTTGTAACAATTGATCCACATGCTGTAATAATCATCTACAAAATTTGAGATGTCTTCTTGTATTCCAGCTATCGATGTTCTCATTTCTGACGACAAAATTCAAGAAAACTAGTCTGTGCTTATCTCATTAAATTCCATCTTCTAATCTTTAACCTTTAACCAGGTGCTGACTTTCACGTTGTTGGATCTTCCGGGGTTGCTCTTTTTCTCAACCTATACGCTCCTGGTGCTATTTTGGGCTGAGATCTATCATCAGGTGAGTGAGGATTTGTCCCTTATTATAAATTACTACTTACCCGTAATTTCATATGCTGAATTTATTCTGACTTGTTAAATTTTGAATGACAGGCTAGAAGTTTGCCTACAGATAAACTAAGAATATATTATATAGCGGTCAACGCTGTGATATACTTCTTTCAGGTTTGTGATATAAGTGTTCCCTGTTATGCTGTAGTCCTCACAACAACCAACTTTCCGTGTTTAGTCTGGAGGGGCTTTGTTTGTACTGAACCATCAGAAAAATAATTGACCTTTTTTTTTTTTCTTTTTTCGGGTCAGATGAATGTGGTACTTACATTTTGTATCAGGCTTCAAATTCATAAATTTCAAATTCTACCACAGCAGTGAACTTCCCAAACACTTCACAGCTTCTTGCCCCAAAATGATTTCAATTTCATGCTCTTTTCTTCTTCCTCCTCTATTTGGCCTATTACAACGCATGTAACTTTGAACATAAATAATTCACAATTACCTCACCAACATCCTCTTCACTTTTCACTTGCACTTGCACTTGCTGTCTTCAAGTTGCTATAGAAATTATTTACATTCTTACTTTTTGTATTTAACCTGACATTACTTGTTTTTGGACCAGATTTGCATATGGGTTGACCTTTGGGTTCATGATAACTCTGTTTTTGAATTCATCGGAAAGATCTTTATTGCTGGTATGTGTCACCAACTGAATCTACTCTTACACTAATGCTTGTATATATCAGCCTTTAGTGCTACAAACATTTGCCTTACATTGTTTCCTAATCTCATTCATATTTCTGCAGTGGTATCATTTGTAGCAGCACTGGGTTTCCTATTCTATGGAGGAAGGTGGATCTTCTAAACTCTTTTGATCAGTTAGATTGTTTGTCCCATGTCAAACTGTTTTACAGACACTTCTTTGTTGGACCTTCCCTTTATATATTATTTGTGTTCTTCAATCTTTTCAGGTTATTTTCCATGTTAAGGCGCTTTCCTATTGAATCCAAAGGGAGAAGAAAGAAGCTTCATGAGGTTGTTTACATTCACATGAAATTTGCAATTCTTTATGTATAGATCATGCTCGCTAGTTGTTTATTACATTTTGAAAAGGGCACAGTCGTTTTAGTATGTCAGGTTCTGTTTTATCTACATTAGTAGATTCTTGCGATGACCCTATAGATCGTGACATGGCTTTGCAGGTTGGATTCGTGACTGGAATATGTTTCACCTGCTTCCTCATAAGGTGCTTTGTGGTAAGCATCAAGTTCATGCAGATACTTCGTTTATTCATATGATGACTTGATCTTTAGGGAGTTGGTGGGTTTTTTTTTTTTCTTTTTTCCTTTGCCAGTTTTTGTAACTTGCATTTCAAAAACGTCCACAAAACATAACATGTTACCCATTTATATGCAGATTACACTCTCGGCCTTTGATGCAGATGCCTCACTTGATGTGCTTGATCATCCTATTTTAAATTTGATCTATTACACGGTATGCAGGACTTTAACAATGTTTTTTCCCCATTTCATTGTCTTTGTGTGTACGTGTCCTTTTACACAAGTTATTTATTTTCAATTATGTTGTGTGTGTAGCTGGTTGAGATTCTTCCATCAGCTCTCGTGCTCTTCATTCTGCGGAAGCTGCCGCCCAAAAGAGTATCTGCCCAATACCACCCCATTCGGTAGCCTGCCAGCTTATCTCTTGTTAAGGATATCCGTTATTTATTGTCATGGCTGTACATTGAGGGATAACGGAGCTGTACGAGAATAATCGTGCCTGGAATCAAGATGTGTGATTGTGCAATGTGAAACAGATTTCAATTGATTCTTTTTGCATATCTATTGAAAGGAAATTTGCGACATATGATCTTTTGTACTTGTTTGTTGCCCGGAAAGATTAGGTAGTAGGATGTACTTCTCTTAGCACGTTATCTTCCACCTTTTTTTGGGTTTCCATGTGGGAGTGGCACGTGCTCTCTCGTAAACTTGCATCTCTGTATTATCCTTCTAAAACTCTTGAGATTGAGATGTGAATTTAAGCAACTTTAAGCTAATTTTGCTCGACCCTTTTTGTTCTAGTCAAGCTATAAATGGTCACAAGTATGATAACATCACAAGGATGGTTAGAATCCGATGGATGATGCCAATTCTAACAAATCATAGACATGCAACGATGTCGCAAAGCATTTGCCATTAAACAAGAAATTGGGCCAGACTAGGCCTCCAACATTTTCTTTTCTGCAACATCATACGAACAAAAGCGCACACAACAAGATGATAATGGCACATATCTTTGGTTACTTGTTATCAACCACCAGCCACAATAATCTACAATAGACGGTTATGTTTTAGACACATAGAAGTGCCCTGTACTGTATGAGAAACTTGTCCTCCATTTTCTAAGTCACCAAATCAGCTCTCTATCTCACCTTAATTCAAAAGGAGAGGATAAAGACTGAAACATTTAAGTAAAAAACCACAGCTACATCACTGCACACATGGTCAATTCTCATGTAGGTCTTCTACCGGTGGAGCTGCAAATCTGACATTTCCAGGCCTTGCCACAACTACTGGCTCGTCGGCAAACAAAGCCTTGATAACAGCTGGAGTCCTCAGAGGGCGGCGGCCAGTCATGCGGGGGTACACATCTTCCAGAAAATAGTAAGCATGACCTGCTATCATCCCCTGTAAGAACAATCCTCAAATATGTCAACAGCGTGAATGAGGAAACAATGAACAACTCTACAGGCAATAGGCAAGACAAAAGGTCTAGATTACTAATAAACATGCAATCACCAAACAATATACTCCGCACTATATCAGTGATTATAATTGATATTCAAGGAACATTTCCTGAGAGCAAGTACCAGCAGACTCTCTAGTTAACTAAAATCCCTCAAATTTACATATAATGATGAGAGAGAGAAAGAGCTGAAGAGCAAAGCATATGAGAACGCACCAAAAGATCAACCCAAGCACTAGCACCAACGAGAACTGAAAATCCCAAAAGAACCTGCAAAGGAAGAATATGCAAGAGCCATTAAAATTTAAAAGAAAGCACTATAACAACCACTTAACAGAGTGGTGTCATTTTTGGTTTAACTGCTAACCTCTAACATACAGAGTAGAGTAAATTTTAAATAGGATTTAAGATTTAAATGTCAATAAACCCTTCTCCCAAATCATTTTATTCATATACGTGGGTTCTAATCTGTTTCATTAAATGTTGTTCAACTTTTTGGTAGCAGATGGAAATAAACTACATACACAACAGCAAAAGAATCGTGAAAGAAAACGAAGAAGAATATGTGACTGAGTTACATTGTCCTTTGATCAACTATAATGAACCCTAGGTCAGTTTGAAGTTTGAACTAATTCTCAACGTATAGCACACGTGCATGATCTAAAAGATGCACATGAAACTCATTTCTTGTGTATTCCACCACAAATTTACAAAGAGCAACGCATACAAGTAGAACAAGCCAAACAATCAATTGAAAATTAAAAGGAGCAAAAGAAACTGGGCGAATAGTCCAGAAATCTTGTTTCCTTAACCGTAGAAAATTTGTTATTACTTCAGTGTAAAAAGAGTCTACAAACAAGATTATCACATTTTAACAAATTTATCTTTTATCTCCTTGAGTTATTACAGATGCTCAGATGGAAAGTTGCAACAATATTTAAGAAAAAGTGATCGGCAAGAAACAATTGGACAAAATCCAGTTCGCTTTATACACACAGATTGAGTAGCACAGATGATATATATTTTAAGACTGTTGACTAACCCATGGAAGATAAGCTGCTGTGAAGGTGAACAGGCCCAAAAAGCTCATGGGAATGTATGGATTCTGCTTGGCCCAAACATAAACCTGCAAAATGATAAAAGTTTAGACTTGACTATTTTTTTTAATGGGCTTAAACTTCGGAAAGCAAATTTGGAGAAAAAAATTACACAAACTAACCATCATAAATGTCAGTGAATTGCTAAGGAAAATAATCCTCGCAAACGATTCTGAGACATAAGGTATCATTCCACCGACAAGAACAATTCCAGTTAAAATAGTTGCACCAAACAACAGCATGTAGAAGAAATCCGCCGTTCTTCCCCTAAATGAGTTCTCCTCAAGAAGCTTGCAGTATCGAGCCAAGAAAAACATGTGAAAGAGAAAATCCAGATCTGAAAAACAACGTTTAAGAGAAGGTCAGATGAATAAACTTAATTAACAAACTCATATACATTAGTTTATATTTATCTCACCAAGTCAGCAGTCAAACCAATTTCCAGTTTTCAGACATCAGCTAAATCATATCATATAGATGTAAACATATAAATGTAGGAGGTGAAATCAAATTTGATAAGTGGTCTTAGTAAACACCTTTTTCTCCAACTATATGATTACTCCTTTATAGCTAAATTGTCATATAAAGATAGATAAGAGCAAGTGCCGAAGGTTAAACACGTCAAAGCAACAGACATAGAATTTACACGGGATAGAATCTAATTGAATTAGACTAGAGCAACTATTTCACTCAACCGGCGAAGGAAAAAACACGTGTCATCTGCTAGACAATCAAACGGCTGTACTAAGTGTTAAGTGAACATGCAAGTGACAAAAGCAAATGGCCGCATTTAAAAAGATCAACACGATTCATGACATGACAATGGATGTTTCTATTCCAGGCCTGAACCAGCAGACACGTCCAAAAAAAAATCAATTAAGTTGCCAGTTCCAAGATCACGCCCTATATCATTTACCAGAAAGCAAAAATTCCTTGTATCACAAGAATGTGCATTTCTCCACACAAAACAAAGATTCCTTTTCAGTTCAGAAAATGAAAAAAACGGAGGAAAATTCTCAAAAATCAACTACGCTGATTGAGAAACTTTGCGTCGCTGGTTCATGCATAATAAAATACATAACATGGGTAATCAAGATCAAGAACACCACAAAACCTCAAATCTCATGTACACCACAATCAACACTGAAATTCACACATGAGCTAGATAAATGGCAAGGAAATTACCCATCTTGCGGAAGTACAAGAAGTTAGTCACAAGGCGCCAGAATTGGTAATGCTTCACCACCAGCTTAGGGTTCAAGTACAGATTATAAGGAGAGATTATCTGCAAATCCAACAAAACACAAAAAGCTCACATTTTTTATCAAAACGAACAAAAACCCAACATCAAAATTCAATCACACCCAAACAATCAACGATTCTAGCATCACATCATAATCAAACCCTAACATCCCAAAAAAGAAACCAATTCTCAATCACAGCTCATCAAAATTGGGCACGTACATCAAGCGAGCAGCCGATGGTGGTGACGATTGCAGCGGTGAGGTAGGAGCGCGTGATGACGGGCATCTGCTTGTACCATTCTTCAACAGCTTGAGCCATCTCCAATTCTCTTCTGGAAATCGATGCACAGAGATGAATTTCGCCAGCGAACACTGTAGAACGAGGAGAAAAAGTGTGATGGTCTCGGGTTAGGGGTATTTATAGAGCTCCACGCGCGGTTTGATGTGGTGAGTGTCACTAGCCAATCAATGGGGTTTGCGACTGCCAGTGACCAATCACGTGCTTGGGTGTGACACTAAACTATTTGAGATATTATATCTCATAGTGGATTGCTTATTTAATTGTTTTTAAGGGAAAAAAATTAATATTTAAGTAAATAGTTATGGAAAGTATTTGCTAGTTTATTAAATTGTGATGATATTTGTTGTCATTAAATTTACTATACTAGACTAGAAGATGATTGTTTATCTTTGATGATAGGGTAAAGAAATTTTGCATGTCACCTTCCTATAGATAAACTGTGTCAAATATGTCAAATTCAGTAGCGGAATCAGACAAAAATGTTTGGGGTTAATGAATAAGGGTTGTTTTTTAGGAAACTAAGATTCCACCGCCCCTGTATGCTCAAGTCTACAATAACTATAATCTGTAATCTAAATTTGAGGGGTTGTCAATGCCGTTTGTGCAACTTCTAGTTTTGTCACTGTTGTTGATATTGTAACTATATTATTTCTTACTGAATTTTTATAATGTTTGTAACCATCTGGCAACCATCAGTGAATAAATTGTAATTATATCAAATGTATATATCAGTAATTTTCATGGTCTCACTAGTCAAATCGATTGTGAAGTGGTTGAACTAAATGAGCAGTTCCTCTATCTCTATCACTGATGTTCAGTCTGTTGCAAATAGAGATGATCAAATTCCATCACAAAATGATCATGATTTATTTGGGTAAATGATCGTGTTTGATCCAATACAGATCAATGTCTTGCTTCATTACCCCAAATCCATCAATTTCATGTTCAAATTTGGTCAAATTTTCATATCGTGTTTCAAATTGTCAAGTTATACTTTTAATTAAGTTCACTTGAAAGGCTATAACTATAGATACTCTAACTACGGATGTATGGGTTGAATTGAGGACCTGACCTACTCTCACACGGCCATCATATACTATCAAAATCGATGTTGTATGGATGCACAAACGATGCAAGCACAAATGGTAAAGAACTAAAGTATGTCCTCCTGCTTGTAAGAATCATAATATGTTAACCAATATATCACCAATATATCAACCATATATGTTACTTGGACACCACTTGTAAGGATCATAATATCAAGATATCTCATTTGGCTCTCTTTCCACTACACACAGCTATCATACAGATGATTTGCTGGCATCATGTGTACGAGAAGTGTTAGACACTTAAACGATGTTTTATAGACTCGCAACTCTAAAGGCCGGTGGTTCTATATTTACCCGTATATTACTTAATTTTGTGCTAGATTAATGCACCGCCACTTACATCATTGTTTGGTTGATTGAGTTGATTATGTTGTATGTTTTCACACTTAGCACTGTTGACATTGTATACCCAAGTGATCATGCAATCTGTTTTGTTTTTTAATATATTAAATATCCAGCAGATGCCCTAAAATTTTTACCATGATACCATCTTTATTTACCAAAGAAAAAAGGGGTAATGCAACAATGACTAAAAGTAAGGGTCCCAATTCCCAATGTTAAAAAATACCAGCCTCTGAATGTAATTAAGTAAATCCTCTCCCTCATAAACCCTGCAACGCTCCACCCTCTTCTGCTACATTTCTCCTCCGTCGCTTAAACCCCGCCAACCCTAAACCCCCAATCGGAAAAATGGCTTTCCGGCTAAAGCTCCGATCACTCTGCATCTCCCAATTCTCCCAAATTCACCGCTCTCTCTCAACAGCAGCAGCAGTTTCGCCGTCCTCAATTCTCGATCCCGACTCCAAAACCCCTCTCGCCGCCAAGGACAAGTCACGCGCCGCCCTCAACCTCCTCCGCACCGAGAGCAACCCCGAGCGCATCCTCCAGATCTGCCGCGCCGCCGCCCTGACGCCGTCGTTTCATCTCGACCGCCTCGCCTTCTCCAAGGCCATCAACAGGCTCAGAGATCTCAACTACTACAGCGGCATCCGCGAGCTGCTCGAGGAGTCCATGTCCCGGCCCGACATCAAGTCGGACCGGGCCGCAGCCTTCTTACTCGTCCTGTACGGCCAGGCCGGGCTGCAGAGCGACGCCGTCAAGGTGTTCGAGAAAATGCCCGAGCTGGGGTTCGAGCAAGACGTGAAGAAGCTCAATGCGCTGCTCACCGCCTGCTCATTCGCGAAAGATTACAAGGAGATGAAGAGGGTGTACGTTGATTTCCCCAAGAGGTTTGGCATTGTTCCAAATCTCGACACTTATAATGAAGTGATCAAGGGGTTGTGCGAGTCAGGTGATTCGAGCTATGCATTTTCAATTCTGAGTGAGATGAATAGCAAGGGAGTGAAGCCGAATTCGATCACATTCGGTTCGATGATGGCTGGATTCTACCAGGAGGAGAAGTTTGAAGAGGTTGGGAAAGTTCTTGAAGCCATGAAAGAGCATAACACAACTCCTGGAATCACTATCTACAACATCAGGATTCGGAGCTTGTGCAAGCTGAAGAGGTCGAAAGAGGCCAAGGCTTTGCTTGAAGGGCTCGTGGCAAGAGGTATAAAGCCGAATGTCGTCACCTACTCGAACCTGATCCATGGATTCGCCCGCGAGGGAGATTTGGAGGAGGCCAAAGTGATGTTTGAGAGGATGGTGAAAGTTGGGATCAAGCCTAATTCACAAGTGTATTTTACCCTGGTTTACTTTCTGTGCCAGGGGAAGGATTTTGAGGGTGCACTGAGGTTTTCTAAGGAATGCATCGCACTTGACTGGGTGCCGAATTTCTCTACCATGAAGGCCCTTGTTGAAGGGCTTGCCGGGAATTCAATGGCGGATGAAGCTAAGGAGATTGTCGGGAAGCTGAAGGGGAAGTTCACCGATAAAACTGATAGGTGGACTGAGATTGAAGAGGGATTGGCTAAAGTAGAGGTATAAACAGCTTATGGTATGGTTCTATTGGCAATTTGGCATCAAGTTTTGATATTTGAATCTTGTATGCCATTCTTGTGGAGACAATAGTCTTGTTTTAGTTACTTGTTACATTGATCTTAATACTTTTGATTGTTCTGTTTTAGATTCATGATTAATATCAAGTGCTGTTTTAGTTCATTAACCAGATAACACCAGTTCTACTGCACACGATTCAAATATCACTTCTTATCACTTCTTATGCTGGGATTGTGGTATATAAAATGTTTTATGTTAAGGCTGGCTGAAGACATGGTTGCTCGTTGTTCTCCAGTTGTTTATGCACTTCATTCATCGGTATCAACCTGCGCCAAGCTGAGTATGTGCCTGCATTTGCTCAGTTAGGAATTTCCAGTCGAAATTCTGTTGCCATTGGACCTGAAAATTCTACCTTTTATAGCAGCAATATTCTTAGGACCCGTGCCTGTGGTGCTGACAAAATTTGGAAGCTTACTGAAAACTTGGAGACATGCATGAATGTTGATTCAGAATTTGTTTGAATCCATATATTATTTAGCTAAGTCTCTTGAAAGTCCTAACTTTCCTTAATGCTATGAAACTACCACTATGTATTTAAACTCAAGTGATACAATTTTATGTTAAAATATTGATTATTTTAAAATAAACATATAGTAAAACATGTTTTAATGCAAAAATTCAAGAAATTTTATTTAAAAATTAAAAAAAATTAAAAAAACATAATATACCGTTCAGATTAAAAGGTACACTGTATTAGTTAAAACATATAAAGACTTTCATGGAAAGTCAGAAAAGTTGGGAGATCGGGAGATTTTCTCTTATTATTTCATACGGTTAAAATGAAGTCTAAATTTCATATTTTTCCCCCCAATACAGCATCTCCGATGCATAGAGCTTCTTCCTTGAATAATCACATTTTGCATTGGAAATGGTTTTTTGCCTTTTTTGTTTTGTTTTGTTTGAGTATTTGTAATATTAGGAAACGAGGTTGCATTAGAGAGATAGGAAGTACATTTTCTACCTTCACTTAGAAAAGGTGAAAATCACAACTGAGTATTGACTTCGATTCCAAATAAGTTAGCTATTACAAAAAGGATTAGAAGGAAGAAACATGTACAAGAAATTGTTCATTTTGAAAAGAACAAAATTTCAGCTCTAATCTCTTCTACAACAATGGAGAAACACGCTTCAAGTTATGACCGATATTTCAGTTTAGATCCAGTCCTTAGGTATTGTGCTCCATATGCCGCTGTTGAACCCATTGTCGTGAAAGCAACTAACCAACTGATAACCACGATAAATGTCAACACAAATGAACACGAAAAACAGCAAAAAAAAAATTAATAATAAAGAAAGCTCGGTACCTCAAGTATTTGATGTACGAGTAAGTGTCCTCGTTACCAAACTCAGGTTGTAGCAGAGCTGCAGCTACTAAAACCAACTGGAAAACTGTATTCACCTGTTGACATAATGCCAAAGTTCAGAAAACACACAGATGTTACTTCCTCCATTTCGATGAATGAAGTGATCTGTTAAACTATGCTCAATATTCCATCATTAAGATCTTAAAAATTCGATCTTTATCTGTCAATTATTGGTACTCAATCAATATTACGAAGTTTAAGATGCATGCCTACAGTTGAAACCATACCTTGCTTATCATGAGAGGCTCAACTTTCTCGGGATTTGTGCCATCAAGGTTGAAGAAATCAGACCAACTCTTCCACTATCAGAGAAACTATATTAAGCGCCAAGTGCAGGCAAAAAGCACAATTCTTTAAAACAGGCCGTCAAGCGGAAAAAAAATTCCATACCTGCCACTGCAAACCACTAGCTCTCTTATATGCAGCCCCACCAACGAGTGCAACATCACGCATCACAACAAGTGCAACAAGTCCAGCTACAAATCACACCACATTAGAGTAAATATCACGAAAAAGAACGAACGCAATGAAAAACATCAGCCTACTAGAACACACACACATATCTATATAAAAAGCATTACACACTTACGGTGAAGAAGGCCTTCGTGGACCATGCCCAAAGCAACGCATCCTATCAATACCTGCATTACACGATTGTGATGAGATGATGAAGAAGCTAAAATCCCCGATCGAATCAGCAATAAAAATCAAGGATTTTGATTATCGTTACCTTATCAGCTAGAGGATCAAGGTATGAACCAACCACAGAATTGATTCCCATTTTCCTTGCCAGATAGCCATCTAGCTAGCATTGTCAAATCATATAACATTAAACAGACAAATTTCAAGAAAGGGTGTGAAAAAATAGCTTGTAACAACTCAACACATACCCAATCAGTAGCGCCGGAGATCCCTAGACCAATAAATGCTGGAAGATACATTTCCTGTGTGATCATCCTGCAAACAGAAACACAGAAAAAACTCAAATTTTCAGAGTTTCAGCACAGACTGGATTTATTCAGACAAAGGCAAAGAAACTGTACCATCCTAACACCGGACCGGAGAGTAATCGGCCGAAAGATACATAATTGGGAAGATTCAGATAGCTGTGAGTGACATCGACATCGACGGCAACAGAGTCAGCTGCCTCAGCACTCGATTTCTTCTTGCCCTCTTCCTCGAGCTTCCTCGGAAGCGGCTGAAACGCTAGCCTGTACGGCAGTCGGAGGGAATCCCGGACCTTGGGCAAAACGATGTCGCATTGGAAGTGCACCGGTGTGGCGTACTGAGCGAGCTTCCATAGATGCGAAGATAGGAACAGCGGGGATAGGGAGTTTCCCCGGAGGAAGTAGTTCCGGCGACCGGCGGCGTTGATCGGGCTGCGGTGCGGGAACGGCGGTGCGCCGGCAACGGAGAAGAAAGCGCGGCTCCGGCGAGGGGACTTGGAGGATTGGGAAGTTAGGGTTCTGAGGACTGATCGGAAGAACGCCATGGAAAGCGGCGGCGCATTGAATCAGAGTTTTAGGGGAAGTTTGGCGGTACGGCGGAGGGTTTGATTTTGGGGCAGGAGTCAGGACGGCGGGGAGTACACGTGTCAAATGCAAATATGGACACGTGATTCTTTCCTTCCTGCTTTGGTGTTGCTATACTAGTAATCTAGTATAATTGTTTATTTGAAAATATTTATCTATACAAATATAGTTAATAATTCAAGTTAAAATAATAATAATCAAGAAGAATGTGTCTTTTATTATTAATTTAATCCATAAATGGAAAATAGCCATTGAAAGGAATCTTTCCAACTAGAAGATGAAACTCAATGCTCTAAATTTAGATAATTTAACACAAAAACTGAAAAATTAGAAAGCTTTAGTTATATACCACCCCAAATATTGGAATAAATAAAACGAAATATTATACTTAAATATAATTTCCAATTTGGACCAAACAAACCGAGTCAAGACCTTATTACCGCGTAAATTCTCAAACTAATGTAGGAGATTCCATGGAAAAACATAGAAATATTTGCTGACGAAATAGACGGGCTTCCATGTCCAAACACACAAACTGAAAAGTAGTTCCTCCCACGACCCCCAGAATTCTGAGTCAAGATCCATTTTTTTGATCCAACCCTTTTGTTTATGATTCAGTGTTCTTGATAGAAAAATTTTAAGATATGCCCACTTGCGGCAAAAAAAAATAAAAAAATTGGAATTTTGGCTTGGTATAAATGATCAGGAATATGAAGATCTTGAGGATGGATTGTGTTTGTTCTTCCCGGAGGTTCAGACAGATTTTGGGGAAAAGATGAAACTTTTTGGTATTGGCTGTTGTACACTTCCCAAAACCAGAAGCCGGAGCCCTACGATGAGGAAGAATCCTTTGAAATTCTCGAAAAGCTCGATCAAGAATGTAGATAACCCTAAAAAATACGAAGGAAAAGAATCCCCCAGCACCATTGCCAGAAGTGTTTCCATGTCTTCAGGTGTGTGTTTTGTTTGAGAAAGATTGGATTTTTTTTTGATTTGTGTGTGTTTTTGTGTTTTTTTACAATGATTCAATCCATGTTTAATTGATGTATCCTGTTTTGTTGGGAATGTATGCAAAATTGCAGAATAATTATTGAATTGTGTGTGTTTTTTGATGTGGGTGAGTGTGTGTATTGCTGTTTAGGTGGTAGCAAACAAAGGATGATAGCCGATGACATTGATCGGTATGGCCACGAAAAAGTCCCTGCAGAAGTGTTTACATTTCGCGAGCTAGCTAGCGCGACAGACAATTTCAACTCTGAACTTCTAGTGGGAGAAGGAGGATTTGGAAGGGTCTACAAGGGAAAGCTCCCCAAAACAAACCAAGTCTCTGCTTTAATATACCTCTATTTCATCGTTTTTCATCTTGAATTGTGTTATAACTCTAGAACATTTAGTAATGTCTAGATTTTCTTGTTCAGGTTGTGGCAGTCAAGCAACTCGACAGAAATGGTCTCCAAGGGAATAGGGAGTTTCTCGCAGAAGTATTGACCCTTAGCCTCGTCAACCATGCAAACCTTGTCAATCTCATAGGATATTGCGCCGATGGGCGCCAAAGGATCCTAGTATACGAGTATATGCGAAATGGATCGTTAGAGGATCACCTGTTTGGTATGAATAATACCTAATTCATAACTGAATTCTGTTTGTTCTGTTGCATTTAGTTTATGGGTGGTTATTCTTGTTGTTGTTTGTCTAACAGATTTGCCTCCCGGTAAGAAGCCATTGGACTGGTTCATGAGGATGGAGATCGCAAAAGGGGCGGCTCAAGGACTCGAGTATTTACATGACACAGCCAACCCTCAAATCATTTATCGCGATTTGAAAGCATCCAATATATTGTTGGATCATCAGCTGAGCCCTAAGCTCTCGGATTTTGGACTCGCGAAATTAGGTCCAACTGGGGATAAGGACCATGTGTCCACAAGGGTCATGGGGACCTATGGATACTGTGCTCCTGAGTATGCAATGACTGGCCAGCTGACCACCAAATCTGATGTATATAGTTTTGGAGTCGTATTTCTCGAGATAATATCTGGAAGGAGAGCCATCGACAATACACGACCTACTCATGAGCAGAATCTGATTTCTTGGGTTAGTTTCTCAGCCTAACAAACTATGTTTATTTCTAAATTCCATATACTGATCATATCCTGCTATCATGTTCTTCCAAAGCCTGTTGTTAATATCTATCAATAACATGTTTTTAGTTATAGTTTCATTTCTAGTCTGTTTATATCCAATTGAAGGCGTGTTTTTATCGTATAAAATTTGATACAAAATGGTTCAATGGTTTTAAACATTTTATACAATTACAAGTGTAGAAGAAACATTGTTTTTCGATTTGTTATGCCTGGCTTGAATTCCATGCTTAACATTTGATGTGCGTAATTTCAGGCAAAACCACTTTTCCGGGACAAGAAATTGTTTACACAAATTGCAGATCCATCACTTGAAGGGAAATACCCGATAAAGGCACTATATCAAGCCATTGCTGTTGCAGCAATGTGCCTGCAAGATGAAGCGAGCACGAGACCTTTAATAGGTGATGTTGTCACAGCTCTTGAATACTTAGCCATGAAACCAGATGGAAATTCCAGTGAAGAAGAAGAAGAAGAAGAAGCTGTACTAGATTTTCAACTAGACAAATGACCAAACTTTTGATTTACCTATTTATCAAGAACCTATTAATTACCATTCACTGAGAAAAAAACTAAGGGGGAGAGGCCAAAGAAAGCAGTACAGTTTTTAGTTTTTAGGAATATTTTTCCTCTGGTGAAAGTTTTGTTGGAACTAATTTCAAGTTTTCATCAAAATTGTTGTGTCAGCTATATGGATCAACTTCTTTTTCTCCTCTGTCATCTGAACAGGACATTGTACACGACTTCTCACACGATCCATTTCAGATTGCATCGATAAATGGCCATTTCAAGACAAAATTTTCATTGGATTGAACATGTTTAAGGTAGATCCAACAGTGAAGAAGTAGATGATTTGATGATACATGATCAAGAATTGGTAAAAACGCAACAAATGAATACATAATCATCTCAGAAATGAACAAGTTTTCTACCTAAATGATCTAAACCTCCTGAATATGATCATTTCTGAGGTTTCTGTAACCGAAATGAGACATTTCAGTAAACCTGTGGCTGCAGTTTGCTACTTCCACCATAGAGCAGATACCCGGCCGGGCAACTGCGCTACTGCTAGCGGTACTTGTCCCTTTTCTCTTCTTCCTTCTCCATGGGAAGAACTTGAAATTAGGCCATGACTTGCCATTGGAGGCCGTTTCTTGAACGTGTCGATGAGATTGAGCAGAAGAACTTGCAGCATTGCAGTCTACTTGGTGTCGGCAGAAATACTCGATTTCCTTCTTGAGAAGGGATGCTATGGTTCCTCTTGTTCCAACTTCAATGGGAGCACTTGTTGAAGCCATGGGTACTTTTTCTTTGGCTTCTGTGAGAATGAAGTGCTGAGTTTTTTTCTCTGAGCTTTTGATCTACTACACTTAACTGGTGCTTTTCTTTCTTTGCTTAGAAACAAGGCACACTTTTTGTATAGTGGACAGCATGAGTTGCATCATTTTCTGAAATGGAAAGGTGGAATTTGCTAATGATCCATGTTTTCTACCAAAGCATCATGAGTTTTTCTTTTAGCTTTTATTTATTTTTAATTTTTTTTTTAACTTTGCTCGTTTGACTTTAATTTTACGAAGTTTTGAATCTTCATAAAAGAAAGAAAACTTCATACTCCCTCAGTTCCAGATTGAAGATTAAAGTGTGCAGATTGAATCGGGATAAATGGAAATGTAAGCAAAGAGAGAGGGAAAGCCAAGATGTGCGGTATAATTTGGCCTTTACAGTTGAATGTCTATTTGCAAATTGGCAATTTGCTTTTTGGTAAACATATTTTTCCTACTAATGATGATTAGCATTCGGGGAATGCTTTAGATTTGTGGTCCTTGCTGTTCTTCATTTGTGTTTTTTAACTTTAAAGTTGTTGCATTGATTATCCTTCTGGCCATTAAATTTTATTTATAGACCAATTTTTTACCACTTCTAACTTTCACAAGTAATTTTTTTATAAATATCCCAAGAACAGAGAATATATTCTCCTCAGCTACTAAACCCTAAACTCTAAAATTTGATCATATAACTGGCGATTGTTTGTAGCCATGTTCATAGGGACATAAGCAACCACCCGAAATTGGAATGGTGAAAGGTTTTTGGATGCAATTACAAAATTAGAACTAAATACATGTAATTATAACTAAAATTACAAAATTAACTCCTAATTCATTTATTAGGAAACATTATATTTTTATTAGGGGGTAAGGAATGGATGAGTTAAATTTTATTGGGCTAAGATTTTCTCTATGAATGAGCATTTTAAAAAAATATTTCAAGTTGAAATCGACTCATACAAGGCCGCGAGATAGAAAGTCAAGTTTGTTCTCTTAAACTTATTTCTTACAGATTTGAATTAAAGTGAAAATTAATATATTGAAAAATAGAATTAGTGTCTCTAAATTTACCTGAATTTGATCAAATTATATCATTTTTGTTCATTTTGACATTGCAAATGAAGTAATTGAATTAGGAAGACTAAGAACTTGTTCATTACAAATTAATTTTGCTGAATTGAATTGAACAGAAAATAACTAAATATGCCTAACAACCATATACACACACAAAAACTATCATAATAGAGTAGGTTGATCATATAATTTTACTCAGTACTACTATATATGTAGAGTATAACTAAAATAGAAAAAAAAATCACAATCAAACAATTGTGGTATGATTGACTTGGTCGTATTGTATTAGTCTATTTTAGAAAGTGCATTTAATTTACAGTCCTTCTATACGCAGTCCGTATTTTGCTTATTTGCAGTCCGTATTTTTTTTAAATAATCATATGTACAGTGATTCTGATATATAACTGAATTGCAAGTGTATGCAATAGAAGTAGTATATATGATCCATATGTCTGATATACATAATTATTGACCATATCATATATATCGAAGGCGTATTTTTATTTTGGACTGCAAAATAAACAAAATACGGACTGCGTATAGCATGCCCCTTAATTTATTGGCAAACAAAATCTTCTTATACATGAAGAAAAAATTATTCTTGATTTTTTTTGTTTAAGATAAATTGGAAATAAGGTTTAAGAGGTGGGGCCCAAATCTTGATTGACTTTGAATCTTGCCACTGTGACACCATTGGAAATAGCAGCGGAGGTGACAATTCGGTTCAAAAGCCCACTCCAACACTCCTCCGTCACAGTGAACGCCGTCCAATCTCAAGCATTTTATTTCTTCATCTCTACTCAAAATTCATGCTTTTTAGTTTTTGCTTGTCTGGCATTTTCACAAGCATTTTCACATCGCCTTCATGTCCAGCCCAGCAAAAGCCAAGCTTGTTGATCAGGAGAAGGATTCTCATCCAGAGGTGGTCATGAACAAGCAGGTATATGTTTTGTTCTGTTTCGGAATCACCATTCTCAGATGACGAAGATGAACAGTTAGTTCTATCTTGCATGTGTTTACCGTGAGTTTGGCTCTACTTTTTTACCTAAAGAATCAGTCTTTTATGGTTTCTGTTTAATGGTTATTCAAGATGAGGTCTTTATGTTGAAATTCTGAGTTCAATTTTGTGTTTGGCACTTGCTGAATGTGTGATGACTGGGCTTGATTAATGATGATGCTCTGCTATGAAGAAAATATGTTTCTTGATTCTGAGATGATGGAAAGTAACAATTATCCAGCTTGGATGTGTTTATCATGAGTTTGGTCTACCTTTTTACCTAAAGAATTAGTCTTTTATTGTTTCTGTTTGATGGTTATTCAAGATGAGGTCTTTATGTTGAAATGCTGAGTTCAATTTTGTCTTTGGCACTTGCTGATTATGTGATGACTGGGCTTGATGAATGATGATGCTCTACTATGAAGAAAATATGTTTCTTGATTCTGAGATGATGGAAAGTAACAATTATCTACCTTTTGTGTGTTTATCTCAGATGAAAATAGCCTTTTGCTGTTTCTGTTTAATGATTATTCATGCTGATAGACTGTTATAAGTTTGTGTTTGGCGCTCTCAGATTATATGACTGGGCTTGATGATGTTCTGGTTGGATAAAAGTATGTGTGTGTGTGTCTTGATTCTGACTGTTAATTTTGCATATCGATCTAGCGGAAGCATTGACTGTGGGACTGTTTGTTTGTATCTGGCCATTAATCTAATGAATGTATTGTATGTAATCAGAAACCCCCCTTCACTTTTGAATGGGTGGAAGTGAGCTCAGGTGGAGATGTCACCCCCGAGCCGCCAGTCACAGGGGCAGAGTATCCTGCTGTTGAGGTTAACGCTGATGTAGAAACCGTCTCAACTCCAGCAGCAGCAGATCCCGACAGTGTTTACTACTACACTTTCTCTCCGGATAATCCACGCTTTAGTACGATCATCTCTTCTTCACATCTGGCACCAAGATATAATTTGGTAATTTCCTTTTCCCGAATTCATTCCATTAATTAGATATACCAAAGGCAACAAAATGATGCATCTCACATTATGCTAAGTATTAGAAACTAGGTTTATATACCACTGCTTTAATTTTGTACCAGCGATGTAAAGTGAAATGACATGGAAAAACTGTCTTATTATGGTTGTAGGCTATCCCTGCCAAAGTTGGCAACGGGCTGCCCCAAAAAATGGTTCCTGCTGTTCTTGACTCATATGGAAAGAGATGGACCGTGTTGTACAATGGCCACCTGAAACTGAAATCATTCGATAGGGGATGGAAGCAATTTGTTGATGAGAACGGACTAAAACTTAGGGACTGCTGTCACTTCGAGGTCACAGAGAACAGCAAGACGAGGGTTGTGTTCAAGGTCATCATACTAAGGACTGCTTTATATGCTTCTGGTTCTCGTGATGAACCGCCTTCTGATGGTAATGGTGACACTCCCGAGGAACCGATTTTGGTTGATTAAGTTGAATGTTTCCCTTGATCTTCTTGTAGGATAGCATTCTAGACTTGTGTTTTGCAGTACTCATGACTCTGCTCATTATGTTCTCTAGCTCATCTTTAGTTGAATTTAGTTTAAATGAGTATTTTTATCTTTCGGTATTTGCTAATATTAATGTTAATCAATAAAATTGAAATTTTAATATCCGATTCCGACTTGTGTTCTGCTTATTGCTTTTCTTAATTATTTAAGTATTCTCTCATTCTAAACCTAATATAATTATGAGGAAGATATTAAAGTTGGGGATGTCAAAAGGAAAAGGGAAATCAAGAAAGAGAATTAAGAGATCAAAAGAAAAGGGATGCACTACTAATTGGTGCAATCTTCCTCAAAATTTCATAGCTTCTTTGCTGTATTTTCTTTCCCCTAAAAGCATATGTGCCTTCAAAGCAGCATGCCGACCATGGAATGAAGCCAGGTTACTCCTCCCGGTGCCCGTCGGCGCACCGTCGTCGCCTTGCCACTCTTCTCCGATCCTGATCCGTGCTGAATTATTAATCCCTGCGGACCGAGAAAAAACCTCGTACTTGGAGTGTTATCATCCGATGACCGGTGAGTTTTTCCGGTTGAAGACCGACCTAGTTAAAGAACACGGAAAAGACTTGAAGGTTCACTGTTCCGATTCCGGGTGGTTACTGATGTCAAAACACCGATCACGACGATGTTTGGATCGTTCATATTTCTTCTTCGATCCGTTCACGAACCGACAGGTTGACCACACCAGCGGTGCTTCCTCTTTAACAACGTGCTTCACATCCCCACCGACTTCCTCAGATCGATCACGATTTTCTGGAATATCATTGGAACCTAACATCGGACCTTTTGGCGGTAGTTTGATCATTACAGGAAACTGTTCTAAACTCGTCACGACAATGCCGGAGGTGTTATCGAAGCACGAGATATCCCCTCACAATAGCCTTGTTTTCCACTGCAGATCGTACTACTGCTTAGTCGGTGCCGGAGTTGTTGGTGTTTCTAACGACTTCTCCGAAAAAGAAAGAAGCTTCACCTTTCATGACACTGAACTGTTTGAATGCGGCACCAAGTTACGGCACAGTTTCTTGCTCGAAGTGGATGGGAAGTTGCTGGGAATCTTCGATTATCAGGGAATTAGGGTTTTCTGGCTGGATACTGATAAATGGATATGGAATCCGGTCGGAGATGATGATCTGAGGGACAAGATTTTGTATGTTAGCTATAAGGGATCGTATGTGCAGTGTGATGATACTACCAAAGGCGCCGGAAACAAGATATATTTTCCGACCATCGTCGACGGAGGTGGGGTGTACTACTCTTTGGATACCGGAAAGTATTACACACCATCTTGCGAGCTTGAAGAGATTGAGGATTACGGGGATTCGATGACTTGGATTGCACCTACTGTTACTGATAGTTCATAGTTTTCTTTTTTACGAAACAAATTTATCTTCACATGCAGTCCAACATTTACTTATACAGTTCGTATATATTTACGAATTGACATTAATATCCTTAATATTCATTCAAAAGGAAACGTGATTCTCATAAGGGTACGTCAGGATTTTCGTAATATTCGTTATATCGTGTATTTTTATAATATCAAAACTTTATTACAGATATTTATGTATATATGAATAAAAATATTAATAATAACAAAAAAAAAAGTTCAATAGAACATTGTAGATTTAGCCGGTAGTGATTGATTACTCTATAAAGATATGATCTCAATCATTTTGAAGCTCATGATGTTTTCAGCTCTTGTCCCATGCCATGCCAAAGACGTCTTTCACATATTAGTCAAGTGTTTGAAGTCGGTGGGAGCAAAATAATAGTGCTCTCTCGATACTAGCACACTTTTCTATTCTATCTATTAACTATACATAAATTCATTCGGCCGTAATTATTTTTAATTCACATATTACTTTGATCATATATAATCCTATTAGATATATATAGATTCTTCTCAATATATACTAATTAAATACCAAATCATCTATATAACCAGAGTTATGCAGGTACATGAAAAATCATCCCCAAAATCAAGAAAACCATGGCAAACACAAATAACCAAAGCCAGCCTCTTCTTGGCACTGCCAAGAAAACATCCAGTTCCAAGCTCAAGCTCTTCTCTGCAACTCTTCTTCTTTCCTTAGCAGTAATTGCGACATTTTCTGCTTCGAAATTTCTCAGAAACAGCAGCCAAACCGAAACCGCATTACTCAGATCCCATCTCTGCAACAATGCTTATGATAAACCTTCTTGTTTATCGCACTTGGCCGAGATCGAGCCTTCATCCGCTTCAGATGCAGAGATTCTTCGTGATGTTCTTGCACGATCATCGTCCCAGATACGAGAAATCGCGGCCTTCATCGCTGGAATGAATGGTGTGAGGATCGGGGCTTTAGCAGACTGCATGGAGCTGATGGTATCGTCCATGGACAGAGTTGGGGATTCCATGGCGGCTCTTGAAACCAGACATTATTCAGATGCTCATTCATGGCTTTCCAGTGTTCTTACTAATCATGTTACCTGCCTCGATGGCCTGACCGGAGCTGACCGGCCGGCCAAAGAATCGGTGCCGGAATCAGATATTCTGGTGAGTGCTCATCATCTTGCCTGTTCTTTTTTAATATCTTAAGATCGATGTCCTTTAATCACTGTCAGTGCTCATTTAATTATTATATTGCCCCTGATCTAAGGCAAGATTTAATGAATAGTATTTAGATTGAGAGCAAAAGTCAAATAATACTTTTTAAATAATGCTTCTGTGATTGCTCTACTGTTTTAATTTTGTTGAACTGAAAATAATATTAAATTAAACTAAAGTGAAATTAATATTTTTTATTAGAAATAATATCATCATACTTATATTTATTTAAATTTCATTAGCTTAAATTAAATGAGCTAAAATATGCTTTTTAAAAGATGCCTTTTGATATTACTGATGAATAATATAAAGATGCTTTTTGATAAATAAACTTCAAAATATGCTTTTTGATATTACTCATGAATAAATGCTTTTTTTAAATAAAAGTAAGTCTTTATAAATGCTTTGTTTAGGCCTTCTTGTCGAGTGACATAGATCCCAATAATATCTCAATTAAAATATATACTCTATGTTTTAATATATTTTTTATCATAGTACATCTTATCTTCGATCCACTAATTTTGCCCTTACTTTTCTTTACGGACCAGTGAGAATAATAAGTTATAAATCGACCAGTTTATGTCTACTGCCCCCTCTAATTATGGGCATACTAGATGCAATCTGTATTTTGCTTATTTTACAGTTCAAAATAAAAAATACGCTTTCGATATATATATAGTCAATAATTATGTATATTAAACATATGCATCATATATACTACTTCTATTGCATACAATTGCAATTCAGTTATATATCAGAATCATTGTATATATGATTATTTAGAAAAAATACGGATTGCAAATAAGTAAAATACGGACTGCGTATAGAAGGCCTGTTAATTATTTCAATTTATTTTTTGAAAAATATAAAAGATCAAACATAATCCACCACTTCTGAAAAATAAAAGGGTAAAATGCATAGATAACCCCGAGTTCTTGGTTAAGTGCAAATATAACCCTTAGTTCTTAGAATGTGCTATTATAACCTTGAATTAGTTTTGACTTCAAAATGTTATAACCTTGCAATGGTTGACTTGTATTTACTGTAATTTATGACTTTTTAATCATTTGAAATGACAAAGCTACCCTCAATATTAGCCTTTTATCTGATAGCAAGAATCGGGAACCGGGGAAATGCAAAAAAAAATTAGATTTTTGCATCTCAGAACCAAGAAAAGATTCAGCCAAATTGCAGAGAGAAGAGCAAACAATTATCACATATTTTTTAAATCCGATTAACCGAAAAAATCATTTAGCCCTTTAAATCCATAAGGGTTGTATCGTCTTTTTATATTTTAATGGATTTTTCGGCTATAGAATTTCATTAAAATTATAATCAGGGTTATAATTGCACTTTTTGAGAACTGAGGGTTATATTAGCACATAACTTAAAACTGAGGGTCATATTAGCACTTTTCTCAAAATAAAACATGCATTTTAGTAGCATAAACTTTGGATAAGTTCAGTTTAACTTATAGTCCATCAAATAAAAATTTATACTAGGTTCGCCTGCAGTTGGAACCCATGATGAAGAAGCTAATATCCAAAGCCAGTTCATGCTTAGCTATGATGGCTACTATTGCATCCTCCTCCTCCTCCGTTACAGTCGAGGACCGCCGGAAAAAGTTTCCGGCGTGGCTTAGTCGCAACGACAGGAGGCTTCTGCAGGTTTCCGGCCAGAACATCGTCGCCGACGCGGTGGTGGCGGCAGACGGCAGCGGGAACTACACCACTGTACAGGCGGCGGTGGATGCGGCTCCCAAAAACCCTGTATCCCGCTATGTGATCTACGTGAAGGCTGGGGTTTATGTGGAGCAAGTTAGCATAGCGAAGAAGAAGAACTTGATGCTTGTTGGAGATGGCATGGATTGCACCGTCATCACTGGCTCCTTGAACGTTATTGATGGATCAACCACCTTTAGATCAGCAACTGTTGGTAAATTATTCTACATTAACTTTTATGTCGCTTCTAAGGACCGCTCTATCCATCTTACTTGAACAGAACTGAATTGGATTAGATTGATGTAATCGGGACTGAAATAAGATATATGAATCATTCTATTAAAAATTGGTGATATTATCCAAAGTGAAATGAATTGAAAATATTTCAAATGATTAGTTTCTCATAAAACTAAAGTTATATTGATTAATTTGCAATTTGAAGTGTATTATAGAAAGCATTTAAGTTTAAGTAAATGAGATTTATTATGTTTGTAGTAACAATCCTAAATTATTAGCGAGACAATAACAATTTAAATTATTTATATGAATTTGCCATGTTCTTTTCAACTAAAATTTGAATTCATTTCTGCTCAATTTACTAATATTTAATTTGGAATTGTATTCCCAAAAATTTGCCCAAATATTACTAGTTTACTACGCATTATGCTCAATCCATTTTTTTAATGACCCTATATATGGGTGTCATTTTTTATCTGTGACTATATTAGCTACACTTATATTATTTGTGTCATTTTTAACTAAAATAGTGACGTATATTATTTGGTCGTCAATTGGCAGCTGCTACCGGTGACGGATTCATAGCCCAAGACCTGTGCATCCAGAACACCGCCGGACCGGAGAAGCACCAAGCCGTGGCCCTCCGCGTCGGCGCCGACAAGTCCGTCATCAACCGCTGCAACATCACCGCCTTCCAAGACACCCTCTACACTCACAGCCTCCGCCAGTTCTACCGCGACTGCTACATCACCGGCACCGTCGACTTCATCTTCGGCGACGGCACCGTCGTTATCCAGAACTCCCAGATCGTCGCCCGCAAGCCGATGAACGGCCAGAACAACATGCTCACCGCCCAGGGCCGAACCGACCCGAACTCCAACACGGGCTACTCCATCCAATTCTGCAACATCACCGCTAGCCCGGATCTTGAGTCGGAACCCGGATCCGTTAAGAGTTATCTCGGCCGGCCATGGAAGATGTTTTCCAGGACCGTGTTCATGGAGTCGAGCATTGGCGCCGTGGTCGACCCGGCCGGGTGGTCGGTTTGGACCGGGGATTTTGCGTTGGACACTTTATACTACGGTGAGTACTTGAATAGTGGGCCCGGGGCTGGGATCGGCGGCAGGGTTAACTGGACGGGATTTCATGGAAATATGAGCAGGGATGAGGCTGCGAAATTTACCGTGGCGGCGTTTATTTACGGCGGGGATTGGCTGGTGAATACGGGAGTTACTTTCAGTGAAGGTCTCTAAGGAGTTAATTTTAACCCTAGTATGTTTTTGGAGGGAATTTCAAACATTTTTATTGTATGTTGGTGTACTGAATAAAGTCTTATCTTTAGAGCTGATGAGAAATGAGCAATAACGATAATTTTAAATAAGTGATTTGGTTATTAAAATACGAGGAAAAGCGATAATTACAAGTTATAGAGACAATGTGGTTAAATATAAATTTGATGTCACGTGATAATATTTAATACATTATTTTGAAATTATAATCAGGTGAGATAAGGACCATGAGTCTATGATATTCATAAACTATCATGTATGATTTTCAACCCAAATTATACTACTATATGGTTTAAAAGTATAATCATAAAGATCATGGTAAAATATTTTTAAACCGACAAAAAACAACTTCTATGGTATAGTGTTTAGTGAATAAAAGGGTCGGATTTAGTGCAGGGTAGGTTGTTCTCTCGCACAAAGTTTAAATTAAATAGGTTCGAAATTTTTAAATATAATATTATATATGATGAGTATATGTAAAATTTTGTATAAATATGGTAATTGGTTTATTTTCTGAAATACTCATTTTCTTTAAATTTTGACCTTTTAAATTACTGAAAGATATTTTTTCATTGAATATAGGCCTTTTAGTTTTTTGAAAAATATTTTTTCATTTCATTATTTATTATTTAAGAGACTAAAATTAAAATTCCACATCGAAGTTTAAAATATGTTGGACCAGCCTGCATGTGAGGATAGCTTTAAGGATGCAATGTCGGATTGGAAACTTAGGATGTGTTTGGTTGGACAAGTTTTTCCAAAACTTGAACTATCCAAGTTCAGTTTTGTAAAATCTTGTTTGGTTCATTAAGTTTTCCAAAATTCAGACTTGCAAAATCCTAAAAACCAATCAAAAATTTTGTTTCATACTCACAAACTCAACTCAACCAAACAAGAATTTTGCAAAACCAGACTTTCAAAATCTCAAACAAAAACTCAAACTCTCAAAAACTCAATACAAAATCCAGACTCTCAAAAATCTTGCGAACCAAACACACCATTTAGGAATCAGGTACTTCCTATGGTCCTGGCGTTTAAGGTTGAATTTCGTTCGCATTTCATAATTATTGTGGCATTTTTCCAAACTATTGCTATTTCATATAAAAAATAACATGCATCTCTTATCATTATTAAATTATTCTTTTATTGTCAAATTTTTAAATAAATTTCAATGTCAATAGAAACAAACATAATACTATAAAAAATTCCTCTCAAGCACGTGCCAAATTAAATAAAGATATTCGGAGTCATTTTCAGGCCACGCGATATTTTTTGGTTGTTGTTCCATCCCATGCCATGCCAAAGACCACTTTTACAAATATATGTGCGCCACAAAATTGAACTCGGTGGGAAGCAATAATGGTGATACCTAGTACTAGCACACTTTACTATTCAATCATTTAACCTTTTTGAAAGAGAAATTTATTTGATCATATGATTATTTAATATACGTATTTATTGTTAGAAACTAATAATGTATATTTTCTACATTTAATTTTATATCTTCTTTTAAATAATTAAAGATAAAAATTGATTGAACATAGATGGGTCATCTCTTGGGAGCTCGGGATTTGTAGGAACTGGTTTGGTGATCGGAAAGCACTGGGGCAAGTAGCAATTTCAAAGGCTGTGTACTTGAACATAAGAAATAGTTTAGAGGCAGAAACTCTAACTTTGGTTAAAGGATTGCAAACAACATTCTATGAATGAATTGAGAGACTAGAAGTGGAGGTAGATTCAACGATCTTTCTAAATCTAATCAGAATGGAATTCAAGATTCCTTGGAGAACTAAATCATACCTGAGAGTAGGGGTGCTAAACGAGCGAGTCGATCGCGAGTAGCAGGTAACTTGACTCGACTCGAAAATCATATTAATCGTATTCGACTCGACTCGAGCACTCGCGAGTTTAATAATACCATGCTCAACTCGAACTCGTTATTATTTATCAATTATCGATTCGACTCGCGAGTTCGAACTCAAATTGTTTTTTTCTTTTTAAATTAAAAGTTAACTAATTATTCTACAAGTTAATAGTTTATTTTAAATTAGTTATAAGTTAACACAAAATATTTAACTACCCTTTATAATCACTTAATTAAAATGATAAAATAATTTATTCTTTATATTTGACATTAATAATTTATAACCATATTAAATAAATGCTAATACTACCATAAAAATATACAAAAAGTAAAATGCATAATCACATAATGTATTTAAACATATCTTTAGTATAAAAATTTCTAATTATATATGTTGCTTTACATATACATAATGAAATTAATACTAATGCAATTAGTTAGTTAATTCAATATTTAGTAGTAAATGAAAACTAACTAGATTGGATAATTGAACTAATTGAATTTATAGTACAACCTCATAATAGTATAACGGTTTTTCTAACGAGTGCCCATGGGCACTCGTTAACAAATAAAGATTCCATCATAATGCGTGTTATTTGTTAATATTTAATGCTCATCGAGTAAATATATCTATCTAGATAAATGTAATTCAAGTACTTATTAAATCGAGGTAAAAATAATAAACACGAGTAGATATTTATTATATGCGTCTATTGATTTTCTCTTATGTTACTGCACTGCATTTCTCTTTCTCTTACATTACTACACTGCATTTCTTTTATTTTTTTCAACATTTCCCTCCCCTTTCCCTTAATCCGATAAAAAACGTCGTCATATTAATCAAGTTTGTACCACAGATCATAAAATTTATCTCACCATTCACACACATCTATCATCAAATCTATACAGATCATAAAAATTATACCACCATTCGCACACATCTATCATCAATTCTATACAGATCATAAAATTATATCACCATTTTCACACATCTGTCATACCAAAAAGTTAAAATACAAATCCTATAACAATCATAAAAATTATATTACGCAACTGTCATATTAAAATATTAATAAAGTTATTGGGTTGAAATTTGGAAGTGGAATTTGTATTGGAATCAATAATAATGAAAAAAATTATTTAACAATTCAGAAAGCGAAGGAGAGAAAAAAAACAAAAGTGGAGCAAAAAGAAAATAAACAAACGTATTTAATGACAATGAGTGTATATTTATACAGTGAAGTAAATATTATTTCTTCGAATAAATAGTAGTTGAATTTCATTTACCTACATAGGTACATTTACTCTATGAGCATTAAATATCAATAAATTACATTAAATATCAATAAATTACACGCATTATGATGGAATCTTTATTTGTTAACGAGTGCCCATGGGCACTCGTTAGAAAAACCGATAGTATAAAACTATAAATGATTATACTTATTGAGTTACTCACGAGTTTTTCGAGTCAAGTTGGGCTTTGCTCAAACTCGACTCGTTAACCTTTCGAGTCGAGTTTTGACCGAGTCGATCTCGAATTACACTTTTGATCGTAATTCATTGCCAAAGGAAATTAGAAAGCCTTATTATCATAGAGAATTTCCCTATATCAGGGTCTAAATATTTTTTAACTATGCCTTGAAAATGTTTGCTGCTTTTTCTTTTGCTTTGTTACAGGCGATAAGACCTCTGAGAAGTTGACGGAGGAAGAAGACTAAATAACTGCAAGGAGAACAAGATCAAGCACATTTAATCCATGTGCAGATCAACCTCAAGTTGTTCACTATTCCTCTTTTAAAGTGATTTTAACCAAATCACCTTCTTGTGGTTGAATTGTATTTCATATAGCGACTACTAAATTACTCCAACAAGTAAATCTTTGTGGCGGTTAAATTGAATTTTGCATAGCAATTCCTTAAAATATTTCAACGAGTAAACATGGATTTGCTTTAAAAATAAATAAATCTATAATTGTATGTACTATCACACCACCACCACTATTAGTGGTTAAAAAATAATAATAATTGATTGAATAATGCATGGATAACGAATGGGAGGTAGCGGGAATACTAACTCAGCTTCAAATCCTCTATATAACCAGTGTTAAGCAGGTGCATGAAAAATCATCCCAAAACCAAGAAACCATGGCAAACACTAATAACCAAAGCCAACCTCTTCTTGGCAATGCCAAGAAAACATCCAGTTTCAAGCTCAAGCTCTTTTCTGCAACTCTTCTTCTTTCCTTAGCAGTAATTGCTACATTTTCTGCTTCAAAATTTCTCAGAAACAGCAGCCAAACCGCTTTGATAAGATCCCATCTCTGCAACAATGCATATGATAAATCTTCTTGTTTGTCACATTTGGCTGAGATCGAACCTTCATATGCTTCAGATGCGCACGTTCTTAGTGCAGTTCTTGCACGGTCATCGTCCCAGATACGCGAAACCGCGGCTTTCATGGCTGGAATGAATGGTGTGAGAACCGGGGCTTTAGCAGACTGCATGGAGCTGATGGACTTATCCATGAACAGAATTAGGGATTCCATGGCGGCTCTGGAAACCAGACATTATTCAGATGCTCACACATGGCTTTCCAGTGTTATTACTAATCATGTTACCTGCCTTGATGGCCTGACCGGAGCTGACCGGCCGGCCAAAGAATCAGTGCCAGAATCGGACTTTATGGTAAATTCTCCTAATTAATCTAACCTACTCTTTTAACATTTTCCATTAATCTATTGCCTTTATTATTTTTAAGTTGGAAATCGCTCAACAAAAATTACAATAAAGGAATTAACATCTAATAGTTCCTCAAAAAAAAACATCTAATCTAATGAAGTTAATTAATGGATTATGAAATTAAATGTTAATCAAATTTATTGTCCTATTACAAATAAAAGATTGAAAGAAGTGTACACTATCTACATGTAATATTACTCTCGGGAACACCATCTAACTGCCGCGAAAGTCATGAACCGCTTAACAAGAGATCCGCATTTGAATCCAATCAACCATGTTATTCATAGATCTTCAACAAGAGAAACACCACGATGTTGATCTATCGTTCAAGTGTAAACATCTTGATCTAAACTGTACAAAACCAAGCATTCAAAAATCATATCCAGATTAGTTAACCAAACCTATAAGGGTCTCAATCTAATTATAAATTGAATCGTAATTTTGATTAGAAAGATCGGCATGGTTTCAAAAAGAAAATATGGAAAAACAAACTACTTAAAAACTCAGATCTAAAAGATCTGAATGTTTTATATGGATATTTCACATTTATTAATAAATAGAAATTCATTAAAACCACAAAAGTTGAATCTCATCTCCCCAAAGTTTAGGGGAGATGGGGAAGAAAATGAAGGTGACTGTATATAGGGCAAAAAGCTTTTTTTACAGAGTTTAGGGTTGAATGCCATCCCCCCGAAGTCAAAATTTTCTCCAAATTGATTATAAACTAAATAAAAATGGCATCACATATAATCATGTAATTATGAAAACTTAGATAGATCAAATAAAATCAATAAATTAATGTCTGCAACATTGTTAGGTTCGCCTGCAGTTGGAACCCATGATGAAGAAGTTGATATCTAAAGCCAGTTCATGCTTGGCCATGATGGCTACCATTGCATCCTCCTCCTCCTCCGTTACAGTCGAGGACAGCCGGAAAAAGTTTCCGGCGTGGATTAGTCGCAAGGACAGGAGGCTTCTGCAGAGTTCCGGCCAGAACATCGTCCCCGACGCGGTGGTGGCGGCGGACGGCAGCGGGAACTACACCACCGTACAGGCGGCGGTGGATGCGGCCCCAAAGAAACCCATAGCTCGCGATCGGTACGTGATCTATGTGAAGGCTGGGGTTTATGTGGAGCAAGTTACTATATCAAATAAGAAGAACGTGATGCTGGTTGGAGACGGCATGGATTGCACCATTATCACTGGCTCCTTGAACGTTTTTGATAAATCTGCAACCACCTACACATCTGCAACTGTTGGTAGGTCACTGTGAATTATACTCAAATTAACCATTTTTCATCTTATTTGAACGGAACTGAATTGGATTAGGTTGATTTAATCGGAAATGAATAAGATATGAATTAATTTATAATTTATTTTATAATTTATAATCCGATTATTACTAGTTTACTACTCCTTCCGTCCCGACCAAAGTTTCTTAATTGATTTTGGCTCGGATTTTTAGGGAAAAATAATTTTAAATGTTATGTTTTAGTTTTCAGAGGATAAAAGAGAAACATCACTAATAGTTATATATGTATTTATGGGCATTATTATATGCAGTTCAGTATTTACTTATGCAGTCCGTACTTACTCATAAAGTGACATTAATACCCCCAATATTTATTAAAAAATAAATGTGATTCTCATAAATAAGGGTATATCAGACACTTTAAGTAAAAATACGGACTGCAAAAGTAATGTTGGACTGCACCTATCAATTACCAAATTTATTAAGGGTAAATGTGTCTTTTACTAACTGATTTATTTGCCAAAAGAAGAAATTATAGATGTAAAAAGTTTTAGTTGAGACGGAACAAAAAAACATAATAAATTCTGATTGGGAGTTTGGGACGGAAATAGTACATATTATGTTAAATAGCAAAGTATTAATGACCCTAAATTTGTGGCAACATATATGAGTGTAATTATTTGTGACTATATTAGTGACATATATTATATTATATATTTGACATTTATATCTAAAATACCCTAACTAAATGAATGTGTAACTAATGGAAGTAACTAATTTAGCAACACACAAGTTATTTTTTCGTCAATTTGCAGCTGCTACCGGCGATGGATTTATGGCCCAGGACCTGTGCTTCCAGAACACGGCCGGACCGCACAAGCACCAAGCTGTGGCCCTCCGCGTCGGTGCCGACAAGTCCATATTCAACCGCTGCAAGATGGACGCGTACCAAGACACACTCTACACCCACAGCCTCCGCCAGTTCTACCGTGACTGCTACATCACCGGCACCGTCGACTTCATCTTCGGCGACGGCCCGGTCGTGATCCAGAACTCTAATATCGTTGCTCGTAAGCCCATGAGTGGCCAAAACAACATGCTCACCGCCCAGGGCCGAACCGACCCGAACTCCAACACCGGCTACTCGATCCAGTTCTGCAACATCACCGCTAGCCCGGATCTCGAGTCCAATCCCGGGACGGTTAAGACCTATCTGGGCCGGCCGTGGAAGATGTTCTCCAGGACTGTGTTCATGGAGTCGAGCCTCGGCGCGGTGGTCGGTTTGGACCGGGGATTTTGCACTGGATACTTTATACTACGGTGAGTATTTGAACAGTGGACCCGGAGCTGGGATCGGTGGCAGGGTGAATTGGACAACGTTTCATGGGAATATGAGCAGGGATGAGGCTGCGAAATTTACTGTGAAAACATTTATTTACGGTGGGGATTGGCTGGCCAATACCGGAGTTACTTTCAGTGATGGACTCTGAATAGGGTTCCTACGCTTTTGGAGGGACCTTCAAAGTTATGTACTTGATGTACTAACTAAATTTCGGCCCTCTGTAATGCTTTTGTAATTATTGTTTAAGCTAATAAGAAAATAAGCACTTTGCTTATTTATGAATGTTGTAATCATCATATATTTACGGTTATCGACGGTCTGAAAATGAGTGTGTAAAATTATAAATATTGTAATCATGGTGTAAAAATATCCTTTTAATAGTATTTTGATATTACCTCTAATCGTTATATTAGGTTATATTAGGAGTGCCTATTATATATATATATATATAATATTATTATCCTTATTATATTTTATTATGGTAAGCAAATTTACCATAATAAAATTATAAATATTTTACTATGTGCAACGTACTTATTTATATAATTATTTATACTAGTGAGATTTATTTGTGAACTTGAATCCTGTAAAATACAATAACTGTAAAAAAAGAAAAAAAAAAAGGTAAAATTAAAAAGTAAAACTTACAAATACAAGACGATTTTTTTTGAAAAAGTAATTATTTAATACAACGTAGGGATAATATATAGAGCCTGGAGGATGCTTTATTCATATGGTAAATGAATCGACCACATCCTCAAAATGGGAGACCACCCCCTGATTATTACACTCCGTATGTAATCTTTTTCACATTCTTTGTTTTTCCGGGTTTACATTTTTCCGTAATAGATAACATTTCTCATACATTTTCTTGTATACTTACTATTTCACTTTTCTTTCTTCCTTTCTAATATGTAAGTTTTTTTACAGGCTAAATTTACTCATCTTGACTGGGGAAGATGACACTTGTATCTGAGGCTGCGGTGCATGGCAAGAGCGTTTTTCAAGGCAGCTTCTACCGTAGAACCACCCTTAAACAGCGAGTCGTATAGCTGGCAGACAAACTGAGAAAGCTCCTCTTCTTCATCGTCCCAGAAGGTGTTTGATCGCTGTCCATTCTTCTCGGGGTCACTGTCTTCCCAGTCGCTTGTTGGTGGACTGACTGGCTCAGCCTCTTCATCTTCTTCTGCTTCCTCCTCTCCAATCTCAAACTTCCCATTCTCTGCAGTGTTGAATTCGCCAGACCCGAATGTTGTTAGTTGTGTTTCTTCAGGTTCAGCAGATGGGCATATGACAGCTTTAGCACCCGAATCCAAAAATGATTTGACTAGTGCTTGTGTTGGCCCGTATATCCCCGTGAAGATTATTATCCTATCCCTCCAAGCACCAAACTGGCGAAATGTAAAAGTAGACAATCAATAAGCAAGCAGTGCTACCAAAGAAACTAAATTAATAAGTAGAGGTAAAAACTGTAGATTCACCATTAATCGAACATCTTCTGGCATCAAATGCACGTAAGGAACTGTTCTACGGAACATATATGCAGCGATTTCTTGATCGTCTTCCATAACCTTTGGAATTTAGTAAAGAAACCAACAGTCAACTAGCAGTTATAAGCAAGTAAAACTAATCAAGTCAAAACCAACAGAGAAGTAGGAAGAAAAGAAGCGTACTTGAGTTTGTCGTCCTATATACCGATGAACAACGCCCCCAATTTGAAAGTAGGGCCTACACGAGACCAAATCAGAAACTGTACACATATTTGTGATGAGTGATGCATTTTTCCTCCTCCGACCTCTCATCACAGCAAGTAGACTATATTTAACACTCTGCAGAAACTTTTCAGCAAGTTCTCCAGGTTCAGCAACCACAAATACATCATTCTGCCAACTGTATACAAGATTCACGAGCTTAGGACTAAACTAAACTAAACAACAGTTTGCATTATCTGCTACTATAGAAGAGAAATAGCAGAAATATCCAACCTTAATATGGAGCCATGCGTGTCATTTTGCAGAGCCAGATGGACAAGTCCAACTTGTGGTGAATTTCTTAGTTTGTCATGCAATGATAGCACGTGCTTACTGAGCTGCCTGCGTTTTGCTGGAGAATCAGGTGGTGTGGGAGCCAATTTGGCAGATTGCGGTCCATCTAAGCTTAAAGGAGGAACCAAATCAATCCTGCCAACCCTTGCGGACCCAAGTTCAGGACTGTACATCATTGGACTCGACGGGAAGCTTCCAGTAAATAAAGGCGAGGTGAACGGAGTGGCAAACGCTGTTCCTCCATTTGTTTTCATGGTCCATGATGCGTCATTTACCACAGCTAACCTTATTCCTATGCTATTACAGAATGTCTCGAGTGAGCGGGGATGATGAAAAACTCTTCCAGCATCTGGACTATTTGAAGCCTCAACAAGAAGTACACCCCTTCTCCAACCCAAAGAAGGGCTGTTGTCACCTGAAATGTGTTTTAATCCCAAAATATTCACATTAAAAAGCAATAACTCACAGTATAGCACGCCAATGGGTGAACAATACTAGAGAAGTCAGCACATGTTGCTGTACCTTTTGTTTTTGTAAGTTGCTGAGACTTGATAATATCAGGATGTTTATCATCATTTGAACTCTCCAGCAGCCGTTCACAGAGATTCTTAAACGGTGCAGTGTTTCGCTGGATATAATCATCAGTTGCTGCCTCTAACTTCAACCAAACTGTGGGATCAGTCTCGTCTAGTTCCATATCACACCGCTCATCAACTGCCACGGCAAACAACCCAAATGTGTGGTTACTTCAGAGGCAACACAAGTGGATCAGGAAATTCTGCTTGCGAAACTTAAGCTTGGTTTATATTAACACTTTTCAATACGCATAAACAGTATCCAGAAAACTTCCCCCAGCAGAAAAAGAAGAAAAACCAACAAACTATACATATCTTTCCACAGCAAATTTGAACTTAAAATATTTTGGGTAAGCTTGATTGACTTTTTATTTAAAATAGCTTGATTAAGAACTAAGTTCTAAAGTTAAGGGGACACACACATCTCAAGTTTTTTAAAACAAAGATAAAATCAGCAGATCATCAAAATAGTGTACCTGGATTGAATCTAAAGTATTCTACATCAGGAAGCATAGTAAGTAACGTGCTTAAAGCTTCCTCCACTCGATCAACTGAGCATGCACTTTCAATCAACACCTGCCCAGTATCCAAATAACGCCACCCACCTTTACGAACCTAGAGGGAGGATCATTAAAGTAAAACATCAAGAAACAACTTAGCTTTTACCCTTCAAATGAAATCATATCCACAAAACACATTTACTAACTAAACCTTGAACCAGTAATCTTGTTACCTTTGTTGGGACCGAACCGCATCCAATTGAAACTAAACTGTCAATTCTTGCATCTGGCCATAATAATTGTGCTTCTCTTATTGCAAAAATAGTAGGGTTGTTAGCTACAATTGCTCCATCTTGCCAGCGGAATACACCTGCAACACGGAGGAAGCAGGCATTAAGGTAATCACTGGCTAAAATTGACCAAGGGGATCAAAGAAATGAGATTGCTGGAAACATGAGGTAATCACAGTACCATCAGAGAAATCATCAAGGTAATATGGGGCTGCAGAGGATGCTCGTATGGATTGCCAAATGTGATGCTTGCAGCTTCCGAGAAATGCATTCCGCTTGGATCCCAGCTGAGCACCAGTGGTTGCAGCTCCTAGACCACCTGTAGCCAAGTTCTCAGAAACTGCAGAAGAAATCTCCGGTGTCCCGGCAGGATACTGCACATAATCACAGAAAATAATTGAGTAAATAAAATGCAACCCTGAGAAACAAGCCCAATAATTCTCTTAAATGGCACCTGGTAATTACGGAATATGAAAGGCTGAGCTGGAGCAACGCTGACTAAAGTAGCCACCACAAAAACTTTTGGAATCCCTTTCACTGCTGACTCAATTAGAAGGTCTCCATCCTCATCAGCGCACATCTCCTTTAACAACCGCTCAAACTGATCTGCACTGTGCTGGAAGAAGATAAGAATTCAGTCTCTGATTTCCACAAGTAAACAGAAAGTACATCAACTAAGTGAGGTAAGCTTGCCTCAATAGTAAATTATACCCTTGCAGAAAGCTGATGTGACAAACATTCTTACAACAAAAACATTTAAATAAGCATGTCATCCATGTTCTTCTCGGCTGAACTGAACAAACTGGGTACATTTATTATTAATAACAACTCAACTCAACTCAACTGCAGTTAAGGCTGAAAAGAACATGGGTGATCTGATAGCTTTTCAAGAACAAATAATGCAAATAAGTCCTTCCCAATCTCATAAGCAAACAAGCATAATCATTCATGAATAAAAAGAAATCAAGCAACTAACATTCAATTTATAGCATTCCAGAATATTTATTATTTCCTACAAAACTCTTAAATGTACAGTAAATCGAGCATTCATACTTTGGATCCATGTACAACAACTCTGAAACTTTGGGATGAGCTTTTGTAGAGCTGGTCCAGTTTTTCCCTCCAACTAGCAGCTTCATCCTTTGAAACCGTTTCGGCAAAAACAAGTTTTCCTGACCAAAATAGACAAACGATATAACGGCAAGGATAACTAAACTACTAATTTTACCATAAACACAGTCATTTTAGTGAAGACAAAATTTACCTAGCCTTTTGTAAATCTCTTCACATTTTTCTAAAGACAACCTTTGAATCCCAAGAGCAACTGCAAGCATACCACCAGTTGATGTACCACAAATTAGGTCGAATAGCTCATGTATCTGTTTCCCAGTACCCTTCTCAATTTCCTTAAGCATCCTGACTGTTCCCAGACCTTTCATGCCACCCCCATCCATACAAAGAATACGTAGACCTCGCTTTGGGACTGATCTCCCTTTAATGGCACGCCTCAAAACCTCATTCTCCCCTGAAAATCATATCGGGTTATATCATACATGTCAACAAAATCAAGATTGGAACACATTTGGCAGTGGGCAAACCTAATATAGCTAAGGCACGAGCTGCAGCTTTGTTCACACAAGGTTCAGAGGCAACTGTCAGCCGCAGAAGAAGGTCTCTCAAACTTTCTGAAGTAACTAGGGTGCGCCGATTCTCTAAACAGAAAGCCAAATTTCCAACAGCTAATAAAGCTAACTTTTGCACCTGGAAAAGCAAATAACAATAGTATACCACTTAAGCACGATGGATATTGAAAAAAATGTCATAAGGCACTAATATTAAATAAGCTAGGAGAGCTGCAAACAGAAGCATGCCTCTTTATTTTTGTGGGCACATAATGATTTCAAAGATTTCACTATATCCTTGGTCAACATTTTCTGAGCAACAATATCAGATGTAAAGGCCAACTTAACAATGACTTGCAACACAGAGATCACTTCTTCTTGACTAGTAGATTTTAATACTCCTTGGATTGGCTGCATGACGTCAGCCTTTATCAATTGCATTGCCACCGAAACATCTGAAGCAAGGGAAGTAAGAGCAGAGCAAGCTTGCTCAACCTAATAGATAGCTCAAATCAGATCAGATATTAAAAGAGAAGTAAGAGTAAACAAATCTTAAATTGAGAAAACGCACCACATGCTTATTGTCACTACTTATCATACTTATGAGCTGCCGTACTGCATTCTCATCTTTTCCAACAACCACCCGGTTTCCTTGGTCTTGCATTATTTTTGCAAGGGCAGATGCAAGCAAGGGATGGTGACACGAGGAGAACCGGAATATGAGTGAAAAGAAAGCACTAAGTTTGTGTCGGGATGCAATAAAGTAAGAACTATTCTCCATCTGTAAGAAGTTTAGAAGGAGATATATAACAGAAATTAGCAAAACTAATGAAATTTACATAAAGGAACTTAAGAGATTCACCCAATACCTCTATCTGCACGTTCACTGATCTCAAATTGTCATCTGCAACAATCCTAATGTTGGCAAGAGATAAATGCCGAAGTCTATGCAAAGGCAAAATGTCAGGTAGAAATTCCAAAGGGTTTCCAAACAGCCTTAAAACACGCAGCTCAGTCATCATTCTGTGATAAGAGAGGGGAAAACCAAATCAAGACCAAAGGTATAGAATTTGAAGAGAAATATATAAATCCTAGACCAGTGCTCAAAAATGCTGAAAGACCTGAAATCTAGTAGAGGTCGGACCAATTTGTTGTGTTCCAAAGACAATTCAACTAGTGCATCACACTGTCTTAGCTCAACTGTTGAAAATGGAAATACAAATGTCATTGCATTTTACAGAAGAAAAACAAACAGCATAATCTCACCCTTATAAATTTCTAGACAAAACTGTGGCAAGAAAGAAATGCAAGTCAACACTGCACCACACAAACTATCAAAATGAAATCACGCAGCTGAGAGCATACCAGGTATAGAAACCAGTAGGTTGTAGTCGACTGCAAGAACTTTCAAGTTTTTCAACCCTCCGAGCTCAGGAGGCAAAGTTGTCAGCCTATTGCTGTCAAGATACAGCTTTTCAAGTAGAGGCAGTTGGGTTACCTCCACTGGCAAGACCTGAAACAGTTTCCAACGATCATGTTCTAGCAGTTAAAAGTACCACCTTTTAAGCAAATTCGCAGCATAAAGAAAGCATCCATGACAAGTCAAGTTTCAGGTATGTTAGCTAACAATAGTAACAACAGAAGATCAAGAATGAGTGAATACTGATAATCCGAGACCACAAAGGCTGACAATAGTGACACTCCTCCAGTGCTCTGCACATCCAGCAGTGGCTACCCTAGGAGAACCATCCCCTTCCACAGCTTCACTATCATTAGCGAAATCCGACCTCATCAGCTTCAGCAACACCCCCATTCCATCACTCTGCTGCCCTGATCCGCCCACTCTCCATATCAAAATCCCCTTCAAAGGCTCCCTCCTCTTCACCACACGCATCTCCACCGCCACCGCCTCCTCATCGTCGCCTGCCCCCTTCAACTCAACCTCCACCGTATCCTGCGGCGATGGCAGCGCCACCATGACCTGAGACTGCAGCCGGAGAACCACCTGATCCTCATCCTCCCCGGTGTTCCACTCCAAATCAATCCGGAAACCTAGCTGATCCTGACTGCTCTCCGCCACCAGCATTGGGGGGGAGGAGGAGGAGGAAGACAACGACGACGTCGGCGAACCACCGGCCACGGCGGGAGGAGGAGAAGCCCCCGCGGCCGCCGTCGAATTGGAAGACGTCGACGATCGCGTGGAGTCGCTAGCATCGTCGATCACCTCGTCGGCTCCGTAACTCAGCGTGACGTGAAATGTGTCCAGCGGGCGCTTCCAGCCCAATCCCCACGACGCCATCTTCTCCGGCGATCTGATCAATCCGGCATTTCATCACAGAAGAATTAGGATTTCTGTGATCATCTCTGCTTCAGTGATTTACAGTGTGGAAGGGAGGGGAAGTTTGTTTGTTTGTTCAGTTATGGGAAGAGGGGAGATAAACGAGAAAGACGATCGCAACGGCATCGTTTGGGTTTGACTGAGAACGACTTAAAAGTCAAAGCACCGAACGACGTCGTTTGGTTGTGGTTAAGTTGTCGCGACTTCCAGACTATTCCATTGGTAGTTATTTGTCGGCAAGTGGTGACATTTTCAATCTTGTTCGCGAATATTTTCAACTGAATTGAATTCAATTTATATTGGACATAAAAAATTCAGATTCTACGAGGAAAATAACAATATGTTTATTAGAGAAGAAGAAAAAATCAAATACTAATGTAACTGTAGATTTTGTTGAAAATATAAAACTAAATAATGAGCTAGACTGATAGGAAAATTCGACTTAATTTTTTGATCAATTTATCTATTATGAGACGAGACCGTGTACATTATTCAGTTCAGTTTAGTTTATTTAGATTTTGAATTAAATCTATTGATTTACAGAAGATAATTTAAACCAAGTTGATTGTTTTGGATGAAAAATAGGACTTCATGATTTGGATCAAACATTTTATTTACAGTGAAGTGAAGGGTTAAGCACACTTAATTAATGGCACATTTTCAAAAAATGTGGATATATTTACCCTTGCAATGAAAAATAAGATGCGCCAGAAATAAGAATAATTATATTGCTAAATATGTTTTGTGAACAAAGGGACCATATGCAAGTACGATATCAATTAGGGTTCATTAACAAGAGTGCATGAATAGGATTATAGGTTCATAGCTCTAATGAAGTTCAGTCTCCCAGCTCTACATCAGCAGAGGCAAACACCTCCTTCAATCTCTCTTTCACGCCATCACCCGCGAAAATGAAGTTAACGGCTTCTCTTGCGAATTCGTACATCTCTTTTTTCCCGATGCCTTTGCATCATTAGTTGAAAAAAGTCGAGTCAAACTCACGAGAAGCTGCATATGAAAAGACTAAAATGGAATATTTCGGAGAAATGTTACATCTTTCTTACCGAAAGTGGAAGAAGCGAGGTAGTATTCATTTGACAGACTAGTCGAGAATACGCCACTGTCATCCGTGCACAGAGACATCGGGTGCCTTGACGTATACAGATCAGCTAAGAGAAGAAAACCATGGCTATGTGAGGAAGTGAAGTTTTTAACCTAATTGAAATGAGGAAAGATGCAATCTTTGAGACGGTGTACCAAAATGGTGTACATCCAGGGATGGAAGTGTTTCAGTTGTGATGTTTGATGTCAAACAGATTTCAACCTGTCATGCAGAAAATAAAAAAAAATTGCTTTGTACACTTTCTATACGGTTGAAGAAATGAACTCGTATAACTGTATTGGCATAGCTGAAATACATACCGGGATTTTAGATAACTTTAGCTTTCGCCAATGTTCTTCATTGAGGAAACAAGCATGGCCGATTCTTCCGGGAATGAAATCGAGCATGGCATGGACTTCTTCTGCATTGGGCACCTAGAAGCACTAGGTTACAGGTTATATAGTCAAGCTGGCGTGGAATGGAACTACGACAAAGTAATAGGGACAAGCTGAATAAACCTCCCCACAGTGCAGAGTTACAGAAAGCCCTTCCTCTTTGGCATACTTCAAAGCAGGTAAAAATGTGCCCCTAGGTTTTACGAAAAAGATGCAAACTTCAATACAATTTACTAGTAATAATAAATATGTTTTTCTACATGAGATGCAACTGTTAAAGGAAGAATATAGTACCATTCACCAACTATGGGATTTCCAGAAAGGTCAATTCCCACAACCCCCGAATGCTTCATTTTAGCTGCAAGCTTTACCTTGAAGAAGTGACAGAAAGAATGTCAACGCATTAGAATTTAATAAACATGTGATTGTATAATGCTAACATACAGTTTCCATGGCAGCTTCAGTTGACTCGCGCCTGTCAATACTCAAGAGAAGTCTCACGTATATCTTTTTCCTGCCACTGCAAATATTGGTCTTTGGATGAGAATTCTCAGCTGATTCGGCATTCTGGCCAAAATCAACATCTACATTCTTTACAGTCTTCAATCCTTCTAAGACGGCTTGCAAGTAAGACTCTTTGCTCATTCCTCTGGATTCATTCCTCTACATCAAAATTCGAAACACAAGACAACCCAAATTACTTTTGTCTATTAAAAAAAAACTCGGGCTTGGACAAGACAATATTTTTATGTCTACAGCTTGACGACATCCATTTATCTACTTGACAGTTACCTTTGGGGTTGTTCTCAGTTCCAAGTATACCACATTATCAGCAGCGAAATCTTCCACGACCTGCAAGCGGAAACATGTAGAATCACATTGCATAAAGACCAAGGAGAAAGTACATTCTGCCACTGACTTCCTACCTCTTTAGTAATTCTTGTAACAGTTTCGTGGTCAGTGGTAATCTGGTGGATCAAATCAAACAGCTTGAACACCTCAACAAGCGACCTATTATCTGATACAGAAAAACAAAAACCTCATTCCCGCAGCAATTCCCAACTCTGGAAAGATCTCGGGATTGTGTGAAAGCAAAATTACAAAGGGACATACTTTTCAAAATGACCTGCTCAACATCCGAGAAAACTACACTTCCCTTTTCCCCCAATTCTCTAGCAAGTTCCCTGTCCAGAAGTCTCACCTCAGCAACCATAGCACACTGAAGTATCATATTTAAAATTGAAACGCAACATTTTCGCACAAAAATTTCATCTTTACAACTTAATATACACTAACAAGGAAATCCCAGTTGTATTTTCATGGAATTGACAGCATACTAGAACACAAAAACTGATTTTTTTTCAAAAGTGGCATCAACTGGCAACAAAAATACCAACTTTATAACATAATATATCAACTAACAAGATAATCCGTCTGTATTTTCATCGATTTTTATAAATTAGCACCCAAAATCAAGGAATTTGATTGAGTTGGATGCATTAAGATTACACTGAAAATCATAGACATTGAAAGAACGGATGAACTTGGAATGAAAAGAGGAGTACAGTAAGGTGGTGTCTCTGATCGAGCCGTTGAGATGAGCGTGCAGCTCCACCTTCGGCAACCTCTGGCACCAGCTCGCCGTTGAATCGCAGCAATTTGCCATGTTTTCCAGATTTGAAATGATGGCTGAAACTTGAAACTTGTCAATATATACTAGTCCCTCGTCACATAAGACCTTGATTAGGAAAAGATGGATAGAGTTAGGTACGCATATGATATTGATTGATGTGATCCAGACATTAAAATTTGTTGAAAAAAAAAGTGCGAGTGAGTGAAATTCATGCATCGATTTTTTTTAATTTTTTTTTTGCAAATTCTCTCGTACCCCTGATCTTTTTCGCTAATTGCTTTTGTAATCTGACATTATTTATAAATTATGATAGTAATTTTATATTTAATTAGTCTTGGAAATGACGGTCACTATATAGTGACGGAGTTTATATGCAAAGAAATTTAGGACAGGGGTTTTTCTGCAATTTATGCAAATTGCATTCACGCGCTTGAATTTCACACTTGTATGCTTGTTTATTAGACCAAACAAGTTGTTTTTTAGAACATGCTTACATTTCACACTTAACAGATTGTTTTTTAGAGAATGCTTGCATTTCACACTTAACAGGTTGTTTTTTAGAAAATGCTTGCATTTCACAGTTAACATGTTGTTTTTTAGAGAATGCTTGCATTCCATAGTTAACAGATTGCTTTTTAGACTTCATGTATTTTGAAGCAAAAAAAGATGGTTTTATAGAGCATGCTTGAATTTCACCCTTGAATGCTTGTTTTTTAGACCAAACAGGTAGTTTTTTAGAACATACTTGTATTTCACGCTTAACAGGTTGTTTTTTAGAATAAAATGCTTGCTTTTTAAACTGTGTGGATATGTTTGCTAACGTCTATTTTTAGACTAAAATGCTTGTTATTTAGACCGAGTGAACAGTGCGCGTGAGTGAATAGTACATTTTTGTCAAAATTGCAAATAAGGATCTCCTTCCTTCCATATTCCAATATAATCTTTCGTCACTATATATTGACCGTCACTCAAGAAATCAACTCTTTCATATTAAATACTAAAATACGATCAATAATTTTATATGCTTTTCTCTTGATTCTTCGCCTTCTCCTATAAACATATGAGGTGGTGGAAAAACAAGAATATATAGTTTAAGGAGGGACCGGAGAATAAATATTTTTAGTAATGTTGGTAAGTTTTAATAAAAATTCCTACCGGTGAATCGCAGCAATTTGGCCTCTTTTTCTAGATTCGAATTGATGGCTGAAACTTGAAAATTGTCAATATATAAGTCCCCTGTGATGAGGCCTTGATAAGGAAAAAATGGATGGAGTTAGTACTCAAATGAGAATGATTGATGTGATTCAGTGAAATTTGTTGAGTAAAATGTGCAAGTGACCAATGTTTGTGAAATTGGAATTCAATGATTGATTTGATTGCAAGAATGTAATATATATAGTGCATTATATAATGTGAGACAGAGAACAAAAAAATCGACCTATTAATTCATAGAAATACCTAGATAGAAAAGCGATCTGAAAAGTTGACTAAACGTGACTAACACAAAGTGTTTCAGAAGTAACGAACTCTCGAACAAAGTGATATTTAATGTCAATGTACTCGACCCGCTCGTGAGCAATCGGATTCTGAGGAAGTGAAATGTCACAACTTTGTTCGCAAAACATAAAAGGTATCAAAGAAACGGGAACACGAAGCTCCCAAAGCAGACTACAAAATCAAGAAAGTCCAGTCCCGGTGTTCTCCACGGCACACTACACACCATCACTACTAAGCCAATAACCCGTAGGCTGCTTCTTGGTACTCCAAGAAACTAGCTTACCGTCAAGAAAGATGGCATAGGCATAAGTAGACGAACGAGTTTTCGGACAACAAACCCAATCAGCATATGAGTATCTATATATAATGGTGAGACCACCAAAATAAGGATGGAAAAAGAGATCATAGTGGAGCGTACCTCAAATATAACAAAAAATATGAGTAATAGTAAGGGTGTGTTTGGTTCGCAAGGTTTTTGAGAGTATGGATTTTGTTTGGGTTTTTGAGAGTTTTGGTTTTTATTTGAGATTTTGAGAGTCTGGTTTTGTAAAATCCTTGTTTGGTTGGGTTGAGTTTGTGAGTTTAGAACAAAATCTTTGATTGATTTTTAGGATTTTGCAAGTCTGGATTTTGAAAAACTTGGTGAACCAAACAAGATTTTGCAAAACTGGACTTGGATAGTCCAAGTTTTGCAAAAACTTGTCCAACCAAACACACCCTAATGGTTTAATGATCATCGAAGGTGAGTGTAAAAGTTGACTGACAGAGTTGACTGCATAGGACAAGTCCATCAAGTGATAGTCAAATATTGCGAAGCACCAACAAAAAAAAGTTATATAGCTTGAAATTGGAGATATTCGAGCTTAGGATTCAAGTCGGTTATACATCAAATAAATATATACTGAAATAACATCAGTGTATATGTTAATTGATATTCTACTTAAATCAAGATACTATATCATTATTAACTCTATTTCCGCATTATTGTCGTTTGGCATAAGATTCTTAATTTCTTATGCATCTATATCCCTTATACTATAAAGGCGGAATGCCTTATGAATAGTAAATGGTGGTCGTATTTATTTATTCATATTTTACTGTTCTTCGTTTCTCCATTACACGCGTCCTCCAAAACCTTTACACGCGTCGTTTCCGGTTTAACAAGCGTAACATAGTTTTCTTCTTTTTGGTATTTTGTTTGATCCAGACCATTCCTGCAACTTCCTCAAACCCCGAGCTCCTCCACAAGTTCTTCGACCCCGTCACCACTCTTCCACCCTTCATCCACGCGCGGCAGTCGGCAGAACATCATCGGAAAACACCGCGACCCCAACAGAGGCAGACCGTGGTCAGCTCACCGCGTTTCCCGGCAGGGCCAGCTGGCTCTTCAAACCCTCATCTCCCCGCAGTTCGAACTCGAATCGCTCAACCAGGTACTTCTCGATTTATATAGTATCTCATCAATCAACAGCTTGGGAAACCCAGACAAAACCCCCAGCAAGCTAATCGAAAAGCTAGAGAAAGGGGATCGAGATTTGCAAATGGCCACCGCCCTGCTGATCCCTTGTCAACTGTGCTTCAGTCAAGTACCTATAGTCCAAGCACCCGGCTTCCGAAGAGGATGTCGCTAAGTATGGACCGGAGGTTGGTCTTTGGAAGGTAAGCTTTGCTATGTTTTCCATACTTTGTTAGTTTAGTTTGATGGAATTGTCCAGTGTCTGATTAAGTTTCGTTGCAGATATTCAGCAGAAACGAAGGAGAAGAAGGAAGCAGTGTCTAATTTTCAATGGTATGTTCATTGCTCTGATCATCTCTCTCTTTTTCTTTAAAAATAAATATAAGCTCATGAATATTAGTACTATCCACTGCCTGATGAAGATAATCCTTACATGCACTTAATAATGTGTATTTTATTTTGTGAAAGTCCATACACTGTCAGTAACTCTACTGTTAGTGATTGTTCTGTAGTGCTATTTTGGGATCTTGTTTGTTGTCTTCATTCCTTTTAAGTTCAGTCGTTTGGAACTTCTTGCTGAGATATTATTATGTTTTGTAGGTTATGGAGAATGGAGTAACTTATTAAAAATCTTTGGATGGACAAAAGACGGACCAGCGTGAAATCCATCAGTTGTTGTCAGCAATTTCCGAGGTTTTGCTCTGAATGCAGGTCATAAAGGTGCTCTAAATGCAATTTCATGATACTTGTCACAACTTTTTTTAATGGTTCCTGACGATTTAAAACAGACCTTTATTTTAGTAATCACAGTATTTCACTGTGGCTGCAAATAATTTGAAGGACATTTTTTTACAGAAGCATTTGGTAAGTAATCACAATGTTTTCTACATAATCTCTAGGCTCTCTCTAGACAATTCTTCTGATCCTCTTTCGTTGATTGTGTTGTGCAGATTGCTAAACTGGAGCTGAATTGAACAAGTTGAGAGTGAATTGAGACTGAGCAAATTACCAGAAAAACAAATTATCTTTAGGTAAATGTAAGGTGCTTTCACTGTTTAAGCTTGTCCTTAGTGTTTTTGTTTTATTTTTTACTTCACTGAGGGTGATGGAGGTTTTATTTTTGTTTATATATGTTGACATGTTTTTGATGGGGAGATCAGTTGATGCCACCGAGGTATATGCATCAACTGTGAAGCTGAGAAATAGCTTAGTTGGAAAAGTTTTCTCTGGGATATGAAGAAATAGAAACTGTTGAGCTTAACTGGTGAGTTGAATGTGGCTTACTAATCTTTTCGATTTATTAATGCTGATTGCATTGCATTCTAATCCTGAAAAACATAATTTCTTCATAGCAAAGACATTATATTTTATTTACAAATCATCTATTTTAGTGCTTCCTTGTTTTAGAATAATGTGTGCACTGCATTCCCGATCAATTGAAATGCATTTTCTGGTGCTACCTTTTAACTTTGTGGTGGTATTGTTCATTTGTAGGTAATTTTATTTTATTCTTACCCCACTCACTGGTATGAATATCCCTTTTGACATTGTCAAAGGAAAAGCTCCTGTCATATATAATCCCCTGAACAGATTTGGTTATGTTGAGAAAGTCAGGGAGTTCTTCCCAGAGGAGTCTGTTCCATATGTTGGTGAAGCATTAAAAATCTTGCGAAAGGAGGTCTGTATCCATTTCTAGCTCCCATTCCTAGAAAACCGCATCATATCATTGTTCACCCCTTGTGTTTGTGCCAACTTGCCAAGTTAACTTTCTAAAACATGTTTCCTTATTGAGCTTTCATGAAACCTTACTTTCTTGAACATGTATGTGATTTTTTCACGATGAGCCAATGTAGCAAAAAATTCATATATTTGTCTTGAACCTACATGAGAATGTGTTCACAATGAAAGTTTTTATTTGCTGAAAATGAATTGCATGCTATTCAAAAATCATGTTACGTTCCTCAACATTGTCCTAGCTAACCATCTTTATGTCAGCCTTCTTAAAATTTGGAAAAACTTCTTTCCTGATTAATGATTTTAGTTTACTACAATTTATAAAATGCTGGCTGCTTTAAATTTAGGTTTAACAATGAAGCAGCAGTGCTCGGTTTTGTAGGAGCTCCATTCACTCTGGCTTCATATCGTGTTGAAGGCGGCTCATCAAAAAACTTCTCAAAAATCAAAAGGCTTGCTTTCTCTCAGCCTAAGGGATGAGAATGACTGTGAAGTTGCTGATGATGTCAAAGAGAATATTGCGATTGAAAGAACTGTTGCCAAGCTGATAATACCGATATACTCACTTCCCCTGCTAAAGAGATGAGAGAAGAATACAAGAAACCATCAAATAAAGCTGCTAATATGAGTTTGAGTTTGAGACAGTTTAGGAAGGAGTTGAAGGCAAAGATAGCAGAAAAGGCTGGTAGCAAGAACTGCCAATTTGTGTTAAGGCTCCTGAGTTCATAACCCTTATTATTGGCTGGCAAAACCTGCATTATTAATACAAATTTTACATCATATTCGATCATTTTCATTGAGCTGAGAATCATCAATGAAGAATATAATGTCAAAACCATACCTTGCAGAAGTAGTTTGTGCAATACACTTATCCCCTCCTTGTCAAATTTTACTTGAGATGCTGCACAAAAGAGCAGACATATACTGAAATCAAAGAGCATATCGTTTTTGAGAGAAAAGAGCATATCTTACTATGCATATGAAATCAAAAACAGACAAAAGAGCTCCGAAACTCAATTGCAAATGTTCCAAAAAAGCTTTTACATACTGACAGTATTAGCTAAAATAATTTTTCAAAAAATACCAAATACCTACAGCCCGCGCGTCGCGCGGGCTGGCACCACCTAGTAACTACCCCAAAAATCTAACTCACTGAAGATTATCATTTAGCTTGTTAATTTTATTTTTTTTATTTAAACAATATGGATCACACTGTTAGTTACGCAAAATACTATACTATAAACAAAAGTGATGCGAAATCAAACTAACGTGGCCCTTATCCTATACATGTATATATGTTTATACTACTGATAATTATTGTTAACGTGTTACATGTAACTTTTGAATGATACAGGCTGCATTTGGTTCACCTAATTTTTAAAAAACTGGTCCAATTTTAATTTTTTTTTGTTTGGTTTACATAACTTTTAAAAGTATAGATATTCTCACTTTCAATTCCGATTTTTGTTTTTCCAACTCTAAACTTAAAATTTTTGTTTTAAACTTGCAAAATTCTAACGAACCAAACAAGGTTTTTGCAAAACCAAACTCTCAAAATCTCAAACAAAAACTCAAACTCTCAAAATTCCAAAACAAATCCAGACTCTCAAAAATCTCTCCGACCAAACATACCCATACTCTCCTTCTCCTTCAGTCGAACTTGTACACGCTTTTTTTTGCTGTGTTTCCCAATCTAACACTTTCTTTTTATGGTAATATTACTTCATTTTTTTCCACTCATTTCATTAACTTTCTTCTTACATTCAATCTCCACCATACACTTCCCTATCCAAATTTTAAGTTTCATTATTTTCTACGATTTCGATTGGAACGTAGTAATTTGTTTTTGGTTTACCAAACGATATGAATGGCAATAGGGATGTTTGGATATTGGTTGGGAGAGTGAGTAGCTTCCAATTGAATTTCCTCTGCTGCACAATAACTGATGCTTCAACTGCCTTCTGATGCACCGCCATTAATATTCCACAGATTCATGGACAGCAAATGTTGTTGACGGATTGGTGGTATTCAAGATCGGGTCATCAAAAGGACATCCACAATGCACACTTGGCGATAGCCCTCCATCCTCGATCATTTAATGCAGATCCATCCTTGGAGAAAACCTTAAAAGATAAGTAGGGTTTAAGTATGATTCGATTAAGGTTACCATATTAGTGCTTTTCTCTGCATTGATGGATCAAGAAAATCACCCAATTAACCTTTATTTGTAGTAAGATTAGGGTTAAGTTGATTTGACACTCTATTATTTACCATAATTTTCGTTGTAAATTTGAAATATTACGTGAAAAGTAATATCATCGTATGATATATTTTTGTAAATGTTTAAGCACATATTTTCCAAATATCAAAATTACAAATTTTGTTAATATACATCACAAAAATTATTGATGGTCAAACTTGTCGTCAAATAGTGTTTATGGTCAACTGTGTCAAACCAATTGAATCAGAGGTAGTATATAATAAGGTACGTCTGAACTTTAAGACGCTGAAGAGCGGTGAAAAGTGCTAATATATAAGAAAATTAATCTGAAACCTGATAAAAATACTAAAAATACTAAAAATGTTTAAAATAAGAAGAAATGGACACGTCGAACTTAATACTATGTTCATGTTTTGATATTAATTATTCTATGAGTAGCCTCGTGACTCGGATCTCATATTCGTAGTTGCAAGTTGGTGTTTCTGAATTTATTGGTTGGGCGAAATAAATGTTTGAAATCACTCAAAATAATTAACATTGAGCTACATTTTCACCAAATATTGGAAAAAACATGCAGAAATAAATAATTGTTTTCATTTCATACAAGTTACCAAACCATTCGTCAAGACTGGAGAATATGATAATTTATGCTACATTTAGCGACATTAAAATCACACACCAAACAAAAATAAATGCCAAAAACAACATTTCAAAACTTTGTCCTGTCCAGAACAATTGCCTTCAACGGATCCTTCATCACCACCGTGAAAGCGAAGGCCTCCGTCGGGTCGGGCGGGCTATCCGGAACCGGCACCCACTTGAACTCGTGGACCATCCTACCCAGCAGGAGATGGATATGGAGCATGCCCAGAGTCCAAGCGGGGCAGATCCGACGACCCGCCCCAAACGGAAGCATCTTGGCACCCTTCGTTCCGGTGATGTCCACGTCGACGCCGTCGCCGGAGATGAACCTCTCCGGACGGAACTCTTCCGGAGCGACCCACATTTCCGGGTCCTGGGTGATCCATGCAGTGTAGAACTCCACGTAAGCGTTCGCCGGGATGGTGTAGCCACCGAGCTTTGTTTCCTCGGTGGCGGCGTGTGATAACACGAAGTGGCTCGGCGGGTGGCGCCGGAAAGTCTCCTTCACGATGGCGATGAGGTACGGCATTTTCTCGACGTCAGGCTCGGAAATGAAGCCGTTTTTGCCCACTACGTCCACTATCTCCTTGTACAACCTAACTTGAATATCTTGATCCGTCACCTGTAAAATTATAGCAACACTTTTTGAAAAATATGGTCTCATTGCATAATTTGACACTTTTATGTTATTAAAAGTGTCACATTCTATAATAAATTTTGTAGTATATAATTTAGCAAATTTAAATTAACACTTATTACAAGTATTTAAGCAACATATTTGAGAATATAAAATATCGATATTAGGTTGCTACAACAAAAAAAATATGGCTCTTAACTTTTTTTAGCCTGGACATAAAATATAACGTTTATTTAAAAAGTAACACTTTTGAGAAATATGATTCCGCTACTTATTATAATGAAATGGTACATGCATAATAAAAGTTACTAAATTATTATTCCAAAAAGTGTCACATTCTATAACTTGCAATATTGATAGCTAAAACTCAAATTACAGTGACACTTTTCCACTTTTTCAGCAACACTTTTAAAATGTGACTTTTATTTCAGAAGTGTTGCCTTTTATTTGAATAAATGAAATAAACGTACCAGGTGGTAGAGTGCCCACTCCACGGCGGTGGCGCTGGTGTCAGTTCCGGCACTGATAGTCTCGGAAACAAGCGTCACAATTTCCTCCTCGGTAAGCTTTCCACGCTTCGGAGGTTCAAGCTGGAACAAAGAATCAACGTAGGCAGCTCCGATAGCGCTCACCATTTCCACCTTCTCCGATCTCTCCTCACTGTAAATAACGTTTGAAGCTCCGTTGCTCTCAAGAAACGCCTTCCGAGCCCTAATTAGTGGAACCAGGCAAGCAATCTGCCTCTTCCTCAACTCCTTAGCTTCCTTTACCTACAAAATAGATATATTAAATATTTCGCTTCAAGTGAAACTTTTTGCTTTTATTTTTACCCGTCTTTTACCTGGCTTGAGAACAGCGGGGAGAAGACGGGTAAAAAGTCGGGGAGCTTTGGGGTGGTCATCATCATGACGTCTTTTAAGATCTCCTCGATCTCCTTTATCCAATCCATGGAGATCTTGGACCCGAAGCAGAGACAGATGAGGATGCTGCAGACGGTGAGGCGGCAGCTGCTCATCACCTCCACGGCGGCGCCGTTGCCGTCACGGCGGAGGCGCTTCATGTGGCTCTCCATGGCCCAGTCCCTGATCCACCCGCACTGTTTAATCCGGGTCGGGTTGATCAGCTCGGTCACGAAGTTTCTCCGGAGGGTTCTCCACAGCGGGCCGTACTCGGCCGAGTTGATGGCGCACTTTCCGACGCTGAAGAGGAGCCGGATCGGCGAGTCTGCCGGCCGGCTCGCGAAGAGCGGTCCCCGCTGGACTAGGGCTTCATGGATGAGGTCGGAGCTGGTGACGATGATGAGAGTTCGCTGGCCCATCTGCATGGTGAAGATTGGACCGTACTTTTGTCGGAGCTCAGGGAGGATGAAGATGAAGGGCTTCCTTTTAAGGATGACTTGGAAGAGGTTTCCGACCAACGGCCAGCCTGGTGGGCCTGGCGGGAGGTTCTTGGCTCCCCCACCTGTTACGGACCAGTGGCGCCACCACATGCGGAGGAGCAGGGCGGCGAGGAGGAGGATGAAGATGTCGATTAGCTCTATGGCCATTTTTGTTGATTAGGGTTTTTTTCAGGCTGTGAGGGAAGAAGAAGAAGGAGTGTGAAGTTATGGTTGCAAGGAGATGTCTTCATCATGAATCAAATTTATAATGGCGAGGTTGGTGAATTGCATGGGTTTGTTTTCACCTTTCTTTTTACAGTTTACCATCAGAAATAAAGAGTAGTTACATTTTAGTGTAAGTGGTTGTTTTTAGTTCTTTCAAATGTTACCCTCTCGTTTAGACCACTGTTGGTTCAGATTATTATAACCATTTTCAACATTATTCAGTTCAGTTTATCAGCAATTTGAATGTGAATGAGATCGGAACTAGTGATGATGATCAGAGTTTGCTGGTGTATATTATTTTCATTCAGTTCAAATTCAATATGTTCCATTTTCTACTGAATTCACGCAGATCTATATATAAATAATGAAATTTTATACAATAGTATGTATTACCTGTAACAAATGAAATTTTATCGATTTACTGATCAGCTAGTCAAATATTTATTATTTCCGCCAGCATAGCATATTAGTACAGTATCAAAATTCGTATGCATTCTTGAATATGGTTGAATGAATATTGAATACTGAAGCTGAAAAGTGTTGCTCCCAAAAGTCTATTTCTGAAAATTTAAGACTTGAATTTCCTTTTTGGTCAGTTTCCAATGACTATATGTTCTCTGGTGTTTGGTGACATTGATTACCTTTAGAACTATGCACTCACAAGTCACAAACTTAGAACAAGAATTCGTGATCAAATCGATTACAGTACTATTTGTGGGTTAATTCAATCTTCATGTACACAAGTTATTTAAAGTCTTAAAAATGTAACACTGTAAAAAAAAAACCAGTAGTTATATTTCGTCCAACTCGATTTGTGCGTGTCATATTTGTGCAGGGCGATGCTGATCTTATCTGTATCGTTTCTGCAGCTCTGCTAACAAACATGTTCTTACTTTCTGAACTGAAGTGCTATACGCAATTCAGTATTTTACTCGGCGTAATCCAAAATACCAATGAAATGACATTATTGCCCCTGTAAGTTGAGTAGTTATTTAAAAATCAAATAAGTTAAGGATATTTTCGTACTTTTACACTATATTTTGAACTACAAGAGTAAAATACTGGACTGCGTATAACCACACCCTTTCTGAATTACCATTATATTAGCAGATCTGCCTTCAATATTCTTTCTAATTCTTATTGCAGCTTTCATTATATTTATTTTCAAGAAAATGATCTTGCCAATTTATAGGTTCTTATTTCCAGTTTGTTGTAAAGATTTAAAGACATAACAACCATTTCAACGTTCGCCCCAGTTGCCCAGTTTCGCACAGTTCTGAGTTGAGCTACCTTATGCAAGTGGCCTGAGGAAGAAATGAAAGCTAGTAGTACATCAAATCATGTGCCTATAATTTACAGTGAACCTGTCCAGCTACTCCAACTGGTGATTACTCCCTTCAAAATAAATTCTCCATCATCCGTCTCACTTTCATCTGCACACAAAAAAATTTCATACACTCATTCAGACAAGTTTTAACATAAATATCTTTGGCTACGTGTATTAGTGGTCAAAAAAATCTAAGAGTGTGTTTGGTTCGCAAGATTTTTGAGAGCTTGGATTTTGTTTTGAGATTTTGAGAGTTTGGGTTTTTGTTTGGGATTTTGAGAGTCTGTTTTTGCAAAATCCTTGTTTGGTTGGGTTGGATTTTGTGAGTATGAAACAAAATATTTGATTGGTTTTTAGGATTTTGCAAGTCTGGATTTTGAGAAATTTGGTGAACCAAACAAGATTTTACAAAACTGGACTTGGATAGTCCAAGTTTTGCAAAAACTTGCCCAACCAAACACACCCTAATATATTTCACATATATGATGGCATTTTGATGCTTATATCTATTCAAATTCTCCCATTGTTTTCTGTTTGTGGCATACTTGAAAAGCAATACTATTTGACGTCAGGTGTAACATCAATAACTTTTGTTACGTATATTGACTAAATCTAAAATTTTGATGTTTGAAAAATACATGTAGGAATAATACTACTCATATAATACTTCTAATTATTTGGTCAAATTTACAACAAATATTATGATGAATGTACAATAGTGTGCCATTATAAAAAATAGAGGAAGTATACGATTAAAATTCGATAATAAACAGTGTTAAAAGTTTAACGGGTACAGACAATCGTGGGATGAAGAAAGTAGAAAGTGGGCAAATTAAAGTAGAATTAAAGTAGAACAATCAATCAACTGGAGAATTTCAGTTGGTCATATGTCTTGCCTCGTTCAGAAGAGATCAAAGAGTCAAATCCTTTCGAACACAATATTTCAAGAAATTATTTCTTCCTCTCACCCCTGATTTAAAAAAAAGTAGGACAATCAAATAATAAAAGTGTGCACGCCGAACTAGAACGGGAAGTAGTTGCTTTTAATTACTAAAGGATGACTATGTGATGATATAATTTTTTTGTATTAATTAAAATTGAAGGGTGAATCGGTCTGCTCTAGTAAAACTTCCTACCATTTCGGTTTGGGCCTTGGATAATTAAATTGAAAAACAGCCCCTGACAATTGGTATTACGGCCTGCAGACCTGCTGTACGGCGAGCTAAGAAGTCAAGCCGAAGGTACAGAAGGAGCAGACGAATTATTGGCTGAAAGTAAAAAATCCCACAAAAGTAGGTGAATAAACGGCAATGTAAAATGTAAAATGTAAAATGATTTACTTTTTTAAAAGTGATGAATGGTTACTTCATTTCAAGGTGAAGTAAGACGTTGAACAATACACCCTCCGGCTATGTTTGTCTTATCGCATTATTCACTGTATCATGTTTGACCATCAATTTAGAGTATTACATTAATATAAATATAATCATGTGATATAGTTTTGGATTCTCCATAACATGTATATTCAAAATATAAAATTTTACCATCACATAATGCATGTAACTAAAATTATCAACGGTCAAACAAAAAGTCAAAACGGTAAACTAAGACAATCTTAGCCGAACGGAGGGAGTATTTGACATAACTAGGGCTGACAAACGGGTGTACGGGTAAAATATGAGTTGGTAAAATAGGTAATATGAAAATATGGGTATAACCCGTTTTTAAACGGATAAAAAATGGATAAAATGAGTCGGGTGAAATACGAGCTGAGTGAAATTCGCGGGTAAAACGGGTAAACCCGC